>JAUJPP010000006.1:3752213-4418767 GCA_030562195.1 Nipponacmea schrenckii
GTCTGATAAATAACAACTGTATATCGCTATTATAGTTCAATATTTACACTATTTATAGATGTTATAGAAACAGTTTAAAATAATAATAAGAAATAAACTTATAGTACATCAAAGCTTGTCTGATAAATAACCACTGTATATCGCTATTATAGTTCAATATTTACACTATTTATAGATGTTATAGAAACAGTTTAAAATAATAACAAGAAATAAACTTATAGTACATCAAAGCTTGTCTGATAAATAACCACTGTATATCGCCATTATAGTTCAATATTTACACTATTATAGATGTTATAGAAACAGTTTAAAATAATAACAAGAAATAAACTAATAGTACAACAAAGCTTGTCTGATAAATAACAATTGTATATTGCTATTATAGTTCAATATTTACACTATTATAGATGTTATAGAAACAGTTTAAAATAATAACAAGAAAAAAAACTAATAGTACAACAAAGCTTGTCTGATAAATAACAATTGTATATTGCTATTATAGTTCAATATTTACACTATTATAGATGTTATAGTAACAGTTTAAAATAATAACAAGAAATAAACTAATAGTACATCAAAGCTTGTCTGATAAATAACAAACTAATATAAGGACCGAGTATTTTAAACCAACTTAAATTTTAAATATAGAATATTATACATTGTTATTATATTAAGTTAACAGATTTATAATTAGATTTATGTATTATATGTTACTCTCATTCAAAATTTAGCTGACAGGTAAGTAAAGTGCAACAACTCGAAAATTGAATGATAGCTTGTTATGCAAGGTAACATACGCCCACACAGAAGCATTGTTAGATCTCTTTTCCTTTGATTAATAGCTTCTATATATGCAAACAAACCCTTCCTAAGTCGTCAAATGTGAACTTGAACGCCGTCTTGTTAATTCCAAAGCTCACAAGTTTCATCAAAATCCATTTAAAATTGTAGCTTCTATTGCACTCACAATAAAATTTCGAAGCGATTTTAATAAGTCAAGGGCAATAACTCAAAAACCTTTCATCAACATTGTCAAGTTTGTATTTGACCGTATCTTATCCATTCCAATGCTCACACCAATTTTAATTAAATTCCAAATACAATACAATAACTCAAAAACCGCCAAGTTTCATATGAATCCATTCAAAATTGAAGCTGAATATTTCTGAATCAACAAAGAACCACAAACAGATATTATGTCATATTAAAATCAATGTATTTGATATTTGATACGGCAATATCAATATCTAGCTGAAAAGTGTGTATGTCCAAATTATTATAAGGAATATATCTAGAGCTAACAATGAACCCATAATCAGAATCAGAAGCATACCGATTTTGAATCAAGTCTACAGAAAGGTAGTTCGATGTCTGAATGTTACCTTGTCCCGTTCGTTTTGTCGAAAACTTTTTATCTTTTTGATTAACTAAGGAAATGTCATATTCTACTTGACAGGATAGAACGAAGGGACTTCCCTTCTTTGACAGTTTTAATTTTAAAGTTAATGTTTGCCCCCATCGGTTTATTTTGTTCGTTTGTAAGCTAAACTCAAAATAAACACCATTAAATGATTCAGTTGTACCATAATGCGAAATCTCAACCTTGATATTTTTTTCGTTCAGGAACCACTTTCACTTCATTTACTGTTTGATCTTGAACTTCTTGTTCCAATTTATCTGTGGCAGGTTGAGAATCTATTCCTCTTTGTAACTGACCAACCTCTCTAGGTTCAGTTTCTCCATCTTTAACCCCAACCTCAATATAAAAATTAGCAGTCAACTTGTCGACTCCTCCCGACGGTAGTTGTATTTTTCTCTGACATAAAGGACAGTTGATAAATCCCGGAGTTTTATTTTCCAAACCTCGAAGACATTCCAAACAAAACGTGTGAAAACAATCGAGAAATTTCGGTCGTTTGAAATCTTCTAAACAAATAGAACATTGTCGATGGGATTGGGTCGCCATTTTGAATTTTTAATTCAAAAGATTATCCAATGTTACCAAGTTTCCTTTTGTTTTCTGAAATGTACAAGAAGAAAATATATAGGAAGTGAGTAACCATCTTATTACTAAATATATCACTTCGTGCGTCGGTTTTTAAAAGGGTTAAATAGAATGTAACAAATGGGCGGGGAATGAGGAATAGTGGCATTGAGGTAGGGTGGGTATGGATATCGTGGTAAAAAGTGGCTTTGGGGTAGGGTGGGAGAAGTGACATTGAGGTAGTGTGTGAAGTGACATTGGGGGGAGAGTGAAATAAATGACATTGAGGTAGGGTGTGAGAAGTGACATTGGGGTAGGGTGGGAGAATTGGCATTGGGGTAGGGTGGGAGAAGTGACATTGAGGTAGGGTGAGAGAAGTGGCACTGAGGTAGGGTGAGAGAAGTGGCACTGAGGTAGGGTGAGAGAAGTGGCATTGGGGTAGGGTGAGAGAAATGGCATTGGGGTCGAGTGAGAGAAGTGACATTGAGGTAGGGTGAGAGAAGAGGCATTGGGGTAGGGTGGGAGAAGTGGCATTGGGGTAGGGTGAGAGAGTGGCATTTGGGTAGAGTGGGAAAAGTGGCATTGGGGTAGGGTGGGAGAAGTGGCATTGGTGTAGGGTGAGAGAAATGGCATTGGGATAGGGTGGGAGAAGTGGCATTTGTCAGCTGGTAATATTGAGATGGATTTATCTTCGTTCAGTTCTTTCATTGTTGGTCTGTCTTGATTGGTAAGGTTGGATCTCTGAGGTTTGGCTTGTTTAATGATGTTTAGGATTTGGTATCTGATATGGTCAATCTTTCCATTTGGTGCTAGTTGCTGAAGCCCATTCTCAATATTGGTGATAAAGGATTCTTTTGGGATGGTTTTTGGAGTGGTCCGATAATTTAAGCCTCTTGCTAGTAGATTAATTTGGTCATTAGTTAAGGTTTTGGATGAGATGTTTACCACTGTTTTCTTCTTATAGTCAGACTGGACATTGGTTGGGTTTTGTTGTAGGGTAGCTTTCTGTTTATTCTTTATTAGTTTAGCTAGTTTATTCTTCTGTTTGGTTCATGATTCTTGTATTGGTATTTTCAGTGATTGAGAGATGGTTATCAAAATCTGGTTCGGTGAGTACTTCTTTCAACTGGGATAGTAGTTCAGTAATCTGTGTGTGTAGTATAGATTTGGATCTTCTATAATGGTTGATTCTTTCTTTGATGAGTAGTTTACTGGCATCATTAACTACTTTCAAAGCTGTATACGACTTTACTGGTGACCTAAGCTGTAGCCCTGTAGACATTTGATGTCCTAAGCCATTGTTGTTCCATGTATG
Organism: Nipponacmea schrenckii; assembly: GCA_030562195.1. Classification (NCBI taxonomy): domain Eukaryota; kingdom Metazoa; phylum Mollusca; class Gastropoda; family Lottiidae; genus Nipponacmea; species Nipponacmea schrenckii. The sequence continues at coordinate 3,755,513 of JAUJPP010000006.1, forward strand.
ATTGTTACTCATTATTTGTCTATATATATTGTTAAACTTGTTATATTATTTAATTCTCTTGATAACGCTGCCTGTATGAGCATGTGAAACGTTGAGGTAATAAATATCAGATATAGTATATCCATATAGTTTGTGCTTCTTTATCTACTAGGCTATTTAATATAGAAGGTTGAAATTTTGCACAACGCAAGTCTACATGTATCTCTACAAAATTAAGTTGGCTTTTTGGAAAATTTTGTTTTTTTTTGAAGATATTGATAGAAATCAAAATTTTGCGAGTTCATTTACGAAAAATTGAATTTTTAAAAAAACTATTCATTTTATAAAAAAAAAAGCCAACGTAAAGTTATAGAGGATATCGTAAGCTTTAGCTGAAGCCAAAGTTTGTAAAAATCGGATAACTTGTAAGCGAGATATGCTTTTGGGAAAATGGCATTTTTTTTCAACATTTTGCAAACACATGTAAACCTTACATAATTAACGATCATGTTGTTAAAAGATTGTCTTTCATGCTGTAGAAATCTTTAAGCACCTTTTAGGCATCGATATGCACCGATATCCACACAATGGGAGTGCTAAAACAATGGATTAGCACATGTCAAAACACCCCTACCCACCAATCATAAAATTTTCTTTGTTTACATGTGACGTAAAGATTTATGGGACATCACGTGACTTCTGGATTCCCCCCGATACACAAACTCTTACTTCACGTGCCGATATTAACAATAACTGACCGGCAAACGTAGAGAATGTTTATTTAGCCGATGACGTTGTAATCGCAAAGGTCAACTGACAACGTAATTTGTACGTCTACATAGAGGAATTCTCCGTTTTGTTCTATAAATAGATTATCTTCACGGACGGATATCAGACGAACTACTGAAGCGATTGAGCTAAAATTTTTACTAGATGAGTTTCTTTTAATGCCAAATAGAATGGATATAAACTTAATACGTTTCTTGATTGAAATACACCTCGAACGATAAGGTTGTCAACCCACTTAAGATTTATTGCAGAAAACTATTTATAAAATACAATCAACTAATTTCAATGAAATCATAGACTTTGCCCCTAAAGATCTCTCTATTATACCATTAGAAGATGGAACTATATTGTCATGTTGTGGAGTAAATTAATCAATAATTACATAAATACTAGTGTTATACTGGCATCCTGGTGATTTTTCTCGTTGAACATTTAGCTATAGAAGAGAACCCCCCCCCCCTTTCGGTCCCCCTAATTGTCTCCCCTTATCGCCTGCTCCTCCTCATATCTTTAATTTCTAATCATTTTAGACTTAAATACTTTGTGTTATGAGCCACACTTCATAATTATGTCTCCTATTCTCCGCCCTTACCACTCAAGACACTGACAATATCAACATGTTGCTTTGATGTATTTTCTATCACAGCCATTATCTTGTAAGAATTATCTCAAGACAAGATAGCCGACCTATTGTTATTCTACCTCACAATTTAAAACTAGACCATAATACTTACTACAGGCTGTAAATTGACAATTTCTTCCAGTTGTTCTCAGGTTGAAATCGAAACTAGAAATAAGTTAGACCGGTTTTTCCATGAAGTTATGAATAGAACAATTCACAAGTAAAGACGAAGTGTCCATTGAGTCAGTTTAGGGCTTCCATCGTAGAGAGTTAAGGGAGTGATGTGTTTATTAGTTTATTAGTAGACATGTATAAAGAAGACATAGACTGATATAATAAACTAAACAATATTATATACAGTTCACTGGTTAAAAACCGTGTAACCTTAGCACCCGATACAAGACGAGTCGACCGTTTAGATCAAATCGTCTTTAACAGTTAATGGGACAATACTCTGCACAATATTCAGACCACAGCCAAGCCTATTTCTATTTAGGACTTTGAAAATAAAAATGAAAAATTTAACACTAATATAATGATCTATTGTTTAAAGGGATAATAGGCGTTAGAACGAACATAAAATTTTAAGGTCACTCAAATTTGGACAATAACAGTATATATCCATCAGTGGACTTACCTATACATCAAAATCCCTCTAAAATCCGATAAATCCCCAAAATAAAGTAGTTAATCATAAAACGCTTGAGCCATCCATCAAGCGATTTTCAAATCGTGTAAATATAAAGGGAAGTAACTGAATGGAATCGTCGCTGGCTCACTTTTTTTTTAAATTCCGAATATTTTTTTATTGTGGCTTTTTAAAATTTGGTAAAGTGTGGGATGCATACTTTTTTAACTAATAGTCAATATGAAACACAAATATAAGCCGTAGGACGAGTGTATTCTAACGCCTATTATCCCTTTAAGCTTATATCTGTTTCCATAGGATGATAAATTATCAAACTTGATAAAACCTATTTAGCGATGTCAACAATGGCCGGTCTTCGTTTTTTTTACTCCCTTTCCATCAAATAAGGAACGCAATGCGATGCGATGAAATGATTTTTTCAAACAGAAAATACGCACTTTTACAGTCAATACGAGTTGCCATCTTTACTCCTCTGTCGTGGTCATCTACTTTCAGTTTTGCATTGAAAATCAAAATACTTCCCGTGCTAATCACGGCATCCGGCGGTGCTTGTAAATCTAATATCATATATTTTACTCAAGCTCAAACAGTGTATATTTATGCATCAATTTCTTATTTATCTATTATAAATTCTTCCCTTGACTAATTGGTGTCCAGGAGTATCCAAGTACTCATGAGTTCTAAGATTGGGTGTCGATGAAGAAAAGGTCGGGGAATCAGAAGGAGTGAAAAAGCGATTCCTTGTTGACTCGCTGATGTAAAATAGATCGTGATAATACTGTCGTATTTTCAATAATTATTTATTGACCAAAACAAACTAATGAATATACTATACATTTCTTTAATATTTCTAACGTTTCAATTCACGTACAATAATTATTATCAAGCAAAAATTAATGATAAAAAGTAAAAGTAATAAACAAGTATATATATTATTATTATTATTATTATTTATTATTATTAACAATATTTATATAGCGCAAATCTAATTCAAATTACTCTAAGCGCTTCACAATCTGAATCATAGTTGCAAAGGAAATAATATATATTATATATATTAAATCGAAATGTAAAAGTAAAGAATAGAGACGCTATGTTCAAAATACCATACAATATTAAGGTTAATAAACAGTTATTTTTTTATTTGTTAATTTCTGACCAATCTTTCCTGCAACTAAGAATTAAATATCTATATAGTGTAGAAAGAACCACAAACCGATTTTATTTCAAATTAAAATCAATGCATAATTTATTTGAAACGGTCATATAAATATCTAACTCAAAAGTGTGGACTTCTGAGTTAAATAGAGAATTAGGAAGAGTTCTAGAGCTAACAATGAACCCATAATCAGATTTAGTGGCATGACACTTTTCAATCAAATCTACAGAAAGGCTTTTCGATACGTGAATGTTACATCGTCCACTTCGTTTTGTTGAAAACTTTTTATCTTTCTGATTAACTAAGGTAATGTCATATTCTACTTGACAGGATAGAACGAAGGGGTTTTTACCTGACAGATTCATTCGTAAAGCTAATGTTTCCCCCCACCGATCTGTATTGTTTATATCTAACTTAAACTCAAAGCAAACACCACCAATTGATTCAATGGTAGATTCATCATTCGATAGAAAACAATACTCAACCTTGATAGTTTTTCGTTCAGAAACCACTCTTAATTCATTTGCTGTTTGATCTCGACCTACTTGTTGAGAATCTATTTCTCTTTGTAACTGACCAACCTCTCTAGGTTCAGTTTCTCCATCTTTAACCCCAACCTGAATATAAAAACGGGCGGACGCCCACAAGGCTATACGCCCACCAACAGCAATCAGAAAGAGGGCATAACTCACCAACCGTAAAAGTCAGAATTATATGTGGGCATATAAAAATGTTTGGATAAACATTGTAGCCTGTATCACACCCACAAGCTGAATTTGACGAATTCTCACTAAGAAAGGGGGCATAACTCACCAACCGTTAAAGGCAGAAAGCTGATTTTCGAAAGGAACCGAGATTCGGACAGACAGGGTCAACCGCAATATACGTCCACAATATATGTGGGCATATAAAAATGTTTGGATAAACATTGTAGCCTGTATCACACCTACAAGCTGAATTTGACAAATTCTCACTAAGAAAGGGGGCATAACTCACCAACCGTAAAAGTCAGAAAGCTGATTTTCGAAAGGAACCAAGATTTTATGATGATAGAGACACATACCAAGTTTCGAAAAGATTGAACAAAAATTGTGGCCTGTATCGCACCCACCCTACAAGCTGAATTTGACAAATTCTCACTAAGAAAGGGGGCATAACTCACCAACCGTAAAAGTCAGAAAGCTGATTTTCGAAAGGAACCAAGATTTTATGATGATAGAGACACATACCAAGTTTCGAAAAGATTGGACAAAAATTGTGGCCTGTATCGCGCCCACAAGCTGAATTTGACGAATTCTCACTAAGAAAGGGGGCATAACTCACCAACCGTAAAAGTCAGAAAGCTGGTTTTCGAAAGGAACCGAGATTTTATGATGACAGAGACACATACCAAGTTTCATTGTAATCCGATGAAAACTGTGGTCTCTATTGTGGCCACAATCAATTGTGGACGGACGTCCGGACGGACGGACGGACAGGGTCAACCGCAATATACGTCCACATTATATGTGGGCGTATAAATAGTGGTCAACTTGTCCACTCCTCCTGACAGTAGTTGTATTTCTCTCTGACATAAAGGACAGTTGATAAATTCTGGAGTTTTATTTTCCAAACATCGAAGACATTCCAAACAAAACGTTTTGGTTGTTTCAAATCTTCTAGACAAATAGGACATTGTCGATGGTGTGGGGTCGCCATTTTGAATTGTTAATTCCAAAGATTTTCCAAGTTTCTTATTGTTTTCTGAAATGTAAAGAAGAAAATATAGAAACCATCTTATAAATAAAAAAAATGTAACAATGGTGTGAAAAGTGGCATTGGGGTAGGGACGTAGGGTATGAGAAGTGGCATTGGGGTAGGGTATGAGAAGTGGTATTGGGGTAGGGTATGAGAAGTGGCATTGGGGTAGGGTATGAGAAGTGGCATTAGGGTATGGTATGAGAAGTGGGGAAAAGTTACAGAAGTGGCATCGGGGTAGTGTGGGAGAAGTAGCATTGGGGTAAGGTATGAGAAGTGGCATTAGGGTATGGTATGAGAAGTGGGGAAAAGTTACAGAAGTGGCATCGGGGTAGTGTGGGAGAAGTAGCATTAGGGTAGGGTACGAGAAGTGGCATTGGGGTGGAGTGGGAGAAGTGGCATTGGGGTAGGGTGTGAAAAGGGGCATTGGGGTAGGGTGGTCGAAGTGGCTTTGGGGTAGAGTGGGAAAAGTAGCATTGGGGTAGAGTGGGAGAAGTGGCATTGGAGTAGGGTGTGAGAAGTGGCATTAGGGTAGGGCGAGAGAAGTGACATTGGGGTAGAGTGGGAGAAGTGGCTTTGGGGTAGAGTGGGAGAAGTGTCATTGGGGTAGGGTGGTCGAAGTGGCTTTGGGGTAGAGTGGGAAAAGTAGCATTGGGGTAGAGTGGGAGAAGTGGAATTGGAGTAGGGTGTGAGAAGTGGCATTAGGGTAGGGCGAGAGAAGTGACATTGGGGTAGAGTGGGAGAAGTGGCTTTGGGGTAGAGTGGGAGAAGTGTCATTGGGATAGAGTGGGAGAAGTGGCATTGGTGTAGGGTGTGAGAAGTGGCATTGGGGACGAGTGGGAAAAATGGTATTGGGGTAGGGTGTGAGAAGTGGAATAGGGGTAGGGTGTGAGAAGTGACATTGGGGTAGAGTGGGAGAAGTGGCATTGGGGTAGGGTTTGAGAAGTGGCATTGGGGTAGAGTGGGAGAAGTGGCATTTGGGTAGGGTGTGAGAAGTAGCATTGGGGTAGAGTGGGAGAAGTGGCATTGGGGTAGGGTGTGGGAAGTGGCATTGGGGTACGGTGTGAGAAGTGGTATTGGTGTAGGGTGTGAAAAGTGGTATTGGGGTAGAGTGGGAGAAGTGGCATTTGGGTAGGGTGTGAGAAGTAGCATTGGGGTAGAGTGGGAGAAGTGGCATTGGGGTAGGGTGTGAGAAGTGGCATTGGGGTAGAGTGGGAGAAGTGGCATTGGGGTAGGGTGTGAGAAGTAGCATTGGGGTAGAGTGGGAGAAGTGGCATTGGGGTAGGGTGTGAGAAGTGGCATTGGGGTACGTTGTGAGAAGTGGTATTGGTGTAGGGTATGAGAAGTAGCATTGGTGTAGGGTGTGAGAAGTGGCATTGGGGTACGTTGTGAGAAGTGGTATTGGTGTAGGGTATGAGAAGTAGCATTGGGGTAGGGTGTGAGAAGTGGCACTGGGGTACGTTGTGAGAAGTGGTATTGGTGTAGGGTATGAGAAGTAGCATTGGGGTAGGGTGTGAGAAGTGGCATTGGGGTACGTTGTGAGAAGTGGTATTGGTGTAGGGTATGAGAAGTAGCATTGGGGTAGGGTGTGAGAAGTGGCACTGGGGTACGTTGTGAGAAGTGGCATTGGGGTAGGGTATGAGAAGTAGCATTGGTGTAGGGTGTGAGAAGTGGCATTGAGGTAGGGTATGAGAAGTGGCATTGGGGTAGGATATGAGAAGTGGTATTGGGATGGAGTGTGAGAAGTGATATTAGGGTACGATGTGAGAAGTAGGGTGTGAGAAGTAGCATTGGGGTAGGGTGTGAGAAGTGGCATTGGAATAGGGTGTGGGAAGTGGCATTGGGGTAGAGTGTGAGAAGTGGCATTGGGGTAGGGTATGAGATGTGGCATTGGGGTAGAGTGTGATTAGTGGCATTGGGGTAGGGTGGAAGAAGTGGCATTGGGGTAGGGTGTGAGAAGTGACATTTGTGGTAGGTGTGAGAAGTGACATTGGGGTAGGGTGTGAGAAGTGGCATTGGGGTAGAGTGGGAGAAGTGGCATTGGGGTAGGGTGTGAGAAGTAGCATTGGGGTAGAGTGGGAGAAGTGGCATTGGGGTAGGGTGTGAGAAGTGGCATTGGGGTACGTTGTGAGAAGTGGTATTGGTGTAGGGTATGAGAAGTAGCATTGGTGTAGGGTGTGAGAAGTGGCATTGGGGTACGTTGTGAGAAGTGGTATTGGTGTAGGGTATGAGAAGTAGCATTGGGGTAGGGTGTGAGAAGTGGCACTGGGGTACGTTGTGAGAAGTGGTATTGGTGTAGGGTATGAGAAGTAGCATTGGGGTAGGGTGTGAGAAGTGGCATTGGGGTACGTTGTGAGAAGTGGTATTGGTGTAGGGTATGAGAAGTAGCATTGGGGTAGGGTGTGAGAAGTGGCACTGGGGTACGTTGTGAGAAGTGGCATTGGGGTAGGGTATGAGAAGTAGCATTGGTGTAGGGTGTGAGAAGTGGCATTGAGGTAGGGTATGAGAAGTGGCATTGGGGTAGGATATGAGAAGTGGTATTGGGATGGAGTGTGAGAAGTGATATTAGGGTACGATGTGAGAAGTAGGGTGTGAGAAGTAGCATTGGGGGTAGGGTGTGAGAAGTGGCATTGGTAGGTGGGGAAGTGGCATTGGGGTAGGTGTGGAAGTGGCATTGGGGTAGGTTGAGAGTGGATTGGGTAGGTGTGAAGTGGATTGGGGTAGGTGGAGAAGTGGCATTGGGTAGGGTGTGAGAAGTACATTGGGTAGGTGGAGAAGTGCATTGGGGTAGGGTGTGAGAAGTGGCATTGGGGTAGAGTGGGAGAAGTGGCATTGGGGTAGGGTGTGAGAAGTAGCATTGGGGTAGAGTGGGAGAAGTGGCATTGGGGTAGGGTGTGAGAAGTGGCATTGGGGTACGTTGTGAGAAGTGGTATTGGTGTAGGGTATGAGAAGTAGCATTGGTGTAGGGTGTGAGAAGTGGCATTGGGGTACGTTGTGAGAAGTGGTATTGGTGTAGGGTATGAGAAGTAGCATTGGGGTAGGGTGTGAGAAGTGGCACTGGGGTACGTTGTGAGAAGTGGTATTGGTGTAGGGTATGAGAAGTAGCATTGGGGTAGGGTGTGAGAAGTGGCATTGGGGTACGTTGTGAGAAGTGGTATTGGTGTAGGGTATGAGAAGTAGCATTGGGGTAGGGTGTGAGAAGTGGCACTGGGGTACGTTGTGAGAAGTGGCATTGGGGTAGGGTATGAGAAGTAGCATTGGTGTAGGGTGTGAGAAGTGGCATTGAGGTAGGGTATGAGAAGTGGCATTGGGGTAGGATATGAGAAGTGGTATTGGGATGGAGTGTGAGAAGTGATATTAGGGTACGATGTGAGAAGTAGGGTGTGAGAAGTAGCATTGGGGGTAGGGTGTGAGAAGTGGCATTGGAATAGGGTGTGGGAAGTGGCATTGGGGTAGAGTGTGAGAAGTGGCATTGGGGTAGGGTATGAGATGTGGCATTGGGGTAGAGTGTGATTAGTGGCATTGGGGTAGGGTGGAAGAAGTGGCATTGGGGTAGGGTGTGAGAAGTGACATTTGTGGTAGGTGTGAGAAGTGACATTGGGGTAGGGTGTGAGAAGTGGCATTAGAAAATTAGAAATAACTTAAACCGCTTTTTCCATAGCCTAAAGTTATAAATAGAACATTTCAAAAGTAAAGATTAAGTGTCCATTAAATCAGTAGTGTTTATTAGTAGACATCTATAAGAAGACATAGACTATTATAAAAAACTAAACATTATTAAACATTGGTTAAAAACGGTGAAACCTTAGCACCTGATACAAGACAAATCGACCATTAAGGTCAGTTCGTCTTTAAGAGTTACGGGGACAGTACTCTGCACAATATTCAGACCGCAGCCAAGCCTTTTTCTATTTAACACTAATATAATGGGCTATTGTTTAAGCTTATATCTGTTTCTATAGGATAATAAATTATCAAACTTGATAAAACCTATTTAGCGATGTCAACAATGGCCGGTCTTCGTTTTTTTTTTACTCCCTTTCCATCAGATAAGGAACGCAATGCGATGCGATGAAATGATTTTTTCAAACAGAAAATACGCACTATTACAGTCCATACGAGTTGTCATCTTTGCTCCTCTGTCGTGGTCATCTACTTTCACGACATCCGGCGGTGCTTGTAAATTTAATATCATATATTTTACTCCAGCTCAGACAGTGTATATTTATGCACCAATTTCTTATTTATCTTTTATAAATTCTTCTCTTGCCTTTTACACTCTTTTCCACACTCTTTTTTACCCTCGCTTTCTCACATTTTCCCCGCTTACTAGCTTTCTCGTCTTTTCCCTGACTTTCTCGACTTTTCCCTAGCTTTCTCGTCTTTTCCCTTGCTTTCTCGTCTTTTCCCCGCTTACTAGCTTTCTCGACTTTTTCCTCGCCCTTTCATCGCTTTCTCATGGGCGAAGAGTCGACAGTAGATATAGCAGTCAGCGTCCACAGAGAAACAATTCAATGTTAAAACTAAAAACTATATGTACCGTACACTATAGTTCGAACACGTTTCTTTATATTCTCCGATCTACGATCCAACAGCAAAATAAAGGCGAATCCAACATAAGTCAGATCTTGTTGAATTCCGTTCATTGAAGAAAAATCCCACAAGACAACGTTACGAGTATGTCGCTTCTCAACAAGTGAGTTGAAATTAATCTTCTATTGAACGTATGTCGTAATGACCGGAAATAGAGTTCAGGGACGATAACTCTTACCACAATTACTAGGTAGTCCACAAACTAGAGCCTTTTCTCTCAAAACAATGCAATAAATTAAGGTCGTATAGTCCATGCTACCTTAAACCTGCAGATCTATAACTAGACCTGTTTACAATATTATCTCTACTCACATATAAAATCAAAAAACAAAAATTAGCATGGCGTGCTTACTTTAATTCACGTTTAAACTCGCCACAGTGGGATTGCTAAACATTTTCAAGTTAATTTATTGTTTCGTTTCGTCATACATTAAACAGACATTCAACGTTATAATACAGTCTGCATCAGAAAAACATGCCTTCAATTTGTAAATATCAATTTTTAAATGACCTGGTGGGATGGCACAGGCGGAGGATTCAAGACATCGATCTGATTATATTGACTAATTGGTGTCCAGGAGTATCCAAATATCCATGAGTTCTAAGATTGGGTGTCGATGAAGAAAAGGCTGGGGAATCAGAAGGAGTGAAAAAGCGATTCCTTGTTGACTCGCTGATGTAAAATAGATCGTGATAATACTGTCGTATTTTCAATAATTATTTATTGACCAAAACAAACTAATGAATATACTATACATTTCTTTAATATTTCTAACGTTTCAATTCACGTACAATAATTATTATCAAGCATACAATATCAATGATAGAAGTAAAAGTAATAAACAAGTATATATATTATTATTATTATTATTATTATTATTATTATTAACAATATTTATATAGCGCAAATCTAATTAAAATTACTCGCTTCACAATCTGAAACATAGTTGCAAAGAAAATAATATATATTATATATATTAAATCGAAATGTAAACGTAAAGAATAGAGACGCTATGCTCAAAATACCATACAACAAAAAGACATTCAAAAAAACTCGAACACATAAATACAAATCTATTAATCAGAAGAAATTAAATTGTAAAAATAACAAGATAAAACCTGATGAACTGAACATTAACAGAAATGAGACTACATATATGATAAAACCTGCTGAACTGAACATTAACAGAAATGAGACTAGATATATGATAAAACCTGCTGAACTAAACATTAACAGAAATGAGACTAGATATATGATAAAACCTGCTGAACTAAACATTAACAGAAATGAGACTAGATATATGATAAAAACAAAATACAGTAATATCAAGTTTATATAACCACTGTAATATATTGAAATTTCGACTGATATCCTTAACTCGTTCTGATAAATAACAACTGTATATGTTATTATAGTTCAATATTTACACTATTATAGATGTTATAGAAACAGTTTAAACTACAGTAATAACAAGAAATAAACTTATAGTACATCAAAGCTTGTCTGATAAATAACCACTGTAAATCGCTATTATAGTTCAATATTTACACTATTATAGATGTTATAGAAACAGTTTAAAATAATAACAAGAAATAAACTAATAGTACAACATAGCTTGTCTGATAAATAACAAAACTAATATAAGGACCGAGTATTTTAAACCAACTTAAATTTTAAATATAGAATATTATACATTGTTATTATATTAAGTTAACAGATTTATAATTAGATTTCTGTATTATATGTTACTCTCAATCAAAATTTAGCTGACAGGTAAGTAAAGTGCAACAACTTGAAAAGAGAAATAAGCTCTGTCTACTAACATGTAACTTAGATAAAAACATTTACCACTTGATTAATTAAAAGGAAACCTGTACCGGCCTGTTTCATAACAACAGAAATATCTTGTCTCATAGTGTATTAAATATGTTTGAATGTGTTCAATAGGCGTTTTGGAGTATTTTTTTTATATATATATCGAACAGAATAAGTGATTCTTACTTATTGAAATAATTATTAAGGTTAATAAACAGTTATTTTTTTATTTGTTAATTTCTGACCAATCTTTCCTGCAACTTAGAATTAAATATCTATATAGTGTAGAAAGAACAACAAACCGATTTTATTTCAAATTAAAATCTATGTATTTAATATTTGAAACGGTCATATAAATATCTAACTCAAAAGTGTGGACTTCTGAGTTAGATAGAGAATTAGTAAGTGTTCTAACAATGAACCCATAATCAGATTTAGTGGCATGACACTTTTCAATCAAATCTACAGAAAGGCTTTTCGATACCTGAATGTTACATCGTCCACTTCGTTTTGTTGAAAATTTTTTATCTTTTTGATTAACTAAGGTAATGTCATATTCTACTTGACAGGATAGAACGAAGGGGTTTTTACCTGACAGATTAATTCGTAAAGCTAATGTTTCCCCCCACCGGTCTGTCTTGTTTATGTCTAAATTAAACTCAAAACAAACACCACCAATTGATTCAATGGTAGGTTCACCATTCGATACAAGACGAAACTCAACCTTGATAGTTTTACGTTCAGAAACCACTCTTAATTCATTTGCTGTTTGATCTCGACCTACTTGTTGAGAATCTATTCCTCTTTGTAACTGACCAACCTCTCTAGGTCCAGTTTCTCCATCTTCAACTCCAACCTGAATATAAAAATTAGTAGTCAACTTGTCGACTCCTCCTGACGGTAGTTGTATTTCTCTCTGACATAAAGGACAGTTGATAAATCCTGGAGTTTTATTTTCCAAACCTCGAAGACATTCCAAACAAAACGTATGATGACAGTCGAGAAATTTTGGTTGTTTCAATTCTTCTAGACAAATTGAACGTTGTTGATGGTGTGGAGTCGCCATTGTGAATTGTCAATTCCAAAGATTATCCAAGTTTCTTATTGTTTTCTGAAATGTAAAGAAGAAAATATAGAAACCATCTTATAAATAAAAAAAAATGTAACAAAGGTGTGAGGTAGGGTGTGAGAAGTGACATTGGGGTAGGGTGTGAGAAGTGACATCGGGGTAGGGTATGAGAAATGGCATTGAGGTAGGGTTTGAGAAGTGGCATTGGGGTAGGATATGAGAAGTGGCATTGGGGTAGAGTGGGAAAAGTGGCATTGGGGTAGGTGTGAGAAGTGACATCGGGGTAGGGTATGAGAAATGGCATTGAGGTAGGGTTTGAGAAGTGGCATTGGGGTAGGATATGAGAAGTGGCATTGGGGTAGAGTGGGAAAAGTGGCATTGGGGTAGGGTGTGAGAAGTAGTATTTGGATGGAGTGTGAGAAGTGGTATTGGGGTAAGGTGTGAGAAGTGGCATTGGGGTAGGTGTGAGAAGTGGCATTGGGGTAAGGTGTGAGAAGTGGTATTGGGGTAGGGTATGAGAAGTAGCATTGGTGTAGGGTGTGAGAAGTGGCATTGGGGTAGGGTATGAGAAGTTTCATTGTGTTAGGTTGTGAGAAGTGACATTGTGGTAGGGTGTGAGTGGTATTGGGATGGGGTTAGAGAAGTGGCATTGGGGTAGGGTATGGGAAGTGACATTGATGTAGGTGGGAAAAGTGGCATTGGGGTAGGGTGTGAGAAAAGACATTGGGGTAGGGTGTGAGAAGTAGCATTGGTGCAGGGTATGAGAAGTGTTATTGATGTAGGGTGTGAGAAGTAGCATTGCTGTAGGGTATGAAAAGTAGCATTGGTGTAGGGTGTGAGAAGTGGTATTGGGGTAGGGTGTGAGAAGTGGTATTGGGGTAGGGTGTGAGAAGTGGCATTGTGGTAGGGTATGTTAAGTAGAATTGGGGTAGGGTATGAGAAGTGACATTGGGGAAGGGTATGAGAAGTGGTATTGGGGTATGGTTTGAGAAGTGGTATTGGGGAAAAGTTATAGAAGTGGCATCGGGGTAGTGTTGGAGAAGTAGCATTGGGGTAGGGCGAGAGAAGTGGCATTGGGGGTAGGGTATGAGAAGTGGCATGGGGTAGGGTGTGAGAAGTGACATTGGGGTAGAGTGGCAGAATTGGTATTGGTTTAGGGTGTGAGAAGTGACATTGTGGAAGGATGTGAGAAGTGACATATTCTAGTAGGGTAGGGCATTGGGGTAGGGTGTGAGAAGTGGCATTGGGGTAGGGTGTGAGAATTGTCATTGGGGTAGGGTGTGAGAAGTGGTATTGGGATGGAGTGTGAGAAGTAATATTGGGGTAGGGTGTGAGAAGTAGCATTGCTGTAGGGTGTGAGAAGTAGCATTGCTGTAGGGTGTGAGAAGTGGCATTGGTGTAGGGTGTGAGAAGTGGCATTGGGGTAGGATATGAGAAGTGGCATTGGGGTAGTGTGTGAGAAGTGGCATTGGGGTAGGGTATGAGAAGTAGCATTGGTGTAGGGTGTGAGAGGTGGCATAGGTGTAGGGTATGTAAAGTAGCATTGGGGTAGGGTATAAGAAGTGGCATTGGGGCAGGGTGTGAGAAGTGGCATTGCTGTAGGGTGTGAGAAGTGGTATTGGGGTCGAGTGAGAGAAGTGGCATTGTTGTAGGGTGTGCGAAGTGGTATTGGTGTAGTGTGTTAGAAGTGACATTGGGGTAGAGTGTGATTAGTGGCATTGGTGTAGGGTGTGAGAAGTGGCATTGGGGTAGAGTGGGAAAAGTGGCATTGGGGTAGGGTGTGAGAAGTAGTATTTGGATGGAGTGTGAGAAGTGGCATTGGGGTAGTGTGTGAGAAGTGGCATTGGGGTAGGGTATGAGAAGTAGCATTGGTGTAGGGTGTGAGAGGTGGCATAGGTGTAGGGTATGTAAAGTAGCATTGGGGTAGGGTGCGAGAAGTGGCATTGGGGTAGGGTGTGAGAGGTGACATTGGGGTAGGGTATGAGAAGTAGCATTGGGGTAGGGTATGATAAGTGGCATTGGGGTAGGGTATGAGAAGTAGCATTGGGGTAGGCTATGAGAAGTGGCATTGGGGTAGGGTGTGAGAAGTGGCATTGGGGTAGGGTATGAGAAGTAGCATTGTTGTAGGGTGTGAGAAGTGGTATTGGTATGGAGAGAACGAAGTGGTATTCGGATGGAATGTGAGAAGTAGCATTGGGGTAGGGTATAAGAAGTGGCATTGGGGCAGGGTGTGAGAAGTGGCATTGGTGTAGGGTGTGAGAAGTGGTATTGGGGTACGGTGAGAGAAGTGGCATTGGGGTAGGGTATAAGAAGTGGCATTGGGGCAGGGTGTGAGAAGTAGCATTGGTGTAGGGTGTGAGAAGTGGTATTGGGGTAGGGTGTGAGAAGTGGCATTGGGGTATGGTATGAGAAGTAGCATCGGGGTAGGGTATGTTAAGTAGCAATGGTGTAAGGTGTGAGAAGTGGTATTGGGTTAGGGTGTGAGAAGTGGTATTGGGTTAGGGTGGGAGATTTGACATTGAGGTAGTGTGTCCCTCACCCCTCACCCCCACCCCTTCCCGTCTCCTTATCTCCAGTCTTCAATGTCTGGTATTATGAGCCACATTTCATTATTATGTTTCCTACTCTCCGCCCCACCATTTAAGCCATTGATAATATTGACATGTTGCTCTGTTGAGTTGTATCTTCTATCACAACCATTAACTAGTAACAATTATCTCAAGACAAGATAGCCGACCTATTGTTAATCTACCTCACAATTTAAAACTAGATCAAAATACTTACTACAGGCTGTGAATTGATAATTTCTTCCAGTTGTTCTCAGGTTGAAATCGAAACTAGAAATAACTTAAACCGGTTTTTCCATAAAGTTATAAATAGAAAATTTCACAAGTGAAGACGAAGTGTCCCGTCCATTGAGACAGCATAGGGCTAACATTATACTCATCTATGAAGAAGGCATAAACTTAACAATATTATATACATTTTACTTGTTAAAAACCGTGTAACCTTAGCACCAGATACAAGACAAATCGACCATTTAGGTCAGTTCGTCTTTAAGAGGGGCAGTACTCTGCACAATTTTCAGACCACAGCCAAACCTATCTCTTTATAAGAACGTCAAAATAAGAATATAAGATTTAACACTAATATATTCGTCTATTGTTTCAGCATTTATCTGTTTCGATACAATAATAAATAATCAAACTTGATAAAACCAATTTGAAATGGTCATAAAAGAAGCATTGATGAAAACTTTATCGCAAAATCTGTTCTTTAATCAGTCTAAGTAGTTTTAGCTAAAATCAAACGTTAATTTTAAAAAGCCAGAATTATTTTAATAGTTTCTGTAAACATTACGAAATTTATTGTTTGTAAGAAATATAGTAAGTAAGAGGTAGTATATCTATATGTCTTGTGTTTTGAAACATGGTACATGTATGTAATAAAGTAAGAAGTAGTATATCTATATATATATTGTGTTTGGAAATGTCGTATGTAATAAAGTAAGAAGTAGTATATCCATATATATTGTGTTGTGAAACGTAGTATGTAATAAAGTAAGAAGTAGTATATCTATATATCTTGTCTTTTGAAACGTAGTATGTAATAGAGTAAGAAGAAGTATATCTATATATCTTGTGTTTAGTTACGTAGTATGTAATAAAGTAAGAAGTAGTATATCAATATATCTTATGTTTAGAAACGTAGTATGTAATAAAGTAAGAAGTAGTATATCTATATATCTTGTGTTTTGAAACGTAGTATGTAATAAACCAATAAGTAGTATATCTATATATCTTGTGTTTTAAAACATAGTATGTAATAAACCTAGAAGTAGTATATCTATATATCTTGTGTTTAGAAACGTAGTGTGTATTAAAGTAAGAAGTAGTATATCTATATATCTTACGTTTAGAAAAGTAGTATGTAATAAAGTAAGAAGTAGTATATCTATATATCTTGTGTTTAGAAACATAGTATGTAATAAACATAGTAGTAGTATATCTATATATCTTGTGTTTAGAAACGTTGTGTGTATTAAACCTAGAAGTAGTATATCTATATATGTTAAGTTTAGAAACGTAGTATGTAATAAAGTAAGAAGTAGTATATCTATACATCTTATGTTTAGAAACGTAGTATGTAATAAAGTAAGAAGTAGTATATCTATTTATCTTGTGTTTAGAAACATAGTATGTAATAAACATAGTAGTAGTATATCTATATATCTTGTGTTTAGAAACGTTGTGTGTATTAAACCTAGAAGTAGTATATCTATATATTTTACGTTTAGAAAAGTAGAATGTAATAAAGTAAGAAGTAGTATATCTATATATCTTGTGTTTAGAAACGTAGTATGTAATAAAGTAAGAAGTAGTATATCTATCTTGTGTTTAGAAACGTAGTATGTAATAAACCTAGAAGTAGTATATTTATATATCTTGTGTTTTGAAACGTAGTATGTAATAAACCTAGAAGTAGTATATCTATATATCTTGTGTTTTAAAACATAGTATGTAATAAACCTAGAAGTAGTATATCAATATATTTTGTGTTTAGAAAACGAAGTATGTATTAAACCTTGAAGTAGTTTATCTATATAGCTTATGTTTAGAAACGTAGTATATAATAAAGTAAGAAGTAGTATATCTATATATATCTTGTGTTTAGAAACTTATGTAATAAAGTAAGAAGTAGTATATCTATATATCTTGTGTTTAGAAACGTAGTATGTAATAAACCTAGAAGTAGTATATCTATATATCTTATGTTTTGAAACGTAGTAATAAACCTAGAAGTAGTATATTTATATATGTTAAGTTTAGAAACGTAGTATGTAATAAAGTAAGAAGTAGTATATCTATATATCTTGTGTTTTGAAACGTAGTATGTAATAAAGTAAGAAGTAGTATATCTATATATCTTGTGTTAAGAAACGTATTATGTAATAAACCTAGAAGTAGTATATTTATATATCTTGTGTTTTGAAACGTAGTATGTAATAAACCTAGAAGTAGTATATCAATATATTTTGTGTTTAGAAAACGAAGTATGTATTAAACCTTGAAGTAGTTTATCTATATAGCTTATGTTTAGAAACGTAGTATATAATAAAGTAAGAAGTAGTATATCTATATATATCTTGTGTTTAGAAACTTATGTAATAAAGTAAGAAATAGTATATCTATATATCTTGTGTTTTGAAACGTAGTATGTAATAAACCTAGAAGTAGTACATCTCTCATGCTTGTGTTTTGAAACGTAGTATGTAATAAACCTAGAAGTAGTATATCTATATATCTTGTGTTTTGAAACGTAGTATGTAATAAACCTAGAAGTAGTACATCTATCTTGCTTGTGTTTTGAAACGTAGTATGTAATAAACCTAGAAGTAGTATATCTTTATATCTTGTGTTAAGAAACGTAGTATGTAATAAAGTAAGAAGTAGTATATCTATATATCTTATGTTTAGAAACGTAGTATGTAATAAAGTAAGAAGTAGTATATCTATATATCTTTTGTTATACACCATGGACTACTTCACCAAAGCACGTTATAAAAATGATTAAATACGAAAGTAGTCCGTGTTATTTTTTCGAAATCATTTCTTTCTCTTCTTTTTGGGGGTTTTTGTATGCCTTTTTTGGACTTATTTCGGAATTTGATGTCTGAAATTGCATTTTATTTCAGATCTACACGTGGAAAGATAATTCTATAGAAATAATGGAACGTAGTTAATGTATCAGTTTGGCCTTCTTGTGGTGTTTGGTTTTATAATGGCTCAATATTATTAGTCCCCATTCCTTTATAACAAGTGATAGTCATATTATATTAAAATATCTAATTATCACAAGGAAGTCCGCCTCTATAACTTTATATCTTTAACGCTCGGGCTGAATCTATATCAGTCTCTGAACTTGAGACTGGTCTAAGTTTATTTAGTTAACTCATAATACGTTGATCTTATTCACTTATATATATTTTTTTCATTTCCCTCTCACGCCTTCCCACTTTTCTTGTATTAATTGATTTTCAAGATTTGTTTTGCGGCCTTTCGTAATAATTGAAATGAATATCTGTGCTCCAACTCTGTACAATTAACTACAAATTATAATTTGTAAATGTCGATGTAATTTATTTCCAACTATGTTATATTTTTCGCCAAAACATATTATATATATTGATTATCATGACTTGTATTATTGTTTCAACATAATAAATGACCCGTTTAGTGCTCACAGTTTCCAAACACCGATGATAAGTTATCAGCGTTTCACTAGTTGATTGTTGGTGACTATATACCCTGGTCCGTTATCACCCGATATCGATAAAACTCCCTGATAAACACTAGAAATCTATTAGAATGATGTAGGATAGAATATAAGTTAAACAAAATGGACTTCAATTATTCTCGGTTTTTATTACTTTTATTTATTTTCCCTTATGGTAAGTTATCACTATATAACATTCAGCTCACCCCTGGGCTTCCCCCTTACCTATCTCCCCCATCTCTCTCCCCACCTCACTATTCTCGCCTCTTCCCCTGTCTTCTCACATCGTTAATTTTTTATGTTCTACCCACAGAAATATTTACATGCAACACCTCAGTAAATTATCACTTTGTTTATGAAATCCAAGGACAACAATTTCAACAATTTCAGACAGTCGTTTTTGTAAGTGTTTTACAAAATCAGAGATGAATAAGTAAAGCAACAGTTCTACTAACAATCTAGGAAGCTGGAACGGTTCTGGAAGTAGTACCTTCGTGCCAATTTGAATATTCATTGCAACTACCTTTCCTGACACCGAGTCAACCGGTACCCCCAATGGTATTCCAGAATAATTTACAGGGTGTCTCCCAGATGTTTCCTGTAGATAATCAGAGTCAGGAATATTTTAAACTATTTAACAACTGGCAAGTTGGTTTAGATCTCGAAACTGGCTACCCCTTGTGCCAAAGGCTGACCAGAGAACCATCGACTGGCAGTGGTGATGGTAAATGACTAGATAACATCATTGGCAGCTAATGTTGATATCAAGGACTAAGTAGTGTTTTGGTGGTCGTTGGTGGAGGATTAGGATCTATTGGATGATTTGGAAACTGTTGGTTTGCCAGCCTCCTGACAGTTTTACTGTGGTGTTTATATATACTACGTGAGACTTTTGTGCAATTTGAAAGATGATTCTTACAACATTATTACAATATTAGTGCATATTTCTGTTTTTCGTACCTGCCTTCGTTAACCCATAAGGTGCAAAAGGGTAGGACGTAGAACTCTTTCATTTCACTTCCAAGAGTATTTCGTACCCGTCTTCGTTAGCCCATAAGGTGCAAAAGGGTAGGACATAACACTCCATTCATTTCTTTTCACTTCTGTTTTCGTGGGTCTGAAGGAATGAAAGGGGGGGGGGGGGTACTTGGAGCACAACTAACTGTTTTTGGTTTTTAACGCCCAAACTATCTTTAAGGTAGATTGTTATACCAAGTGGTCGTAGAAATTACCCCACTATTTTATTGTCTACTATAAAATCATATTATTTAAGTACTTGTTCAGGTAACTAACTGGTAATTAGCTCAATCATTTTTAATATCTTTTAAAGCTTTTAGAGAAAGGGTACTTTAAAAGTAAAATATTTCCTGTTGGCTGAGATCCTTTGTGTAACAGAACTGAATTAAGTAGAATTTATTTTCCGGAGAAAAAACCTTCACAATCACATTGTCAGTACACTATCGGCCTTTATCTTTTGATCTTCAATGTCTTGAGTCTGTTTCACGAAAACTTGACTTTGGAGGATTTAAGTGTTCCAATGGTCAGATTGGTCAATCACTAAAATTTAGTATTATTAACCAATCAGGTTACTGTATTTCTTAAAATCTTGATTGTATCTTTGTTAAAATTTTGTGTAACAGGGGCCTGATGTGAGGGTGCTTTCATTGATCCTTCTTTATTCGACCTGTCATCTGATCTCACATAATCAGTAACAGTAATCTCTTCTTATTTAATCGAAGACAAGCCTGATTCAGGATTTTAAATATGAAAAATGTTATGTTATGATAAGTAAAGTGTTTTAACTGTTAATTCAGATAATGTTAAAGACTATTTCCATTTTTTTCTAATTTTCAGCTTACTCCACACAACAATCATGTTATCAAAACTGGACAAGATCTGGACAAATGTGTCTACTAGTAAAGAATGGTTATCAAGTCACATGGAGTGAAGCTAATAAAGATTGTACAGGTCGAGATGCTACTCTCCTCAGATTCGAAAATGGCGATGATGTAGTAAGTCCTACAAGTAATAAAATATGCCAAATCAACAGATTTGTTCAACATTGACTCCAATTTGTGCAATACTCAGCTTCCTCAGAACCTATACACTTTCATCAAAATTTCAATAAATGTTTGTAGGCCTACCTACTCCAAATTTTAAAGTTTATACATTGAAGAATGACATTGAATCAATCTTATTGACAGAAATGGTTCTAAACCATAGCACTCATTTCGCGGACGCCTGCCACTTATTTATGACCCTCAATGGCTATTTGACCAGTCTACTATTGAAATAACGGTTTGAAGACTAATAGCTATACGTCGATTTCCTTCCTCCTTGCGATCAGATTCTCCTGCACCGTAACCTCTTTACATGACGTCATTGGCTTGGTTACATCGAACGATATGGTTGGTATGGGTTTAAATTTCAGTCGTTGTTTGACATTCATACGATACTAGGTCTTAGAATTAACAAGCAAATTGAAACTTGGCCAATAAGAGCTCTATTCATCAGTAAATTTACTGCCATAAATAACATACAAAATAAATATTATCCGTATGAAAGATTAAGCGTTTCCCAGATTTTAAGGGATTTTGTTACTTTATGACACCAGTTAAGTTCACTGATGAATAAATACTCATATTGACCATTATTGAGAAATTAAACCTTATCTTTATCCTCGGACACAGTATCCCTTTAATGATTTAGGAAGAGTAATGGGAAGAAGTTTGGCTAAAGACCAGCTGGTAGAAAGGTATGGAAGACAATCCCTGCCATAATTAATCATTCTTAATGCTTAATTCGGTGATAAACATTAGTACAGTAAAATCAACATTTGTACGCTTAATTTAACATTCGTTCACTAAATTCATAATTTGTGGTTAAAAATTTATCATTCGAATAAAGAATATTACTGAACAAATTAACGATTTAGCCGAACTAATATTGCCCACTTCATAACGCCGAATGAAGTTTACCGAACAAATGTTGAAAAACATTTCTCGCATTTCATGAGAGCGATATCATTATGACGACAAGTGGCGCTGCTCAATTTTAGTTAGGGCTTCGTTCCTATTTTTTTCGCCAATTTTTATGGACGGACAGTGGCTGTGTACAAAGTAAAGAATCTTATTATGAATTCAAATTTTATGATAAAAAGCGAAGTTTTTAATCAAAGTCTTGGTTCTCTTTATTCATTGGAATGTGAGATTTTGAGATAAATATGGTGCCTATACCATGAAATGTTTTCAAAATGGCAAATTTTTGTACAGTCCACAGTGATGGTGGTGGGACAGATAATTTGATGGAATTTGCAAAATCCAAACAACATGGTTTCTTCAGACGTGTGAATATATCTAAAATTCCAATATAATAGTATTTTCATGCCAAGTTTAGTTACTGGCCAGATAAAGATGAAGACTTGTTATGGCTCGTCGTCAATTTTTAACAGTCCACGCTGATGGTGGTGGGTCATAAAGGTCAGAAGCCACTATTTGGTTGGGATTCTGCCAATTCAAAATTTATTCCCCATCACCATCAGCGTGGACTTTTCAAACAAAGGTCATTTTTCAAAAAAATTGCCATGAAGAGTCACTGACTGGCCAGTCGCTAAATTTGGCATGAAAATACCATTTCATTGGAATTTTTTGGATTTTCATAGGTCTGAAGGCACCACATGTGGTAGGGATTCTTACCAATCCCATCAAAACTTATGCCCCACCACCATCAGCGTGGAGTGATAAAAAATTGGCCATATTTTATCAATTGGCCATGAAGAGTTTTCATCACTGACTGGCCAGTCACTACGTTTGGCATGAAAATACCATTACATTGAATTATTTGATTTATTCCCAGGTCTGAAGGTACCGTGTGGTTAGGATTCTGTCAATTCCATCAAAATTTATGCCCGACCACCATCACCGTGGCCTGTTAAAAAATTGTCAATTTTTCAAAAATTGGCCATGAAGAGTCTTCATCAATGACTGACCAGTCATTAGGTTTGGCATGAAAATACCATTTCTTTGGAATTTTGGGGATATTCACAGGTCTGAAGGCGCCATGTGGTTGGAATTCTGCCAATTCCATCAAAACATAGCCCACCACCATCAGAGTGGACTATTCAAAAATTGGCTATTTTTCTAAGATTGGCCATGACGAGTCTTCGTCTCGAACTGGCCAGTAACTAAGCTTGTCATGAAAATACTTTTATATTGGAATTTTCGATATCTTCAAAGGTGTGAAGAAACCATGTAGTTTTGCCAATTAAAAATATCTGTCCCACAACCATCACTGTGGACTGTACAAAAAATTGGCCATTTTTCAAAACATTTCCTGGTATAGGCACCATATTTATCTCAAAATCTCACATTCCAATGAATAAAGAGAACCAAGACTTTGATTAAAAATTTCGCTTTTTATCATAAAATTGGAATTCATAATAAGATTCTTTACTTTGTACACAGCCACTGGCCGTCCATAAAAATTGGCGAAACAAAAATTGAGCAGCGCCACTTGTCGTCATAATGATATCGTTCTCATGAAATGCGAGAAATGTTTTTCATCATTTGTTCGGTAAACTTCATTCGGCGTTATGAAGTGGGAAATATTAGTTCGGCTAAATCGTTAATTTGTTCAGTAATATTCTTTATTCGAATGATAAATTTTTAACAACAAATTATGAATTTAGCGAACAAATGTCAAATTAAGCGTACAAATGACGATGTTACTGTACTAATGTTTAACACCGAATTAAGCATTAAGAATGATTAATTATGGCAGGGATTGTCTTCCATAGAAAAGATAATTAATTCTAAATTTCTTTGTTGTTTCCCTCCGTCTGTTTATCTTTTAGAATAATTTTGTACAATTGGTGTCTAAATATGGGGTAGACGGTTGGTGGACAGATCTCAATGAGATTGGACATCCCGGAATCTGGACGTGGGGCGACAACGAAGAGGTTTTCAATGATGCTTTGTAAGTTATCCATCTATTTCCTCATGGTTCCTTAACTTGAAAGAAAACGCATTATTGATATTAAACAATTGGGCACAATGTCGAATAGCATTTATCTGACGATTTATCTATGTTCACCACAACACGACATAAGTGTTTTATGAATGTTCTAGCATGGCCGAAGATGACCAATTCGCCATAGAATAACGTTGTGACCATATATTCTCATGTGAGCCCAATCATGCAACATATCAGCGGAATTTGTCACCGTGGCTATGATTTGACATCTGAGGTGAAGGACACGAGGAAAAATACCACGGGAATGTTTTAGAGTTATGCTGAGTTATCTCCGGTCAACTCTATAGGCATACTTGTACTTGGTTTAAAAATCTTAGATATACGGAACTACTGTTGACTTTTATTACTACGTTTGGAAACACATTAAGATAACGTTTTACAACAATCATCAAATTAACTGCTTTAACAGTTGACCCCCTTGTTTCCTGTAGGACATGGAATGTAGAACCAGACGACAACCGACACGTTGAAAACTGTGTTTCTCTTTCCTATGAGGGGAAGATGAGCGATGAAATGTGCTGGAAAAAATTGGGTTTTATTTGTGAATATCCTTTGCCTGCTGGTAGGTAGATCTGGATTGTTGAAAGTAGGGTTCATTTTTTATAAACCGTTTCGTTCCACCTATTTTGTAATGCAGGTAAATTCAAAGGACGGAAACGAAATGGCAATTAAAGAAAAAGGGATTTATTGTATTTGTACATTTTCCCAGGTTAATCGGTGTCGTTTTGTCTCAAGTTTAGAAATCTGTGAGAGATGAGACGTTGTTCTACAAATAAAGGTTCTTCATCATGAAGGATTTTCTGTATCACACGAACAAATCTCTCTCTATGCCCTCTCCGAGCCAAATAGCCGTCAAAATAATTTATTTGAGCCTTCGACTTCGACGATAGTGAACCGTGGCCCTCGTGTGCTACAGGCTGGGCTCGTTAAAGATCCTTCAGGCCTCGACAGTTTGAAATTGCAAAAGAGTAGGCTAATTCCGCTGTCCTCGAAAAATTTTCCTCATTTTATACTACATGTCGTTGACCGTCTGCATCAACCCATAAGGTGCAGAAGAGTAGAACGTAAAACTCCATTCATATCATTTTTATTTCGACGATAGTGGTATTTTGATATTGAATGTTTCGTATTTTGTAGATGGTAACTGTGGAGCGGATTGGGTGTCATCCACGGACTCGTGTTATTATATCAGTTTTACCGATGATCCCCTTAATCTTCTCACCTGGATGGATGCTCTCGCCAAATGTATGGCAATGAATAGTTTAGGACAGGGAGCCACTCTTATCAGCATTAACTCACAAGCTGAATATGTAAGTTACCTTCCTTGTTGATTAGTATTATATCCCTTGAAAGATTAATTAAATTTCATCCCTTTGTGATCAATAATGTGTTTCCTTTTCTTGATAACTGAAATATGGTCGGAATATGGTAAGCCCTTATTTAGCTTTAGAAGACTGGAAACATTGCAGTGCACAATTTGGGAATGTTTGCCTGTACAGAATAAACAATATCCTAATTTATTCATTTTTATGAAGGGATATTGCATGGAAGTACCGTATAATCCCGTGTATAATGCGCAGGTTTTTACCCTAACACGGGCCCAACGAAGAGGGGGTGCGCACTATATACAGTTAAATAAAAATTGAGTATTTTTCCCCACGAAAATGCCGCAAATCGATGTTGAGGATCAGCCATTTTATCTACCTTCATCGACATTCGCGGTAAAATTTATTTGTGTAAGAGATCGAATTATGATCTGCTTTCTCTTGGCCAGATATTCAACTATAACTTCCTCATTTAAATGTTTCATTTTATTATTCTACAAAATAATGTTTGCAAAATCTCTATTTTATGTCTTGTAGCTGGGATCTTTTGTACTTATGATAATTTTACAGATATCTTGTATTTAAGGACACCATCAACCAGTATTTATCGTCTTCTAAAGTACAAGATATCAACTGGTGGATAGGACTCAATGATCAGACAACAGAGGGCCAATATGTCTGGACTGATGGACCAGCTGACACCTCTTTCTTGTAAGTTAAACATGGGTTCCCTTATTTTCATTTATTCGAAAGTAGACATATCCTTATGATCAGGAAAAATATGAGATAAAACAAGAGTCATGTTCTTTCTCTTGGGATTGATCATGCATCATATATTTTCTATCTGAAAGAACATTTCCAGATAAATGAATTTTTATTTTAACCTTTAAGAACAAGAGATAAATCAATCATTTTTCTTTTCTCTTTAAGAACAATTTTTTGGTTATTTTTGGTTTCTAGAACATGAGATAAATAAATAATTTGTTTTTATCTTCAAGAACATGGGATAAATCAAACATCATATTTTTTATCTTTAAGAACATGGGATAAAGCCCCGAGTAAGCTGTCCCTAGTAGATAAATGTGGGGTTGTCCATGGTAATGGTCATATATCGTATGGTAAATGTAATAAAGATATGAATTATTACATCTGCAAATCGAAAGTAACTGATAGTAAGTGAACAGTTTTTATCAAATTAATATGTATGACAAGCATACTCTCAGACGTTTAGATAACTTACAAGAGTCGGGTATTTAAGCTGATCCATAATCAATAACATTGAAAAAATATTTTCCAATCATTTTGTTTAGTACTCAGAGTACTTCAGACAAGAATAAATGGCCGTTATTTTAAACACAAGTACATGAGACAGCGTGGGATTGAACAAAGTAAAGTCAGACCATCCCCCAACCCCTATCAATATCCTTCTCGAAATACTTATAATATTCATGGTTTTATTCTGTATATTACAAGGTCAATTTTCGAGTTATGAAGAGCTAGGATGTGTCGGTGGCTGGACAAGAGCAGGTCATAAATGTTATTTATTTGACGCACATGAAAAAATGACACAAACGAACGCCAGACAACATTGTCAACAAAATGGCGGCGACCTAATTAAAATACAGAGTTCGGATGAAAAGGTATGACCTTACGTAAAGTAAATACAGGGTATAGAAACCCTATTTAGGCCCGTAGATATAGGGGGACAACCAGTCTCTTTCCCCCTGTACAAATTCATTTGCTCTACCCCCGAAAAATGTCCATACCATTACTGCAACACCATACCCCATTGCCCTTGTATTATGTATTACTTTGGAATAACTGCAACGTTAACCAAATTTAAAATATATTGCTTTGAGGTCCGTATAAAGTGTTTGAACCTTGAAATCAAGCTGGTAACTTTAAACAAACGAACCTCTATATGATTATTTTCTTCAGAATTGGGTGACTCAGCAAACGTTAAACAGAAAGGCGACTGCTTTTTGGACTGGATTATCAAGAAAATCAAAGGGAGCTAACTCGTGGACATGGGCAGATAAATCTGACGTAGATATGAAATTAATGTACGTAAGCTAATTTGTATCGAATTAACCGATGCATTCCTGATGAGTCCTCGAGATCCTTGTTTCACATCCGTTCTCTGTTTGTACGCTTGTCACCAGTCTCACAATATGTATGTGTAACGATTCACAATTCCGAACGGAGTAGAAGTCTTTGCGCAGCAGTAGGATACATTAGGATATTTTTCCGATTTTCATTAGGGTTTGTCTATGGGTGAAAACAAACCATGTCACCAAGTTTCTTCAAAATCCATTAAGAATTGTGCTTTCAAGAGCGTCTACAGCATTTGAAGACGTCGGACCGACGAACGGACATGAATGACGCCAATATACTCTCTGGCCTGTATGAAAAATGTTCTAAGCTTACGCCGGGGTTCTGCCAAGGGCAATATATTATATATTGGTGCTACAGACGGGAAATCTTCCACGAACAGGCATTCCATTGACTTACAGAAGATCTCATAATGTCGGAAAGCATGATAATGTTTTAAAAAATGTCACTTGAGACACTTTAAGCTCAATTATATACTGCTAAGTTTTATATTTGTAGAAATTGGAACCAGGAACCTAATGATTTTATTGGTAAAGAAGATTGTGCTACAATTAGTCAGGATGGTGTTTACAATGATTACTCCTGTATTAATAATGCTGGTTATATTTGTCAGATTCAGTCGGTCAGTAAGTATATCTTACGTTATAACTGTTAACAAACGGACCTGTTCTATTGAGGAACCACGAAGGTGTTCAGAGTGTACACAATCTTTCGGTTTACCAGGACCTTGACCTATTAGTAAATCATTGATGCTCTCTGGACAGCTATTACGGTACGTACAATTAGGGATTTTTTTTTAGGGATTCAAAAGATGAAAACATTTTTATTATGACAGTCTCAACTTGCATGGATACGTTGAAAATGTCGGACGTGAGTTCTAATCTCGATCGTTGTGTGAAAGTTCGATGACCTTGAATAAGTCATCTTCACTCATAATTCTAGTCCACCCAGCTGTAAATGGGTACGGATAATCCGGGAAAGATCAATGCCAAGAGGTTTGGCCGAGGACCAGCTGGTAGAAAAGATCCCTGTCACGGCGGACTTGTGAACCTAAGTTGTTATCCTTGTAAAATATAGTTGTTTGTTTTCTTTTTCCTTTTCTCTCCCCAATGCAGCAAAATACCTTTCTGACAATAGCCGAGGTCTACCTCTTTTAAAATGAAAATCAAGAAATGAAGCCAACGATCATTCTCAGTTTTCTGCTCAGCATCATATTAGAGTTTCTTGTTTCATAGACTTATTCATTATCATAATGTGGATCTAGAACGTTCCCCGCTGGTCATGTGACAATATTATTTTGTTAAGTTGTTTGTGAGGGAGCTAAGTGAAGGGTATAGTATTAACTACAACCAATGTATTTCCAAACACTCAGCTTAGAACTTGGGTTTTCGTTTTGTGTTTTGGATTCTTAGCACTCAGCTTTTTATTCTAATATATTACAGAGAAACGTAATGGTTTTGATTTTGTTAATTTTTTATATTATTTGATTATGGTTCGGATTCTTAGCACTTCGGTTTTTTATTGTAATATCAATAAAAAGAAAGTTTGAACATAATGGTGTTATTTTTGTAATAATAATGATAAATAGTATTTGATCCATTTGATTTTATTTAAGACATGCCGTGTCCACAAGGCTGGACAATGCCTGATGCTGAGAGCAGTATGTGTTATTACATCAGTAAAACAGACGATAACGTGACTACCACGTGGTATGATGCTAAAGACAAGTGTATCCAGATGGCCAATGGTGGAGACGCGACTCTGTTTGCCCCTCTCAGTAGTGACGACTATGTAAGTAAACAAGGGAGACCAGTGACTTTTTAATGGCCATCGGGCCATGCTCACCCACCCCTACTTTTGAAGTGAAAACTAAGTCCTCTTAATGCTTATAATTCTTCTCAGGCCAACTGTTATCTCTCGGTTTCTAGGTGTGTTAAACAAGGGTTTTGAACTTTCGGGTGTCGCCTCTCATATGTGGCTATCACCTCAGGTATTATCTAGACAGGCCCTTAGGGAAGACAATTCATTCATTTCCTAGCTTCTATATTATTAGTTAGTTATATAGATTATTGAAGGGATTGTGGTATAGTTTTGACACTAAGTAAGACCACTGATCAGTAAGACCTTCAATTTTTGGGTCATCGAAAGGGCTACAATCCTTTTATAGAAGTATGTAATAAACACTGTGTTACACATTTAAAATTCCTTTGTGTTTTATTATTATCCGCTGTATAATAACATTATTATTTTATATATTGCTGATGTTTAATAGAATATATGCAAAACAACACTGTGTGTTACACATTTACAAAATGTCTTTGTATTATATCCTATCACTCACTATATTATAACACTATTATTTTCTATATTGCAGATGTTTGTGAGTCAACAATTGATGTCTTTACCTCCAGATACCACGGGCTGGTGGACAGATTTAACGGACGCTCAAGTGGAAGGGGTGTGGCAATATTCTAACTCATTTAATGGTGTTCCTGATATGTCTCTTATGTAAGTTCTTAGTATTTTCAAAGAGGCGGCTTCCAGACCCTAGACTTCGATCTCTGGATAGCCCGAAATAATATTTTGATCGACAAGATTGTGTTAAAGGACTGGCATGGTAAATCACAACTTAGGCGAAGTGTGTTACCAGCATCATAATGTCAAGAACTTTATACGTTAAGGATGACAAGGTGAAGATGGTGTACCAGTGGCAAACCCCACAAAATATCTCTTCTGGCAAATGTTATCTATTGTCACGCTGGTTGGAGTTCTTTCTGTTCATGACCCAAATATAGAGTATCATTATTATTTATTTCATACAGGAATAAGTGATACTTGGGATATTGTGTATAATGTATAATCGTCGATATTGAGAATGATAGACAAATATTTCATACAAGTTATTGGCCTTGTTCTTAAAAATTCCCTTATCAATTTATTTTTTTATCAATAAATATTCCCCGAGAAAGGCCGATATCAAAACTAATTGTCATTAATTGTCATTAAAGGTTTACTCTATGTGTTTATTTTTCAGTGTATGGAAAGGTGAACCCAATGATTTCGGTGGAAATGAAGACTGTGCTGTCATGTATTATGGTGGAAGATACAATGATGTAGCGTGTTCAGCTAAAGCCAATATTGTGTGTGAAAAACCTGCCACTCCCTTTCCTTCTTCTGGTGGTAAGTAGAAATATAAATAATGATGATAAAGTAATAACCGGATACCCGAATCTAAGCCAACAATTTTCTGAACCTTGGCTACAGCTTATCACCCAATCCAAAGATATTTATCACCAATAACTTATTCTACAGTAGATATCGCTTGTATGATAAATATATTTACCACCCAGTAAGGTATTTTTCAGTAGATATCGCTTGTACGATAAATATATTTATCACCCAATGACGCATTCTACAGTAGATATCGCTCGTATGATAAATATACTTTTCACCAATTAAGGTAATCTATAGTAGATAGTGCTTGTATGATAAATATATTTATCACCCAATAAGGCATTCTACAGTATATATCGCTTGTATGATAAATATATTTTTCATCCACTAAGTTATTCTACAGTAGGTATCGCTTTTAATATATATTTATTTATCACCCAATAAGGCATTCTATAGTAGATATCACTAGTATGATAAATATATATATCAACTAATAAGGTATTCTACAGTAGATATCGCTTGTATGAAAAATATATTTATCACCAATAACGTATTCTACAGTAGATATCGCTTGTATGATAAATAATTTGTGATTGTGGGTATCTGGTAAGAAAGGAAAGAAAAATAAACATAGCAAGTTTTAAGGGGCCGCAAAAACAAACACGGGTTATTTTACAAATAATTATTTTTATAAGGCAGTAGAAATCGCTTGTATGATAAATATATTTATCACCCACTAATGTATTTTACAGTAGATATTGCTTGTGTGATAAATATATTTATCATCCAATAAGGTGTTCTACAGTAAATATCGCTTGTATGATAAATATATTTATTACCCAATAAGGTATCTACTATAGGTATTGCTTGTATGGTACATAATTTTATCACCCAATAAGGTATTCTGTAGTAGATATCGCTTGTATCATAAATATATTTATTACCAAATAAGGTATCTACAATAGATATTGCTTGTATGATACATACTTTTATCACCCAATAAGGTATTCTACAGTAGATATCGCTTGTATCATAAATATATTTATTACCAAATAAGGTATTTTACAGTTTATATCACTTGTATGATAAATATACTTATCACCCAATAAGGTATTGTACAGTAGATATTGCTTGTATGACAAATAATTTGTGATTGTGGGTATATGGTAAGAAAGGAAAGAAAAATAAACATAGCATGTGTTAAGGGTCCGCAAAAACAAACACGAATTATTTTACAAATTATCTTATTTTTTCGACATTTATCTTGAATTATATAATTTCTTTATATATTACAGGAAAGACAATCGGAAGAAGTGTGAATGGATTGGTTTTATTTTTATCATCTCTAATCATTTTAAATTTTTAATTATTTTGTGTATACTAAATAAACTTGTACATTATGAATTTCGTGTAATAAGTCCAACTGTAACTGACTAAAACTGCTTGTCACAATGGTAATATTCGGGTAAAATATGCTGTCTGTAAGGATATCGAATCAAAGCTAACTTACAGTAAATATGTTCACAGCTCACCGTCGATCATTCAAATCAACTTTTGGAACTTGTCCTGTCTGTCCTCGATCCCGCTATAAAGATGAAATGAAATATCTTAGAGTATGCTAGACCCAACATCAACCCACAGTTTTGTAGGATATGGAATCAACGCTACCTTATCAGTAATAGTGTCCACAGCTCACGTTCGATCATCTTTTGGCACATTTAGTGTATGTCCTTGATATCCCGCTATAAAGAAAATATAGAAATAGAATGTGAAATTCACAGAATGAGAAATATTTGAAGGCACTGAGTGCTTGTTGTGTAATTCAAGTAGATCTTAGACTATGCAAGACCCAAAATCAACCCACAACATGGCGAACTATGTCCTTAAAGGTGATTCTAACCTTAATACAGCGTTCAAAAAAAATTATTAACAATCTAACAAGCAACGTCAGTCCTCAATATAGAATTTAACTCGTTCAATAAAGTTTCAGATTTTTGACAGACTGGCCAACAGTTAGCTAATTGCTGAATAAAACTGGAGTTTTGGATCCAAACGAACAAAACGTTCCAGACCACGAATAATTTCTGTCTTATCAAAGTGCACATATATGTGATGCACAATTATTGAATGCGCCAGATAGATTCCATGATGAGAGAGACACAGTAAAATCTTTATTCACCGTCTGCTGAGGGATCATGCTCAACTTGATCGTCTTCTACAACCTTCAGAATCCCGACGGTTTCCCCTTGTTGGTGATGCATGTCTGATGGATTGACATTGAAAAAAGTGTCTAGTCGTTAGGATGGGACAATTACCCGTGTACTATAGGCTATGAACCCCGACAGTTAGAACTTGCAAAAGAGTAGGTTTGTGCGCTGTCCTCATTGCTCACAGCATTGCGTTGTCCGTCTTTATTAGCCGTTTAAGTGTAGAGTAGGATTTCATTTCCCAAGCCTCGAATAATTATTACAGTAGAACTGTAAATATCGATTTAACACAACAACAGAAGTAAAATAAATACAACTTTATTTTATTAAATTAGATAAAATCTCTGTAAAAATGCTTCTTTGTATTAAAAATAATCTTTCTGAGAACAATCGCCTGAAAGAAAGAAAATGGTGTTTGATGAATAAAATAAAAATATGATCATTTCGGCACGGTAAAATGTCACATATACTATATAAGCATTGTGGAAACACTGAAAGGGATGCAAACCTGATTAACACCTTTTCCAAGTACAGTAACACTGTAGTGGCACTAGCTATTCGTAGAGGGCGAATAGACCCTGCCTCGCTGGTGACAACAAAGGAGCTATCTGAGTGTATTTCAAATTCGATTTTTCGCTTAACGACTTGGCCTCGGGAGCTTTTACCTTCAGAGTAAAAGAATGAACGAAAAGTTTGCGATTTCTTTTGTCTTTTGTTGTGTTTCTACGACTTACATAGGTCCGATTATAAGAAAGTATTAGTGCTATTATACCAACAAACACCTTCCGAGATGCCCTGATACATGTGCTTCAGTATCGGTGTTTTCGAATAGGGGACTATCGTCAGATCACATTTCGGCATTTCGATTTGTTCCCTGCACAATATCAAAGATGCGCAGGCCGCATTATAATTGAAGACCGTCAACTGTCTTGTTAATGTCAACGTTTAGTGTCGATTTAAGTTGACTGGATAAAAGAAATTGAATTAGAGTGAGAATAGAGTTATTTACCTTGAATTCGCCACCACCATGATGTTACTATATTTAGAAAATTGGGAACATGGCTGCCATTGGGTTGAAGACTGGGTTGGCGACAGCAGCAAGTGGGTTGATCATGGGGTTAGCCATGGGATTGATCATGGGGTTGAGCATTGGAGGTACAAATGGCACGATTGGGAAAGCTGACATAGCTACGATCAAACAGAACATAACGATAACAATTTTCATCATTTTGGTAGATTTTTTTTAGGGTAACTGAAATAAAAAGAAATTTTTATATATCATAGAAACTTATAACTGAAGCTATAATGGAGTATAAGTAACAACATTGAATATACATGTACATGTTACAAGTCATAAACATAAAATACACAGTTTGAAAGTTTGTTTGAATAACATTCGTATTGTTGGTAATAAACAGAAGATCAGTTATTAGAAAGGTTTCAATCTAGTTACCAATTTTAACTACACAACAATCACTGTGTACTTACCAGGTATGACTGTATATCTGTGAAGTCAGGAGATGTGTGATTAACTCAATAAAACCGAGGGTTTATATAGTCACAGGAGACAAATAGACATCCATCATCCTGTCTTGACCAGTGCTTACATAACTACAGGTAATTATTACGATAGAACATGACCAATAATTTATTAAGTCCTCGGAAGAGTCAGATGAAATCTTTGACGAATGATTGAATCTTTTTCAATATTTCACAAAAACTCAATTTAATTTTATATGATGAAAATAAAAACCTGTTTAAAGAGAATTATATCTCAATCGTACTCCGTTTTAATTAACCCTTTTATTAAAAAATGCCTCAGTTTCATAAGTAGACGAAATAGCATTTTAAAAATATTTTATTATTTACGATGAAACCTAAGCACACTGCCCCTTAGAACGTGGTCCAAAATTTAAAACTATTGTATTCATCAAGGAGAAGGATAGAAAACGAGTACAATTTGTTTTTTTTATATATATATATATATGCAAAGGGAATTAAGGTTTCTTGTGTCTTTTGCATTCGTCAATTTTCGAAGACTTCGTAACTTAGATACCAATTTAAAAATATTGATTAAAGTTACCCATTAAGGGAGTAAGAGATATTTGTTCAAGGTTGAAGAAACATATATTAAAATTCTACAAATACAATCATGTACTGGAAACTGTAAATATGTTTGCCATGCTGTGTACGGATTCCGAAATATGTATAAATGGACAACAATGAAATTATTCATGTTTTCATCAAAAAAAGAAAAAGTGAGCCAATTATTGCAGATTCGTCCAAAAGTACTGACTTTAATGATTTAAGTAAGCACCATGCGCAAAGAGATAGCTGTTTTACCAATAAGATTGGCATTAAATCCAAACTTTGGCTTATTCTTTGAAACATAAGATATATAATGTATAAAAATCGACCATTAAAAATGAAAAATGTTGCCAAGGCATATGAAAATTCAAGACACCTTGGTTAACAAGGCTTGGTACTATTTGATACGTGTGGTAATAATAATCTTTATTCAAAAATCTCATCATGAGACATAGTATAGAATATATACAAATAACAATTTACACAACAATTTAGATATGGGCTATAAATACAGTTTGTTGCATTAACAAGATTAAATTCTTTAATAAATTAAGTCTGTATACACAATCACTGTTATTAATTTACAGTTAAACAATTACTTGAGTTCATTCATTATAATATTGACTAATTTGCTTAAATTTAAAAGTTCAGTTTCTTTAGTATTAAAGAGGGCAGATATTTTTATGCACGATGGTCTACAACAGTAGTGGGGTTTAAGGTATTTTTTTCTAGACATATCAAAATAAGAACAATTGAAACTCATCTCCCACCTCCCTTTTCTCACATAGCTCACACAATCTCTGATCTCTAGGTATATTCTGAAAGACTCCTTTTTCAATAGGCAATTTATGGCTTCTGCATCTTAAACGAGTAAAATTACGTCTCAATTTCTCTGGTAAATAAATTAAATAATCTTCAAATTGAAAGGATGACTTAAACATGCGATAATTTAAACATTTACTAGTGTTATTAATAGTACCAAACCAGTTTTGAATATACTGATCTTTTAGACGTAAGAGTACAGTTTCTTTTAACCATGTTTTATTGATACCAGGGTTGAAGAACATATATAATTCAAACCTAAAATCTTTACAAAAAATTTTTCTTTACACCAATTGATCCAAGGAAAAAATGAAATGTTATATTTCGACATGTAACAATATACCAAATTATTGCAGATTGACGACTGTTTTATTTTTAAAAAAGGGAAAAGGATATTTTTTCCAAACCAGATGGGCTTAAAACCAAAATTTCTTATGTTTAAAATAGTTAAAAGATAAACGACAAAAAATAAAATGTCCAATTTTCGCCGGTTAACACCTTTTTATAGTGTGGTAGATGGTAAGTGTGTGATGATGTTATTATATTTGTGGATATAATTCAAAAGAATATGACGGAATTCAGTAACATAAGTTCAATTATACCAAATCCCACTTTCTCTCCAACCACATTTCAATAATATAGAAAAAAAATTTTTTAATCATCTTGCATATAGAAATATCGACGTCATAGAACAACATGGAACGATCTTTTTCTGTAGCAAAAATCTTAAAATCACAAGAGCGTAATTACAAATACGGCAATAAAAATGTTTATTGTGTGACAATTTCTTAAAATCTCCTCACTTACGACCCTATAATTCTATAACGTCGATATAGCGTTGAATTCATACCAAATTGATACCGTCCCTCACAAAAATTAAAAAATTTATCGTGAAATAAACAAATTTCGATCGGGTAATTGTATTCTCTTTTTTCAAATGATAAAATTATTCCATCAACCAAGTTTAATCTCTGTGTTAAACTGAAGTAGATGTTGGAATTCAATTGAACTGATACTGCGTCTTAGCATAAACTTAAAATTTCAGTTCCCAAGAATGGTCAATATGAGTATATATTCATCAGTGAACTTACCTAGTGTCATAAAGTAACAGAATCCCTTAAAATCTGGAAAACTCACAAAACTAAGTCATTTTTTAAAAAACGCTTTATCATTTTAATAAGCTTTTTTCAATAATCAAATGCATCGTTATGGATAATTACTTAGTATTTTGGATATTTATTTATTTTTTTTATGTTATGGCAGCAGGTATATTTACTGATGCATATACTCTTATTGGCCATGTTTAAAATTTTAACATTGTATGTTCAATCTAAGAAGTCAATTGATAAAATGCAATTCTGTAAATAATTTTATCGTGCAGTATTATATTAGGTTATGACGAGGACATATCGACAGCTTCCTAACAGAATCCACAATTTCTCATATACCTTGCTAATAAAGACATATATTTGTCAATAAACTCGACAAAGACGAGAAATAACAAGATTGTGATGTACCTTATTAGGTAATATTACACAACAATACATCTCTTAACAACTGGATTTCACTATTAAATATTGTTATGTAAGCACTGGTCGAGGAAGGATGATGGATGTCTGGGCAATAACTGAATCAAAAGGTACATTACAAAATATTTCATCTGAATCTTCCGAAGGGATATATAATAAATTATTGTTCATGTTCTATTGTATTAATTACCTGTAGTTATGTAAGCACTGGTCAAGACAGGATGATGGATGTCTATTTATCTTCTGTGACTATATAAACCCTCGGTTTTGTTGAGTTAATCACACATCTCCTGACTTCACAGATATACAGTCATACCTGGTAAGTACACAGTGATTGTATTGTTGTGTAGTTAAACTGAGTAATATATCTAGATGCTTGAATTGAAATATATGCAGTAACTGATACACCACGGTACAATCTCAGACACATCGCGGCGCTAGAACTTTTATAAGGCTGACACCAAGACCTACTGATACATCCCGACAAATACTTGTATGCAAACTAGACCCTTAGAATGCTATCAAAAGTTTTAACCTATTGTATCAGCATTATTTGATACGTTTTCTAGCTTGAGTGGCCCAGATATACCTCTAATGCCAATTATATCTCTTATGTTTTGATCCAGTTCTTGATTAAATACTTCCCGGTCTTGACAGAGCATTTTCATGGTTCTGAGATGTCATTGGAGAGTCTATATATCCAATGAAGAATACTAGTATATGGCTGTATCATGACTATACACGAAGGATCTTTAAGGATGCCGTATATCGAAGAGAATCGAGAATGTTTATTGTTTTTAATGATTTACGATGATTAAAATCCAAGAGATGTCTGACATTATTATCCAGCCTGTAACTTATAGTTTATATTTTCTAGTTATCGCCCTCTATATTTTTCAATTAAAAGATTTAATTAAATTATATTAATATTTCAGATATAAAAAAAAATCTACCAAAATGATGAAAATTGTTATCGTTATGTTCTGTTTGATCGTAGCTATGTCAGCTTTCCCAATCATGCCATTTGTGCCTCCAATGCTCAAC
Source organism: Nipponacmea schrenckii (assembly GCA_030562195.1). Taxonomy (NCBI): domain Eukaryota; kingdom Metazoa; phylum Mollusca; class Gastropoda; family Lottiidae; genus Nipponacmea; species Nipponacmea schrenckii. The sequence goes on from JAUJPP010000006.1 coordinate 3,793,534, forward strand.
CCCATGATCAATCCCATGGCTAACCCCATGATCAACCCACTTGCTGCTGTCGCCAACCCAGTCTTCAACCCAATAATGAGAATGGGAATGATCTTCTAAATTTAGTAACAAAAAGGTGACGAACAATATCAAGGTACGTGATTATTTTCCATTATCCAGTTATACCGACACATGCTATCGTAAGAAACAACAATATTTTATAATCATTTAACCTTTTATTCGTGATACAAGTTAGTTATCATTTTTGAAACCCATAAACGCCATAGAAGCAAATAACAATTTAGCTGTTTTCTTAGCTAACTTTACAACCCACCATGGTTCCATGTATTTGAGAAACCCATAAACGTCCTTTAAGCACAGTACAATTTAGCTGTTTTCTTAGCTTAGCCTTACATGGTTTCATGTATTTTAGAAACCCATAAGCGTCCTCCAAGCACAACATGTATACCCAGTATATCTAACATGATTTTTTTTTTTTTTCAGAAAGTATTATTTTGAATACAACCAAGAGAGGAAATATATTTACAAAGATCATCGAGTTATTTTCAAATAAAATTCTATTTTTCATAACTTATAACTTTTTATTCTTGTATTAACAAATGAACTCCCATAAACTTTACCAAAGAAAGCTTATGAGATGCCGCGGTCCCACTATTGTAATAATAGGTCCTGTGTGCTACAAGCTGTGCATGTTGAAGACCCCTTGACAGTTGGAAATCGTAAAAAGAGTGGCCTTATTTCCCTAATTACACCCTATATGGCGTTGCCTGTATTCATTAGCCCATAAGGTACAGACCCAAAACTGTAAAAATATGTCCTCTTTTTAAAACATTTCCACGGACACTTGAACATCTTATTAAACAAATAGAAGAGAAAAGGGTTAACGAAAAGGTCTTCCATCCATCTTTACAGATCACATTAACCCTTGTAATATAAAGATATATTTTAAACACAGTTACTTCCCATCTGACATATAAATAGAAGAGAAAAAGAAATGCCTTGGAGCTCACTGTTCTGCAAAATGAATAATCATGACAAATACACAGGAGTTTTACGTCCTCCACCTAATGGCCTAATGGAAACGAGACCTCGTTTTAAATTTTCCATCCGAGCGATAAAACGCTGTTCCTATGTCAACCCCTCCAACCCAATTACTGACGCGGGGTCCTACATGCCGGCATTGAAACCGCAACTTTCATATTAGCGAATTGCACAGAATTGTATTCTTAGGGTTATCAATCCTGATCGAAAGTGTACTACATGAGTTGGAAAATGAAATTTAGCCCTACTCCTCTGCACCTTATGGGCTAATGAAGATGGACATGCGTTTGGAAAGGGAGATCATGCATCGCCAGTCACATGAGCCAGGTAAAGTTATGGCTAATTGTTTATAACAAAAAGTAAAAAATTCAACATCCCCCTGTCTACATCTGGCCAGTTATATCCTGAAATTGCAATGAAATAAAACGAAAAATGTTGTAACCTTTACTTGAATTTACTACAATAGATTTGATTCTTTTTTTAAAAGGACATAGTTTTTTAAATATTTATTAATCTGAAATTTAGCCATAAAGCTGTGAACATAGCCTAGCAACGCCGATATTTTGTCACCCGAATTGGGGAACAGACTCCGCCTATATTACCCTTCTCCAACAATTATCTAACTAAATAAGTCATCAATATAACCAATAGCAACTAAATTCATATTGAACATGTTTTATATTTAAGATATATTTTATGAAAATGATTGGTTAACAGACTCCGCCTATATTACCTCCTTCTCCAACAATTATCTAACTGAATAAATTTAAAATATCAGATATCACCCCCTGGTGACGTCATCATTGGGGTAATATGTCCAATATCGCAGGACAACATCAAAGAGAATACTTCTACGAGGTGTGTACAGACAAGATAGCAACTTAATTCAATTTGAACATCAAATCAGTTTTATATTTTGTCGGTGTGTTTTTTCGTTGTTAACGATTGTGTTTTCATCCTCGGCGAATGTTCTCTTTGTGTGCTTTCACAAGACTCAATAAAATGTCATCATTCAATCATCATTCAATCAAAGTTGTTGACTGTTATGTTATCACGTGTAAAATTTGAAGTAAGGTGTAGGATCTGATAGAAATAGGAAAGAAAAGAATTTATAAAATATTTAATATAACTTTTTCTTCAGTTGCCATAACAGGCAAAATAGATATAAATTGAATTTTTTGATAAATCAATGTTTCTAAAATTGAAACAATAGAACATTGAATAAAAATTGAAAGGTATGATTCAATTTTAGAACTTTTGAACTAAAACTCAGATCCTGTACCTTAGTGAACATTTTTCAGACTGGAGATTATCTGTCTCTTTTAGTTACTGCAGACTGGTTAAACTCTTGACAAGACTCAAGTCTGCGACAACACTCGACAAACAAACCGGTTGGTGCCCAAATCCAAAGCCTGCAACATGCATATAATCTTAGGGAAGTTATTAAACCATATTTAAAATAAACACTCTGTGTGCCGACAATGGGCTATTTAAAACCTGATATCTGTCAGTTCAATAATTAAACAGAGATAAACTAGCGTCGTATCCCCTCATAATATATTTCATTCACCTCGATGGAAAATACGTTAATTGTTTATATTTTGAAGAATGGGTATTATTCTTTTGTAATATCTGAACGAAATTAATTGAACTTACTCTGTTGGTTAATTGTCGGAGGGGGGGGGGTATATTTGTTATTATATATTATATATTTACTTATAAACATAAAAAACTAATATTGGAAGATAACGCGAGCCTATGTCAGCATTCATTCCGTAAAAAAATATTTCTAAATTTCACTATTGTTTCGCAACAAGTATTTTTCAAAAATCTGTCCTTGATATTGATATTTCATGGATTATCATTAGTTCATGCTGTGTCTACTTTCAATTTGTTAACATTTACCTTAAAGTCAATTGCTTTGTAGCAAGTGTAAAAAAAATCCATTTAGCTGTTCTATCGGTGTTTATTTAATATGGCTTGGAGGATGGTGAATTAAATAATTTATATTTCAAAAGAATGTCAAGAAACACAGAAATATTTCACAATGTTTGTACATCAATCTTCTGAAGGGATATAATAAATTATTGGTCATGTTCTATTGTATTAATTACCTGTAGTTATGTAAGCACTGGTCAAGACAGGATGATGGATGTCTATTTGTCTTCTGTGACTATATAAACCCTCGGTTTTGTTGAGTTAATCACACATCTCCTGACTTCACAGATATACAGTCATACCTGGTAAGTACACAGTGATTGTTGTGTAGTTAAAACTGGTAACTAGATTGAAACCTTTCTAGTAACTGATACACCACCATCTTCTGTTTATTACCAACAATACGAATGTTATTCAAACAAACTTTCAAACTGTGTATTTTATGTTTATGACTTGTAACATGTACATGTATATTCAATGTTGTTACTTATTCTCCATTATAGCTTCAGTTATAAGTTTCTATGATATATAAAAATTTCTTTTTATTTCAGTTACCCTAAAAAAAATCTACCAAAATGATGAAAATTGTTATCGTTATGTTCTGTTTGATCGTAGCTATGTCAGCTTTCCCAATCATGCCATTTGTACCTCCAATGCTCAACCCCATGATCAATCCCATGGCTAACCCCATGATCAACCCACTTGCTGCTGTCGCCAACCCAGTCTTCAACCCAATAATGAGAATGGGAATGATGTTCTAAATTTAGTAACAAAAAGGTACGTAACTCACAGGTATATTTATACATTGTAATTTTCAAGCGACCAATCGAAATACAGACGCATAAAACCGTAAGAAACAAAATAAGTCTATCACCATTTGGTATCCAAAGTGGCAAATGACACAACAAGATATCATGTTAAATACAGTCCGAATCTTAAATTCTCCTCATACTGACCAAGCAATGGACAATTTAGCAGATTTCTTAGCTTAGCTTTACAACACGCCATGCCTGTATACATTTAAGAAACCCATAAACGTCCTTTAAGCACAGTGCAATTCAGCTGATTTCTTAGCAAAGCTTTACAACACGCCATGCCTTCATATATGTGAGAAACCCATAAACGTCCCCTGAGCACAGCATGTATACCCAGGTATATCTAACATAATTTCTCTCTTTTTTTTCAGAAAGTTTATTTTGAATACAACCAACAGAGGAAATATATTTACAAAGATCATCTAGTTATTTTCAAATAAAATTCTATTTTTCATAACTTCTTTTTATTCTCACAAATTTCCTTCTAATGAATTCCCCAATTACGCATTAGGTCCATTATTAATGTCGGATGTTAGTTGAGAAGCTGGTCTACGAAAATAAACTGTTTCGTCTGAAACGGATTTGAAATGCGAAACGAGACCCCAGGCGTCACATTCATCTCTCGAGTTAATTCTCCATGGACTCATGGGTTGTATTCGCAACTAAGTTCTTGACAACACGAGAACAGCCAACCCGAGGTCTCAGTTACGAACGGTCAAGAACATTTAAGAACAAAACAAAAATGACTGTGATAAAATGTACTCACGAATATGGTTCAGTGTTTATATTCGCCGCCATTTTCAAGAACGTAGTTGCGAATACAACCATGGTGTAGCGAGTATAATGAAACGGTCCAAAACCCAGTTCATTCATCTGAGAATCCATACCAGACACAGACACGATACATTATTATCAACTTACTCTACAACTACAAACATTCTGGGTAAAGCTTCTTGAATAACTGTACGAGTCTTCAACACCTTACCTTCACTCTACTTGTATACAAGTTGAAACCACTTATTTTTCTTTGACTTTTTATCCCAGTTGCTTCCCTTTAACTGATTTATATTGAGGATGAATTTCACAAATAAAATACCCCTAGATCTAATGAACACAAATTATACCTTGAAAACAAGGTTTCCATATTATGCACGTATACCTTGACGTCATGAGACACTTTTCCAATACCACGAAATTTTGTATTTTGATTGGATTGGATTGTACGACCAAGCGGTTCTAAGAAGCAGATTGTAATGCATTGACACTTTGTAGAGCGCATGGCTTACAGTTGTATAAGTCCTAAAAAAGAATTTGAGCCCCAAGGTTATAATACTTTCAGGGGTGGCGCTAGGGGTGATAAGTTTATAGTTATGCTACAGGTACAGCTGGCAAAACAGGGCACGCTCCTTGTTCTGGAAAATCCAATTAAGATACCTGATAGTCCTGTTTCATTGGCTATTTAAAACTTAAGGGGGTGCATGAAGAGACGAATTGATTTTTATAACCATGGTGAATAGAATAGATATTTTATTATATAATTTATTATATTTCCTTTAGGGAAGCGTACTATAACTTTGAATGAGAGGCGCGAAGTGTGACGACAATTACCGTCTGTGTGTGTAAAATGTGACGTTTGTCATTTCAATAATTCAAAGGAAATAAATCAAGGCGCGAGGTCGATCTAAAGGGACGTAACTCTTGTTTGTTTTATTTCCCTCAAGGGAGGTAATGTTTATGACTTCTCGGTTGTTTTTTATGATTCTATTCAGCTTTATATAAAAGTCGTGAAGAATGTCATAGTTAAATATTTATCTGTTTGTTAAAACAGAACATTAGTAAAACAGTTCGAATATTCAGACATATGGTCTTAATAAACGGCGTTTTATGACGTCATGACTGTTTTGGGCTCTTTCCTCTGTTTAAGTTGATTTATATGATACTTCTGCACTTTGTTCATATCATGACTTCAGCTTCATATATTAGAGTATTATTCTACAAAAGAAACGTAAACTTTGATTAGATTTCGGGACTTTAACGTGTTGTATTGTACGTCTTGTTGGACGAAAGGTCGTGTTTATTGAGTTTCACTTTTCAGACAGACTACATACACGCATTAGCTTGTTCTCCTACTCACCTACAGAGGCGGATGACGAAGGGACGAATATTTTCGAGTCAATTCTAGTTCTAAAAAAATAATAAAATAGTAAAAAAAAAGGCAATTTATTGTTAGTATGAGATTTATTTTCGCTTCCTTAAATTAAAATAAATATTTTTATTATTTTTCAAAAAGACATCATTAAAATATAGTTCGATCTAGCACTGTAACGTTTATCCTTTATACAAATTCGCCTTCATGTAAGACGAACTGACATGGGATCATTATTGAGTCTTAAACTGAACCCTATTTCATAAAATATAAACAAAATAAGACCCCTATTTCACCGTGAATATAAAATTGGCCCCTGGTTTACAATCTAGTATATATATATGAAATGCAGTTTTAAGAAAATAGAGACATATGTTTGGTTAATAAAATAAAACATAAAAACAAGTAATTGACTAATCAGATGAGTAGAATTCTCACATCAGTTTCGTGTAAGTTTGGATGGAAACCCTGCAATATTGTTTGGTATAAATTACGATTTTCTTGGTGTAAAAATGTAATTTTTCAAGTTAAATTTGTCGTTTTGACATTTCACATCTTTACAATCCTTATAATAAAATTGTACAAAATAAATAGTCTCATGAGGTGTTTTACAGGCAGTTACAATTGGCAGTACCTATTAGAGACCACAATCTATACATTCACTAGACAATTCTGTTGCGGAACCAAGCGTCAGATTTCTTTTTCTAAACGTTTTGAGGGTAACTGAAATTCTATTTCTTGGTCAAGTGAATATTTAGAAGTACATGTACATAATTATATCGGGAACATTGTTTTCATAACGTCACCAATTGAAGTTGGTGACGGTATCGAACACTTAGTTTATTGGAAATGAAGAAACTACAGACGTTTGATTGAACATCAGAATGATGCAAACTGATGATATCAGTGTCCCTGATATACATAGAATAGAAGGTCTCTTTACAATCCGTTGTTAAATCATGGGATGTCTATCTACCACGCTTCATTACTCGAGCGATCTTCCTGAAAGAGTTGATTCCTTGATCAGTTTCCAACCCAAACAATGTTTGTAGCTAATTCTTTATGTATGATCATATTAATATTTGAAACAATATAGTATACCTCTTTGATTTATTACTAGAAATAACTGAGGCATAGTAAATTACCCTGTCGGTGGAATAAAGTTAGACGTAAAGACGTGTTCCACATCAAAGGAAAAAAGACAAACGGTTGACAGATTATTTAAATCTAATCGACTCTAACCTGAACGGTTTATAGTTAACTTCTCGCCTGAACAGAAGTTGCTGTCTTGCATTAAATATTATAACTTCCCTATTGCAATGCATGACGTAGTGCTCAAATTGTATACTTCTATACGTGAGCTGTACAAGGGTGCTTTTAAGTGATTATTTTTTGTAGGATTCAAAAACGTATAGTACATAAGACTGTTAATATTTTTGTTGTTGTGGCATCATACGATTCTTACATTACATTTGTCCATTATAATCAACACTAGACTAACTAATCGGCCGTGTTTCAATCTGCGACTCAATTGCGACTTTACATCTAAAATAATTGGCAGTAAATGCTTGAGTGTGGGATTCTATCTTTAGCAAAGAAAAAAAAGAAAATAATTTCGTTTCGTGTTAACATTTGCTCTGGATTAAATTAGGACATGAAATTAACAAAATTGTCCTCTTTGTCATTTATTAGTTGATGTTGATGAATGAATACTTTGTATACTTTCACCAACGGAGCACTTGTCTGCATTCTTTTCACTTTGGTGATTGACGGCTGCGTTCAAATGTTTATGCTCCGTACACATTTAGTCGTTTATAAACATGAATCGAAATAATTTCTTGATTTTGAAAGGTTAAGAGTCAATCAAGACACTGAGAGTTTAATGGTAACTTTTGTCTTCTAATATCCGTTGTAAAAGATGTAAGATTTTTTCCCTGGGCCGTTCTTCTTCTACCTCTTCTTCTTCACACTTCGGATTTTGAGAACAGGCTTCTGTAACGAAAAACGATGTTAAAATTTAAGTAATTGTGATAGGATTAAGACCTCTCATGGGCTCTTTATATGTGATCACCACTCAACGTTCTATTTCCAGCATTTGCATCTTGCCAGAGTTGACACCCTAGGCTAGCCTAGAAATCTTGTTAGAAGTTAAGACGGTAGGATAGTCTAGAAACAGTGTTAGAAGTTGAAATACTGGGGTAGCCTAGAACCAGTGTTAGAACCAAAGTCCGTAGGGTAGCCTAGAAACAGTGTTAGAAGCAAAGACCATAGGGTAGCCTAGAAACAGTGTTAGAAGCAAAGACCATAGGGTAGCCTAGAAACAGTGTTAGAAGCAAAGACCGTAGGGTATCCTAGAAACAATGTTAGAAGTTAAGACCTTAGGTAGCCTAGAAACAGTGTTAGAAGTTAAGACCATAGGGTAGCCTAGAACTGTGTTAGAAGTTAAGACCGTAGGGTAGCCTAGTAACTGTGTTAGAAGTTAAGACCGTAGGGTAGCCTAGAAACAGTGTTAGAAGTTAAGACCGTAGGGTAGCCTAGAACTAGTGTTAGAAGTCATATTTTCTCAACTAGGCCTATATGTGTTTTATCTGATCAAAATAAAAATCTCTAAATATTTCAACCTCGGCTACGAGATACTAATAAAGCCATACTTTATTTTCGTATTTTATGTTTACTATTTCCCATCATATCGTATATAGAAATGTACAAAAAAGTACTATATGTCAGCTCATAATTCTTATATCTATCGTTTCAAATGACATAAAACCCAGGCGATTAGAAATCTTCAGGGAAATATTATCTTCCAGTAAATCAAATATCTAATTCCCTAAATTATTCAAAAGGAACTTTAATAGAAAGTATAGTTTACATTTTGTCAGTACTGAAAACAGTACAGCTTTCTCCTGCGGGGAAAAGCTACCATAGGTTTATTAATGTAATGTTTCCAATGAAAATGAGTGGATTCCTACATTGTAACGTTTCAAGGACGAAAGACGGGGGATGGTGGAAGGGGTGTGATATAAAGCTAACTTCAAACACGAATGTATTTTATGCCTCATAGCAAAATAGACCCTGGTTTTGTAATGTAATTTATTTGTACTTATTGGTTTGTTCTGTACCTGAATCACAGCAAATACCATTCGCTACACATTGTCCTTGTTGACGTGACCCACAAAGTTTACCGTCCACTCGACACGGTACCATACTATCATTTTCATGTTGACAAACTTCGGTTTCTTTAGTACCAATATAACAACCGAAACTCCCACAGCATATCCTGGGTCCTACACATTGTCCTACGTTCCCTGGTCCACATGACATACACTGAAAATATAAAATATCAGTCGGTCAATACAATTGTAATACAAGAATGGAATGAATGCACCTTATGGGCTAATCAGAGAGCAACGTCATGCAGTGTGCAATGGGGGGATTTGACAGCGGCATTAGCCTACTCTTCTTGCGCTTTGTTACCATGTTATAGAGGGAAAATACAACTGAAAAAAGAAACTGGAGATAAAACACCAGTTTGGCAATAGATTGATACCAGCTAATGAACAATTCATATGAGGAAGTATATACATGTAAATATTACCAATTTTAAGTGAAGAGAGGCATCAGGGCCCCGTTTTACAATAAATCTTACGATAAAAATTGTAAATGTATAATTTAACTTTGTAAAATACAATACTTTCGACGAATTTTGTCGTAAGATATTTGTAGGAACGGGCCTCGGCAAGCGTAGTTTTTATTTTTAAATTAAAGGCGAGAAGGGTCTATTGAAAGTTATTACCAGTATAACACATCATCACGATGCATCCAGACCAACATAATTGTATTGACTCCTAATAAGTATCGAGTCTCTCACTAGAAATTTATAAGTCTTATTCGATCAAGCGTTTCTTCACGATGACAAATGTCAGTTATTTTAACTTGAACCAAATATTGAAACAATGAATATGGGTAGATTGATTGTGTAAATTACAGACCAGGGTGATCTAACTCGGTTTTCATTCTTTTAGTTAGTGAATCGATCTTACTCGCGTAGGAATTAAAACATGCTGAATGTCAAAACCTTGTCACCTATTAACAAAACAAATCTCTACATTAAAACAAATAAACCATTCATTTTCTCTCTGAAATTCACGAGTTATTTTCCCCAATCTTATTAGTGTTAAATGAAGCAACTACACGCGCCGACACAATTCCTTTTTGTGTAAGAGAGAAGATTGTTCGGAACCGTCAGTAAACATAATCTCAGAGAATACCTCTTCATTATTTCCGGTGGTGCTAAAAGTTGTCAGTGGTAATGCACCAGAGGAGTTACTTCCGGTGTCGGGTGAAATTTTGTAAATGGTATTTGCCACACAATTATGCGCCAGGGAAGTTGCGTTTAGTGTCGGGTGAAATTTTGTAAATGGTATTTGCTAAACAACTATGCACCAAGAAAGTTGCGTTCGTTGTCGGATAAAATAAGACGTAAAACTCGATTTAGTTCATTTCATTTCCTTGTCGGGTGAAGTAGGACGTAAAACTCCATTTATTTGATTCCCTTTCGGTGTCGGATGGTACAGCTCCAGTGTTGGCAGAACGTCCATGGCAAAATATAATCCATTAGCACAATAATCATTAACTTGAATTAGGATATTTATTACTTCTGATCGGTTAAGAAAATTTACAAAACCATGACGAAGGGGCAAAAATTACAGAATTGAGCTCGAAAGAAGCTGACTCTTTTAGAAAAGTAGAATAGAATTAAAAGTAATATGTACTCTAAAACTCCCAAGGGACATCTTCTTATAGGCTTTTAAAAAATAGTATAAATAAATATACTGCAGAGACCCTATTACAAGATCTTTTCATTTTTAAAAAACAAAAAAAAATTGCGATAATTGATAATAGGATCTGGTTTGTGTACTGCAGGTTTACAAGAAATATTTTCAAAATTTTACACGGTCTTGTTAGTTGTACAGCAGATTTTGGACTGTCATCGTTTAAGCAAACTAAAAATTTAAAAAAAAAAACCTCTTCAATTTAACTTTCAAGTCTTTAGTTCGGTATCGGGGATTTAACCACTGTTTCTGTAATTGGTGACCTAATCTTGCCAGTGGCCAGTAATTTATCCGGAGGGTTAATATGATGTTCTTTTTCTAATGAAATTTATAGCTTGTTCAATATGTTCAAAGGAAAAATTCATTTTTTTTTTGGGAGACTTTGACTAACCCACTCCCCCCCCCTCTCTCTCTCCCCCTGTAAGTACGAGCGCGTGGAAAACAAAAGTCAGTGAGTACAGCATGAAATTGGTTTGTTTTTTAAAGTAATAATATTTTAGGAAAAACTTTAGAAAGGAAATTACGAAAATGTTGAACCATCTGCCACTGCTGGCTTCGAAAGAAAGCATCATAGAATACAATAACAGCGAGATATTGAGATATTGTCAACTACAGCAGTAAGTTCCGAAGATCAGTAACCACAGATCGTGTTTTAATTTGTTCAGGTCAATTAATAAACTTAGGTAAACAAATCATTAGGACGAAGTTGAAGTCCCACTGGAAACAGAAGGCGTTTTATTATAGTACGATTTAGTTTTAACAATCACCCGAGGTGATACGATTTGAAATATATTATTCTAGATTTATGACATTTAATAGAACGTTCCCATTGGACATTAGCACTATTCTGTGGGAATATTTAAGGTGCCAATGTCTGGGAAAAAAAATACATACAACATACAATCGATTCTTTTATAAGTAGAACCTAGAAATACTTTGATAACTTTCGTCCTACTAACTTTTTTAAACTAGAACAATTTAATGTGCACTAACAGTTCTCAATGTATCTAACATCAAGTCACATTAGGACGTATCAGTTGTACTTGGTGTTTTGTACGTACCTATTCTTATTCTTTTAATTCATAATAAAATTAAAATTGATTAAAGGGTTTATGGGTTTATGAACATTAAATTTGAAATTTTAAACTTGGCCAATAAGAGCTCAATTCATCAGTAAATATACCTGCTGCCATAAAAATAACATAAGAAAAGAATAGATATCCAAATAACTAAGTAATTATCTATAAAGATGCATCTGCTTATTGAAAAATGATTTAGTTTTGTGAGTTTTTCAGAATTTAAGGGATCTGTTATAGTATGACACCAGGTAAGTTTACTGATGAATATATATTGACCATTCTAGAGAACTAGAATTTATGTTCATTCTAAGTCACAGTATCACTTTCAATGAAAAGACTTTAAATTGAACATGTCATTCAATTGTACGCAATCTTCAAAAGATACGCAACAATAACATCGTTGATAAAATTTCATTCATGGTATTAGTTAACACTCTTCAAAGCAACACCCACGAGTCCCATCACGGTCAAAATGATCTTGATACAAAAGTTAACAAATTTCAAAGCCACACAGCTTGTTACCACATACTTGATATAGAGAATGCTGTGAAGAATGAAATTATACCGGAGGCTCTATTTCTCATACTAACATCTGTTTCCTGCTGTACAAATTACTACACCCTCGGATTAACTAGATAATATAATGCTCTTTCATTGTAAACCCTTCTTTCTGAGCATATGTAGTCAACGTTGTTATTACCGTTTAAAATGCAATGATCTATACAATAGGTCAGAACGTTTTGCTCCATCACAGTAAAATCGTTTTAAAGTTATAGAAAGAGCATTTATTCCAACTAAACTTCCCTAGTTCCAGGACCAGTGTAATTTTTTTTCTAGCCTTTGTATTTAGCCCATGCATGGGAAACCGGGAAGTTTAGGTAGAGATTTTACGAATGTCTCCAGAGCCGAAATGAGTTGAAGAGGAGTGAATGTTTATTAGAGAAATTTTGTAAATGGTATTTGCTAAACAACTATGCACCAAGAAAGTTGCGTTCGTTGTCGGATAAAATAAGACGTAAAACTCGATTTAGTTCATTTCATTTCCTTGTCGGGTGAAGTAGGACGTAAAACTCCATTTATTTGATTCCCTTTCGGTGTCGGATGGTACAGCTCCAGTGTTGGCAGAACGTCCATGGCAAAATATAATCCATTAGCACAATAATCATTAACTTGAATTAGGATATTTATTACTTCTGATCGGTTAAGAAAATTAACAAAACCATGACGAAGGGGCAAAAATTACAGAATTGAGCTCGAAAGAAGCTGACTCTTTTAGAAAAGTAGAATAGAATTAAAAGTAATATGTACTCTAAAACTCCCAAGGGACATCTTCTTATAGGCTTTTAAAAAATAGTATAAATAAATATACTGCAGAGACCCTATTACAAGATCTTTCATTTTTAAAAAACAAAAAAAAATTGCGATAATTGAAGACATAGGATCTGGTTTGTGTACTGCAGGTTTACAAGAAATATTTTCAAAATTTTACACGGTCTTGTTAGTTGTACAGCAGATTTTGGACTGTCATCGTTTAAGCAAACTAAAAATTTAAAAAAAAAAACCTCTTCGATTTAACTTTCAAGTCTTTAGTTCGGTATCGGGGATTTAACCACTGTTTCTATAATGAGTGACCTAATCTTGCCAGTGGCCAGTAATTTATCCGGAGGGTTAATTAAGTATGATGTTCTTTTTCTAATGAAATTTATAGCTTGTTCAATATGTTCAAAGGAAAAATTCATTTTTTTTTGGGAGACTTTGACTAACAACCCACCCTCCCCCCCCCCCTTTCTCTCTCTCCCCCTGTAAGTACGAGCGCGTGGAAAACAAAAGTCAGTGAGTACAGCATGAAATTGGTTTGTTTTTTAAAGTAATAATATTTTAGGAAAAACTTTAGAAAGGAAATTACGAAAATGTTGAACCATCTGCCACTGCTGGCTTCGAAAGAAAGCATCATAGAATACAATAACAGCGAGATATTGAGATATTGTCAACTACAGCAGTAAGTTCCGAAGATCAGAACCACAGATCGTGTTTTTATTTGTTCAGGTCAATTAATAAACTTAGGTAAACAAATCATTAGGACGAAGTTGAAGTCCCACTGGAAACAGAAGGCGTTTTATTATAGTACGATTTAGTTTTAACAATCACCCGAGGTGATACGATTTGAAATATATTATTCTAGATTTATGACATTTAATAGAACGTTCCCATTGGACATTAGCACTATTCTGTGGGAATATTTAAGGTGCCAATGTCTGGGAAAAAACATACATACAACATACAATCGATTCTTTTATAAGTAGAACCTAGAAATACTTTGATAACTTTCGTCCTACTAACTTTTTTAAACTAGAACAATTTAATGTGCACTAACAGTTCTCAATGTATCTAACATCAAGTCACATTAGGACGTATCAGTTGTACTTGGTGTTTTGTACGTACCTATTCTTATTCTTTTAATTCATAATAAAATTAAAATTGATTAAAGGGTTTATGGGTTTATGAACATTAAATTTGAAATTTTAAACTTGGCCAATAAGAGCTCAATTCATCAGTAAATATACCTGCTGCCATAAAAATAACATAAGAAAAGAATAGATATCAAAATAACTAAGTAATTATCTATAAAGATGCATCTGCTTATTGAAAAATGATTTAGTTTTGTGAGTTTTTCAGAATTTAAGGGATCTGTTATAGTATGACAGCAGGTAAGTTCACTGATGAATATATATTGACCATTCTAGAGAACTAGAATTTATGTTCATTCTAAGACGCAGTATCGCTTTCAATGAAGAGACTTTAAATTGAACATGTCATTCAATTGTATGCAATCTTCAAAAGATAGGCATCAATAACATCGTTGATAAAATTTCATTCATGGTATTAGTTAACACTCTTCAAAGCAACACCCACGAGTCCCATCACGGTCAAAATGATCTTGATACAAAAGTTAACAAATTTCAAAGCCACACAGCTTGTTACCACATACTTGATATAGAGAATGCTGTGAAGAATGAAATTGTACCGGAGGCTCTATTACTCATACTAACATCTGTTTCCTGCTGTACAAATTACTACACCCTCGGTTTAACTAGATAATATAATGCTCTTTCATTGTAAAACCTTCTTTCTGAGCATGTGTAGTCTACGTTGTTATTACCGTTTAAAATGCAATGAACTATACAATAGGTCAGAACGTTTTGCTCCATCACAGTAAAATCGTTTTGAAGTTAAAGAAAGAGCATTAATTCCAACTAAACTTGCCTTGTTCCAGGACCAGTGTAATTTTTGTTCTCGCCTTTGTATTTAGCCCATGCATGGGAAACCGGGAAGTTTAGTTAGAGATTTTACGAATGTCTCCAGAGCCGAAATGAGTTGAAGAGGAGTGAATGTTTATTAGAGACATTTTTTGGTGATGTATTTTATTTAAAAGGGAGGGCAGGTGGGCAAATAGTAGTAATAGTGTATATAGATAGTCCTGAAATCTATATACCCGGATTACGTGACTGATAGACGGCATGTCTCGGATTCGTAATACCTTTTTGGTATTTTTAAACTGTCTGAAATCTATATTTCTCTATTACTACCGATAACCCATTTCTTCAATTAATACACATGTACTTTGTGTATTTTTAAACAGATTGTACATTAAAAGTATTGTTTATTTCTTTTGTGGTAAAATGTACTTGTGTCGGAAAAATTCTGTCCCATGTAAAAACACATGTTTTCTTGTGTAATTTTTAAGACAAATTTTTGTGTATTGAACCTAATTTTGACCCTTTGTATTAAAGAGTCATGTTTTTGAATGTTAGACAGGGCCAATGTCCTTGTGTATTGGACCTAATTCTGACCCATGTAAAATAAAGAGTCTATGTTTTCTCTATGGGCTGAATGTTAGACAGGACCATGTCCTTGTGTATTGAACCTAATTCTGACCCATGTAAAATAAAGAGTTTATTATTTATTTATTTATTCATTCGTTCATTCTGCTCGTTTGTCCATTCGTTCGTTTATCTATTTATATCTTGCTGGTAATATTAAATATACTATTAACCTTTTAGAATTATCTATTTCTTTTGTTCTTAGATTTACTCATTTGTTGTCATATTTCATTCACGTCAAAGCACGTACATTTTCTAATTTAGGATTATTTGGAATAAGGGAGCTCTAGCCAGGAAACGCAGTCCCTTAGAGACCAATTGGCTTTATTTATTGTTTCATAAACAGTTCCGATATTCCTAATTAGCCTCAATTTCAATGCCGTTAGTGATTACATTGATTAGTTCCTTTGGACCAGAGAAATTAGTTATTGGATGGGGAGGCTTGGCAATCGACACCATGTAGACTCTAAACAGCACTGACAGAATCTTCAAAAGTTTCAAGCTGTAACAAGCTTATACCTTGACTGTAACAATAACTTTGTTTTGTATCATCGATTGCAGCAATTTGATTGGCTTGAACGCCAGTGAATACAGCAAAAAGGACCCTTTGACAGAAAGGCTTTCAGTCGAGGCCTCTTTTTTGATGCATTCGCAAGCGTACAATTAAATCGAATCACTTCACAATGCAAGATATGTGACTGTAGGAGTTACGTTATCGGTACGAAGTAAGTAATAGCGTGAAGATGTATTTAATGTCTGAAATTTATTAACATTAAAAAGCCCAGTCAAGGAAAGATAGACGCAGTGTTTTACGAAGGAGGACAGGGGGTGGGGCATTTTTTACGAAGGGGGACAGGGGGTGGGGCATTGTCCCCACAGAAATAAGCTGACAAAGCCTTGACACCCCTCCTCCCCCATACCCTTTTAAATTGGCTTGACAGCCCCTTAAAGACTCTTCACAACTATCGATTCACGCCCTTCACAGGCCTCTCACGACCCCTTGATTACCTCTTCACGACCCCTTGACTATCCCTTCACGGACCCTTGACGGACGACTCCTTCAAAGAATCTTCACAACTCTTCACGATTCCTTCACGAATTCTTTACGACCCCTCAAGCCTCTTCACAGCCCCTTAACGGACGTTTACGCCTCTACACAGTCCTTCAACGACCCCTTACGCCTCTTCACAGCCTCTTAACGACCCCTCATGCCTCTTCACAGTCCTTTGACGACCCCTCACGCCTCTTCACATTTCTTTTACGACCCCTCACGCCTCTTCATTGTCGACCCTCTCACCTCATGATCAGTAGGTCTTTGACTTATTAGGATGAAAGTGAGCATTCTCCCACCAGAATAAAGAAATGTTAATACCGACCTACACATAACTGAAATTTGCAAATAAAAAGCTAATATTTAGCCACTATGTCCCATCCCTTCAGCTTTACAATTGTTAAGAATAACATCTCAGGGATCAGTGCAGGTTATAGCCTATTACTTAACATTGTTTAAAAGGAACAATAGATCAAGATGGTTGGTTATAAATCCGGCATGATAGAACGTGTACATCCCTCAGGTCGCCTGTCTGTCACTCATTGTCATGGTAATGGGCTCATTAATTGAAATATATTAGGGTGTATATTATGTCAATGGTATGTCCAAGGGGATATTAACATGACGTATGTGTTTCTAGGGAAAGAAATAATCATAAGCTTGTCCTACTCATTGTTAAAAGTCGCATTTTATCTAAATATAATTTCAAAATCAGTCTCCGATTTTAATCAGACAGGATAAGCTGCTTTCTTGGCTAAATGTTATCAATCCTGGTTGAAGATAAGTCACTGCTGTCTGTCCTTTTAGCCACATCAGACGCAGAAAAGCAGGCATATGACTTAAAACTCGCACCCAATTCTGCCTACGATAGTCTGAAAAACGCACATAATCGTAAACCTAAAACAATGGTTCAGTCGTAAGTCGTAAAAAACGGGGTCGCGGACTTTATAATTTGTCGGTTTGAAGGGGTTCGGGTTAATTTTAGGTCTTGAATATGATATGTAAGAAAGCCTTCATCAGGAGTACTATAACTGTAAGAAAATGACATAATTCCTTCAAATATACCTTAAACTATAAATATCGCATTTGTTAGTTTTATAGTATAGTTTATATTTAACTTCAAACCGCGGATATTGCTAAAATTTCGCAAGTAAACTGTGAACACTATTAGTGTCAATTTAGCTAAAATATTTCCGTTTTTGATGCCAAATTATGAACGTGTGCCTTGTCCCTCTAACCATAAATTTACAGTTTGAGTTACAGTTCTCGTATCGATAGCCAACAACTTTAAACACTACGAAGACCAACAACTTGTACAAAACTTATCAGACTTCTTTCGATTCTCTCAATTCTTCCTTCGACCTCAAGATAGATTCACCAGCCTAGGGGTAGCACACTTTCATAGAAAGTTGTCAAAAAATTTCATATTTGAAATGGTAAAAGTTATTCGGTGTGTGTAAGCTGGAAGTAGGTGGAGGTAATTGTACTAAAGACATATTTCCCTACTTTCATCAGATGAACCACAATTGATAGTCGGGGAAATTACAAACAGTATAGTTAATACTAGAATTTATAATACTTAAAATTGCGTTCTGGTTTACTGTAGGTCGAACAATATTTTGTGAATTTCGAAAAACTTTTGACCAAAGTCTGGGTAAAGTCTACACTAAACCAATCCAACCGTGATTTTTCAAACGCCATAACTATTTTAAAAGTTTCCTTAAACCATTTAAATTCGTTATAATCTTTCAATGACATTTAGTAAAGGTGTTGGATAAAATGAACATATTTTTACGGATTACAACTACTTACTTTATTTGAGCGACGTTTCAACAAGCGTTCTCTAGTCTTTATCAAGCAATCAATGGGCTCATTAATTGGAATATATTAGGGTGTATATTATGTCAAAGGTTTGTCCCACGGGATATTAACATGACGTATATGTTTCTAGGGAAAGACATAAATATAAGTTTGTCCTACTCATTGTTAAAAGTCATATTCTATCTAAATTTGATGTCAAAATCAGCCTCCGATTTTAATCTGTCAGGATAAGCTGCCTTCTTGGCTAAATGTTGTTTGATTAGCAAAGCAAATTCTTTACTTAACTTTTACATCGACTATATTTACATACATTACAGAGTTAATTGACGTCACAAAATCTGTATTAACGATCCGCGTGATTTACCTAATATATCTTTTTTCTTTTTTTCACTTTTAAAAAATACAATATGACGTTGTTAACTTATAACTCTCATCACCATACGTGGCATATCCATAACCTAGACTCCCTCGCGGGGAAATATAATTTTAATAGCTAAATGTTGTTTCCATATCCTTACACGCGTAAACTGAAAACTGAAATGTTCAGGTCATTCCTTAAATAATTAATAATTAATATGAATAACCAGTAAATAATATCACAGGGTTTTCTATATAACAATGAGTGATTTATGTATTTTGAAATAGAAATTATAATCTTACGTTATTTGATTTAAATTTCTGTAAATCTATTTAGTGATAACAGATTATGTTGTCCACAGATATAAACTTAACTCATACCAATGAGAAACATTCTTGAAAGATATATCATCGAATATTATAATGACCAATTAATAATTTGATGATCTCATTCATTAACCACATGGTCTAATTATACCAATTAGAGGAAAACAATTAATATAGTTGACAGGGACAGAAAAATTAGTTCCAGTTTTAAGGGAGACAATCATTCAGGCAGGGGTTTAAGTGGTAATAGGGGTTTCGGATATTTAAGCTGGTAATGGGGGCTAGAGGAATTTTAGGTGGTAATAAGTTTTTGAGGAACTTCTGCTGGTAATAAGGATTTGAGGAATTTTAGGTGATATGCGGTTTGACGGCTAATTGGGCCTACTGAAGCTAATAAATAGAGCGAACACTTTAATTGGAGTAAATTTTTCCTCTCCATAATTTACGGCAACGTTTGTATTGCAATGTAATTTTGACTGAAAAGTTTATTTATCGAGAGATAAATATGTGACGGACAATTTTTCTCTATTATGTGATCTATAGAAGGTTTGGACGCGTCAAGGTAAAGAGGCAGGCCCCACTCTACCCGACAAGATTAAATACGGAGGGTTTCCGAAAAACACCAATGTCACCAATGCTTATATTCACCCTGTATTACCGAATGAAATCCTTCGAAGTCAAATGTGGACTTAACTTCCTGTCGATATAGAATAGGGTGGTGACATTCTGAGTTACTACATGCCCCAGATATTTCAGTATTTCATCTTGTGGGTTTGGTCTTATTGACTATTACACAATGAATGAATCACCCAGAAATTTATAGAGCATGCAATCTGAACAGAAAGGGCTCGGAGAGGGGGTGGATGATTGTAATCTCATAAACATAATTTCATTTTCATTTTCGAAATCGACTTCATAGATATTGTTGGTTGTAACATTGAGGTTATGCGATGCTAAGAAAGCACGGGTACAGGCAAAATGGGGTATAGGTATAACCTCAGTATAGTATTCTTGTCTAGAGTTTGTTAAACATAAGGTGGGTAACCTCCTTAACTGGTAGTAACTCACTGAGCCACCGCGGCTACCCAATGCAGATGTAAACTTATATAACAAGAAGGCATCCATATAAATAGAAATATATACAAAACTATGCATAGTTTAAAGAGACACGCTCCATATCATTTGACTTGGTTTTCAGAATTTTGAAGTTAAGATCAATGTTCATATTTCACCATCAAAATTGGGGCCTTCAAATTCACGTGTGTCTAGAATTAACCATGTTTTAATGCTATTTATAGTAAAGGCATAAAAAATAGAAACACGTTAAATTACCCGCGTTAAAAAGACAACTCGTTCACAGATTTATGAACGAATCTTACCATTTACGAGCATCCTAATTCTAAAGGACTGATTACATATATTCTAGTCACAAATCAACCACCGGAAATGACGAAACTATTCCTTTAAAACCGAACTTCACTGTTTGTGAAAACGTAAACAATAGAAGGAGTTTTCTCTTTAATGGCATTCATTTAAAAAAATCCCAGAAAATACTAATCTCACGAGACTATATTTAGATCCCGTACAAATTTTATAATCTACGTCAATAATAAAAGGAAAAAAGAAAATAAAAACCAGAAAAGGCTAGAATTAAGATTATTCTGTCAAGCCCCCACAAAAGGTTCATTGTTGGACATTGGACATCGGACCGATTTAAGTAAATTACATTCTGACATAAAATGGAGTTTTACGTCCTACACTTTCGCACTTTATGGGCTAACGCACTGAACCACCGCGCCTCTCTTTAAAATAAAATACATTTCGGAACCAGGCGGCAAAGCCTACTTCCATGAAGTAATAAATTTCCTCATATAGGCAATTATTCTGATTGTAACTTCTGATTTCAAAACTATAGTCCTGGCAAGGACTGTTCACCCATAACAATTTTCGACATGCGCCTATCAACAAATGGATTTAAGAAGTTTTAAAACTTTTCAGTACAGGGACAGTTATCGCTTTAGTTTAAATTCAATAGACGCATCTAGGGTTCCTGATTTCCTGGAAATCATTTTTTGTGATAATGATCGTGAATAAATCGAGAATACCATACAAGCCAAAATAAAGGTGATGAGAGTGTTCCAATTGAAATCAGAAAAAACTTTCATTCCGTTTGGGTTTTTTCTCAATCGAAGAACTACTCACAGAGCTGGAGAGGGCAAGTAATGGAATGGGTCTAGCACAGTTTAGGTCAAAAGGTTAGTCGGGCGAATAAAAGGTCCACCCAGACTGAAATGGACAAATTGAATACTAAAAGCTAATAAGAAAAACTAAAATTTGGTGTAATTTTAATTAGATTGAGCTACGGGTACCGGATGTTGACCCCCTGACCCCCTGATATCCGTGTTATACAAGTCAATAAAGTTACGGAGGTGGTTGTCACGCAAACAATATTACATGGACCTTTGAAAATAAATGAGATAATGCCAAACAAAGACTTTAATTTACTTTTATCCCACAATGTCTAACAAGTCTGCTCCTTCCAATCTTGTTAATCTACTAACACTGTTTGTATACAAAGCTTTTAAGATTTAAAAATTTTTGAAAAGGACATTGCTATAAAGAATTCTTTTTGTACATACAAAATGTGAAATAAACATATTTATAATCTGAGGGATTAAAAGAAGTTTTCTAAATTTGAAATGTGTATCGGGAACACTGATAACATCAATTAGCACCATTCCAATGTTCCATCGGGCATCTGTGGTTCCTGTAATTCCACTTAAACTAAGTGTGTTCGTATTTACCAATCGAACAAAATATGCTTATTTCATGTATAAGGCTTTCGTGACTAGTGAAATCATCAACCACTTAATTTTAGTAGAATTGCAGGAACCACAGAAGTCTCATTGTGCAATGGATAATTACAGTGTCTCCGATACAATTAGAAAATATCTTTACAATCCCTTTAAGACAAAGCTCTTTAATCCTTTTAAGTAAACTGACAATTTAAACCACTCTTGCTTTATTTATAGGGGATTGAACTAAAATTTAGCAACACCAAGTCGCCAAC
This sequence comes from Nipponacmea schrenckii, assembly GCA_030562195.1. Classification (NCBI taxonomy): domain Eukaryota; kingdom Metazoa; phylum Mollusca; class Gastropoda; family Lottiidae; genus Nipponacmea; species Nipponacmea schrenckii. Next base: position 3,815,892 of record JAUJPP010000006.1, read on the forward strand.
TCCTTTGTCACTATTTTTCAATATTTCATACTGTATGTATAAGATGAAGTTTGTAATAGCTTGACATTGTGAAGATGTATAAGATGAAGTTTGTAATAGCTTGACATTGTGAAGATGTATAAGATGAAGTTTGTAATAGCCTGACATTATGAAGATGTATAAGATGAAGTTTGTAATAACTTGACATTATGAAGATGTATAAGATGAAGTTTGTAATAACTTGACATTGTGAAGATGTATAAGATGAAGTTTGTAATAGCTTGACATTGTGAAGATGTATAAGATGAAGTTTGTAATAGCCTGACATTATGAAGATGTATAAGATGAAGTTTGTAATAACTTGACATTATGAAGATGTATAAGATGAAGTTTGTAATAACTTGACATTATGAAGATGTATAAGATGAAGTTTGTAATAGCTTGACATTGTGAAGATGTATAAGATGAAGTTTGTAATAACTTGACATTGTGAAGATGTATAAGATGAAGTTTGTAATAGCTTGACATTGTGAAGATGTATAAGATGAAGTTTGTAATAGCTTGACATTGTGAAGTTGTATAAGATGAAGTTTGTAATTGCTTGACATCGTGAGGATGTATAAGATGAAGGTTGTAATAGCTTGACATTGTTAAGATGTATAAGATGAAGTTTGTAATAACTGGACATTGTTAAGATGTTTAAGATGAAGTTTGTGTAAAGTTCCTAGAAACTTTTGTGTAAAGCACTGGCCAAGGTCACAAATAAATAGATAAATGTTCGATACAAGATAAGGTGAAGTTAGCATAGTTAGTATTGATGAAGTTTGTAATAACTTGACATCGTGAAGATGTATAAGATGAAGTTTGTAATAGCCTGACATTGTTAAGATGTATAAGATGAAGTTTGTAATAGCTTGACATTGTGAAGATGTATAAGATGAAGTTTGTAATAACTTGACATTGTGAAGATGTATAAGATGAAGTTTGTAATAGCTTGACATTGTGAAGATGTATAAGATGAAGTTTGTAATAGCTTGACATTGTGAAGTTGTATAAGATGAAGTTTGTAATTGCTTGACATCGTGAGGATGTATAAGATGAAGGTTGCAATAGCTTGACATTGTTAAGATGTATAAGTATGAAGTTTGTAATAACTGGACATTGTTAAGATGTTTAAGATGAAGTTTGTGTAAAGAGTGAAGAAGTTCCTAGAAACTTTTGTGTAAAGCACTGGCCAAGGTCACAAATAAATAGATAAATGTTCGATACAAGATAAGGTGAAGTTAGCATAGTTAGTATTGATGAAGTTTGTAATAACTTGACATTGTGAAGATGTATAAGATGAAGTTTGTAATAGCCTGACATTGTTAAGATGTATAAGATGAAGTTTGTTATAGCTTGACATTGTAAAGATGTATAAGATGAAGTCTAAAATACACCAAGTCGCCAACTCCTTTGTCACTATTTTTCAATATTTCATACTTCATTAACCTTTAAAGTCCGTCCCAGCGTCTAATACCTTGACAGCAATAGCCTTCTTTTTGTATCATAGAAATGCAGTGCAGTGTACACCCAATCAGAACCTTCGACAAAAAGTCCGTAAACCAAAAGCTATGTATACAGTCCTTCTGTCGAGGGCTCTGATTGGCTGTCAAGTTATTACAAACTGCATATTGTGAAGATGTATAAGATGAAGTTTGTAATAGCTTGACATTGTGAAGATGTATAAGATGAAGTTTGTAATAGCTTGACATTGTGAAGTTGTATAAGATGAAGTTTGTAATTGCTTGACATCGTGAGGATGTATAAGATGAAGGTTGTAATAGCTTACCATTGTTAAGATGTATAAGATGAAGTTTGTAATAACTGGACATTGTTAAGATGTTTAAGATGAAGTTTGTGTAAAGAGTGAAGAAGTTCCTAGAAACTTTTGTGTAAAGCACTGGCCAAGGTCACAAATAAATAGATAAATGTTCGATACAAGATAAGGTGAAGTTAGCATAGTTAGTATTGATGAAGTTTGTAATAACTTGACATCGTGAAGATGTATAAGATGAAGTTTGTAATAGCCTGACATTGTTAAGATGTATAAGATGAAGTTTGTAATAGCTTGACATTGTAAAGATGTATAAGATGAAGTCTAAAATACACCAAGTCGCCAACTCCTTTGTCACTATTTTTCAATATTTCATACCTCATTAACCTTTAAAGTCCGTCCCAGCGTCTAATACCTTGACAGCAATAGCCTTCTTTTTGTATCATAGAAATGCAGTGCAGTGTACACCCAATCAGAACCTTCGACAAAAAGTCCGTAAACCAAAAGCTATGTATACAGTCCTTCTGTCGAGGGCTCTGATTGGCTGTCAAGTTATTAACTGCATATTGTGAAGATGTATAAGATGAAGTTTGTAATAGCTTGACATTGTGAAGATGTATAAGATGAAGTTTGTAATAGCTTGACATTGTGAAGTTGTATAAGATGAAGTTTGTAATTGCTTGACATCGTGAGGATGTATAAGATGAAGGTTGTAATAGCTTACCATTGTTAAGATGTATAAGATGAAGTTTGTAATTGTAATAACTGGACATTGTTAAGATGTTTAAGATGAAGTTTGTGTAAAGAGTGAAGAAGTTCCTAGAAACTTTTGTGTAAAGCACTGGCGAAGGTCACAAATAAATAGGTAAATGTTCGATACAAGATAAGGTGAAGTTAGCATAGTTAGTATTGATGAAGTTTGTAATAACTTGACATCGTGAAGATGTATAAGATGAAGTTTGTAATAGCCTGACATTGTTAAGATGTATAAGATGAAGTTTGTAATAGCTTGACATTGTAAAGATGTATAAGATGAAGTCTAAAATAGCTCGACGTTGAGAAGATGTATAAGATGAAGTTTGTAATAACTTAACATTGTGAAGAAGTATAAGATGAAGTCCATAATAACTTGACATTGTAAAGATGTATAAGATGAAGATTGTAACAGCTTGGCAATGTGAAGATGTATAAGATGAAGATTGTAACAGCTTGATATTGTGAAGATGTATAAGATGAAGTTAGTAATAACTTGATAGCGTGAAGATGGATGTTCGTAAGAAGGACCTGATATTGAAAGGAGTATATTATGTTATTTGTTGGGTTATGAGGAAGGAGATAGTGTCAGTTTCACAACTGTATTGAAGGGTTGTATTATGTTATTTGTTGGGTTATCAGGAAGGAGATATTATAAGTTTCACAACTGTATTAAAGGGTTGTATGCACTAGCCGTACAATAACAGATGTCTCTTATACACAGATTTAAGAACTTCTGCAAACATTGTAAAATTATTCTTAATTTTCTCTTAAGGTTATAGAAGAAATAATCTTCATATTTAATAATACAAGAGAAAACTATTCATCCAACATGATAAATTGTTAGATGTTCTTTTAAGTGGGTAACTTTTTTAAATGGGAGTAAGGATCTGAACTTTTCAAGGTCGAAATCATATTTCTTCTAAACAAATATAACCGATATATCACGCCTTCATTTATTTTTTCAGTCTAAGTACAAATTGCGAGAGATTTATCCCATTAAAAGTGTAAGCCTGTTACAGATTCTAATGGGTTCTTGAGGCATCCGGTTTACAAATTGAATAGTTCAACCTTGGGAGTAAAAACAACACGTATCTTTTCCCTCCTCGGTTCTAATCCTGTAATAGGAGATCGATACTTCTTTCCTCAAGCATCCTAAGCCGATTATAACTGAAAGCAAACTTTTAAAAAAGTGTGAATGATTGAATAGAAATACGTGCATAGCCATAACATTTAAAAAACAAAAAATACGCCATCTTGAGAATAACAAGGTACAGACAGTGCTATAGAATGGTGCTTGTTTTCGGGGTGGATTTAACTGTACTATAATTTTAAAAAATACACAACTAGGAACATTGTGGAATCCCATCCTGTCAAGATTACGGGTCTGATACCGAATATGAAAAAGAAAACTAGACGTTCCGCTCTGACTTAACCTCTTTTTCTTTAGTGTATGCCTCTGTTAAAATCTATATTATCTTAAGTGAAATTGCAGGAACACCAGACGTCCGATTGAATATTAGAAATGTGAGAATTGATGTTTATCAGTGTCTATGCTCCCTGTTAACAATCTCTTTAATGACTTTCGATTCTCCACTTAAGAAATTAATGCTTTGAGATAAACCTTTCAAACATGATTTGCATTTCCGGTAATATATTATCTAACGTGACACTGAAGATAGATAAAACTGTTAAAGGGGCATTCTTTTATCTTATATGTAGGACGCACTTTTATGAATTAATGAAAACTTTAAACCAAAAAATAGCGAAATGTGTCTCTGGACGTATGAATGTTTTAGCAAAAAGAATCCTTCAGTTTAGTCATCATTGCTTTTGTGGGTTGTAAGAAAACTATTGTATGGATTAAAATAGACTTCTCTTACTTGCTGATATTTATGTCCGTACATACTCTGAAGTTTTCAACTAATAATCTAAAGCCATTATAAAGCTTACAACAAATATAACTTTAAACTGTTTAGCTGAATTAGTTAACTACACCCTTTTCAATAATTTTTCAGTTTGATCTGAAGGTACATAAATGTAAATAGCATAGTGTATAAGTATTTTCAGGAATATTTTACGATGTTTTTTCGATAATGAAAATTTGGATACTGCCCTTTAAAGACATGCCAAATACAAATATTGCGTATATTTTATTATACAACTGTGGACCACCCAGACCTGAGGACCACCCTCAGGTTTATAATCCCTAATATTTAACTAAAACATGCCTTGGTATAATCGATGAGAGATCACGCCTAGATTGAGCTTCAATACAGAGTTCGATTTGTTAAGAGTAGATAAAGGAAATGCTCAAATATTCAAAAGCATTGACATTTAAGTGGTTGATGGGAATATTTCGGACTACCATGATAATCCGTAGGTTAAACATTACCTGATCTAAGACCGTAGCGGCCTTGATTCGCTTTTTACTTCTTAATTTGTGAATCAGGTCATATAGTGGCAAAATAGTTTCACCGATTGAGTTTATTCTCTGTAGCTATTTACTGGTTTGGATCCAGTGAAGCGAAACGAAGATATGTTCCTTCCATTGTATGATCTACGTATAGAAATATCAATAATAGAGGTAGGGAATATTGAATGATTTCCATTGACTCGTGTAGGTTGTTTGACCCCTTGTTTTCTTCACCTGTTAACGTTTATAGATTCTAGATTCTTCGCCTGTTAACGTCTATAGATTCTTCACCTGTTAACGTCTATAGATTCTAGATTCTTCACCTGTTAACGTCTATAGATTCTAGATTCTTCACCTGTTAACGTCTATAGATTCTAGATTCTTCACCTATTAACGTCTATAGATTCTAGATTCTTCACCTGTTAACGTCTATAGATTCTAGATTCTTCACCTGTTAACGTCTATAGATTCTAGATTCTTCACCTGTTAACTTCTATAGATTCTAGATTCTTCACCTGTTAACGTCTATAGATTCTAGATTCTTCACCTGTTAACGTCTATAGATTCTAGATTCTTCACCTGTTAACGTCTATAGATTCTAGATTCTTCACCTGTTAACTTCTATAGATTCTATATTCTTCACCTGTTAACGTCTATAGATTCTAGATGCTTCGCCTGTTAACGTCTATAGATTCTAGATTCTTCACCTGTTAACGTCTATAGATTTTAGATGCTTCATCTGTTAACTCTATGGATTCTAGATTCTTCACCTGTTAACGTCTATAGATTCTAGATTCTTCACCTGTTAACTTCTATAGATTCTAGATTCTTCACCTGTTAACGTCTATAGATTCTATATTCTTCATCTGTTAACGTCTATAGATTCTAGATTCTTCACCTGTTAACGTCTATAGATTCTAGATTCTTCACCTGTTAACGTCTATAGATTCTAGATTCTTCACCTGTTAACGTCTATAGATTCTAGATTCTTCACCTGTTAACGTCTATAGATTCTTCACCTGTTAACGTCTATAGATTCTAGATTCTTCACCTGTTAACGTCTATAGATTCTAGATTCTTCACCTGTTAACGTCTATAGATTCTAGATTCTTCACCGAAATCGCAATCTCACTAGTAAATATTATCTTTTCAATAAATTCATCCAAATTGAGTTTTTAATAATGATGTATTTTACAATTGTTTATAAAATGAAAAGTTAACGTCCATTCCCAAGTGGATGCTGATATCACAAACTAGTGATCGATAGTTATAGTAATTGGTAGTTGGATTGGTTTTTAAAAACTTGTTGTGGTAGAGGTATTGCTGTCTGATACTTGTTGGCTTGCTTTGGTTTGGTTTGGTTTGGTTTGGTTTGGTTCAACAAACAACGGTGCTATTATAACTATATATATTCAGTGATTCAGTGGACAAAAATTTTAATTGGCAGGGTACTAACATTTTCACTCGATGGACGAAGATGTAGGTGTTGTATTATTGTTGCAGACAAAACATTCAGTCTGTATGTGGTAACCACAGATATTCAGGCGACAATATGATCCGATATTGCCCAATAACATTATGATATTAGCCATATAAAGGGGTTATAAAGGGTCAATTGGCACCTTTCCATTACCGACACGGTAAATTACTATAGTCGACACTCCTGTAATATTTTAAAGTTGGCGTCTCCCTCTTCTCTAATTTCATCCCATATAGTAGTTGTCATGATGATAATATGGCGGTATTGTTGTGTGCTGCTTTAATCTGGGAGCACAACTTGAGCAAATATTGAGTAAAAGTCTATTTTTTAACCTTTGACCCGACGATTGCATAGTTAGTCTGACGTTTGTATCGACACAGTTTTTGTTGGTTTCTAATTTTCTCAACTTTTAACCTAATATGGCCGCTCCTGTATAGGTTTCTGTAAAATCTGTAAGTACAACCAACCAGGGAGTTTACGCCAGCGTCTGCCTTTTAAAGAGAAATTTATTAAATATTTTGTAAATATTACAAATTTAACCTTGGAATTTCCATTAAAAGTTTTAAATGGACAAATTTTATTTTATCGATTTTAATCGCTTATATTAGAAAAAGCAAAAACTCAATCCAATATTATAATTGTTTCAGTTTTAGCTTACAGTTTTTGTAGAGATATTTCAAAATATACAAAGTTTAACGGAACAGTTCCTCGCTTTAAGAGCATTTTATGGGAAATCCTAATGTATTATCTCGACCTTTGCTGGGTTTGAACCCAGAACCTTCAGGTAAACAAACAATTGTTTTAAGACCCGTTTATACTGGGCCACAGCGACCGTGATCACTACAACTACGGGCTTTTACTCGCAGAGCCGCGAAAAACAGAAGGGTTGATAAAAGAAGTTGGTATTTGTTTTTAACATGATACTTTAACACCGAGATATTATACGAATATTCATCATTATATTATAATAATACCACTAACTCTGAATTCACACTAATCCACCATTGTTCCCTACGAGACAGTTGCCAAAACACATGTCAATAAGCCACATCACATCATAGCATTGATAACAATAAACCTCGCGATGGTCATAAATAACCCCGAATGACCTGTAATTAGAGTATATCTGTTGTAAATCAAATCAAATAGTGTTTTAATAGTCTCCTTGTTTCATTAACAATCGCCGAGGGATACTTGTATGTTTGAGCTGTAGCTGTATCAGCCCCGTCGTCGCGGTGGGGCACACGGGCAATATGCCCGGGTAGTAACAATAAAGCCCCACCAATTGTCCTCTCGAAACCTTCTTCAGTTAGCAGAGATTAATCATTTTACATTGGGATTTGAGCGCCGTCAGAATCGTCAGAAATACATTCTCCAATTCTAGTTTTCGCATTTTCGACAAAAATCATGGCCCCGGTACCAATACAGTCCTGGCGACGGGGCTAAGCTGCCTGAACTTGAACAGATAATTCAAATGATGATTATTGACCCTGTGGCTTTCAGGGGATAGCAGAGTGACAGTAGGGGATATAGACTATGTCCTGCATCAATAAACAGACGTAATTCACACCTGAGACTTATACCTAGATACTGACAAATATTTGAATATACAACAATAATAGTTGTTCTTGCTCTGGTGACAACTGCTTGCTCCATATTACTGGTTTACTATAGAGTAAGCTAAAAAATGTTATTTTCCCTTTGTCCACATATAACATCCGTACTGTGTTTATCCCTTTCATTTGAAAATAATATTTAAAGAATCCATAAGAGAAATCAAGTCATCAAGTCCATGAATACTAGTAGGCTACTTATTACATATCGTGATATAAAAATACTCTAAACATACAATTAGAGTTAAGCAATGATTACTATATTATAGTATTTATGCTAATAAATACTAATCATGCTAATATATGCTAATTTATTCACATGTCATTCTGATAATCTTTTATTTATCGAAACTGATTTATTTGAAAGTAAACCGAAAGAAGTGGATTATAAGTTATTATGACGTTAACATTAAAAATTTTTTAAAGAAAATTGCACTATATACCGTAGGCCCTATTAAAGTAAGTAATACAAAAACATAAAATAATTATTTTATAAAATAACTTATCACGTTTCGACAATGGTACCATAGCGTTTATCCAGCTACGAGTATTTACGTTTTTCTGTTAAGTCATATTAGTACAGATCTCTAATATTTCTACACTGCATTGTCTTCGAATAAAAGATAAACTTTCTATGTTCATAGTACGCCAATTCGAGAACGTGGGTTATTTTGAAAACTTATGGAAACCCTACTAAGTTTTTCTATTTTTATCTTGAAAAATAAAAAGTTTATTCTTTTTAACAGAGAGGTTAATTAAACCGGAAGTAAAACAACATGCTTCCAATATGGATGGTGGGTTTCTAAAAAAAACGGATACCGGATGTTAATTTGAAATGTGATCCGGTTTATTGCCAGTCAAATATGTACGTTGATACACAAATATCTGCTGTTAAATTGAAATTAATAAAGATCCACAAATCATCAGACTGGGTAAAAAGTCCAATATTAATTCCAGATAAACGAGAAACGAACATTGTTCTATTCTTTAGATTATCGTACTCTGACATTTTCGTTATTAAAGTGGTGTCAACGGGGTGGATCACTTCTTCAACATTTTGACTTTTTAACTTGGTTAACAGGGAAAGCCGATGTATAGAGGATGCAGGGGTTTCACTGTAGTAGTTACGAGAGCTTTCACCTGGGTTACTAGCACGGATACTCCTATAAATTATGAGGGGAAACTTCACCGTCTATTGACATAGTCATTTCGGTTATTCACAATAGGTTAACCTCTGGGATATCGCGAACTATCACTCAGTCTAAAGATTTCAATTTCGAGGTTTTTAATGTTTCATTGAATATGATGATAACAACGTCTATGATCCATGCCGGCCATTATCATTTTACCAAAAAAAAAAACAACAAATTCGAATAAAATGCAACATTATAAAGACTCAAACGGTGCGACAAGTTTTTAATTTACAATATAATGCGATAATCCTCTAAAGTGAAAGTTAAAGTGTCAGTTATAAGAAAGTCGTATTTCACGCCTATTCAGGGATGGCAGTATTTAATGCTTATGCCATAATCACGGCACGACTTGTTGACTTTATTACCTTGATATGTACGTTCTGTCATAAAGCAAGTTTCAAATATCGCTGTATAAAGCTTTATGTCCTACTCTCTGCACCTGAAGGGCTAATGAACATTGAAATGAATGGAGTTTTAGTCCTACTCTTTGCACCTAAAGGCTAATGAAGACATTGAAATGAATGGAGTTTTATGTCCTACTCTTTGACCTAAGGCTAATGAACGACATTGAAATGATGTTGATGATTTCGAGGTTGTTAAATTGTCCTACTCTTCGCACCTGAAGGGCTAATGAAGACATTGAAATGATGGAGTTTTATGTCCTACTCTTTGCACCTAAAGAGCTAATGAGACATTGAAATGAATGGAGTACTTATGTCCTACTCGTCGCTTGAGGGCTAATGAAGACATTGAAATGATGGAGTTTTATGTCCTACTCTTCGCACCTAAAGAGCTAATGAAGCATTGAAATGAATGGAGTTATATGTCCTACTCTTCTGCACCTGAAGGGCTAATGACGACATTGAAATGATGGAGTTTTATGTCCTACTCTTCGGCACCTGAAGGGCTAATGAGGTCATTGAAATGATGGAGTTTTATGTCCTACTCTTCTGCACCTGAAGAGCTAATGTGACTTTATTGAAATGAATGGAGTTTTATGTCCTACTCTTCTGCACCTGAAGAGCTAATGAACGTCATTGAAATGAATGGAGTTTTATGTCCTACTCTTCTGCACCTGAAGGGCTAATGACGACATTGAAATGAATGGAGTTTTATGTCCTACTCTTCTGTACCTGAAGGGCTAATGACGACATTGAAATGAATGGAGTTTTATGTCCTACTCTTCTGTACGTAATGGCTGATGAAGACATTGAAATGAATGGAGTTTTATGTCCTACTCTTCGGCACCTGAAGGGCTAATGAAGACATTGAAATGAATGGAGTTTTATGTCCTACTCTTCTGTACGTTATGGGCTGATGAAGACATTGAAATGAATGGAGTTTTATGTCCTACTCTTCTGTACGTTATGGGCTGATGAAGACATTGAAATGAATGGAGTTGTATGTCCTACTCTTCGGCACCTGAAGGGCTAATGAAGAAATTGAAATGAATGAGTTTTACGCCCTACTCTTCTGTACGTTATGGGCTGATGAAGACTGGCAACGCAATGCAATATTCATTGAGGGAAATATGACAGGAGAGCAGCGTGAGCATTATCTTTTTGCGAGTTCCATCTGTCAAGGGATCTTTAACGTACACAGCATGTAGCACACGGGGCTTCGGTATATTGTCAAATCCGAACGATTAGACGCTTTTTTTAGTCCCTCTAAAGGGGAAAATGACAAGGGAAAAACGATCTCGACTTTTACCTGGATTGAACCTGGACCCTCAGGGTAGCAAGAAACTCCCGCACCGCGTCTTCTCTGCAAAAGTACATGAAGTATGAAATATCATTTTTTGCTTCCACGGTAAGGTGAGGTTTGTGTTGAGTCAGTCTGCTCTGTTTTTCTACCCCACGTCAAGCATGTCTGGCATCATCACTGTGTCTTTTCTCGGAAGTAAAAAATGCCTTTTTTTACTAATACTAAAATTAACTGTTAAAATTTAAGAAAAAACAAAAAAAAAAGCAAGAAGATCAAACAAATATTAATTTACATTGCTGGTTAATATTTAATATTTAATAACATTATCAAATTATAACAATTATCTTTAAAAGGTGTACACTTTCATTTTATTTAAATAATTTATTACATTTCTAAAGTAGTGGAGTAAAACTTTCAAGCCATACGATATCATATTCATTGTTTCTTGTGACATGAAAAGCCTCACACACCGCACCGTATTCCGACCGTTCGCCACCTAACGGCGACAAGGAAATAAACTAGATCGAGTTTGAAATCTCTATTATCTTCATAACACAAACTATGTGAACATAATGGTACAATTGTTTCTGTTGAAATTTATCGACTTGGTAGGGTATATCATCGTAGATCACGTGGCACCCCACGTTTATTGGGGCCTTTTCTTTAAAACATGATACAGGAGTTTTTAAGATCAGATCGTACTGTGGTAGTATAGTATAAGTCTAATGAACTAATAACTCTATAAAGTTGGTGGTAACCCAATGCCTATCGTGAATCACCTGAAGGTGTCAGTGTCGAGGCAGAAACTCGAAGGTCGTTTAAGGAGGCCACGAAGTCGTCGATGCAAATTAAATTGTATTGTTACCTAACGTCTTTGCCACGCGCGTATTACGTTATTACCTTCTTGGAGATTTAACCACGTTTGTCCAACGATGTTCGTGATTCTATTATATTCTCAACGCATTCGATATCAGATCATCAAAGTTGTTATGAAAATTGAGATGTGGTGACTCTGTCATCATTGGCGAAGATGGCGAGCAATGCACGATATCTGTCGTTCTTTAAACGCTTTTACACCACTTTTGCCCAACTGGGTCCTTATTCAATTAAATAAGATAAAATCTAGATTTAGTTTTAAATACAGGAATATTATTGGCTGATAAAACTAATTTCTAAATTGACTGGAACACTAAAATCATTGAAGTTTTTGAGAATAAAGCCCCTCGACTGCCGCCGTAGTGACGGGGTTATTACAGGTTGGATTTACATGTAGTTTGGACACGATTGGGGCTGAACAGCACATCTGAGAGTCCGAGAAAATATATTGTCTTAGGCAGAGTTAATATTGAATATTTTTGATCAACGTTTTATTTAAAGCTTATATATATCATTTCTTAATTCTATTCTAAGCTAAAACCCTATTTAACTTCTTTAGATTTTCCACAATAAAATGAGTCCGCATCTAAAACATTCGAACATAAAAACCTAAAGTACAAATATCCTATTTTATAGAATTTTCCAGAAAAGAATATTGCCTTCCAGGCCATAGGAATACAAATTTAATCATTTGCAAGAAATTTCTGAAAATTGGTTTGAACAACAGGTGCTTTGAGGCAGAGTTTAAAATCTCCCGTCCTTCCAGAAATCGAAAAACTCACACAATTCCGTAATAGTCTACATCATACGTCTTTTCAGTACAACATTTCAAAACATTAATTAAGCACACTTTCAGAGAATCAAAACCACTGCTGATATCTACATATCGATATGTAAAAGCAGAAAGAAATATGTTTGATAATCATTGATAGCATTTTTGAAGGGATACTGCGTCTTAGAATGAACATAAAATTTTAGTTCTCAATAATGGTCAATATTAGTGTATATTTATCAGTAAACTTACCTGGTGTTATAAAGTAACAGAATCCCTGTAAAATCTAGAAAACTAAGTAATTGTTGTAAAAACCTTTGTCAATTCATTAGGAATTTCAATTAGTTGCATTTTAATTGATTATTACTAAGTGTTTTGGATTTATAAGATTATAAAAGGATTCTGATGTTTATGGTTGTAGATATATCTATTGATAAATATATCCTGTTATTGGCCAAATTTATAAATTTCAAATTTTTATGTTCATTCTTAGACACAATAATCATATAAAAAGGTAAATTTCTAGATGATTTAAGTAAGTACAGTAGATAAGAAACATTGGTGTTGGAATGTCGGGCGATATTCTAACACCTGTTAAGCAATAACCCATGATAAATTTGTCTTATCTATTACAGTCTTGTCCGAAATTCTGCATAAGTTTCGAGTGTGGGTTTTGCAGTTGATAGAATCTGAGTAAAACTTTAAGAATTGTTAAGTGGTTTTCTTAATATGTATCGGGGAAACTGATAGTATCATTTCAGCATTTTGATTTCAGACGTCTGTGGTACCTGCAATTTCGCCAATATGAAGTGCTTGGTGACGTCACTAATTTTGAAGAGGCTTATTCCTTATGAGATAAAAACAAAGTTTGCGATCAGTGACGTTGGTTTTTGTGCTTAAATTTTGATCACTTGTATATGATATGGCCTTTATTCTTGTCATCCTAAAACAGAGATTGGTATGATCGAAAGAAATAGAATTATTCTAAGAGAAATCAGGCCGATACACCATTGGGAATTTCTCCACAATAAATCAGATGAAACAATATGTAGTTGATACAATCTCTGTATTGAACTGAAAAGGTCGATTTACTTCACTCACTATCTATTAAAGTCATACAATTTTCATTGTAAATTTGGTCATTTTCGTATGGGAAACTTCTATCGTAGGATGACATGGGACACGGCGCTTGGGACCACTGAATAGCTGTACTAAATAACCAATGGGGAGAACGATGAAGAAGATCTTGTCCAGATTGAAACAAAGAAACAAAATCCGACAATAGTTATCCATAAACAAGGAGAAAGTAACCAAAACAACATCATATCAGGAATCAGGAACATCATGCAAAGGCCTTGTTTCGCCATTTTAGGGTGGTTACTTGAGACATTGAAATAGCCTTGAGAAGTACTAGAATTGTACAAACATAGCATGATTCGTTAAAAATAATTTAAAATGGGAGTTTTTTCTTTCTATTTTTATATAAAACTTTTCTTAAGTAAGGACAAGTCAAAGACTTTCAAACGCGGATAATTCTGGAAACTTATTCTGGACAGTGAGCAGTGAACACTTTTTAGTACTTCGCTTAATATTTGCCATTTCTAAGACTAAGGTATGATTGGTCCAGTGAATCCTTTTATTTTGTTTGTCTATATACCTCTATTGTTACTTGGATGATTTGCATGAATGAAAAGTTATCATGTCTTTGGTACGGTGTCATATTATGAATTGCTTTATCGTATTTCATTCACGTGGATGTCGTTCTTCTAGAGGTTTTGTAATCCGCGGAAAACAACAAGCTGAACATTTCAAAGAAAACAATAATGTGTATTGTCAATAATTTATGACCAATTTACTCTTGTACTATTATAAAAATCACGCTGGTGTAAAAATACAAATATTATAAGTACACGACAGAGGTTTTCTACCCTGTGTTTGACTTAAGCAGGGATAACTTGCAGTTAAAAAAGCTTCAGGGATTCAAGGTGGTTCCCTGCGTATCAGACACTATTCCAATTCACCAGTGCAAGTTTAGTCAAATCATAAGCTACCGAAAAGAAATTCTTGTTCATTTAATTTGGAGGGTGCAAAACCTTTAAAAGGTCAGCTTCGCTATCTGTTCAACCAATCGTACCTTAGTTTCTGAATATGTATATTTTTGCCTAAGTAATAGTGTTCATACAGCTCACCATTGAAATTTGGGCCTTCAAATTGATGTGAAAGTAGGACGTAAAACTCCATTCATTTCATTTCAAATTGATGTGTATCTTAAAATTATCCACGTATGAAATGACGACTTGCCTTTTGCTGAGACTCTAAAAGTGGAAACAAGCGAGGCTTGATGGTTTCGGTATATCAATAGCGACAGCTAGAACACAACTGTATGTCGGCGGTATTAATAAAGATATAAAGGCGTATCAATTCTGATAAAAAGCGTAAGTACAGCAACTCAACATATTGAAGAATTAAATAAAACAGAATTGTCCTATTAAAAACTGTTCTATGTTACTTGGGTCATAGTAACATTTGGAACAGTATATTATGTACCTTGTTATAGTAACAGATGTTTTCGGATTATGGACTGTTTATCACCAAGACATCATTTGAAGCAATAAAAGACAAATATATACATTAATATTTGATACCGGTTGGCTTTATCATTATCACTGTTTCCCTTTTTACTAACAACAGATTTCTTCTGTTTGATTTCCAGCCTTGTAGAATTTCAGTATTGTTCTAAAGCAATGTACGCAAGATGAAATGGGAAGGAAAACTGCTTACATAGGATAAAGTCGACTGACTTTATTTTAATCTAACCTACATCTTACAACCGGACAGAAGAATAGTCGCGGATTCTACACTTTAAATCTCTGTTAAGAGAGGTTCGCTTTCTTTTTGACAAATTGTAGCCTACGTATGCGGCCCTCGACTTGTACTTAGCCGAAATTTAAGTATGCACCGCTTAATTTCAAAGTCATGCGATCCTTTGACTTTCATGTATAAAAGGAAAGTCGTCAACCTAACTTTGTTAAGTTACCCAAAGTTCAACGTTAATCAAGGAAAGAGCGCTGCACTGTTTTTGTTAAGTTAATCAGTAATAGTGTTAACAGCTCACCGTCTGTTATACTACTTTGATTATGTTTTAATTCAAGACTGAATGAATCACTGAGAATGGCGAACCACCATTTTTAACCGGAGCTAAGATCCTCGATTTCTATGGGATGGGAGTAGTCTATAATTTCCAAATATCGGCTCTCTGGGCAAATTGTATATTAACAGGGCCTATTTTTGCGCAATTTCACTTCCGGTTGCCAGTTGTGTTGTTCGGATACCAACAACTCCAATCCGAGGTTTTCGGTTTATAATGTTAATAATGTTAAGAGGAAAGCTGTCTAAGATAATATCAAAAGAATATTGTAGTTAGTAATTTTATAAACTATATACTAGAATGAATAATAGATGGAATTCGATTCAATAATTTAGTTTGTCATTATCGCCATTATCGGTTCTTATGGCACAACACTACCTCTGGATTTTATTATACACAACGTTTCAACATTTTACATTGATTTCATCCAATACGATTTTCTACTACTCCAATGTGTTATTGAAGACAATGTTTTTCTTATACTACTTGTTTGATTGCACACAACATTTCAACAATTTACATTTTCTTCACCAGATTACATGTATTTCTAATACTATATGTTTTATTGAACATAAGGTTTCAACAATTTACATTGTCACTATTAGTTTATATTTTATACTATTCATTTTACGTTATCATCATTAGACTACGTTATACCTCTTTTATTTTTCATTGAAAGGAACGTTTCAACAATTTACATTATCATTAGACTATGTTACCCTTCTTTTGTATTTATCGTTCACTAGAATTTACCTCAGATGCAATAATATCAAGTATGTGTATTGTTATTTTATATGTGATTTCAACTTGAACATAAATAAACATGCGTAAAAAAACACTTTACAAGACGTTATCGTATGGTTCATATGTTCTCAATTGCCTGTGACCTATTTTATACAGGTGTTAAAAAGGTTCGCATATTAGACCCTTTTTATCATATACAATAACGCCCGTACTACTATCACATTATTAATATATTTAAGGTTATGCACAATACACAAATCTCAACATGTTCATTCACATACTGATTGTGATAACGTACTTAAAAACAGATTGATAATCTCAGTCAAAAGGTAATGTATGGTTTACTTACATAGTTAACATAGCTACCATGTATTGTTAAACAACTCAAACGAGGTGTCACTCAACAGGAGCGGATATTGTAACAGGGTGTCACTCAACAGGAGCGGATGTTGCAACAGGGTGTCACTCAACAGGAGCGGATATTGTAACAGGGTGTTACTCAACAGGAGCGGATATTGTAACAGGGTATCACTCGACAGGAGCGGATGTTGTAACAGGGTGTCACTCAACAGGAGCATGTATTGTAACAGGGTGTCACTCGACAGGAGCGGATATTGTAACAGTGTGTCACTCAACAGGAGTGGATATTGTAACAGGGTGTCACTCGACAGGAGCGGATATTGTAACAGGGTGTCACTCAACAGGAGCGGATATTGTAACAGGGTGTCACTCGACAGGAGCGGATATTGTAACAGGGTGCCACTCGACAGGAGTGGATATTGTAACAGGGTGTCACTCGGGAAACAGGAGCTGGATATTGTAACAGGGTGTCACTCGACAGGAGCGGATATTGTAACAGGGTGTCACTCAACAGGGGTGAATATTGTAACAGGGTGTCACTCGACAGGAGCGGATATTGTAACAGGGTGTCACTCGACAGGAGCGGATATTGTAACAGGGTGTCACTCAACAGGAGCGGATATTGTAACAGGGTGTCACTCAACAGGAGCGGATATTGTAACAGGGTGTCACTCGACAGGAGCGGATATTGTAACAGGGTGTCACTCGACAGGAGTGGATATTGTAACAGGGTGTCACTCGACAGGAGCGGATATTGTAACAGGGTGTCACTCAACAGGAGCGGATATTGTAACAGGGTGTCACTCAACAGGAGTGGATATTGTAACGGGGTGTCACTCGACAGGATTGGATATTGTAACAGGGTGTCACTCGACAGGAGCGGATATTGTAACAGGGTGTCACTCGACAGGACCGGATATTGTAACAGGGTGTCACTCGACAAGAGTGGATATTGTAACAGGGTGTCACTCAACAGGAGCGGATATTGCAACAGGTTGTCACTCGACAGGAGCGGATATTGTAACAGGGTGTTACTCAACAGGAGTGAATATTGTAACAGGGTGTCACTCAACAGGAGCGGATATTGTAACAGGGTGTCACTCGACACGAGCGGATATTGTAACAGGGTGTCACTCGATAAGAGTGGATATTGTAACAGGGTGTCACTCGACGGGAAAGCGGATATTGTAACGGGGTGTCAATCGACAGGATTGGATATTGTAACAGGGTGTCACTCGACAGGAGCGGATATTGTAACAGGGTGTCACTCGACAGGACCGGATATTGTAACAGGGTGTCACTCGAAAAGGAGTGGATATTGTAACAGGGTGTAAACTCGACAGGAGCGGATATTGTAACAGGGTGTTACTCAACAGGAGTGGATATTGCAACAGGGTGTCACTCGACAGGAGCGGATATTGTAACAGGGTGTCACTCAACAGGAGTGGATATTGTAACAGGGTGTTACTCAACAGGGGGAAATATTGTAACAGGGTGTCACTCGACAGGAGCGGATATTGTAACAGGGTGTCACTCGACAGGAGCGGATATTGTAACAGGGTGTCACTCAAAGGGAGTGGATATTGTAACAGGGTGTCACTCGACGGGAAAGCGGATATTGTAACCGGGTGTCACTCGACAGGAGCGGATATTGTAACAGGGTGTCACTCAACAGGAGCGGATATTGTAACAGGGTGTCACTCGACAGGAGCGGATATTGTAACAGGGTGTCACTCGACACGAGCGGATATTGTAACAGGGTGTCACTCGAAAGGGAGTGGATATTGTAACAGGGTGTCACTCGAAAGGGAGTGGATATTGTAACAGGGTGTCACTCGACAGGAGCGGATATTGTAACAGGGTGTCACTCAACAGGAGTGGATATTGTAACAGGGTGTCACTCGACTGGAGCGGATATTGTAACAGGGTGTCACTCGACAGGAGCGAATATTGTAACCGGGTGTCACTCACTTGGAGCGGATAATGTAACAAGGGTGTCAATCGACATGAGCTGAACGGGGTGTCACTCGTTAAGCTTGAATATTGTAAGCACACTTGGCGGGTGGATATTGTAACGAGGTGTCGCTCGACATAACTCGGGTATTGTAACGGGACGTTTTTTTAGGTAGGTTCAACTAAGTTCATGTTACTCGGCTTTTTGTTTCCGTAATAGTTGGAACTGGGTTTATTTAGTGTATGTATATACCGTAAGAAACTCCCTACAGACCTGTATTATTTACAAGTCTATTATTCAGTAGGTAGTCAATATATATTATATTATTAATTAACGTCTAGCAGGTATTAATATCACTTTACGGTATACAGAGAATGACGTCATACTTGGCGGGAAATCATCCATAACACACCTAAATGCAGAATAACAAACGAGTCAGCTTCTGATGACCTGTATTTTAATCATTGAGGTAAACGTCAAAGAAAAATTTCTAAAAGAGACTTACAGAAATGGTTAGACATAAAATGAAGACGGATCAGAGTCAGAAAAAGAACGATATTAATATTGGTAACAGACTAAGTAACAGAACAAATGAGCTCCAGCTTCAAATCTTTTTATATATAGATATACTCTCATACATCATGTCAAACCAGGTAATAAAACATTCAAAATTCACGACCCTGGTAAAGTTTAAACCAGTGCTTCTCAAACTTTTTATGAGATTGGCAAAATGTTTTGTAACATTTACAACAACTTTTGGCGGTTTAGTGACAGCGGACGGCAAGCTCTGCAGGTTCGAAGTCACTGGAGGTGGGTCTAGGAAGCGTTCTCCTCCCAGGGAAAATAAGGACCAATTTCCATGCATCTGAGACCATTCCGGGCAGCCATCTCCTAACATGGGGACGCGCCTTATCTCGAATAAACTTGTTCCAAGCCTGGAAGCACAATACGAAAGCACAAATTCAAGATTTCAAACAAAGCTCTAGGTGATCAATCACCAACAGCGCGTTTATCTCTCGATGCTTATAGTTTGAAGCCATTCCCCAATTCCCCTTTTCCTTCTACTTTCCCCTCAATTCCCCCTTCCTTTCAAATTCCCCCTGGTGGTCCATATGAAACCCGGTTGAGAAGCACTGGATTAAAGCTTCGGATATTCAAAGCCTTCTTCACCTGAGCCTTATCGTATACTAAAGCAGTGTTTTTCAACCTGGGGGTATTTGCAGGTTATGTGGCGCTTCGTTGTCTAACATCAAACGTTGGGGTAGTTATAATTAAAGTCGCTCTATTCCGTCAGGTTATTTTCTCCGACGTGGAAAGCATTGCAGGAAAGCCCCAAGAAAAAGCTCAAAATAGTACAAATATATAGTAAGGATATATAAGAGGAAGGGGGCAATAGTAAGGATATGTAGAAGGAGGGGGGTAATAGTAAGGATATATAGCTGGAAGTGGTTAATAGTAAGGATATATAGGAGGAAGGGAGTAATAGTAAGGATATATAGGAGAAAGGGGGTAAGAGTAAGGATATATAGGAGGGAGGGGGTAATAGTAAGGATATATAGGAGGAAGGGGGTAATAGTAAGGATATATAGGAGAAAGGGAGTAATAGTAAGGATATATAGGAGGAAGGAGGTAATAGTAAGGATATATAGGAGAAAGGGGGTAATAGTAAGGATATATAGGAGGAAGGAGGTAATAGTAAGGATATATAGGAGGAAGGAGGTAATAGTAAAGATATATAGGAGGAAGGAGGTAACAGTAAGGATATATAGGAGGAAGGGGGTAATAGTAAGGATATATAGGAGGAAGGGGGTAATAGTAAGGATATATAGGAGGAAGGGGGTAATAGTAAGGATATATAGGAGGGAGGGGGTAATAGTAAGGATATATAGGAGGAAGGGGGTAATAGTAAGGATATATAGGTGGAAGGGGATAATAGTAAGGATATATAGGAGAAAGGGGGTAATAGTAAGGATATATAGGAGGAAGGGGGTAATAGTAAAGATATATAGGAGGAAGGGGGTAATAGTAAGGATATAAAGGAGGAAGGGGGTAATAGTAAGGATATATAGGAGGGAGGGGGTAATAGTAAGGATATATAGGAGGGAGGGGGTAATAGTAAGGATATATAGGAGGGAGGGGGTAATAGTAAGGATATATAGGAGGGAGGGGGTAATAGTAAGGATATATAGGAGGGAGGGGGTAATAGTAAGGATATATAGGAGGAAGGGGGTAATAGTAAGGATATAAAGGAGGAAGGAAGGTAATAGTAAGGATATATAGGAGGGAGGGGGTAATAGTAAGGATATATAGGAGGGAGGGGGTAATAGTAAGGATATATAGGAGGAAGGGGGTAATAGTAAGGATATAAAGGAGGAAGGAAGGTAATAGTAAGGATATATAGCTGGAAGTGGGTAATAGTAAGGATATATAGGAGGAAGGAAGGTAATAGTAAGGATATATAGGAGAAAGGGGTAATAGTAAGGATATATAGGAGGAAGGGGGTAATAGTAAGGATATATAGGAGAAAGGGGGTAATAGTAAGGATATATAGGAGGAAGGAGGTAATAGTAAGGATATATAGGAGGAAGGAGGTAATAGTAAGGATATATAGGAGGAAGGAGGTAACAGTAAGGATATATAGGAGGAAGGGGGTAATAGTAAGGATATATAGGAGGAAGGAGGTAATAGTAAGGATATATAGGAGAAAGGGGGTAATAGTAAGGATATATAGGAGGAAGGGGGTAATAGTAAGGATATATAGGAGGAAGGATATATAGGAGGAAAGGGGTAATAGTGAGGATATATAGGAGAAAGGGGGTAATAGTAAGGATATATAGGAGGAAGGGGTAATAGTAAGGATATATAGGAGAAAGGGGGTAATAGTAAGGATATATAGGAGGAAGGAAGTAATAGTAAGGATATATAGAGAAAGGGGGTAATAGTAAGGATATATAGGAGAAAGGGAGTAATAGTAAGGATATATAGGAGGAAGGGAGTAATAGTAAGGATATATAGGAGGAAGGGGGTAATAGTAAGGATGTATAGGAGGAAGGGGGTAATAGTAAGGATATATAGGTGGAAGGGGGTAATAGTAAGGATATATAGGAGGAAGGGGGTAATAGTAAGGATATATAGGAGAAAGGGGGTAATAGTAAGGATATATAGGAGAAAGGGGGTAATAGTAAGGATATATAGGAGGAAGGGGGTAATAGTAAGGATATATAGGAGAAAGGAGGTAATAGTAAGGATATAAAGGAGGAAGGGGTAATAGTAAGGATATATAGGAGAAAGGGGGTAATAGTAAGGATATATAGGAGGAAGGGGATAATAGTAAGGATATATAGGAGGAAGGGGGTAATAGTAAGGATATATAGGAGGAAGGGAGAAATAGTAAGGATATATAGGAGGAAGGGGGTAATAGTAAGGATATATAGGAGGAAGGGGGTAATAGTAAGGATATATAGGAGGAAGGGGTTAATAGTAAGGATATATAGGAGGAAGGATATATGGGAGGAAGGGGGTAATAGTAAGGATATATATAGGAGAAAGGAGGTAATAGTAAGGATATATAGGAGGAAGGGGGTAATAGTAAGGATATATAGGAGGAAGGGGATAATAGTAAGGATATATAGGGAGACATCCTTGTATGGGACAAAGGGTATAATACATCCAACAACAAGTGATATTGTAGGGCGAAATTTCCCTTTTCCCTTTCAATTTAAGAAATTAAAGTTTATCTTCATGTAAAGAAAGGAAAATATCAATATCATCAAATTGTCCATCAGGTTGTTTTGTTTTATTTCAATTTCATAGTGTGTTTACTTAAAAGGATCTTTATTTTCTGATTATTAGGTGGTCAGTCGTCATATTTGTAATGTTATCCAGTACGCCATCAATGGATATCAACTATGTTGGAATGTTGCACTTGTCTGAACCCGTCAAAAAGAAACGAATATTACTTTAAAAGGGTAAATAGAATATTATTAAGTGTTGCCAGGGTTTTAATTTTGAGAATGGTTGGTTCCGTTAAAGTTAAATTGAAAAAGGAAACGAAACATCATTTAGTACATTGTGCAATTAACAAACCTGTTATATAGAGCTAAACATGTATATCTAAACAATAAAACATGTTTGAATTTATTACAACTCCATTTAAATAATTTAAATCAACCACTCTTGGAAATGAATGTAATTCTGAATTGTCAAAACTATTTTAACATTTAATTACTAAATGTTTTACCTATTAAGATTTCCATTCCACATGACAAGGCTACTGCCGGTTAGCAAAATAATAATCGACCAAAAAAAACTTAAGATAACAAAGCTTGACATCGATTAAATTCAAGCAAAATGTATATTTCTTTCTCGTTGTTACTTCTGAAGAAAGTGCTGATATTGTTTACAGAACCATCTTACAATTCAGTCAGGTCCTTTATCGTTTAGCAAAATATTTTTAAACAAAATCCCTGTCACGGCGGACTTGTGAACCTCAGTTGTTATCCTTTATTATATCGAAATATTTTATATTCCTTTATGTAATTGATTGTAGAAACATAGATCTGTACAACAAAACACAGGAACTTGAGTAATTTTAGACGAATAGTACATTGAAATCTTCTTTTTTAAAGAGTTTATTATAAAATACGAAGAAACATAAATTGTTTTAAAGATAGCCGGATATTCCATGTTATATGTGAAACGAAAGATTTAATATTCTTGACAGAACCTGTACGTGTTACTTTAGAACCTGAACGTGTTACTTTAAGAACCTGTACGTGTTACTTTAGAACCTGTACGTGTTACTTTAGAACCGGTACGTGTTACTTTGGAACGTGTGGGTGTTACTTTAGATCCTGTACGTGATACTTAGAAACCTGTACGTGTTACTTTAGAACCTGTACGTGTTACTTTAGATCCTGTACGTGTTACTTTAGATCCTGTACGTGTTACTTTAGAAGCGGTACGTGTTACTTTAGATCCTGTACATGTTTCTTTAGAACCTGTACGTGTTACTTTGATATTATATTCGGTTGCTATTCAAATAAAGTAATAACGAAATGAAAGAGTTTGAACTATTCTCTTCGCTATTAACGGGGTGTCATGTTTCCCAGTGACCAATAGAGCAGTGTCCTCTCCAACCTCCCAGGGGCAGCCTGAATGTCGAATTTGAGATTCGATATGCCAGACACAAATCTCCTATAGAGCAGGAAGATAGTGTTCTCCCTAAAAAATGAAATTGATTAGGTGCATTCCGAAAAAATACTTGGTGGAAGACCGTATAAAAACAATAGTTTTTAGAAAGTTAAAAATCAAGCGAGGATACAAATGGAGGTGCAACCCATTGTCTTATTGCCCTGAGTAGAATGATTCTAAAAGTTCTTTATATATACATCACAAGCTCGGCAGTATAATTACACTAAAGAAAAATTGTAAGATTATTAAGCATGCTTCATATATTTCATGCACTTAAAACAAACCTAAGACTGCTAATTGGTGAAGTCAAACATGAATTGATTTGTTTGTTTAACATGATATTACTTATATATACATGTGTACAGAATTGACAGTTTTCACTCGTCGATACAGAGAATGCCTACAGGCAGTTTACCGTAAAAGAGTCAAATACTATTCAATTACTTCGCCCGATTTTGTCAGGATGTGATTTTTAATTAATTTGATGACCTATACGTTCTCTTGACATGGTCGAACCTCTCGAGACTCATTATAAACAGTTAACTGGGTTTGTTTATCCAAAATACATATAAGTGGCATGAGGCGGAATATAGTCATAAGGCAGGAGCTAACTAGATTCTTACATAGAAATAACAACGTGTTTGTTCTTACATAGAAAGAACTACTATGGTTCTTATATAGAAATAACTACGTATTGTTCTTACATAGAAATGACAACGTTGGGTTCTTATATAGAAATAACTACGTATGGTTCTTATATAGAAATAACTACGTAGGTTTTACATAGAAAACAACTAGGTTCTATATACGAAAATCAACAATGACTAATTTTCCCAAAATTAAAACGATGTTCTATTGTTTTGACCTAGGCCAGTTCTTTCATTGAACTCGTCGGTCTATTATAACAGTAGGGTTCTTTTACCATAACAGTAGTTTATATGAGACACGTTATCTATATGCAATGACAGACGTATGTTCTTATTAGAACCTACACTAGTTCTATACTAGAAATAACAACTGTTCTTTATAGTACAAGTAGTGTTCTTATTAGAAATAACTAATCTTATAGGTTCTTATATAGAAAGTAACTACTATTGTTCTTACCTAAGAAATGAACTAACTGGGTTCTATATGTAACATATTGGTTATTATAGCAACTAGAGCTATGAGATGTCTCATCATTGCTCTATGACCAATGACAGTTGTTCTTATTAGAAACTGATCTATCTATTGTTCTTGACCTAGGCCAGTGCTTTAATTGAGACTCGTCTCTTCTTTCCTATGACCTAGACCAGTGCTTTTATTGAGACTCGTCTCTATCTATTGATCTATGACCTAGACCAGTGCTTTTATTGAGACTCGTCTCTATCTATTGCTCTATGACCAAGACCAGTGCTTTTATTGAGACTCGTCTCTATCTATTGCTCTATGACCTAGACCAGTGCTTTTATTGAGACTCGTCTCTATCTATTGCTCTATGACCTAGACCAGTGCTTTTATTGAGACTCGTCTCTATCTATTGCTCTATGACCTAGACCAGTGCTTTTATTGAGACTCGTCTCTATCTATTGCTCTATGACCTAGACCAGTGCTTTTATTGAGACTCGTCTCTATCTATTGCTCTATGACCTAGACCAGTGCTTTTATTGAGACTCGTCTCTATCTATTGCTCTATGACCTAGACCAGTGCTTTTATTGAGACTCGTCTCTATCTATTGCTCTGTGACCAAGACCAGTGCTTTCATTGAGACTCGTCTCTATCTATTGCTCTGTGACCTAGACCAGTGCTTTCATTGAGACTTGTCTAAAAACACCCTAACATTAGATAATAATTAATTATCTATAGAAGAAAATTCTACTATATTTTTAAACCTGATTTGAAAAAGTGCTGTGACATGGCCACTGTATAGTAGAGTGTACGGATATCATCATTTTAAACAGACATAACTTGTGACTTTATAGTGTGATTGAGTATACGTATGTTTGTATTATACATACTTTTTATTAACAGGTACTCTATGCAAAATTAAAAACAAGACCAAGCCCAACTTTTAAATGTATGTTAAGTATATCACAGATACATTCCCAATACTTCGACCTTAAGATTTTTGATAAAGTTTATGAATAGTGTATAGGTGTATGAAAAACGTAGAGTGAAATAATAGAATATAGCATATCTTACACTCAAATCTTTTTCAATAGTAGGTAAATAGTGTTAGTTCAAAGAGGTAAACCTCAATTATTTAGACAGGGATTATTTCTTAGTGCTGAAATTCTTTTCAACAACATAGAGTTAAGCGTTTCTTTCTTTGTATGAAGTATTGTAGAAGATATGTACCTATTTAAAAATGAAATGAAATAAATTGAGTTTATTTCTTATTCTTCTGCACCTAATGCGCCAATAAAGACGGTGAACGCCATGCATTGTACAATGTGGGAAATACGCCTACTATATTTACAATTTCTAACTGTCGAGGGATCTTTAACGTCAGCAGCACAAAAGGTCTGAAATTTTTCTCCCATCTGAACGACTAGACGCTTTTTCCATGTCAACCCTTCCGGACCTGCATCACTGACAGGGGAAGCCTGGTTGAAAAGTTCTGAAGTTTATCTCGACCTTGTCGGAATTGAATCCTGCATCCTCAGGTTAGCGAGCAAGCATTTAACACATTGAGCCACCGCTCTGTGTGCCTATTGAAGCAGAACCAAGGTCACAAGTATAACATGTTACAGAATATATTAATTGCTTTCCTATAAAACACTGGCCTAGATCACAAGTATAACATGCTACAGAATATATTAATTGCTTTCCTATAAAAACACTGACCAAGGTTACAAGTATAACATGCTACAGAATATATTAATTGCTTTCCTATAAAATACTGTCCAAGGTCACAAGTATAACATGTTACAGAATATATTAATTGCTTTCCTATAAATTTGCTGTCCAAGGTCACAAGTATAACATGCTACAGAATATATTAATTGCTTTCCTATACATTTGCTGTCCAAGGTCACAAGTATAAGATGTTACAGAATATATTAATTGCTTTCCTATAAATTTGCTGTCCAAGGTCACAAGTATAACATGTTACAGAATATACTTATTGCTTTCTTATAGAAACACTGGCCTAGGTCACAAGTATAACATGTTACAGAATATATTAATTAATTTCCTATAAAAACACTGACCAAGGTTACAAGTATAACATGCTACAGAATATATTAATTGCTTTCCTATAAATTTGCTGTCCAAGGTCACAAGTATAACATGCTACAGAATATATTAATTGCTTTCCTATACATTTGCTGTCCAAGGTCACAAGTATAAGATGTTACAGAATATGTTAATTGCTTTCATATAGAAACACTGGCCTAGGTCACAGTTATAACATGTTACAGAATATATTAATTGCTTTCCTATAGAAATACTGGCCTAGGTCACAAGTATAACATGTTACAGAATATATTAATTGCTTTCCTTTAAAAACACTGGCCTAGGTCACAGGTATAACATGTTACAGAATATATTTATTGCTTTCCTATAAATTCACTGTCCAAGGTCACAAGTATAAGTTGTTAAAGAATATGTTAATTGCTTTCGTACAGAAAAACTGACCAAGGTCACAAGTACAACATGCTACAGAATAAATTAATTGCTTTCCTATAAATTCACTGTCCAAGGTCACAAGTATAATTTGTTACAGAATATGTTAATTGCTTTCGTACAGAAAAACTGACCAGGGTCACAGGTATAACATGTTACAGAATATACTTATTGCTTTCTTATAGAAACACTGGCCTAGGTCACAAGTATAACATGCTACAGAATATATTAATTGCTTTCCTATAAATTTGCTGGCCTAGGTCACAAGTATAACATGCTACAGAATATATTAATTGCTTTCATTTAGAAACACTGACCTAGGTCACAGTTATAACATGTTACAGAATATACTTATTTCTTTCGTACAGAAACACTGGCCAAGGTCACAAGTATAACATGTTACAGAATATACTTATTGCTTTCCTATAGAATCACTGGCCTAGGTCACAAGTATAACATGTTACAGAATATACTTATTTCTTTCCTATAAAATCACTGGCCTAGGTCACAAGTATAAGATGCTACAGAATAAATTAATTGCTTTCCTATAAATTTGCTGGCCTAGGTCACAGTTATAACATGTTACAGAATATACTTATTTCTTTCCTATAGAATCACTGGCCTAGGTCACACGGATGGAATCTGTTCTAGATAGCCTATATAAGTCCGATATAATATCTAGATTTCATCCCAATAAGAAATAATATGTAATCCCTTTTCAAGTATAAGCCCAGTAACGTAAGACGTAAAACTCCCCATTACCTGAATGAACATACTGTATTTATATGTATATTACATTATGTAAATTGTAAGTGTATTTGTCCCAGGTGGGTATTTGGCCTATATAATAGAGACCTAGAGGTGTACATTGTATATCAATATGTAGATATAAGTCTTAAATCAACAAATATTCTATTGATAAGAGGGCAAGGGAAGTTTCAATAATCCGAAATACTCCTACACGTATTATCTAAGGAGTGGCTCAATCAAATTACACGTCGAAATCGGCAATTACTCATCAATATATGTAAGCAAAATGTATGGGAAGTGGGTCAAGAATACAATACAAGCTGGGATGTTTGGTACAGTTATTGCTACATGTAGGAATTTTCCATGAACAGCATTGCGAAAGAGTGTATCTTATCATTTCGAATAACAATATTTGAAAAAGGCAATTGTAAAAATATTCTTGATGCAATGAATATGTAAATTAACCGACATGTATATCTATATACTTCGTATTTTTTTCTTGTATTTTTATCATGCTGTATGTATGTACATTGTAATCTTATTCCTGTCTTCATAAGCCCATGAGGTGTAGAAGAGTAGGACGTAAAACTCCATTAATTTCATTTGTAATCTTATTGTATTAGACACTCCAGATCGTTTATTCTAGTTCAGTTTGATTTCTTCTTGTTCTTGTTCTTGTTGTTGTGTTGTGAATGAACTAGATATCATTACTGAATCTGATTATTATGCAAAATTGGACGCGTCCTTTTATATTCTATACTGATTTTGCTGATATTGCCTTTACACGTCGTTTAGAGAAGGAATTTCAAATTACCAATGATAACTGTATAAATGATATTAAAACTGAAGTATTTATTCGATGGTGCATATTTTAAGTTCACGAATTAGAAAATATATGTACAATCCTTTGTTTATCCTTGGCTTGTTTGAATTTTTCATCATCATTGATGATAAGCATAATTTTCAGGGATTTATATTAGAAGGTTTCTTGGATCGTAGGCCTCTCGTCTACCTATAATGATTATACTTATTTTGTATATATTACAAGAAACCTTTATATTTTCAAAAGTTTAAGTTCTTAAGAATGGTCAATATGAGTATATATTCATCAGTGAACTTACCTGGTGTTATAAAGTAACAGAATTCCTTTAAAATCGAGAAAACTCACAAAATTAAGTAATCATTGAATCAATTGCATTTTTATCGATAATTACTAAGTTTTTTTTATAGGAATATATAAGGATTCTGTAATGTTATTTATGGCAGCAGGTTTATCTATTGATGGATATTATGCTCTTATTGGCTAAAAGTTTAAATTTTTCAATTTTATATTCATGTAAGACTTTAAGTATATTATAATGCACTATTTGCAGGTGGGTTAGTGTACCATGATTTATTTCAGAGTAAACACATTGTTAATACTGCACGTTACCTTGCCATTATAGCCTTCAACTACAAGGTTTTTTCAAGGTGTCTTATCGTCAATAAGGCTAAGCTCAATAACGTAATTGCATAAAAATTTGAATATACTGCATTGAGATTTCAATTCATGTTTTTTACCATTTACAATCTGCAGACAATTTTCTTAAAGTCGTGCTCAATTGAATTTTTGTTCCAATAAAAGCGAGATTTATTTTCCTGCATTAAAAAATATCTCATGTTTTTGATTGAAATTGGTATTTTTTCCTACATTATATATATTAAACTCAATAGGATGATGAAACTATTTCAAAACGTTTCTTTACTTTTCTGCTTTTTTGAAATCTTTCCCAAAATTTTATAAGGTTTTAGAAAGTGTAAATTAAATGAAAGGGAGCTTTATGTCCTGTTCTTCAGTACCTAATGGAATATTGAAGGCGTCCATACAGGACAACGCCATACAGGACAACGCCATACATACACCATACAGGACAACGCCATACATTTCGTCAGGATAGCGGTATTCGCCTACTCTATTTACGATTTCCCACTGTCGAGGGATCTTTAACATGTACATCCTGTAGCACACTGGGTTTCGGTGTATTTGCCCATCCGAACAAATACACGCTTTTTGCCATGTCAGCCCTTTAGACCTGCATCAGTGACCAAGAGAAAGTTTACGTCATGGGGAAATACAGAATGTAATAATTGTAGGATTTTAACATGATGAAATCGACAGTAAGAATCTGAATTATTCATTAACGATAATATTTTAGTGACATTTAGAAGTTAATAGATCACTATTATAGATATACTACTTCTCTTTAATTTTTAACGTTTCAATTCACATACAGGAATCTTTATCAAACAATACAATAATAGATATAGTAACTTTAGATAAATAATACGACTATTATAGATATACTACTTCTCTTTAATTTAAGCAACGTTTCAATTTAGATACAGCAATCTTTATCAAGTTAAAAAATAATAGATATAGTAACTTTAGATAAACAAGACCACTATTATAGATATACTACTTCTCTTTAATTTAAGCAACGTTTTAATTTAGATACAGCAATCTTTATCAAGTTATAGAATAATAAATATAGTAACTTTAGATAAATAAGACCACTATTATAGATATACTACTTCTCTTTAATTTAAGCAACGTTTCAATTTAGATACAGGAATCTTTATCAAGTTATACAATAGACCACTATTAATTATAGATTAACTATTTCTCTTTAATTTTTTAAGCAATGATATGGGACACTAATTTCTGCATTTAAAAATAAAAAATCTTTTTTTTTTTAATTCCGATATAGGACAGAGCACTGTCAAGCGGCGCCAAAACTATATTAAAAAATGGATCTATATTGTATCTATCACATATCTAGAACCAAACTTTGACAGAGTCCGCAACGTTTCAATTCACATACAGCAATCTTTACCAAGCAAATCAATAATGGTAAGGAACACTTATTTCTGCATTTATCATTGAAAAATCTTATTGGATTTGGGACATAGAATCAAACTAGGACAGACTCCGCTATTCATTATATATTACTGTACTTTATTGTAAAACAAGATATAAAGACAATTTGGAAATAAAGTAAAGCTAATGATCTTGTTTTCCATAGTATTCCCTGTAAGTTGATTATAACCAATTAAACTATAGTGTTATTGAACCGGACAAATTACCTTAGCTTTATAACCAAGAGGCTTAAAACTGAACAGATTTCTGGCTTTTAGACGTTAATCCAAATAACAATCAGATTAAAATATTATTCTGTCTGACAGTGTTTAAGCTATAACTTGTAATCTTGACATATAAACATGATATTGCCTTCTAAACGTCTTTTAGAAACAGACCTGTAATTGTCTATGAAAACTCTAATAATAATGTTAAAACTGAAGTATTTATTCCACGGTGCATTTTTTAAGTTCACGAAATTAGAAGATATATTCGACCCTTTGTTTATCTTTGGCGTGTATGAATTTTACACCATCATCGATGATTATCATATTATGATTTCAGTGATATTTATCTAAAGGTTTGGATGGTAGGCCTCACGTTTGATACTACCAGGTAAATATAGAATATGAAATTAAATAGGCATAGAAAGTTTATTGTTTTAGGCTTACTCTAGGTTCAAAACAAACCGAATTAAATGCCCTATTATACACGTGAACGGTGACGTTGCATTAACGACGATACGTATGACCAAATCCCGTTATGCACGTGAAATTGTGACGCAACGTTATCTTAAAAACTGTTTTATCGATAAGTGGCGAGACGATACGGTCGGGTTCAGATCATTAACGCTCTCAAATAATGATTCTAATCAGATACATCAACAAATCATATATCTTACATTAGGGACCACCTTCATCAAACGACAATTTTTGAATATTCTCTAGAGTGGTCTCTAAATGCAGGTTCTACTGTACGAACATGTCTCAGTTGCATCCCCTTATTAGTTTTCTTTATTATTTTAATTCTTTTTTTTTTGGTCTGTTTTAAGTTTCTAGTGCTTCAACGTTTCGGTTTCTATGTTGCCGTTTTCTTGAGCGTATAATTTCTGGATCGCATTGATGAACCCAATGACGGACGGTCGAGTTAAACGTAAATCAACACTCAATTTCCATATAATATGACAGTTACCGCTTAATAAACTAAAACCTATAAAGATAGGCCAAAATTTGAATTCGTACATCTTTTACATATACAATAGAATTGAAAACGAAACTAGGCATGGTTCTAACGTGTAAATATTATCATGCGAGAACCATACATAGTTTCGTATGTGTAAAGTTACGTCGCGGGTTTCACTGTCCTATCTAACGATAACCTCTTGCGACCCAGAAAAATAAAATATTTATTTATCATTCATATATTGAACATTATAATCGGGCAGGTATGCGTTCAATGAAAGGCCGAAATGGGTTCAAAAACAAACTGTGTGAATGAGAAGACGAATTGGGTATACAAAACTGTGTACTATATATAATATGTACTATTCGTATATAGAATGTATCAACAGAAAAGAACACAGGGATATGAAAGGTTTGATCTTACCTTGTGGCCCATTTGACTTGTTTCCATTCCCCTTTTTCCACCTTTCGGACAATTTCTGATAAAACACGAATTTGTTCCAAAAATTACACACATGAACACAAATAATGTTAATATATATTGAAAAGAACTAAAACACATTTTGTTTTTAACAGTTTTCTCAGTTTGTTGACGACTTTTTCACGTTTACTTCACCTCCGTTTCAGTTAAAATCCAATTTCTTAAATTCGTTACTTTTCGTTCAGTCGAAAAAGACGGTGAGAAAACTTATATTTTACTTTTCCCTAAGTTTTAAGTTTGGTTTGTAGAATATAAGCACGCGACATCAGATCAAATATGGGGCTGTCGTCTGCTTTTGTGAAAGGTAGAAGTCACGTGATTATTGAATTAGAGCGACATGAGTCAATAGCTGTTTTTAAGATATGATTGGGGGAGTGAATGAAATTATAGAGTTGATGAAATACTCTATACAATATAGTGAATGAGATTGAATAGATGGCTTACGAAATATTTCATTATCCAACCAATAGTTGCTGAGAAGATTCCAAATCTAACGTTGCATTCCGGACGTTATCTAACTCGATTTCTTCATCTGTCGAAATTTTGGGTTTCCGGTGTACTCGTCTAAACCAACTTTGAACCTGTTGAGACATGCCCTGTTTCAACCCATAGTTCGTTTTCGCAATATTTAAAATTTTGATCTATATATACATACACTTAGACAGGAAAATCCTTGATCATAGATCGGAATTCAACATCCTCTAATTATCCTTCAGATACTGAATGATATATTCTACAAATAAAGAAATTCAAAAAAAGTGTCATTGCTTAATCAGAGGCTAATTCTCAAAAACTTAACTTAATAGAAACCCAAATTTTATGGAAAACAGTAATCTGATTGGATAACAAATTTAAATTTATAATCAATTTAAGTGATTGACCAATCAGATTACTGGAAAATTAAAATCAAGTTATTCAAGCCCCAAGAGTATTAAATTAGTTGGTTTATTTATAACGACCTGACGTTTGATTTTGAAACACTATCTACCCCCACACTTAAATTCTACCATCCGTAACTTACAGGGGCATTATAAAAACTTTTGATTATCAAAAAACGCGGTAAATGATATCTGATAATACTTTCAACATATCCTATTTATATCTAAATTTCTAGGGTATTTTCATAAATTTTAGTAGAAAAGTTTTTTTTTTAAACGAACTAAATTTCACATTCACGTTTTTGTGGTTACTCAAATTCCCGAAATGTTACCTGGACCAATAAATCTCGATACACATATAACAAAAAATATGTTAAACTTGAAATACAAAACAAAAGAAAGGTGATATCGTTTTGTTTATAAAGATATTGCAATATTTGGTGATTGAAGTAAAGAATGATGGTATTCTGTTTAACTTATTCTCTTAACTAGATATATCATTCTACTTAAATGTGCATTCTGGAACTTTTTATGAAATTAAACCAATTCATAAAGAATTGACATGGAAAAAAGACGTCTTAGTTTTCGGATGAGAATAAACCGAGTGCTACAAGCCATATACTTATAAGATCCCTTGAAGTTGGAATAGCAAAAAGCGTTGCAAAGTTTCCCGTCTGCATAAGCCCATTAGGTGCAGAAGAGTAGGACGTAAAGCTCCATTTATTTCACTTTCATAAAGATCCGAATTATTTACCTTAATAACTCTTAAACCGTTTGGTCCGGATTTGTCCCCTCCCCTTCCACACAACACTTTCACAAGGCAGTGTAAGAATTACCTATGCCCCCCCCCCCGGAACATTTAAAGGCCCATGCTCGAAATTTCATCACGTTTCCTCGAAACATCGTGAATTTAAAGTAAGGCTTGTGAATGATCGTTTACTTTCAAATCTATTCTCTCAACCAGAAAACCGTGTTTTAATATGTTTTTATGAATACCCACAAGGTTTTACTCTGGCTTATAACTCATGTTATAATGCATTAAAAAATATGGAATACCACAATTTATATATCAATAGAGAGAGGATTCCCGTGGGCCAACGCCAGTGTGTGTATCTTTTTGATTTGTAATTTGTTACACATGTTCTGCATGACGATCAAGTATTTGTTGGATCTTTATCAGAAACAGTTATCAACTAAAAATGTAAAAAAAAATGTGCGATGGTGTAGAACATCCTCAAGATACTGTTTCATTTTTTTAATATGTATATTTCTACTATAGTTTTTTCACGTGACATGCTATAGGCAATGAACAACAACAAGGAAGCAATCTAAGATTTTTGGTAAATTCATAAAAAAAACAATGAAAATGTATTAATACAAGTATAAATATACGAATTAAATGTTGGTCGTATTATTGGTGTGTAAACGCTATAGTACGCTGATGAATAAAGACTCGTTTTAGGTTTAAAAAAAGGTCAATTTTTAAGTCGTTCTGAGAGATAGTTACAAAGTCTAAATTATGACTCGGGGAGTCTGAGGGTCCAGGGTTAAATTCTGGCTGAAAAGGTCAGTGTCAGTGATACAGGTCAGAGGGACTGACATGGAAAAAGCGTCGACTAGTCGATCGGATGGGACAATGAACCGAGACCCCATGTGCTACAGGCTAAAGAGAAGACTAATGTTGCTGTCCTAGCAAAATTTTGCGCACTGTATAGTGTTATCTCTCTTTATTAACCCTTTAGATGCAGAGGAGAAGGGCGTGAAAGTCCATTCATTTCATTTTTTAAATTAGGACTCTTTTAGCCTCTATCATCCAGTCCCTCTTCGTCTATGTACTGTTTGGACGAAAGATGTTATATCTTCGTCATAGACAGGACTGGTCTGGGCGTCAGTGACCATGACTCGACTACCTAATTGCATATAACATAATAAATTGAA
Source organism: Nipponacmea schrenckii (assembly GCA_030562195.1). Lineage (NCBI taxonomy): Eukaryota > Metazoa > Mollusca > Gastropoda > Lottiidae > Nipponacmea > Nipponacmea schrenckii. The sequence continues at coordinate 3,851,624 of JAUJPP010000006.1, forward strand.
TACATCATGCAGCTGTATGTTTCTTTTATTTTCTATATTAAAGGCTGAGAGATTTATGAAATTTTAATCCAGGCCATTGTCTGTTTTTGTTAGTCTCACCGATAACAGAAACAATACAAAAAATGCTATATTATTCTTGTCCCTTCCTTTCACATTATCAATTTTGTTCAACCCGAACACTATCTTTAATATCATGTTAAATATTAAGCGATAAGATGACCATGTAAAACTCTATTGAAACTATTTTCCTTTATCGATATCAAGTCAGCTATCCAAGAAGATACTACGCTTCAATACATCTTGGTGTAATAATCCGAAATAGTCTTGAAGGTCTAGTTTGTATAGTTTAAGTTATAGCTCCTTTTTTAATTACTTAATAACTAATTGAATTACTAATTGAATTACTTATTGGATTACTAATTGAATTACTAATTGAGTTATCAATTGAATTACTCATCGAACAACACAAGGGATAAACAATAATAAGTATTGGATAAAGAACTCATTGAATAACTCATTGAATAACTAATTGAATAACTAATGGAATTACTCAACAACACACTAAATAACTCACTGAATAACATTTTGAATTTCTCACTAAATTTTTTATTGAATAAATCAGGGAATAACTCATTAGATAATTAGTTATCTAATCTAACTGATTATATAATAAATTATAAGATCATTATTTTACTTACTAATTACTCACCTTTTGAATTATTCATTAGATAAGTTTTTGAATTACTCACTGAATTACTAAATGCATAGGTCATTTAATTACTTAGCAAATAACGCAAAGAAGAACTCATTGAATTACTCACTGACAAACCCATTGAATTATTCATCGAATTACTGGATAACTCATTGACAGGATAACTCATTGACTGGGTAACTCATTGACTGGAAAACTCATTGACTGGGTAACTCATTGACTGGATAACTCATTGACTGGACAACTCATTGACTGGATAACGTATTGACAGGAAAACTCATTGACTGGATAACCCGATGACTTGAAAACATACTCACTTGATAAATTATTGACTGAATAACTTATTGACAGGATAACCCATTTCCTGGATACCACATTGATGGATAACCCACTCACTTGAAAACTCATTGACTGGATAACTCACTCACTCCTTGATAACACACTCATTTGATAACTCAATGACTGGATAACTCATTGACTGGATAACGTATTGACAGGAAAACTCATTGACTGGATAACTCGTTGACTTGATAACTTTTTAACAGGATAATTCATTCAATGGATATCTCATTGAATGGATATCTCATTTCCTGGAAACCTAACTGACCGGATAACTTAATGACTGGATAACTCACTCACTAGATAACGCATTGATTGGATAACTCATTGACTGGATATTTCATTCACAGGATAATGCAATCAATCGATAACTAACTGACTACATAACCCACCCACTTGATAACTCATTGACTGGATAACTCATTGACTGGATAACCCACTCATGTGATAACTCATTGACTGGATAACTCATTGACTGGATAACTCATTGACTGGATAACTCATTGACTGGATAACTCATAAACTGGATAAATCATTGACTGGATAACTAAATGACTTGATAACTCACTGACTTCACGAACAGCTTAATGATTAAGAGCTTAGATACTGTCTAGGTCTTATTCTCAAAACTACTCACTTCTTGACGATATCAACTAATTAACTTGGCATTATCGAACTCGCTTACTCTCTCCTCCATATATTCATCTGTTAAGTTCCAATGTCATTGTTTTAACAAATCTGAAAGGTCAAGAGATAAAACAATCGTATTAAATTATGGCCTGAAACCGTGTAGAGTTGAAATTAATTCACGTATTCTAAGTAAAGAAAATATTAAGCTTTAAATTATATTAACTCCTTTTTATCATTATAACTTATTTTAGGAAGGGTTGTAGCACGTTCAGAAAGAGTGTTGAATTTAAACATTGATGTGGATTGCTTGGTTTTACTTCTAGCAATGGTGATCGTGTGTTCTAAACTTGGTCCTGTGTTGAAGCTGATGTTCTCGATTCTAGTCGATCCAACACTACATTGGAATGGATAACTCGGAAAAGATCAATGCCAAAAAACTAGTTGTAGGAAAAGATCCTGGTGATTCCTTATTTTTCTTTTTTATTTGAACTTAAAAAGGGACGCCTAGTTCTCTGACCTATGAACTGAAAGATGACCCCTACTCTTCTATCAGATGGTTTTCAGTCATACCTTTTTGAAATTAAATTATTAATATTTATTCTAAATCAGAGACTGCAAAAATGAAGCGTCGAAAAAAAACAAACATCTCATTAAAATATTTCGACACGCTTTGGTCCTCAAAATAACCAAGAAGATACTGAAATGGCAATTCGTTGAATCGAAATTGTGAACGAAATGTTTGACTACCATTTTTATCGCCATCGGAAGCCAAAATTCACGTAGTCAAGTAGTAAGACTTGTTAGTTCGGTACATCTATTCATTGGGAGAGGCAATGGGGTATAGTCTCAGTTAAAGTAATGTAATAAATCATTTGTTGAAAATTTCAGGGTGTGAATCCCTTTGTCCGAGGTTTCATTGCCCCCTCCATGCCCTCCTCAAGTTATGTGGCAACACTAGTAACGGCACGTTTTTGATATACATCAAAAAAAATCGTTGCTAATTATATAGATCAATATTATATATAATAAATATAAAGAGAACCGGGTTCCACGTAACCATTTTGCACTTTGGGTAAATATTAAAAAAGCTGCCTACTACTTAAACTTGTTTCCAATTCAATCTATTCCGTTTCATTTTTAATACATGCCAGCTAAGTTATGTTTTTATTACTGAAAGACGTGGATATATCCAGGGCCGACAATAAATTATAAAACAACTTCCGGACTTGTCACGTTGACTCTCTGTTTGGAATTGAAAGGGATAACAGTTGATAGTTTAAAACATGCAACATCCGGTATTAATCCGTCTTCATTACGACTACAGAACCTTGCATAACTCTGAACTGATATTTATATACTGTTTAATAGGGCGTATGTATCTATGTTACTCTTATAAAAACCAATTAAATGAAAATATACTTAATATAAGCCTAAAGTACTATCGTAGAAAGTCAAATCATACTTCAACACGAAGATGTCCTGGTGAGAGTTCTGTATCCAAATCATTTGTTGTCAAAATCAATTCTGCTTAGATAATCAGTCATAAAAGCCTCCACACGACCCTATTTTGTCTTGCTAAACTGACGGAAGTAGCCGAGCGGTAACCGAAAGTAGAACATCATCCAGTTCTGAGTGAATAGCACAGCGGTTAGAGCGTTGGTTCTTAACGTCATGACGTCATTTGCTTGGATACGTTGAAAATGTCGGACGTGAGCTCTAATCTCAATCGTTGTGTGAAAGTTCGATGACATTGAATAAGTCATCTTCACTCATAACTCTAGTCCACCCAGCTGTAAATGGGTACGGATAATCAGGGAAAGATCAATGCCAAGAGGTTTAACCAAGGCCCAGCGGGTAGAATGGATCCCTGTCACGGCAGACTTTGTTATCCTTGTAAAATATAGTTGTTCTTTCCTTTCCCTCCCAAAGCATAAATGACCTATTCCACTATTCTGTTGACCAGTTATACCAGAAACGGGAAATATTAAGTTAAACTTATCAGTAATAGTGTTCACTGTTCACTGTTAAAATCTGAGTCTTCAAATTTAAATGTGTGGTTAGAATTATCTGCGTTTGAAAGTAGATAACTGCTATAGGCCTACATGCAAAAACATAAAATAAATTGAGGTATTTTAAAACAACTTAAGCGATCTTCGTGCATTCAGAAATGGTCAAGACTCAAATCAACTCCGTCACTTTAACAGCTTCATATACTCATACCTGGGTATTCTATAGCGCCTAATCAAAAACCATTGGCGATTATTCTTAAAATTTGTTACCCTTTTCAACCGACTTTTATAGGCTTTATCGGTTAATTGATATGGGTAACACACTGCATTGTACAATTAGGGACAAAATTGTCGAACACAATTATTCAAACATTTATTATTGAATTTTTATGTGAATTGACATATAAAATATGATTGTTTAAATGTATGCCTAAAGACACTTCTACTGCTACCCTTGACAACTAAGTTAAAAGTGTATGAAAATGAAATAAAGTTGATTTAAAGGAACGCTACCTCTTAGAATGGACATAAAACTGTGTCTGACAATTGGACAAGAGTATACATGTATATATATATTTCCATGGCTTGACTTACCAGATGTTATGACTAAAGAATAGAATCTGTATATAACACGCTTCAAAGCAAAGCTCTGAGTAAAAACATTCCATTCCGGCCTATCCTAAGGGAAGTCTGCATTTTACTTTCATTTTTCTGCTCGAGTTTCTACTATTGAAGACTGGTAACGTCATGCTATTTGTAATAAGCGAGGTATTGTCGCGACATCATCTAGATCTCTAATGAAATCTTAAAACATTGTACCAGATAAAAATGTCATTACCATCGAATTTTCTGGGTGGGAGGTTAAATGATTGTACTGGGTTGATTTTCAATGGGCACGCCCACTTTTATCCTTAACAATCTGGCACTACCCAGTTCCTCCTGTGAATATAATCCGATAGGGATAGTGGAACTGGGTTGTGCCAGAGGTATAATATTTTGTGGTTACTTTTGGATCCCTATTTTTAAGAATTAACACAATTTGGTATAAATATTGGAATCTACACCAAACTGAACTGATATTGTTGTTGTTGGAACGTGGTCAACCAGATAGACTTAAAATAGAGAGAGGAATATTTGGCAAACGTTTGTTATTCTCTATGAATTAATATAAGTAGTGGCATTATAACTAAGTCAGATTATTTGTTCAAACCGTTCTAACAAAATGGAATGATTTATTTTCAATGAAGTTTTCTGCTCAGTATTCAACAATTTGTATATATATATATATTATTATAAATCTATTATATATTATAACTGTATATGTACAGACAATGATAAATCTAATTTAAACTTGTTGAAAGCTAACTGGCTTTGTTTACTTACATTTTAATGGCACGGAAAGTATCAAGAAGTGAATCGGTTTCTGTGTCGTTTTTAAATAATAACAAAGTATAAAACAACATAGAATATTGGAGAGATTAACGGGTTTTTAGCTTTAATAGATTCTTTGAGGGATAATAGGTCTTAAAATGAACATAAGATTTGAAAATTTCAGACTTGGCCAATAAGAGCATAATTATATTCATCAGTAAATAAACATGCTGCCTTAAATAACATAAAAACGAAAATATCCAATAAACTAAGTGTTTTATGTGAAGATGCATTTGATTATTGAAAAACTCTTTGATAAATTGATTCAAAGGAGAATTAGTGGCTTATCGCCCCTTAGAAGTTACAGAAATACCGATCCACCATCCCCGATTATATCGCATTTCTATTCCATGATAATAGACATTGCCATCAGTAAAACATCTATACATGTACTTGTTTTTGAGTAGTTTTTAAAAGTGATGATTAATAGATCCAGACCGGAATGATGAGAAATATATAATCTATAGCAATTAATTTCTAAGGCTAATTACTAAAACTTATTCACTAGCGACAATACAACACAATACATCCACTGATTACCATCAGATTTACAGACATCCCTGCCAAACGTTGAATGATAAATAGGATTTTCTCTATAATACTCTGTAATCTTTGGCGGATCTGGTTTAAAGATGAATTAATTGTTTTGTGTTTTATTGCTGTTTTGTCTGAACTAAATGGAATTTTCTACTGTTTAAAGCCTACATTCAGTATGTAGTATGTTAATGGATAGATGACTCGCCTCCCTCAGATTAGTCTCTCGACCTGTAGACAATCTCTACTAGGTTGACTTCCTGTAATCCCTATCGCTAGTTGTAATGTGAGACTTCATTTTTTAATCAGAGAGAATTTCAGAGTGTTCACATGTTAATATTCAGTCCTGAGGCTTGTCATCACAGTGTACCTGCAGATTTTCCTTAGGACTTACTTTCTATCTCTAATTTCTCCTTCTAAAAAGTATGGTTGAGATTCTGTGTTTATTTTACTGCAAGAAAAGCCACATAAAATCATCTAAATCAGAATTTCAAAATGTAGGTTGATTTAAAGTGACAGATCCGCCATTTCCGGGGGTTGCGAAATCGCACGATTCCTTCAAAAAAACAACTCAAACTATGATTTTTTCTTTTTCTATATGGTGTTTTCTTAAGAAAATACGACCATTATCATTATCCCGTAAGGTGCAGAAAAGGAGGATGTAAAACTCCATTCGTTTCATTTCTCAAGAAAAGACAAGTCTTAATTTAACTTCAAAACGCGAATAATTTGGAACATACATGGATGTGAACACTATTACTGATTAGCTTTGCGAATATATTCCCGTTTCGGTGCCTTAGATACGAATGAAGAATATGGGTGGCGAAAATGTTCGTTTAAGGTTGTCAACTATGCATCACTATCAGAGGTCCATACAGCAATATTTCCCTTGCGTCATGGTGTATATGTTACCTACAGCGTGGGTAAGGAGAATACAGAATCAAATTATTGTGATAAATACGATAGGGTAATAGATAGTAATAGATTGAGACAATGAGATATTTAATCTGGACTATAGATCTCCTGAGAACGGCTAAATCGTTTTACAACACCCTCGAGATACAAATGGTCAGCGCAATAGTAATGAGAATACGGGGAAAGATTATTAGCTCTCTGCAGCTAGGAGAGAGAAAGACGTGTCAAACGCAACATGAAGATGTCCAGTTGACAAAGCTAAAGAATAAAAGGAGATAGTATTAAAGTGATTGTAAAAATGTTAACTAAATTTATCATGTCTATTTGGGAATATCGCATCAATTTGTACCCTTCATATTTCCAATCTGACGTTAGTGGTTTGATAGGAAAGCAGCATTAGTCGCCCATTTCACGATTTCCAACTGTCTGTTCACAGTCTGGACTTGTCCACTAATTCATTTGCCATCTATTTCCATGTTAAATCACAAAATTCAACCTTCTAGAACTTTTTCCAGAAATCTCGTTGAAAACTTTCTTATATGCCACATGAAAGCCAGGCCAATACTTGATTTCTGTACAAAAATCCAATATAGCATGACCATGAAAATTTTGAACTAAACAAAATGAAAGTAAACCACTACATTTTATCAACATCCGCTTGACTGTCACTGCACACAAAACCACTATTTTTAGAAATAACCTTCCGCCAATTAAATTTCTCATTATCTCAGAAATTGTGAAAGAAAATGCAATTTCAGACATCAAATTTCAAATCTAGACCAAAAATAGTCCAAAATGGGCATGCAAAAACCCCCAAAGGAAGGGAGGAAGAGGATTTCTAAAAATAGAACGGACTAAATTCGGTCTGTAATACACGGGTTCTCGATTATGTCCGTTCTGAACTAGATGCCTTTTCTATGTCTGTCCCCGACTGCAACACTGACAGATGGAAATCGGATGAACATTCCGAAAGTTCATCTCAACTTTTGCTGGGATTGAACCTTGGACCTTCATGTTAGCAAGCAAAGCATTAGCTCACTTACCGCAGCTCCACACCATGACGTATGCCGAAACCGTTTTGAAATTAAAAATTCAACATTAATCGTCAAACTGATCGTTTTATTTTCAATTTAAGTTGTGAGAAAGTTTACATTTTCTACGACACAGATAAATTCAATATAATGACTAAGTTTTCGTATATAAATTACGGACGGGACAATAAACCGAGTCCCGGTGAACTACAGACGGTGCACTTTAAAGACCCCTAAAAAAAAGTAGGCTAATGCCACCGAAGAAAATTTCACTTTCTGCATGGCGTCTTCATTAGGCCATTATTTGCAGACGAGTAGGAGATAAAACGTCATTCATTTCATTTTATTTATTTCGAAAATTTTAATTTATTAATAGCTCCAGTTCTGAAGATAACTGCGTTCCTTTTCGGTTGACGTAGCAAGGATTACCAGCCGGTTCCCTCAAAAACATGAAATTGCACAATAATGTCGCTCTCGGCCTACGACAATGGATGTACGTGATAAGGGAGATCGACAAATATGATCGACAAATTAAAACCGACACTATCAATCGGGATTAATTCAAACAAATCGAGTTTTAAACATGTGTTAATTGGTTTATCTAGATAGAAGATTGAGTTGTTAAGTTTACTCTTAACGTTCTCGTTAAGGTTCGGTCGGTTATAGAAAATATCATAGAGCGACTAACACACTCGGGTTTGATTCTACTCCATTCTGAAACTGGGATAACTCGTTCTTTCTGATGTTTCCTCAGTAAGATACCTATTTGGATTTTGTTGTAGTCTATGCAAATATTTAGACAATATTAACAAATTCATGCAGTTGTATTTTCTTGTATTATGTATTGTAAAACGAACATAAAGGGTAAGCTTGAATTTCAATCTATCAATATTCCGGAACAAATCTTACGGGGATCCCAGCTGTTTAGCATTGTAATATTTTATATATTTGCATCGCATACACATGAACTTGTGTATTTTTGAACAAAAATTGTACATTGAAATATTTGTGTTTCTTATCTTTTTTCAATATCATTTATTGTATTGCCCCCATAGCCTGAATGTTGTCCTTATTCTGACCCATGTAAAATATCGAGTTTGTTATTATTAATAAGGTTGTGTCAGGTTGTTTAATTACTAGTAGATTAATTAGTTCATTAAAATGATGATTCGTCTTTTTTTGGGGACTCTGTGATATATAGAAAATACATAATATAAAGAAATAGAAAGTAAAATTGCTAGTTTTAGATATTTTTGAACAATTTTTTAGACATTTCTAGTTCTTCTAGAGATAATTAACAAATATTTAATACACAAATCAACCCCGAAAATGGAAATCCATGGCCCTAAACTTATTTGTAAATCAGGGCAATTAATTGCCCTGTTTGGACTAATCTAAAGTTTTAAATTCCCTGTTCGTACTTTAGAACATGGCGAGCTATTAATCCGAGTTGAAGTAATCATTCCACGGTGCTGGCTCTGAAATTATGCCGAGTACTAGAATCAAACCATCAATTAATAATATCGGACATCAGCAGGAAACCTGTATAATCAGGCCACCTGTCAATAGTCATTAGAATTGACACGGTGGGAGATCTCGACCATAGCAAGTGGGAAACACATTCTGGAAATATACGTTTCGGAAATAAAATAACCTAGATTAGGACATTGAAGATAAATAAAACTTCAAGACGACTGTATCTTATTTAAACGCCATGAAGTAGAAGCGTTTACAATAAAATAAATAAAACAGATAATTCGCACTTATAGCGATTTAAAAAGATCGACAATACTTAGTGGAAATGAATTGAAACGAATGGAGTTTTACGTCCTACTCACATTCTTAGTGGGAGAAGAGCCTAAAAATAGCTGTGATCTACGTTCGTGTGTTATTTCTATATAGCCTAAGTACTCTGTTTAGTATATTTACACTAGCTTACAAAAAATACATCTCTGGTTTGCTCCACGTAGATTAAAATCATTTCAATTTGATGAAATGACCATACTCCAGTAGCAACCAGATTATTAACAATCGCCGGAAGCTGGTTGAACAGTGGATAATGTGACCCGAACGTTGTATTTAGCACACCTGGGGCCTTAATTTGCGAAAACTTAAATAAGATAAAATCTAGATTTTAAGAAATGCAGTAATATTATTTACCGATAAAATTATTCTTAAAATTGAATTAAATTTAGATGACTGGAACACTAAAATCAAGAAGTTTTCAAGAATAAGGTCCCAGATGACTGGAACACTAAAATCAAGAAGTTTTCAAGAATAACAAATTGGGGTCATTGAGTGTAATATCGGGTCCAACATAACGGAAGATTGGCAGTTTTCTTTGGTCTAAATTTCAGACGTACCGTTGTGTTTGTAACCTTGAAATAGAAACATGGAAAGCACATACGGTTGGTACTTATCCCCGAGTCTAAAGTACTCCCGATCTTTCAGGACGTTATTCTGAAAGGTTTATTGAATATAACAGGACATTAAACATCTAATGAAGTTAAACCAATGCCGGTCAGGATCAGACGACATTAAGACGCCATCTTGATTTCCGGTAAACACGATTTCAGCATTTTGTATCAACCTACAAGACTCTAGGACATTAAACATCATAGTTTAAAGGACACGAGCTTGTAATCGAATCTGCTTCCAGAATTAGATCCAAAGCAGCAGGTGTTAACTTGGCGCAACGGATGGTGGGCTTTAAAGCCCATTCGCCTTCATCCCTTCAGCTAGAACTGAAATCGGTAAGGGCGGTGGAGACCATCCCGCAAAAGAGATATTGGTATTCTTAATCGAATTAATAGTTCATTTGCTTCTTCCAATGTATCGCCAAACCGTAATTTTGGATTTCAGATTTCGTTTTGCGGTTCTGATCGTTAAGACTTGGGCTTTTTCAATCTCAAATCATTCTAATCTATAAATATATCCACTATAATAGATCGGAAATTTTCAGCCCCTTCCTTTCAGGACCCTTGATCTATTATAATACCAGAGCTTCATATCAAATAACGTAACGTGTTATTGATTATAATTGATTGTTTTTCTATCCTACCTGTACACTGCTGTTCTCAATAGAAACCATGACTTCTTGATCAAACAGGAAGCACATACGGACTTAGTCCGCTAATTCATTTGCCATCTATTTCCATGTTAAATCACAAAATTCAACCTTCTAGAACTTTTTCCAGAAATCTCGTTGAAAACTTTCTTATATGCCACATGAAAGCCAGGCCAATACTTGGTTTTTGTACAAAAATCCAATATAGCATGACCATGAAAATTTTGAACTAAACAAAATGAAAGTAAACCACTACATTTTATCAACATCCGCTTGACTGTCAATACACACAAAACCACTATTTTTAGAAATAACCTTCCGCCAATTAAATTTCTCATTATCTCAGAAATTCTGAAAGAAAATGCAATTTCAGACATCAAATTTCAAATCTAGACCAAAAATTAGTCCAAAATGGGCATGCAAACACCCCCAAAGGAAGGGAGAAAGAGGATTTCTAAAAATAGAACGGACTCAATTCGTATACAATCATTAGCATAAAATGTTTTAGTGGTCCGAGTCCTATATAAGTTTATTATCTCCCCTTGACATCCACTGGGTGCTGAAAACCAGGAGCCTGCTTCACTAAAACTTTGGATGGTTTTAGTGTTCCGATCATCTAATTGGTCAATCACTAAAATTTATTTTGAATTGCGTTTTATTAACCAACCAGAGTACTAAACTTCTGAGAAATTTGATTGTATCTTTGTTAAAATCTTGTGAAACAGGGTCGGGGTCAACTGACATTGCTAACACATTCATTGCTATATGATATATATTTTATTTAAACAGTGCTTTGTGTATTTCAAGTAATGGATGTTAGATTTCGTTATGTCTTCTTGTGCGAGACTTTAATTTTATGATTTACTCCTGGCTGGTCACATGGTAATAACATCGCGACATATATATAGTGAATAACACTGGAAAAATTAACGTAAATATGTACTGCTAAAGGGTCATCAATTATGCATGTTATGATCATTTGGAATCTGTCTTACGAAGTTTTTGCTTTTATTGGCTTTATTTACAAACACTTGAAGTTTCGTTTGATGTTAGAACCAATATAATCATGTGGTCGCGTGACAATGTTGACTTATTTCCGGTAAATAATGACAATCACTAATAAGCGTAACTTTCATGGTAGACCGTTTTCGACAACGTCTCCATCCGTCAGTTTAAATGCAGGTTAGATGCAGGTAAAAATATTTTGGACAAAAACCATCGCTGCCCCTGTATACACAGCAATGCATCAGAAGTGACATTTTTCGCCAATTTGCACAAATCACATTGAACTTACAATAAGTGAGATGCACAGAAAATACCAACATTCTAAACGGATAAATAGTTAATTGATTTGGTTTTAGGTAAAGGGCGATAACTACAAACTAGGACGAAAAATCAGGCCACATTAATAACGCTGCTGTCAATACAAAAGTATATACATATAAAAAAAGAAATTATCTGTGTACGCATTTTTCTCACTCTTAACGTTTGTGAATTGTTTTTATCCGAAGCGGACAGCATCCATACCTAGTAGTTCTGTGTACGTAGACTGAAACGCAAAATCAAAAGTAAACGAACCTTTTTCCTGCTTTAAGTGATCCTCCAACTCCTTGATCCTGGAGGCATGCGATTCAAGTTTCCAATTTATCACTCTACAGTGTTGTCTGTATTCATCAGACTATTCAGTTACAGTAAAGAAAGAATGAAAAGTGTAAAACACTCATTTCCTGTTAAATTAAATGTGATCAACACATCTCACTGTCTGATTAACAGTTACAGGAGTTTAGATTAAGACACTAGACCTAGTTGAGTGTCAGTTTTACAAACCAATAGAGATAATATTTCTATAGTGAAACTTTATATCTAATGATATATTACAAATGGATTATGAAACACAAACTTTTTACTTCAAGTGAAGTTATTGTAACACATATTTTATTGGATGCTGACTATAGTGTAAAACCCACTAAAAATACAATTAATTTGTATGTACTTCTCATTCACTTTGTTGTATACCCATATGGACATTTAAATTATATATACTACCCGTATGCGTCATTGTTTCATATTGTAAGTGAGTCAATTTTAAGGGACAGAAAATAATAAATATACTCTCATGTGTTTGGTTTGAGAAGAATTTCTGTCGTGTATAGTCACAGTGACCAGCAAATTGAGATACAAGTGAAAATAAAAAATAATACTTACAAGTCAACTTTGAAGTGGTATAATCCTTCTGACATATACGCTTTAAATTAAAAGCGGGGGTCTGGAAAAATTCGCGAAATAATTTCAAATCTAGGAAAATAATTATTTCCCCTAAAAAATCTTCACCCTTTTTTTGTCTCGCATTAACCTTAAGGACGATCCTTTCCCTAGTCGCAGTATAATATTTCTTATTTAGATACTCGCTTATATAAATCATAATGGGGAAATTTTTTTTGAAGTGAGTCAATTTTAAGGGTCAAAAAAAGTAAAAAATTTCATGTGTTTGGTTAGAAGAATTTCGGTTTTAAATAACTCACAAATTACCAGCAAATTGAGGGTAAAAGGGACTAAAAAAATAAATAATATTTAAGTCTACTTTAAAGGGAATAAGGTTTTAAATATTTAAATTTAAAAGCTGAGTCGAAGCGCGTTTTAATATCATTAAAATTTATTTCCCCAAAAAATTTCACCCTTTTTTTCTGATGTAACTTAAGGGCGCCCCAATCTATAATTTTTTATTGTCGTTTCTGGCTTTATAAATCATAACAATTTAAACATCGTCGTTTCAGAAGAGTACTCAATTTGAACTAGTACTAAAGATTAATATCGCGTTAAAATACCAAATTGACTCAATATTAAGTAAAAATTATAATCACTAGTCTACTTAAGTGGTTATATTTCGTGACTGATAGCGCTGTTGTTATATACAGTCTGAAAATTGGACCTACAAAATCTAACAATTTTATTATCAATTAAGTAGCTTATTTTTTTGTTCTATGCAGTTAGACCTGGGCCTTTGCCAGTAGTCTATATTATAACTCTATTAGATATTCGCCTAATATAGAGCGGGAAGTTAAAATTAACTAGTCTTTCTGAAGTAAGAATTATTAAGATATTTAATTATCACGGTAAATCATTATACCCATGGGTTTGAAGGCTACATAAATCACTAAGCTACTGGAGACATATTCTGATTCGAGACTAAAGCATACAAGCCTTTTCATGTATACATTAAGAGATGCTTGTTCGCATGATTGAAATCAGAAACAAACTCATAACTTTTTCCCAAACTCTTTTTCCAATAGTAGGCTGAATATTTCGGTTTTAAATCAATATGACAGCTTTAGGACCACGTGGGTTATATTGCACAGTAGCCTACATGTATATAATATAACACACGATATCTAGATAACAGCCTAACACTAGAGCGCAGGAAGTTTGACAAACCCAGAGTTACCGAGACGTAGTCTTTCTGAAGTAAGAATTATTAAGATATTTTACATTATCTACCGTACATATCATTTATCTGTATACTCCGAATGGTACATAAATCATAATGTACATGGAGACACATTCGTTCGAGACAAGTCATATTCAGCCTTTTACAGCTATACATCTATAGACAGATAGATAGAATTCTCAGTGCCTGACACGCTAACGATAAATGGCTGTAGTTAACAACAGCTCGGTTTATATCCCACATGTTGCCCAAGTGTTAATCCGATATGTTCTTATATATTTTCAATATTTCACTTTATAAAATCATCGGATAGCAGTTATTAATTGTCTCGAAGTGGTTAAAAAATATTAAGATCTAAATATGTGATTAAACATGAATTAAAGAGATTGTAAAGAAATTTTTCCTTTTTTTTATATCGGAGACACTGATTACATCAATTTGCACTCAAACTAAATGGTTGATTAAAAAAAAGACCACTATTATAGGTATACTCCATCCTTTTATTTTTGCAACGTTTCAATTCACATACAGGAGTCTTTATCAAGCACGAAATAATAAAGATAGAAAATAGAACAGTAGTATATATAGCAAATCAGTGAACTCTAGAACTCCTTAAGAATAGTGATAAATAAACAACAATAACAAGAGATAAGATAACATCCTAAGCACTAGTAAATGAGGCACTATAGTGTAATTAATGAGCAAGTAAATCAAAGCAGTTATTAATATTTATATACTATGCACTGGTGCGCATTATACTCGAACGTATACTATACACTGGTGCGCATTATACTCAAACGCATACTATACACTGGTGCGCATTATACTCGGGTATATACTATACACTGGTGCGTATTATACTCGGGTGTATATTATACACTGATGCGCATTACTCGGGTATATGCTATATACTGGCGTGCACTATATCGAGTATATACTATACACTGGTGCGCATTATACTCGGGTATATACTATACACTGGTGCGCATTATACTCGGGTATATACTATACACTGGTGCGCATTTTGCCCCGGTACATACTATACACTGGTGTGCACTATACTCGGGTATATACTATACACTGGTGTGCATTATACTCGGGTATATACTATACACTGGTGCGCATTATACTCGGGTATATACTATACACAGGTGCGCATTATACTCGGGTGTATACTATAAACTGGTGCGCACTATACTTGGGTATATACTATACACAGGTGTGCACTATACCCGGGTATATACTATACACTGGTGTGCACTATACTCGGGTATATACTATACACTGGTGTGCACTATACTCGGGTATAGACTATACACTGGTGCGCATTATACTCGGGTATATACTTTACACTGGTGTGCACTATACTCGGGTATATGCTATACACTGGTGCGCATTATACTCGGGTATATACTATACACTGGTGTGCACTATACTCGGATATGTACAATACACTGGTGCGCATTATACTCGGGTATATACTATACACTGGTGCGCATCAAACTCGGGTATATACTATACACTGGTGTGCATTATACTCGGGTATATACTATACACTGGTGTGCACTATACTCGGGTATATGCTATACACTGGCGTGCACTATACTCAGGTATATACTATACACTGGTGCGCATTATACTCGGGTATATACTATACACTGGTGCGCATTATGCCCCGGTATATACTATACACTGGTGTACACTATACTCGGGTATATACTATACACTGGTGTGCATTATACTCGGGTATATACTATACACTGGTGCGCATTATACTCGGGTATATACTATACACTGGTGCGCATTATACTCGGGTGTATACTATAAACTGGTGTGCACTATACTTGGGTATATACTATACACAGGTGTGCACTATACTCGGGTATATACTATACACTGGTGTGCATTATACTCGGGTATATACTATACACTGGTGCGCATTATACTCGGGTATATACTATACACTGGTGCGCATTATACTCGGGTGTATACTATAAACTGGTGTGCACTATACTTGGGTATATACTATACACAGGTGTGCACTATACTCGGGTATATACTATACACTGGTGTGCACTATACTCGGGTATATACTATATACTGGTGTGCACTATACTCGGGTATATACTAAACACTGGTGTGCATTATACTCGGGTATATACTATACACTGGTGTGCATTATACTCGGGTATATACTATACACTGGTGCGTATTATACTCGGGTATATACTATACACTGGTGCGCACTATACTCGGGTATATACTATACACTGGTGTGCATTAAACTCGGGTATATACTACACACTGGTGCGTAATATACTCGGGTATATACTATACACTGGTGCGCACTATACTCGGGTATATACTGTACACTGGTGCGCATTATACTCGGGTATATACTAAACACTGGTGCGCATTATACAACGGTATATACTATACACTGGTGCGCATTATACTCGGGTATATACTATACACTGGTGCGCATTATGCTCGGGTGTATACTATACACTGATGCGCATTATACTCGGGTATATACTATACACTGGTGTGCATTATACTCGGGTATATACTATACACTGGTGTGCATTATACTCGGGTATATACTATACACTGGTGCGTATTATACTCGGGTATATACTATACACTGGTGCGCACTATACTCGGGTATATACTATACACTGGTGTGCATTAAACTCGGGTATATACTACACACTGGTGCGTAATATACTCGGGTATATACTATACACTGGTGCGCAATATACTCGGGTATATACTATACACTGGTGTGCACTATACTCGGGTATATGCTATACACTGGCGTGCACTATACTCAGGTATATACTATACACTGGTGCGCACTTTTACTTGGGTATATACTATACACTGGTGTGCATTATACTCGGGTATATACTATACACTGGTGTGCACTATACTCGGGTATATACTATACACTGGTGTGCATTATACTCGGGTGTATACTATACACTGGTGCGCATTATGCGTGTATGCTGTACCTATTGCGCATTTTACTCGACTGCATATGATTCACTGGTTCGCATCCTTATATACTCTGATGCGTTTAATATTGTTGCACATTTCTCTCCGATGTATACTACCTATGATAGACACAAAATAAGTAAAATGACGTCTGAGAGTATGCTATAATTGTTACAGTAATGAAGTATCGGAGTACAAGAGGAGTTATAAAGGATGTGACCTTTGAAGAAGCTTTATATAGAGGATTTGTTAGTGATGGAGGTCTTCTGTTACCTGAAACCATACCAGTTATAGATAAATCTCAACTCAAACAATGGGCTCTACAACCCGATTATAGATCGTTAGCACGTAAAATTGTTCCATTGTTTACTGGAGAAGAACTTTCACAAAATGACTTAGAAGGTAATTTAAAGTTTGTATATCCAATTCTGAAAATTACTCTTGTGACGGGGCGACCATTAAGACCGTATTTAAGTGTCGACAGAGGGTGTGGGCTGAACACAAATTACTAGATCACTGTCTGGTAAAATAATTCCACTGTTGACTGGAGATGAGCTTTCAGAAGATGGCTCTCTTTTTTTGTTTCCATTCTGGTTCTCTTTTCTAAGCACAAAAAATATCCAAAAGTACGATGGTAGTTATGGATATTGAGATCGTCCTGACCCAAGAAACCTGTCCTGTGTCAAACATAGTTCTTTTATTTTGCTCTAGTGTTGAAAAGCCTTTATGATAGGAAAACTATATGATATTATAATAGACATCTTTATAGGTGTTTGTAGTCCAATGAACACGAGAACCATTTATAACGTTATCCCGATGTCTGTGAAGGACAACAGTTGGCCATCATTTAAAGATGTCTTTTTATAAGGCAACACAAATGGAATGAGCGTTGATTTAATTCTTTTTTTTTTAATTTCAAAGCAGTGTTTTGTTGTTGTAGGTATTCTAGACAGAGCCTACAGTTCTATCTCTGCTCCAGAAAAGATCCCCATACAGAGGCTGTCCAACAATTTAATAATAGCAGAGCTTTTTCATGGGCGAACCTTGTCGTTTAAAGATTACTCGATGTGTGTCCTGGGACAACTACTAGAACATTTCCTATCCAAGGCTAGAACACACCAGACACTGTTGATAGGTGAGTGTAATTATTCAATCACAAGTAATGTCAAAATTCCCGAAAAGCCACCTGCCCCTATTCACCTTCTTTCGAAAAACATTTAACTTACAAAGATCAGCTCAATAATAGAAGGTTTACTACATTGCACAGAACATGGCCTTGTCTGTCTTCATTAGCTCATAAGATGAATAAAAGGTATAATGCAAAACCCCATTCATTTCATTTTTCAATTGTATATTGTTTCAGCAACATCGGGCGATACCGGAAGTGCTGCTATATCGGCGGTGCAGGGCATGAAATGGTTAGATATTATAGTGTTCCTACCCAAGAATAGAATTTCTCAACTCCAAGAATTACAAATGACCACTTCCATCAGTGATAATGTACATGTTTTTAGGGGTAAGGCTTTAAAGTTCCAGGTTTCCCAGAATTTCTATTGCCGAAGGAATGGCACTCAGTCGGATGTTTAATAAAGTTATTTTTATAAAGTAAAAGTAAAGGTAGAGAACGGCAGTACAAGTACAATTTATATTTTACTCTATAATAAATGAATGAACGCAGTGTTAAACGTTTTGAAATAGTTTTCAGTGGCTGGCCTTACACATGCAGAAAGAATTAACTGTAATTCCTGTTTCTGAAGCTTGAAGAGCCGACATTTCCCAACACCAAGCCCCCTCCCACCGCAAACTCCCCATTCCCACCGCACACTCCCCACTCCCACCACACACTCCCCATTCCCACCGCTCAATCCCCACTCCCACTGCACACTTCCCACTTCCATTTAATACACAAACACACACTCATTACTAGATTTTGTTCGTTTTCAGCTGATGGTAGCTCAGATGATAGTGATGCCCTTTTTTCTTGCATTTATGCTGATGACGAGTTTGTGAAGCAGCACAATATCTCGTCCTTAAATTCAGTTAACTGGGGTCGAATTATGCTCCAGATTGTTCATTACTTCTATATTTACCTTCAGGTATATTCTTTACATAATGATCCGTTGAGTATATTCTGGACCGATCGCATCAAAACAAGGATAGCAACTTCGGAAGAAGACGATGCTTTGTTCCAACTGGTCCTTGGCAAAACCTTTCCGTATCCATATCCAGCTGGGTCGTCTAGAATAAAGTCATAATTGAACCTCTGTTACCACTCTTTTTGCTCTGTATTCCAGATAGAAGAGTCGTGTGAGAAAGAAGTAGAGATAGTGGTACCGACAGGTGGCTGTGGTAACCTGACAGGTGCGGCAATTTATTATCTATCCACTGGGCCATAACACATCATAAATTTATTATTCATTTTGTTTCAATGATCCTAAGCATAGGGGGTATTTATTTACATTTTACTAGAACACATCCACGAGCGAGACTTACTGATCATCGTCACCACCATCATTACATTCATCGTCATCTTCATCATAATCATCCATCATTGTATCACCAATAAGATCATCATCACATTCGTCATCGTCATTATCATATTTCATTAGAAACAATACACCACCATCTCGATCTTCCCCTCCATCGCACATCATCATTATTGTTACTATAATCATCTCCCTTAAACTTCTACCTTCTACCATTCACCAACATCGTCACCATCGACATCAATCAACATAAAAATTATCAACATTAAACTAACAGCATCATCAATATTATCATCATTAGAAATATAATCACCACCAACAATTATTACCATCATTAGAAATATAATCACCACCTACAATATCATAATCATTAGAAATATAATCAGCACCATCAATATCATCATCATTAGAAATATAATCACCACCATCAATATTATCATCATTAGAAATATAATCACCACCCTCAATATCATCATCATTAGAAACATAATCACCACCCTCAAGATCATCATAATAAGAAATATAATCACCACCATCAATATCATCTTCATTAGAAATATAATCACCACCTACAATATCATCATTAGAAATATAATCACCACTATCAATATTATCATCATTAGAAATATAATCAGCACCATCATCATTAGAAATATAAACAGCACCATCAATATCGTCATCATTAGAAATATAATCACCACCCTCAATATCATCATCATTAGAAATATAATAAACACCTATAATATCATCATCATTAGAAATATAATCACCACCCTCAATATCATCATCATTAGAAATATAATCACCACCATCAATATCGTCATCATTAGAAATATAATCACCACCATCAATATCATCATCATTAGAAATATAATAAAAACCTATAATATCATCATTAGAAATATAATCACCACCCCCAATATCGTCATCATTAGAAATATAATCAGCACCATCAATATCATCATCATTAGAAATATAATCACCACTATCAATATCATCATCATTAGAAATATAATCAGCACCATCATCATTAGAAATATAATCACCACCATCAATATCATCATCATTAGAAATATAATCACCACCCTCAATATCATCATCATTTGAAATAGTATCAGCACCATCAATATCATCATCAATAGAAATATAAACAGCACCATCAATATCATCATCATTAGAAATATAAACAGCACCATCAATATCATCATCATTTGAAATATAATCAGCACCACCAATTATCATCATCATTGAAATATAATCAGCACCATCAATATTATCATCATTAGAAATATAATCAGCAGCATCAATATCATCATCATTAGAAATATAATCACCACCATCATATATCATCATCATTAGAGGTATAATCACCACCATCAATATCATCATTATTAGAAGTATAATCACCACCATCAATATTACCATCATTAGAAATATGATCAGCACCATCAATATTATCATCATTAGAAATATAATCAGCACCATCAATATCATCATCATTAGAGATATATTCAACAACATCAATATCATAATCATTAGAAATATTAACAGCACAATCAATATCATCATCATTAGAAATATAATCACCACCATCAATATCATCATCATAAAAATATAATCAGTACCATCAATATCATCATCATTAGAAATATGATCATCATTAGAAATATGATCAGCACCATTAATATCATCATCATTAGAAATATGATCAGCACATTCGTCATTGTCATTATCATATTTCATTAGAAACAATACACCACCATCTCGATCTTCCCCTCCATCGCACATCATCATTATTGTTACTATAATCATCTCCCTTAAACTTCTACCTTTTACCATTCACCAACATCGTCCATCGACATCAATCAACATAAAAATTATCAACATTAAACTAACAGCATCATCAATATTATCATCATTAGAAATATAATCACCACCAACAATTATTACCATCATTAGAAATATAATCACCACCTACAATATCATAATCATTAGAAATATAATCAGCATCATCAATATCATCATCATTAGAAATATAATCAGCGCCACCAATATTATCATCATTAGAAATATAAACAGCACCATCAATATCATCATCATTAGAAATATAATCACCACCCTCTATATCATCATAATTAGAAATATAATCAGCACCGTCAATATTATTATCATTAGAAATATAATTAGCACCATCAATATTATCATCATTAGAAATATAATCACCACCCTCTATATCATCATAATTAGAAATATAATCAGCACCGTCAATATTATCATCATTAGAACTATAATTAGCACCATCAATATTATCATCATTAGAAATATAATCACCACCATCAATATCATCATCATTAGAAATATAATAAGCACCACCAATATCATCATCATTAGAAATATAAACAACACAATGTCATCATCATTAGAAATATATACAGCACCATCAATATCATCATCATTAGAAATATAAACAGCACCATCAATATCATCATCATTAGAAATATAATCAGCACCATCAATATTATCATCATTAGAAATATAATCAGCAGCATCAATATCATCATCATTAGAAATATAATCACCACCATCATATATCATCATCATTAGAGGTATAATCACCACCATCAATATCATCATCATTAGAAATATAATCACCACCATCATATATCATCATCATTAGAGGTATAATCACCACCATCAATATCATCATTATTAGAAGTATAATCACCACCATCAATATTACCATCATTAGAAATATGATCAGCACCATCAATATTATCATCATTAGAAATATAATCAGCACCATCAATATCATCATCATTAGAGATATATTCAACAACATCAATATCATAATCATTAGAAATATTAACAGCACAATCAATATCATCATCATTAGAAATATAATCACCGCCATCAATATCATCATCATAAAAATATAATCAGTATCATCAATATCATCATCATTAGAAATATGATCATCATTAGAAATATGATCAGCACCATTAATATCATCATCATTAGAAATATGATCAGCACATTCGTCATCGTCATTATCATATTTCATTAGAAATAATACACCACCATCTCGATCTTCCCCTCCATCGCACATCATCATTATTGTTACTATAATCATCTCCCTTAAACTTCTACCTTCTACCATTCACCAACATCGTCACCATCGACATCAATCAACATAAAAATTATCAACATTAAACTAACAGCATCATCAATATTATCATCATTAGAAATATAATCACCACCAACAATTATTACCATCATTAGAAATATAATCACCACCTACAATATCATAATCATTAGAAATATAATCAGCATCATCAATATCATCATCATTAAAAATATAATCACCACCATCAATATCATCATCATGAGAAATATAATCAGCGCCACCAATATTATCATCATTAGAAATATAAACAGCACCATCAATATCATCATCATTAGAAATATAATCACCACCCTCTATATCATCATAATTAGAAATATAATCAGCACCGTCAATATTATTATCATTAGAAATATAATTAGCACCATCAATATTATCATCATTAGAAATATAATCACCACCCTCTATATCATCATAATTAGAAATATAATCAGCACCGTCAATATTATCATCATTAGAACTATAATTAGCACCATCAATATTATCATCATTAGAAATATAATCACCGCCATCAATATTATCATCATTAGAAATATAATCACCACCATCAATATCATCATCATTAGAAATATAATAAGCACCACCAATATCATCATCATTAGAAATATAAACAACACAATATCATCATCATTAGAAATATATACAGCACCATCAATATCATCATCATTAGAAATATAAACAGCACCATCAATATCATCATCATTAGAAATATAATCAGCACCACCAATATCAGCATCATTAGAAGTATAATAACCACCATCAATATCATCATCATTAGAAATATAATCACCACCACCAATGGTATCATCATTAAAGTATAATCACCACCATCAATATTATCATCATTACAGATATAATCAGCAGCATCAATATCATCATCATTAGAAATATAATCACCACAATCAATATCATCATCATAAGAAGTATAATCACTAACATTAATATTATCATCATTAGAAATATGATCAGCACCATCAATATTATCATCATTAGAAATATAAACAGGACCATCAATATCGTCATCATTTGAAATATAATCAGCACTATCATCATTAGAAATATAATCACCACCATCAATATCATCATCAATAGAAATATAATCAGCACCATCAATATCATCATCATTAGAAATATAATCAGCACCATCACCATTAGAAATATAAACAGCACCATCAATATCGTCATCATTAGAAATATAATCAGCACCATCATCATTAGAAATATAATCACCACCATCAATATCATCATCATTAGAAATATAATCACCGCCATCAATATTATCATCATTAGAAATATAATCACCATTCTCAATATTATCATCATTAGAAATATAATCACCACCCTTAATATTATCATCATTAGAAGTATAATCACCAACATCAATATCATCATCATTAGAATTATAATCAGCACCATCAATATCATCATCATTAGAAATATAATCACCACCATCAATACCATCATCATTGATATATAATCACCACCCTCAATATCATCATCATTAGAAATACAATCACCACCATCAATATCATCATCATTAGAAATATAATCAGCACCATCAATATCATCATCATTAGAAATAAAATCACCACCATCAATACCATCATCATTAGAAATATAATCACCACCCTCAATACCATCATCATTAGAAATATAATCACCACCCCCAATATCATCATCATTAGAAATATAATCACCACCATCAATATCATCATCATTAGAAATATAATTACCATCTACAATATCATCATCATTAGAAATATAATCACCACCATCAATATCATCATCATTAGAAATATAATCGCCGCCATCAATATCATCATCATTAGAAATATAAACAGCACCATCAATATCATCATCATTAGAAATATAATCAGCACCACCAATATCATCATCATTAGAAGTATAATAACCACCATCAATATCATCATCATTAGAAATATAATCACCACCACCAATGGTATCATCATTAAAGTATAATCACCACCATCAATATTATCATCATTAGAAATATAATCAGCAGCACCAATATCATCATCATCAGAAATATAATCACCACCTACAATATCATCATCATTAGAAATATAATCACCGCCATCAATATTATCATCATTAGAAATATAATCACCACCCTCAATATTATCATCATTAGAAATATAATCACCACCCTCAATATTATCATCATTAGAAGTATAATCAGCACCTACAATATCATCATCATAAGAATTATAATAAGCACCATCAATATCATCATCATTAGAAATATAATCACCACCATCAATACCATCATCATTGATATATAATCACCACCCTCAATATCATCATCATTAGAAATATAATCACCACCATCAATATCATCATCATTAGAAATATAATCAGCACCATCAATATCATCATCATTAGAAATAAAATCACCACCATCAATACCATCATCATTAGAAATATAATCACCACCCTCAATACCATCATCATTAGAAATATAATCACCACCCTCAATATCATCATCATTAGAAATATAATCACCACCATCAATATCATCATCATTAGAAGTATAATCAGCACCTACAATATCATCATCATTAGAAATATAATCACCACCATCAATATCATCATCATTAGAAATATAATCACCGCCATCAATATTATCATCATTAGAAATATAATCACCACCCTCAATATTATCATCATTAGAAATATAATCACCACCCTCAATATTATCATCATTAGAAGTATAATCAGCAGCATCAATATCATCATCATTAGAAATATAATCACCACCATCAATACCATCATCATTGATATATAATCACCACCCTCAATATCATCATCATTAGAAATATAATCACCACCATCAATATCATCATCATTAGAAATATAATCAGCACCATCAATATCATCATCATAAGAAATAAAATCACCACCATCAATACCCTCATCATTAGAAATATAATCACCACCCTCAATACCCTCATCATTAGAAATATAATACCACCCTAAATATCATCATCATTAGAAATATAATCACCACCATCAATATCATCATCATTAGAAATATAATCACCACCCTCAATATCATCATCATTAGAAATATAATCACCACCATCAATATCATCATCATTAGAAATAAATCACCATAACGATCTCTACCATTGTTATTTCCAGCGGGCTGTATAGCGAAGTTAATGGGATTACCAATAAGATTAACAAGTTGTGTTAATGATAATGATACAGTAGATAGATTGATAAGAACTGGTACCATATCATTTAACCCGGTCAAACAAACCATTTCACCATCTATCGATATACAGGTATCAACTATTATAGACCACACGAATTGGGGGTTTCTTTCTGTACTTTATTAATCATTGTTTTGGATTAAATTCTTATGTCTTATTTGATATCACACCTATGGTTCGCAACAATTAGACTGATAACACATTTTGCGATTTCCTAGGGGTCGGGGGATATTTAACCTGCACAGCCCGTCGCACAGGGAAATCGGTTTTTTGTCTCATGCAAACGACTAGACACTTTTTCCATGTCATCTCCGACCCGACAGATGGAAACCGGGATAAAAAAAATACGAAAGTCCGTTCTGACCCTTACAGCGTTGAACCTTGGATCCCTAGGTTAGTGAGTTAGCATCTGACCAACTGAGCCACCGCGGCTCACAGAAATGAATAGAATGTGATGTCGTACTGCACATGGCTCTCAACTTACACAAATGTTATATTTATGAATTCCAGATGCCGTACAATTTGGAGAGGGTCTGTTATCTATTGAACCACGGTGATGGTGAGACGATTAATAAGATAATGGCAGAATTAAAAGCACAGTCCAAATGTCAGTTGCCAGATTCTATACATAAAGAGGTATGAACACTGTAACACACTTCCCAAATCCGTTTTCCCTATACAATTCACATTCAACTTGTCCAAGTCCATACTAGGTTGTAAGGATTGGCACCATGTGGACTCTCTTTTGCACTGTAGTTCATATATCAGTATTGTCCATATCTTCAGAAGGGTTCGAAATCACGGCACCTAACTTCGCCTTAAGTAAACAATCCGTTTCACTTCCAACTGTGATTTTCCGTAAAGAAAAGTCACTGTCCATTGAGGTAAAACATTATACGTATTTTAACATCAATTTTTCTGCTAAACAGCTTATATAAATAAAGAGAATTATATTCGCATTGGAAAATAAATAATGGTATAACACACTTCTATACCATAGAACAAGGTACATATTTCTAACGATGCGTGTAAATTGTTGAAGCCTTATGTACCTTGTTATTAAAGAAGTGTGTTATACCTTTTTATACCTTGTGTTATTTTATATATGTACTCTATTATGTAATATGTTTCAGATGACTAAAATGATTGGCTCATTCAGTGCCAATGAAGAGGTGATTAAATCGACGATAAAGAAATGTTATGATGAAAACAAGTACACTATCTGTCCACATACAGCAGTGGGCGTGGCTTATCATTACCATCAATTACAGTACGTATTGACATTTTTTATCGTATTAAGGAAGTTGTATCCTCATTCGATTGTAAACGATTGTAGGCTATTTTTTTCACCTCGTTACGACAGGGACGAGCAAAAGTTACTGTCGTCTGATCTCCAGGATTATATCGGATGTATGTACATTTTTAGGGTAAAACAGTGCGCACTATACACGCGAATATACGATAGTAGGACCCGATGACGATGGATAGAAAAATAATACTAATAGTGCAATAAAAAATACATTTTCACTTTTAGACTATCTACAGACGCTAGTAGCAAACGGGTTGTATTAGCAACAGCATCACCAGCCAAATTCCCAGAAGCTCTGGTATTAGCAGGAGTACCACCAACAGAAGGGTTGCTCCAGGACCATATGGACAGCTTAAAGACCCTACCTACTAAATACCAAGATCTGGAGAAAGAAGATGACTGGCTTGAAGTATTAAAACAGACCATTATATCTATTGATGAAAGAAGGGCATCGTAACCCATACCAGCTTCTGTTTATTGTTTTAAAAAGACAAAAAGGTAGACTTGCGAAGCAAGGTGACATACGCCCACCAGCAGCTTTGATTTCAAATACAACTCATTGTTAGTTGACCATTCACATTTGGTTCATGACTATTCTATAGAGAATTTTAAGCAGACAAAATGAAAATCTAAAGAATTCGTTAATAATTGTTGTCTGTAGATTGAGCCGAGTGAAAACGCAAACATAATTCGAACACAATATTTCGGTGAAAAATTATCAGATCATTATGAAAATCAATAGGGATCATCTACATAATGACAATAACCTACAACAAAAAGAATCCATAAAACTGTTACCAGTAAAGTGAGCATAGTTGCACCCTATAGCTAATTAACCCTTTTAATTTTCTAAGCGAGAAAAGCAAGTAAGTTGTCATCCCATCCTCACGATTACTAGACGAAAATTGAAATACCATCGAACACTACCAGCCTTAATTCCAAAGTTCTAAAAAAGTCGTTATTTTGTCATGAGCATTTTATACATCCCCCCTACTAGTGGCCTAATAATCGAAAACTTGTATAAAAATTTAAGACGGCTACGAAAGAAAGTTTCATAAGAAGCTATATCAGTCTATACCCACTGAAGTCGAACCACACAGAAAAAAACCCAAGAATCTAAACGCGAGAGAAGTCAAAGGTGAAATCACCCCTTACTTCGTATGTGATATGGATTTTTTCACGCCAAAGCAGACACCGTACCTACCAAGAAGGAGGTGATTCCTGGAGGCACAAGTGTTTCTAGGATAATCACAGTAATCTTCAAAGAAAAAGTAAAAACTGAGCTTGAGAAAAATTGTGGCCGTTTTATTGAGTAAGGTTAACTAGGCCCCTGGGATTTTCAAGAATAAAAATATTTACAGGTGAAAAAAACATTTTCATTTTCATAACAAAATATTTAACAAGTAAACTCGATATAAACAAATTTACAAAATAAACTGTTTATTAGACATTTCAAGTACTTAGATATTGGCTGCGGATACAGGCTGACTGGAATTCTGAACAATCAAATTACTTCTGTACTTCAAAATATCAATGCAAGGTTCAAAATTGAAATTGGATGTGTCATAGATATGCACCAATATCTATGCTAAATTAATATTTAGAAACATTTCATCCAATAATTGGAACTATTACTACAAAAAGAAAAATTTTAGGAATCTATTTTCAAAATGAAAAGAAATTTTACTTTCAATTCTTCTGCACCTTGTAGCCTCCTCTTGTTGCGATTTCAAAGAGTCAAGGAATCTTTAACCAATAACATGCACAGTCTATAGCACACGGTTAATTGCCAGATCATAACCGTAACACGTTTTTCCTTTTCAGTCCCTTTCCGAATTGACAAGGGGAAACCAGAAAAATATGAAAATTCATCCCGACCCATCCGGCATTGAAACCTGGACCCTCGGGTTTCGACCCTCGAGCATCTTACTCACTGAGCCGGTCAAGAGATAAAGTATTCTACAAAATTGTGAAACTGAAAAAAACGACAGTAATATTAAAAAAAAAAAACAGTTATCTGAAATTCCAGATAAAAACGGTACAAAATCACTATTCTAGCTGAAGTATTCAATATTTTCAGTTTCAATAAGAATATATATTATTTACAAAGGTTCATGTAAATAGTGCGATAATAAACTGTAAATTAAAATCATCTAATTCAAAGCTTGGTTATCCAGACTGTTGGAGTTAGCATTCTCGAATATCTAACAAGAATGGTATATTTCCGAAATGTATTCACACCAATTTATATTCGTGTTTGATCATCTCAATTCAAACACAATCAAATCTGTTGTAGGTTTTGTTCATCTCAATTCCAATACACAATCAAATCTGTTGTAGGTTTTGTTCATCTCAATTCCAATACTCAATCAAATCTGTTGTAGGTTTTGTTCATCTCAATTCCAATACACAATCAAATCTGTTGTAGGTTTTGTTCATCTCAATTCCAATACACAATCAAATCTGTTGTAGGTTTTGTTCATCTCAATTCCAATACTCAATCAAATCTGTTGTAGGTTTTGTTCATCTCAATTCCAATACTCAATCAAATCTGTTGTAGGTTTTGTTCACTAATTCCAATACACAATCAAATTGTTGTAGGTTCTTACATAGAAATAACACATATGAAACTATGTATGGTTCTTACATAGAAATAACACATATGAAACTATGTATGGTTCTTACATAGAAATAACACACAAACTATGTAGGTTTTACATAAAATAACACATATCAAATCTTGTGGTTTTCATAATAATAACACATATAATCTTGTATGTTTCTTACATAGACAATAACACATATGAAACTATGTATGGTTTTACAATGGAATAACACATAGAAACTATGTATGGTTCTTCATAGAATAAACATATGAAACTGATGTATTTCTTACATAGAAATACACAATCAAACTATGTAGGTTTTGTATAGAAATAACACATATGAAACTATGTATGGTTCTTACATAGAAATAACACATATGAAACTATGTATGGTTCTTACATAGAAATAACACATATGAAACTATGTATTGGTCTTACATAGAACAATTCGAATCTCTGCCTTTTCCAAATATTCCAAAAATCTTAATGGTTCATTCCAAGACTTAGAAATGAATTTTAAAAGAGATTAGTAGGCTTTAAAGAAATATCATGACCTTTTAAGAAATTGGACTTATACATCGAGATAGTGATTCTATATTTCATGTGTGTTATTTCTATGTGAGAACCAAACATAGTTTTTGTATGAAATTCATCATTTTCTACTGTTGATTAATCTATCATGAGTATTGATATGGTATGAAAATCAAATTACAAGATACACTATGATAAAACAAATTGTAAAACTGTTTTTTTAATTTTCGTAATCCCCGAACTTCTCGACAAGCTGTAATATAAGATTACTCTTGAGGAGATTTCTCCATCGATCTTTACACTGAGGACCTGTTCTAGCAGTTCGTATGTCCCCCTTGATATTTGTCCATCTTCCTACCCCATGTTTTTTTACAGCATGGAATAAATCTTCATCCTCTTCTTGGCTCCATTTCCTCCGAGTACCTCCAGTGACACTCACATTCAATAACCCCTTAGACTTTTCTGAGTATCTCCCGTCCGCGGGTGGGGCCAGACTTTCACGTGAAGGTAAAAATTCAAATGTCTTTTTAGGAATTTTACTTGGTACTGAAAAATTCAAACACAAAATTACTAATTTTATACACAGTAGATTGGGTCAGTGGCTTTATTCTCGATAACTTTAGATAAAATCCTGCTTTTAATTAATCTACTTGGATTCAAAATCTATTTTAAAGATTGACTGGAACACTAAAATCATACAAAAAGGTTTTTGAGAAGTAGAGTCCAGATATTAGCTGCTATTCTAATGATGAACTTTAATATCCATTAAATATTCTCATTTGTTTCAAGCAAGATGGTTCAAATCAAACTTGTTTGAATTCCAAAACATTTATTTGGGAATGTTATTTTTTTTTTGTCTGTCTTTGGGTAGGCCCAATTAGTGTCTTTCCCAAACCGCTGCTTCCAAATTTACCCTTAAATTATTCATATTTCGCCCCTTTTCCATTCACAGTTTGCGCCTTTCCAATTTTACCAGGCAAAGGCAAAATAGAAATAGTTTGGGCGTGAAACCAGAAGGGGCTATATCAATTGAGCTCAGTGTCCACAAACATAACAAATTAAGAACACCTCTTTACAATACAAAAAAAAATTGCACCCCTTTAAAATTTAAAGTCAAATTCCATTGCCCTGTACCTAGGTCAGCTAAAGGGACATTCAGTACCAAACTTTAATACTATTAGCAAAAGCTGTTGATTTATTTTTTAAACGTTGTTTTGTTGATGCCAAGATTATGCTATACTACTATTCAACTAGTATCCAACTGTATACTGTATTACAATAGCTTGAAAGTGTAATAATTATAGTATAAGCCTACATAAAGCTCTGATAAAATCAGACAAATCTATCTATTAAGATAAAAATCTCAACTTACTTTCTTCTGGGTCATTACAATCATTATCTGAAGATGACAGAATGGCTTCATGTCTGTTCTCTCGGTTTTTATTTTTACGATAAACAAATTTATTTGGACTTCTGAAAGAGAACATATAATAATATATCAGAGTTTTTTACCATTTTCTTGAGATAAACCTGTCAAAATAACCCATC
Source organism: Nipponacmea schrenckii (assembly GCA_030562195.1). Classification (NCBI taxonomy): domain Eukaryota; kingdom Metazoa; phylum Mollusca; class Gastropoda; family Lottiidae; genus Nipponacmea; species Nipponacmea schrenckii. The sequence continues at coordinate 3,883,631 of JAUJPP010000006.1, forward strand.
ACATTTCATTAGTAATAAAATCTTACAAAATCTTAAACTTTTAAGCTTCTTTTTTATGTGTGAAAATTCAGTCTGAATGAAATGAATGGAGTTTTACGTCCTACTCTTCTGCACTTAAAGGGCTAATGAAGACTGGCAAATCAATGCAGATCTGTATCACTGACAAGGAGAAACGGAGTTAAAAAACCCAAAAGATCATCTCCACCTTTGCCAGGACACTAAGGTTTGTGAGCAAGCGTCTAACTCACTGAACCACATAGGCTCTGAAATCTGATAAGGTAAGAGCAACAATGCATCAAGAACAATCTGTAAATTTACGACTCAAGCTTAATTGGTAAGAACTGTAGTATACATACTTTGTAGGACTAGAAACTACAGTTGTATTTGTCTTGTTCTCTTTTGGTTTAGATCTGAAATAATAGAAATATAATTATATATATATTAACTTTTTATTTCACCAAGTAATTTTCCTAATTACTTAAAATTAAATTTTTTAACTTGGCTGATATAATAACTTAGATATTCATGACTAGCTTTCAAAATATTAACATTTCAAAATATTAGAGGGCATATAAAAATGTATTATGACTACACATATTGACAATCAAACATCCATCTTGCACTTCTAATTGTTAAGAACACTTGAGAGATATCAATAGGGTATTTTGTCTTTACAATAAAATTTAAACATGGGTTCCCTTATTTTTATTTATTTATATATATTATTTCATAATTGGATGGTTAATACTTATATCAACCAAAAAATGGGATATTCTAATGATATGAAAAATACCAGTCCTTAATTAAGTCGTAACAAAGGAAATTTTTCTCATTGTGCCGGGTCAAGAAACAGGGTAAAGTCTCAAAATGTCATTCAAATCTTAATATCTTTCTTCAATTACCCGTGAACGGTCACATGAACAAATATGGAGTCTAAAAATAGCGTTTCGAATTGGAATAATTTCTTTTGAATAATCCAAGCTTTTCTATGTCCACATACGGTTTGAATACTTGGAATTTTGATTAGAAACACTGATAAATCTATAAGTAAGATTGATTGGACTCTCAACAATGTGAGAATGCATCTTTAAATATAAAGGTCACCTTTTACTAGGAGAGTTGTCTTCATGAGATTTAACTTCAGGGGATTTTAGTTCTGGAGATTTTCTGGAAGTTGATGATACTTCTTCATGGAAACTTTCACCTTAATAGAAAAATAAATGGATTTTTAAATCCTACAATACTGTGAAAGCAAAAAAAACAGATGAAGATAGAACAAGTTGAATGAAGTTGTTATATCAAAGACTGGGCTATAGGCCTACTTACCATTATACTTACCATTGTACTGTTTATAAGACATATAGAAATAGGTATACCATTTTACTTACCATTATACTGTTTATAAGACATATAGAAATAGGTATACCATTATACTTACCATTCTACTGTTTATAAGACATATAGAAATAGGTTTACCATTATACTTACCATTCTACTGTTTATAAGACATATAGAAATAGGTATACCATTATACTTACCATTGTACTGTTTATAAGACATATAGAAATAGGTTTACCATTATACTTACCATTGTACTGTTTATAAGACATATAGAAATAGGTATACCATTATACTTACCATTGTACTGTTTATAAGACATATAGAAATAGGCATACCATTTTACTTACCATTATGTTTTGAAGGGTGACCAATGTTATTGTTGCTCTGATCTGATACTGTTTCTGAAACTGTTTCTGATTCTTCTAAAATCTCGCTGATCTTCTGGAAAATAGCAAAATTCAAATTTGAGATGTCATCAAACATTTATTTTCACTGGAATTTCAGAAACCACTGAGACCTAATTGAAAATTGATGTTATCTTTGCACATAAAAATTTTAGAAAATCTCTCTTAGTCCTTTTAATGAATATAAAAATAATGACAGCCTTTTTTTTGCACCATTTCTATTTTTAAGCACACATCTGTCGTTCCTGAAATTCCACTAAAACATTTTTGACACTTAGTTTCAGTAGAATTGAAGGACCCACAGATATCTGATTGAAAACTGGCACACTGATGCTATCAGTATTACCAATACACATAAAAGATCATAAAACTTTCAAATTACTTTAATTTTTTGACGAATGCCAGATTACTCAGAGTACACTGTATGTTTATATTTCTAATATCATTCCCTTCAATGAACCAGTTATGCTATTTTATGTTTATTTTGCATTAAACTATAGTTTGTCACATGATGCTATGATGTAGTCAATGTACATCAATGACGCCATCTAAGAATTGTGTCAATTTCATATAAAAAAGTGAATTTGTAAAATAAAAGTATGTTAAATAGAAATATAAGAATAAAACGTTGGTCTAACCACCGTGTAAACACAATAGATCACACCACAAACATACATATTTGACTTCTTCATTTATTCAATTGGTTGCGTGATCTATTGTGTTTACACACCAATAATGCTAATGGGACCAACGTTTAATTGTTATATAGAATCTCACCTGTTCTCTTTGTCGTGATATTGTGGGTAGATCTGTAATTTCTGTATCAGGTATCTTACCATTATTCATCTTTATCAAATCATTGGTTTGAATAACTCTCTTCTCATTCTCATTTAAATTCATTCTATGTTTACTGTACACCTCACAAATCTTACAGAAGTTAATTAAAAAAGTTAAGAATTTATCAAATTTAAGATTTTGCCAGTTTTCATCATACCAGAGCTATTATTTTCAAAATCAAAATATGAAGAAAAACTGAAGGAAACTGCCTGTGTAAGGGCCCATAACTTACTATTTGCTTACAGTGCTCATTCATTCTAACTGTTTTACTATAAATATGCTATCTATGTATGTGATATTGAGTGCCATACACCTTTTTTATCTCATTTTAATTTGCTTTTATTTTGTGATATAACATTTGTGATATTTTGGCAACTTGGAGGCTTACTGTATTCGTATTTGTTTTGTATCTAATAATCTAATTGACTAATACAACAAAATTAACTTTAGTGCAGCACTAAGAAAGCTTAAATTGTACACTAGGTCATAATCCGAATAAGTTATTTCAGTTGACCGACTTAATTCGTTAATCTTGTGAGGTTAGAATTGATAAATGAAGATATATGAAATTATTAGTGAAATGGAAGAGTGAAAAATAAGTAACCATGCCTGTGCCTGTGCTTAACCGCAATGTTACAACCTACAATCCCTAACCTTAGTATCGCAATACATCAGTTAAACAATATATTTTGCCAGCACTATCAAGTACAATGAAATTAAGGTTATGTTCCATAAAGCAGGCCGAGAACAGTGTTGGACTAAGAGAAAGACAATTATTTAAATACATACCTTTAACAATAGGGATTTACTCCAAATTTTAGTCAAAGGTTCAAAAAACTCAACCATCTCATCCAAAAACTTATCAAAACTATTTTCTAACACTAATTTATAGTTCTTATTTTTCGATCGTAGCATTGTTCTTAATTTTGCAGCCCACGCCTGAAACAGGGAGAAAATCTGTAACTTAAAGAACCAATATCTGCAAATGTATAACAACCCTTTGAGAACAGTGAGACAGAATTGATTCTCAAATACTCGATTTGTCTTGAACTTGATAAAGATTCCGGTATGTGAATTAAAACTTTGCTCAATTTAATGGAAAGAGTAGTTTATTCATAATAAGCTTTGTTCTCTGTCCAGACCAGGCCGCGATAGAACAACAAATTAACCCCGTTAACAACCACAATTTAACAAGTATGCCGAGAACAGTTCCCAAATAATAATGTTAACGGTTGACTGTTCTCAAACTCATTCTAATGAAACTCTTCATGAAAGTATAAATAAAGACATCCGCGGAACCCTGATGAAAACAAATATGGCTAAAATAAATACTGCTGGAAAAAGTAAAGGTTGGTCAATGCACACGTGCAGTAATCTTTTATCGGCACACTTCGTGCTTTCACTATACCAATATTATCTGAAAACCATTCCGAGACCACCTATTAGGGCATTAGGTTGGCAATAATTGAAACCCTTCTGAGAACGCTCAACCATATATTGCACAAAATTCATCCATATACCATTCCAGGAAAGACTAAATTGTGGAGTATAAACAGGATTGAAGTGTTTTACTTTCTAATGATATATCTATTTGTAAATGTGAGTTATTAACATGGTTATATTACCTTGTCATGATCTGTTAGTATAGATGGTTCTTTATACTGTCTCTCAAATACATCCTCTGCCTTGACAAAATCAGACGCTTTATAACATGTTAATACAGACTGAAATAACAAAATCAGACACTTTATAACACGTTAATACAGACTGAAATAACAAAATCAGACACTTTATAACACGTTTATACAGACTGAAATAACAAAATCAGATACTTTATAACACATTAATACAGACTGAAATAATAAAATCAGACACTTTATAACACAATAATACAGACTGAAAAAAAAAATCAGACGCTTATAACATGTTATTACAGACTGAAATAACAAAATCAGACACTTTATAACACGTTTATACAGACTGAAATAACAAAATCAGACACTTTATAACACATTAATACAGACTGAAATAATAAAATCAGACACTTTATAACACGTTTATACAGACTGAAATAATAAAATCAGACACTTTATAACACGTTAATACAGACTGAAATAACAAAATCAGACACTTTATAACACGTTAATATAGACTGAAATAATAAAAATCAGACACTTTATAACACGTTAATACAGACTGAAATAACAAGATCAGACACTTTATAACACGTTATTACAGACTGATATAACAAAATCAGAAGCTTTATAACACGTTAATATTGACTGAAATAACAAAATCAGACACTTTATAACACGTTAATACAGACTGAAATAACAAAATCAGACACTTTATAACACGTTAATATAGACTGAAATAACAAAATCAGATACTTTATAACAAGTTAATACAGACTGAAATAACAAAATCAGACGCTTTATAACACATTAATACAGACTGAAATAACAAAATCAGAAGCTTTATAACACGTTAATATAGACTGAAATAACAAAATCAGACACTTTATAACACGTTATTACAGACTGAAATAACAAAATCAGACACTTTATAACACGTTAATACAGACTGAAATAACAAAATCAGACACTTTATAACACATTAATACAGACTGAAATAACTAAATCAGACAATTTATAACACGTTAATACAGACTGAAATAACAAAATCAGACACTTTATAACACGTTAATACAGACTGAAATAACAAAATCAGACACTTTATAACACGTTAATACAGACTGAAATAACAAAATCAGACACTTTATAACACATTAATACAGACTGAAATAACAAGATCAGACACTTTATAACACGTTAATACAGACTGAAATAACAAAATCAGACGCTTTATAACACAATAATACAGACTGAAATAACAAAATCAGACACTTTATAACACGTTAATACAGACTGAAATAACAAAATCAGACACTTTATAACACGTTAATACAGACTGAAATAACAAAATCAGACACTTTATAACATGTTAATACAGACTGAAATAACAAAATCAGACACTTTATAACAAGTTAATACAGACTGAAATAACAAAATCAGACACTTTATAACACGTTAAAACAGACTGAAATAACAAAATCAGAAGCTTTATAACACGTTAATACAGACTGAAATAACAAAATCAGAAGCTTTATAACACGTTAATACAGACTGAAATAACAAAATCAGAAGCTTTATAACAAGTCAATACTTATAAACAAACTTATACAAAATCATTTTTCCTCATTGTTTACCTCTACATTCACAATGGCTGCCTGCATAATTCTGAGTGGTCAAATAAAGCTTAATGCTGGATTAATGTTACTATTTAGCTGGAACTATTTATGTATAATACACCAAAGACAAAATAGGCACTGTGATTTAAAAACAAACTCCATTGTTTACCTGGGCTTTGATAAGACTTCTATGATAGGAACACTGTTTGGTCAGAGAATCATTTGACTTGAGAAAGGGTGCCATGAATCTATCAAACAATGGAATGACTGTCTCTAGCACCGTCTTATCCTCTTCCTGTTCATTCTGGTATAAAGTAGAATATTCACTGCCGTCAGCCAGTCGACACATCAATGTTAAAAAGTTTATTTTACATGTTAATTGATTGGATCTGATAGACGGTAAACTCACTACACCTGCAAATAAAAATACAATTTAGAATTTTGTGTATTCGTTTTTGAGCTAATCAGCTAATGGAATGAAATTTGAAGTTTTGCTATTCATTTTTAGTCGAACGGAGATTTGTATTTTTTGTTCCATTGCTATCTATGTGAATTAACGACATCATTTTTTTAATTTCTAAACCAGTTACGCTAACTGGCGTTTATTTTTCGATAAAGTGTAGTTTGTCACATGGCACTATGACATAGACAAAACACAACAACGAATTAATCTAAGATTTGGAGTAAATTCATATAACCCTTCATATAAAACAGTGAAATTTATTAATAAAAGTAAAAGTATCTTAAATATAAATATAATTACACGTTGGTTGTAAATGCAATGGATCAAGCCACAAACATACATTATTCAATATGTCATGTGATCTATTGTGTTTGCATACCAATAATGCTAATGAGACCGGCGTTTAATTCTTAAATTTAACAAAATAGTAAGTGTAATGCCATACTGTGTGAAACAAGGGAAACCTGGTCATGATATATTCAGTACCGGTACATCAACAATAGTTTGTCTTTACTGTGTTAGTCTCCTTTAGTAACTTTAAGTTTTTTCACGTATGTAATCGTTCAAAATTTGCTAAAAGATTTCCTGAAATGATAAGGACTCAGTCCCGCAAAACATTTTATGCTAATGATTGTAGGTTTATACGAATTCAGTATGTGCCTGGTATTTTTTTTAGAAATCCTCTTTCACTCTTCCTTTTGTGGTTTTTGCATGCCGATTTTTGACTAATTCTTGGTTTAAATTGATGTCAGAAGTCACAATTTCTTTTAGAATTGTTGAGTTAGTGACAGCACAGAAGAAGTGGATGTTGATAAAAGTTAATGGTCTACTTTCATTTTGACTAGTTCAAAATTTTCATGTACAACAGAAACCAAGTATTGCCTAGGCTTTCAGGTTACATATTGGAAATTTTTGTAATGGCATTTCTGGAAAAAGTTATAGCAGGTTGAATATTGTGATTTAACATGGAAACAGATGGCAAATGATTTGGTGGTTCCTTGAATAAGCCAATGGTGATGACGATAGGAAATTACCTCCCTTTATGAAGGGAGAAACAGTGAAGCAAATTTATGCATTTATGCTCATCCTTAGGTGCATACACCATAAAAACCAAAATGATATGGAATTAAATATTTTAAGTATAATGTCATGTCAAGCTTATATGGACTTAGGTCATTTTAAACTTCGTAAATTCATTTTTAAATTTTGTGGTGTTCTATTTCCCGTTTTATTTCTTGTAAATAGGGAGTCATGTAAAACGGTTAGGCATTTTGAAGTAAGGACAGACCCTGGATAAGATCTCTTGTGTTGACAAGATCCACTTTTTTGGTTGATTTAAATTGTTTCCATACAATTTCACAAACATATTCAACCATCCACGTATTTGCAATTTCTTCTGCCGCCATTTTGGTAGACTTGATTAACCTGATCGTTTACGTTCACATTCTATTGTAAGTCCTGTAGTTCGTGTCTTTCTTGTGAGAGGTTAGACTAAACACCTAAAATAAGACTATTATTGTTAAAAAAAAACATGATGTAAATCTCATAATTTCTTCAAAAATACACCGAACTGAACTATGAATTTTACTTTCTATTATTTTTGAGATATATTTCCCGTTTCTGAGACTAAGGTACGATTGGTCAATCACATAAATGTGTAGGCCTATAGGCTATGTATTCTATGACAATCTAGATCATCCAATGTCCTTGTTTATTTTTAAACACATTGTAGGCCTACATCTTTATAGACTGATTCTTAGAATGTACTGGAACTAATTCTGTAAAATAAAAGTATATAATATATCACTATTAAAAAGGTGAACTTGTCGCTTTTGGTAAATTATTAAACCCTGAACCAATCGAACTTGTTACCAGAATACCGTCTCTCTCATGCACGAAGTCAAAATTGATTGTCCGGAGAGGCAATAGGGGATGGTCTAAGTTGAAATGATGAAATTGGTGGATGTCACAATTTTTTTTTTAGGGGGGAGGAGGTGGGGGGGGGGGTTCATTACTTCGGGGCTCGCCCCTCCGCTTGTCCCCCTTGATCAGAGATACAACAGACCAGTCAGTGGCGTTTCTATTAATGACGACGATTGGATAGAGGGGACTGCAATTTAGAAGCACCAAGAGTCTAAACCATTCTTCATCTATCAAGACTTGTCGGATCAATTAAAAATCAATGAGATTCCTGTAATATTATTGTTTTGCTTGATAAAGATTCTTGTTACATTATTGTTTTGCTTGATAAAGATTCCTGTTACATTATTGTTTTGCTTGATAAAGATTCCTGTTACATTATTGTTTTGCTTGATAAAGATTCCTGTTACATTATTGTTTTGCTTGATAAAGATTCCTGTTACATTATTGTTTTGCTTGATAAAGATTCTTTTACATATTGTTTTCTTATAAAGAGTTCCTGTTACATTATGTTTTGCTTGATAAAGATTCCTGTTACATTATTGTTTTGCTTGATAAAGATTCCTTTACATTATTGTTTTCTTGATAAAGATTCCTGTTACATTATTGTTTTGCTTGATAAAGATTCCTGTACATTATTGTTTTGCTTGATAAAGATTCCTGTTACATTATTGTTTTGCTTGATAAAGATTCTGTTACATTATTGTTTTGCTTGATAAAGATTCCTGTTACATTATTGTTTTGCTTGATAAAGATTCCTGTTACATTATTGTTTTGCTTGATAAAGATTCCTGTTACATTATTGTTTTGCTTGATAAAGATTCCTGTTACATTATTGTTTTGCTTGATAAAGATTCCTGTTACATTATTGTTTTGCTTGATAAAGATTCCTTATACATTATTGTTTTGCTTGATAAAGATTCCTGTTACATTATTGTTTTGCTTGATAAAGATTCCTTAAACATTATTGTTTTGCTTGATAAAGATTCTTGTTACATTATTGTTTTGCTTGATAAAGATTCCTGTTACATTATTGTTTTGCTTGATAAAGATTCTTGTTACATTATTGTTTTGCTTGATAAAGATTCCTGTTACATTATTGTTTTGCTTGATAAAGATTCCTGTTAACATTATTGTTTTGCTTGATAAAGATTCCTGTTACATTATTGTTTTGCTTGATAAAGATTCCTGTTACATTATTGTTTTGCTTGATAAAGATTCCTGTAACATTATTGTTTTGTTTGGTAAAGATTCCTGTTACAGTATTGTTTTGCTTGATAATGATTCCTGTTACATTATTATTTTGCTTGGTAAAGATTCCTGTTACAGTATTGTTTTGTTTGATAAAGATTCCTGTTACATCATTGTTTTGCTTGATAAAGATTCCTGTTACATTATTGTTTTGCTTGACAAAGAGTCCTGTTACATTATTGTTTGCTTGATAAAAATTCCTATTATATTATTGTTTTGCTTGATAAAGAGTCCTGTTACATTATTGTTTTGCTTGATAAAGATTCCTGTTACATTATTGTTTTGCTTGATAAAGATTCCTATTAAATTATTGTTTTGCGTGATAAAGATTCCTGTTACATTATTGTTTTACTTGATAAAAATTCCTATTATATTATTGTTTTGCTTGATAAAGAGTCCTGTTACATTATTGTTTTGCTTGATAAAGATTCCTGTTACATTATTGTTTTGATGATCCAGATTCCTGTTATATTATTGTTTTGATTTATAAAGATTCCTGTTACATTATTGTTTTGTTTGATAAAGATTCCTGTTATATTATTGTTTTGCTTGATAAAGATTCCTGTTACATTATGTTTTGCTTGATAAAGCTTCTTGTTACATTATTGTTTTGTTTGATAAAGATTCCTGTTATATTAATGTTTTCCTTGATAAAGAGTCCTGTTACATTATGTTTTGCTTGATAAAGATTTCTGTTACATTATTATTTTGCTTGATAAAGATTCCTGTTACATTATTATTTTGTTTGATAAAGAGTCCTGTTACATTATTGTTTTGCTTGATAAAGATTCCTGTTACATTATTATTTTGCTTGATAAAGAGTCCTGTTACATTATGTTTTTCTTGATAAAGAGTCCTGTTACATTATGTTTTGCTTGATAAAGAGTCCTGTTACATTATTGTTTTGCTTGATAAAGATTTATGTTACATTATTGTTTTGCTTGATAAAGAGTCCTGTTACATTATTGTTTTTCTTGATAAATATTCCTGTTACATTATTGTTTTGCTTGATAAAGAGTCCTGTAACATAATTGTTTTGCTTGATAAATATTCCTGTTACATTATTGTTTTGCTTGATAAAGATTCCTGTTACATTATTGTTTTGCTTGATAAAGAGTCCTGTTACATTATTGTTTTGCTTGATAAAGATTGCTGTATGTGAATTGAAACATTGCTTAAATTTATAGAGAAGTAGTATATCTATAATAGTGTTTCTTGTTATATAACGTCAAGTCCCCCTCGAGGATATGGGATATGTCGTATATTAAACAGACGAAGTGGGAAATGATCAAAAGGTGAAAGATATATTTCTGGGCTGATGATATTTTCTATGTGTATATTTAGATGACCACCTTGACCCGACTTTCACCCAACCCAGCATGGTCCAGACGTTCTACTTGTATTTCCTACTCCAGTTTTGATGTTTACAAAAATATGACGTAGATTATTTTAGTGAGTATTTTCATTATTATTAAATAGTTTGATATATGTCAAGTATTCTTGTTATTAATACACGACAATATAAATAAAATAATTCGTTTCTGCTTTGTAATTATTATTTTTCGTCCCCATTGTAATCTAACACATTTTCTAACACATTTACCTTAAAAAAAATGATTACAACCCAGTGTGTACCAACTATTTTTTTGAAGTAAATTTGAAAATATCATTTTCTAATTTTTTTGCCCCAAAATATGCAGAAAGCCACATATATGCGTTTTGTTATTTCGATAAACCTCTCATACACCCCATGACACCTCGCGACTATGATGCCTCCCCTGCAGTGAGGCTGCATTTTGAATTTAGCCTTGAGCTTGTTATTCATCGGGTAGGTATGGCGTCTGCTTCGACTAGAAAAATAAAACCCCAAATCGCAGATGCTCAAGGACTGATTTACTCTTATTTAATTCTTCTGTGCCTTCTTACTTGTCTAGAGTCTTGGTTCTTCTTCTTCAGGCGTCTGCATTCTTCTTTTCTTATGGAAACCGACGTGTTCTTGTCATTTCATCTGTCCTTCTGTGATTCTTCTTTATATTTGTGAAGAAACAATATGCACCCAAATAATAATAACTAAGTTTTATGGAATAACAATTACTGAGTTTACCAATAACTAAATGCCGTATAAAGAAAATATGTACCATATTTGTACCCACTGCACCAACATACGAAGAAATTGATGATTATATTCTACAAGTCACTAATTATAAAGATTATAATGAAGTATTATATGGTATATTATAGTATATTCAATGTTTATATTATAAATGATTATAACAACACGTTTGAATGAAATAACTAAACCACAATAATAATAGAGTCTGCTTGTTTAATCAAACACTGAATCACCCAGCACTGAGTTTAACTTTTAATATAAATAGGGGTGGCCTTGTTTAATGCACAATCTTGTCAAATTTTCGTTTTAAGAAATATAATAGACAAGTTCTACGAACATCAACGTTCTGAGAAATTTCGTAACATCAACCTTCCTCCATTTCCAAATCAGGCTCTCCACAATGGCCAGTAGCTGAACTAGATGAGTGGGGGTGCGAAAGTTGACCCCCCCCCCCCCCCAAGGTCTTGTTTCCTCTATAAGTCAATTTAATATATTCTTTATTCTTATATTTTATAATTAATAGTCTTTTCAAGGATGGGGCCTTCTTCAGGCTGTTGGTCTGATGACTTAGTTCAACTTATCTCTATAGCTGCGTTAAGACAGCAATACAATCTGATCAACTTGAAGCGAACCGTACTAGGTCCAGATTGGGTCCGTATTACCTGAAGCCCTCTAAAAGTGGCTTATGTTAGTTGAGTCACTGTCTCATATCTCTACACAAAGACTGAAATTTGAAACAATAGCAGACGAACTTGCTATCATTTCCTTCTTGATCTTTATGCAGTTCCGCATAAAAAATATTCATTGTTATCGAGGAAATGAGTGAATGAATGATAAAAATATTCAACTAATAAAAAGACAAACTTAATAAATATTTGTGTTCATTGAAATAGTGTAATATCTAATAATAGTAATTATAGTAAGTCTTATTATAAACATGATTTTTGCAAATGTTTAAATTGTGGCCTTGTTATTTACCATGTTTCAAAAATAACTGTAACCAATTTAATTTGCATTCTTTTAACCCTTTTACCATACAACCATTTACTATAACCAATTTCCTTTGCGATCACACTCTTTGTACTATGATAACTTTACCTTTTAACCATATCACTGTGACCAATTTACCTTTTAACCAAATCACTGTGACCAATTTACCTTCAAACCATATCACTGTGACCAATTTACCTTTAAACCTTATAACTGTGACCAATTTACCTTCAAACCATATAACTGTGACCAATTTAGCTTTTAACCATATTACTGTGACTAATTTATATTTTAACCATATTACTGTGACCAATTTACCCTTTTACCATATAACTGTGACCAATTTACCTTTTAACAATATAACTGTAACCGACTTACTTTGCGAACACATTCTTTTAACCCTTTTACAATACAACCATATAACTGTAACCAATTTACTTTGCGATCACACTCTTTTTAGCATACAACCATTTTACTGTGACCAATTTACTTTTTAACCATATAACTGTGACCAATTTACCTTTTGATCATATAACTGTGACCAATTTACCTTCAAACCATATAACTGTGACCAATTTACCTTTTAATCATATTACTCTGACCAATTTACCTTTTAATAATATAACTGTGACCAATTTACTTTGCGATCACACTCTTTTTAGCATACAACCATTTTACTGTGACCAATTTACTTTTTAACCATATAACTGTGACCAATTTACCTTTTGATCATATAACTGTGACCAATTTACCTTCAAACCATATAACTGTGACCAATTTACCTTTTAATCATATTACTCTGACCAATTTACCTTTTAATAATATAACTGTGACCAGTTTACTTTGCGATCACACTCTTTTTACCATACAACCATTTTACTGTGAGCAAAATACCTTTTAACCATATAACTGTGACCATTTACCTTTTAATAATATTACTCTGACCAATTTCCCTTTTGACCATATAACTGTGACCAATTGACCCTTTAACCATATAACTTTGACCAATTTACCTTTTAACCATATAACTGTGACCAATTTACCTTTTGACCATATTACTGTGACTAATTTATATTTTAACCATATTACTGTGACCAATTAATATTTTAACCATATAACTGTGACTAATTTAGCTTTTAACCCTATAACTGTGACGAATTTAGCTTTTAACAATATAACTGTGACCAATTTACCTTAAACCATTTAACTGTGACCAATTTACATTTAAACCATATAACTGTGACCAATTTACATTTAAACCATATAAATGTGACCAATTTAGCTTTTAACAATATAAATGTGACCATTTTACCTTTTAATATATAACTGTGACCAATTTACCTTCAAACAACATAACTGTGACCAATTTGCCTTTTAAAAATATTATTGTGACAAATTTACCTTTTAACCATATAACATTAACACATAAATTACCTTCCACCATTAGTGTTAATACCTGTGACCAATTCACCGTCTACTGATCAAATTAACCTGCCCCTTTGCTTACGATTTTTGTGAATTTGTGTTTTTGGGTTTACTGATTTCATTGATATAGGCTGAAGTTTGTGTCATGATTTTCTAACATTTTACACCAAGCTTTGGTTCAAATGTCAATTAACATTTAAAGTCACTGAGTAAATATTAAACAGAGTTAAACTTTCAAATTTACATTTTATACCTAGGCTTAAAATTCCTTCATAAACCGAATGGGTCCGACTCTATACTCAGCTGAGATCTGTTCGGTGGTAGAGAGTCAACAGCGCTAATAATGCCATGATAATACTACATCAAACAAGGCTTTTCAAATTATCTGGTAATTCGATAGAACCAGGCTTAGGACATATGAGTTTAATGAATTACATTGTTTTTTTTTTCTTTTCAACAAAGTCGAGACTTCTGGAAACACCGAATTTCACCCAGACAAACATTCAAGTTATTAAAACTCTAAATATGAGCAGTCGATTCACGAAACGATGTACGGATTCTGAAATGGTTTAGACTACAGATTCTGCATAAGTTAGAAGATGGCATGTCTGCATCCGCTACATTAATAAACGCATATTGGTCTTTTGTGTTATCTTCAACATAAGGCCTACTTCGAGGACGGGCTATTTCGGATTACGGATTTCCAAGGTGGGACAAATAAAAGAAATGATGACATGATATTGTGTTGAAATTCACATTTATCACTAGAATAATAACCTCATTGTTGTTGTTTATAATATAACGGGGTTTCAGTTCAATAGTGCTATAATTATTCTCATCTTTTGTCAAATTTAGATGTATGTTTCCCTTTAACAGTTCTTGAATACTTCATAAATATTAGTCTTTTTTTTTCCATCGAACAGCACGCTATATATACTTATTCGCGCTTGGTTAAGTTTTAAATTTCAACTTTCATACTGTTATGTTTTACCGCTGTTGTATAATTGATATTTAATAGTGTGTGCATTATTTAACGAGTTATTAACTCATTACTCTAAAATTATCTGTTTAAATAACGACTGTAGCTTGTCAACGTACTGTAATATAACTCGTCACAAGGAGAACATATGCCAAATGTCTACGTATTAACAGAGCGGTTAAGGATTTATTCCATTTTAAATTGGTTTTTGTTCCTTCGTAGATTTATGAATTTTTGATGAAATCTATCGGACATTTAATTATTGGGGAATTGTTAATTTATATCAAGTTACGTCACTAACCAGCCTGAAATTTGAAAAAATATATTGTTAAAAACTTTGACGAGTTGAGTTTCTAGTTTTAGGGGAGTTTTATAAACTAAAGATTTAACACAAATTTCGCGGTTTGGAGAAGTTTTAAAAATGTTGTTTAAGATATTGCTTGGATTGTTTTCAACTCTGACCGGAGGTGAGTCAAATCTATTTCTATCTATGTAAGAAGATGGCCTCAGTCGGCATACCTCGACAGTTTCCGTCTGCTGTAGATTACGTTACGCCGTTTTGGTGGGGTTTTTTTCTGCTCACTTCGCATCTTCGTCAGATAAAATTTTGATGTACTTTACAATGCAAAAATACAAGAATGCTACATTTTATGGACCAGTAACGGCCATTGTCTCTACTTTACATTTCACCTTATAAGAAAAATGTAAAAATATTGAAAGAATACTTTATCAAGTTTTTAGCCTATATCCCTCCTTATTACTTGGAATGAATTGGAAAACAATTCGGCTGCCCATCCACCCTTAATTCAAAGTTCTGTAGCTGTCACTGAAAGTCAAAGATGTGTTAAGTTATTTCTTTGACCGTGACTCGATGATACGAGCCGGATAGTTCGTTTCATAAAATACTATATCCTAATATCTATCTAAATGTTCTGGGACCTTTAATCTGGAACATGCAACTCATTAAAAAAAAACAGATTGGACGAAATACAGAATTCTGATTGGATAATAAAGCTAAATTTCAAATTAAAGTTAGGCTTTCCGGAAAAATGCTCTCGAAATAACATTTCTTCTTCTAGATGGTCTTGCAGTTCCTCTCTTAAGAGACCACCTTCATTCAGCGACCGTTTTGGAATATCCCCTTGAGTGGTCACTGAACGCAGGTTCAAGTGTTCTTTAAGTAACTTTTGACTGTAGTTGGAATAGTAAATTATATCGGATCAACTTATATACAAACATGTAAACAAAAACTTCTAAAGTAGAAAAGAATTGATCTTGGTATAGGAGTTCCAAGAATTATATGCATATCTTTATTGTTATCGCTTTTTTCTGTTAATTTTCAGTGGATGGATTTGCCTCTGGAGCCCCGTTTGGATTATGTTTAACGATGTACCCACACCATAGTGGCACCCATCATCAAACCACGCCCTCTCCCTTCCGAATACACGTTAGTAAAGCGACCTATAATCCGTCCGAGGAGCTTACAGGTGGGTGAGATTTATTTTTGTATTTAGTTTATAAAAATAATCTCCCCTTGATATTTAATTATATCGATAAGAAATCTTCAAAAACCTATGGTATTAAGATGAAAACAAAATGGACAACCTTGTCCCCTCCCCCCCAATTAGGGTGGAAAGAAAAATATCAGAAGCCTACATACTCTTTTATTTATTCATCTCACATTGTGAAATAATAGACCGATTCTACACCCCTCCCCTCCCTTGAAAGATTCTGTGGCCACTGACCGGTCCCTAATTTTATGTTTTTTAGCAAAGTGCACATTTCGTGGGCACACAGCTAGTCTGTTTCTATGCTCTATTGTACCAACATATCTGTTCTATATTTCATCAATTCTTTCAGCAGCTGGTTGAATCTTTTAAGAAGTTAGTACACGTTCTCTAACAGTGTGTGTACCACATACTAAATAACTCGCCTGACGTAGTGACCAGTATTAGATCTCGAACCAAGTTGACAGACATATTGTAGTAGGCGTGGCCTTTGAGGAACACATGACGTAAACAGAGTGACACGAAAGCCTTGATTTCATTCTCCAGCCACCATCGAATTCGATGTTCACCTGTCTTTTCTGATTGTTTTTCAGTTGTAATTAAAGCAGACGATGATATGACGTTTAAAGGTGTCGAGATGAGGGTCCATCGTGTATCTGGTAATACTGAAGAAATACTGGGGGAATTTATCGACTACCCACAAGATAAATTACAAACACAGAACTGTTACTTTGGTAAAAATGTAGGTAGACCAATTCTATTATATATCTATGAATGATATCTATCGTTGCTATAGAAACACGACTATATCATACATCATCTATATAAACCGAGGCTGCGTATGCTACAGGCTGTGCACGTTAAAGATTCCTCGTTGTTTGGAAATCGCAAAATGACTGGGCTTATCAAACACTGTGTGTTCTAGTGGAATTGCTGATAGAAAACTGTCATATTGATTGTTTATGACCTTATTGTAATATATACCTGAAAATTTTACAGTCTAGTTAACTTTGAAACGTTATTTTTTTTACAGAACCTAATAACTCACAGAAATAATAAAATGGTCACTAATTTAACTATTAAATGGAAGGCACCGCCAGATAATGTAGGCGACATCCTCTTTACGTAAGTATTAAACTTGTATTTGATCCCCCAGGAATCTAGTTGGGAGAAGGTAAAGAGACGATAAAAGGCCTCATAATGAACTGAAATTACTTTGACCATTCAGTAGTCCAATCAAATGCAAAAAGTAGGACGTAAAACTTTATTTAATCTCACATGAATCCAGATTGCTAATTTAAGGCATCTGAAATACCACTTTTCATTATGAAATACTTACTCACACATGATTGATAAAATTCCTCATGTGAAAAGTTCTTACTTAATTTCGTCAAAATATTTTTAAAGCGATTTCGGGTCTGTTTTAACGGTACGGATAGTTAGAACTTGGGTTTATTTCTCTTTTTGCCTGTCTCCAGAGCGGCATTGGTACATCCCTACACTGCCTGGGCTAGTCAAGCTTGCACAGGTAAATTACTAATGAATATATACACATATTGCCCATTCTTAAGAACTCAAAGTTTATGTCCATTCCAAGACGCAGCATCCCAATAACCTAATATTTTTTTTATTAATTTAGAGCGACAGTTGTTCATAACTTTTCTACTTTCTGGCATGATATAGAAACCGTGATACAGTCCAATCATTCTACAACTGTTAAACCAGCTCACTTTCAGGTCAGTCTTTTATTTCGTTTTCACACCAATTTTAGCCAGGAAAATGTAGCGTCTCTCAGTTTTTTACAACGGCATCCGAAACTATCGCGTAGTTCTTTCGACATAGCAATAACAGACCCTAACCTCATCGAAGTCCAATAAATTACAACGCCGGACTACATCAGTCGAATGATTTAAAGGGTCATGATGTTTCCCAGTATTGAAACGTAGTTCGGAATGGTTACGCCTTTAAAATGTCTCCTTATTATCCTCGTGTCCTGATTCTGGTAACCAGGTCAGATGTGTCCCCGTATGCTTGTCAATGTTACAATGAAAATAGAACCTTCAGACTCTTTCAAAAGCGATGAAAATCGTGGTTTGGATGGGAAAATTATCCGAAGCTCTAAGTGCTATAACAGCGTGGAAATCCGTAAAGGGACATTCTTTTGACAAATCATATTTTTGTCTTAAAAGCGCGATATCAGTGATCCGAGTCTTCAAATCCATGTGTGTCCAGAATTATTCGGTTTTCCGAAGACTATTTACACAAATCCAAGACCCGAATCAAACATGGCTGTTAGATGTCAGCAAAGATTTAAATTCCTACTTTAACCTTTTTCTAAAACTTTAAATGTGGTTTGACGGCTTAGTTGAAATAGTATATCAAAATTCGACTTATTACGTCGAGTTAGTGATTCAAAATGGTTGTGAACCATATTCGTGTGTTATTTCCATGGTAGATACCAGACGTTGTTTCGTTTGGGTTCTGTATATCCAATTTTCTGGTTTTCAGATGCCGAACTACCTGCCAATGTTTACTGAAATCTCATGGGAGACATGCGGTAAAACAAAAGGCTGTTTCTTCCACCCGCCATCTTGTTCCGGCCGAGACTGCACCATTGTGGTTTCGTACAAAATGAACCCAGACTCATCCTATTCGTTTGAGATTACTGGACCGTCTACCCACGGAGAGGGCTGGATTGGCGTCGGGTTTTCAAAAGATAAAAAGATGGTAAATATCAATTAGTATGTTAAAAATCAGTGTTAGCCTAGATTAGAGCAGGACATGTCCGACCTTCCGGATCATCTGATGTATTTCCGTGACCTGTATTTGTTAACCTTGTATCCCAGTCCGTATTAATGATAACTCATAAACCCTAGCGTTTGTCAACTTCACCAGGTCAAGTTATTACGTAATGTATATAACTGGACACAATTTTATAGAAAATAATAAGACGAGAGTATCCCGGTTGAAACGAAGCAAATATAGCCCCATGATAAATATATATTTCTTGATAAAGACTAGAGTATATCCGCTGAAACGTTGCAAGTTATATAATAAAGATATCGTTATCTATATAATTGTGTCAAGTTCTATAAGCAAATATATTGGTTCTGTGGTAAATATAGATATTGCTTCATAAAGCAATACTTAGCGAATACATGCTATCACTGTCAAAGAAGTTTGACGGAAAGTTTCATAAATGACAAGCCATAACAGTTTTTTATTCAAGGTCTTTCAGTGACTGTATTCGCTGGCGTATAATCTAATCAAATCGCTGCATTCTGTGACACAAGAAAAGTGTCTAATTGATGTCAAAGTATAAATGAAATGAAATGAATGGAGTTTTACGTCCTACTCTTCTGCACCTTATGGGCTAATGAAGACGGCTGTCAAAGTATAAGACGCAGTTTGTAATATATTGATATTTTGAATATGGACGTTGGGTTTTTGAACCTGTGTTGATGTATGATGTATATTATTTCCAGGGAGAAGATCTAGCCTTCCTGTGTACCACTGGACCTGATAATGTAGAAGTACAATATACCTATAACCCTGACACTTGGAATGTACGACAATATACGGTTAGTCGCCAAAACTCAATCTTACTAGAGTACTGCCTGTTAGGATAAACATTAAATTTGAAAAATTTTAACTTGTCCAATAAGTGAATATATTCATCAGTAGATAAACCTACTACCATAAATAATAAAACAGAATCCTTATATAATCCGATAAATCATAATTTAAAAAAATAGTAAATATCCATAAAGATACATTTGATTTTTTAAAAACGCTTAATAAATTGATTTATGACACCAAGTAAGTTCGATGATAAATATATACTCATATTGACCGATCCTAAGAATTTATATTTTATCTTCATGCTTAGACACAGTATCCTTTTAACCAGAATCCATCTACAGACACAAATCCAAGAATTCCAGCTCGTGTAGATTCAAGACAACTAACAGATTCTGTTGAGTCAAATTCAAAACCTTAACCTGAGCAATATGCAGAGATTTTTTTGAAGAAAATTTTGGTAAATACAACGTGTTGATGTCGACTTGAACTGTGGTAAAAAGAACAAACAAATATCATGGTCATATATTTTGTCATCAATATTTTCCCTTAACGAATAATCGAAATGTTTTATTTCAGAAAAATTTTACAAATGTAGAAACTAAAAAGGAAGATGGACGATTATTCTGTCGCTTCACTCAAAGTTCTGTCTCACGATTCGACAATAACGGAGCCGTGACCTTTAACCTTACAGAGAACTGGTATTTATTTTTAGCTTATGGTGGCACACTTCAACGTAAGTATTGGGACTTAATTTAATTCCTGTGAAATTATTGGGTATTGAGATTTATTTTTACATGGCATGGCACACTTAACGAGAGAAAGGATCATACTCAAATATCCCCACTACAGACTAACGCAACAGCCCCTACAGAAATAGGAGTAAAACTCATAATCCTTCCATTTTCTCCATTTGATTTTAATATGAAGAAGCTGCCCGACAACATGCATTAACTGCTATAAGTTATAGTAGGTACCTGAATGAATTTAACTCCATCTTATCATTTACAGACATGTCACTTTTCTCTTTTATTGTATTTTCTTATATTATCTAGTAAGCTAAAATTATTTTGATTTATAACTGCTTATATAGTTTATAACTCTGGTACTATTAGCTTTATAACTCTGACATTAGTTGTTATAACTACTGGTACATAGTTAAATCTACTGGTACTATTAGCTTTATATCTGTCTATTAGTATACTTCTGGTCATTATTGTTAACTATGGATTTACTTTATAATACTGTACTATTACTATATAACTGCGTATATTACTTTATAACTGCTGGTACTATTAGCTTTATAACTACTGGTACTATTAGCTTTATAACTACTGGTACTATTAGCTTTATAACTACTGGTACTATTAGCTTTATAACTACTGGTACTATTAGCTTTATAACTACTGGTACTATTAGCTTTATAACTGCTGGTACTATTAGCTTTATAACTACTGGTACTATTAGCTTTATAACTACTGGTACTATTAGCTTTATAACTGCTGGTACTATTAGCTTTATAACTACTGGTACTATTAGCTTTATAACTACTGGTACTATTAGCTTTATAACTTCTGGTACTATTAGCTTTATAACTACTGGTACTATTAGCTTTATAACTACTTTACGGGTGTTCACAGTCGCTCAAACCATCAAAAGTATCTTAATCGGATCTGTGATAACATATTATGAAGGGTGTCGCTGGCGAAACAGATCGAATTCTGAAATTCGTTTAATCGTTTGTCGTTCATTGAATGCGTGCATGGACATCCGCCCTTTTTCTCTTCGGTTATTAATTTCAGTTAAGTATTTGGAAGGGTTACAAGAGAGCCTGTAACTTCTTCAACCACCATTGTCTGACTGTAATCAATAACCCAAACATATAAAGATGTATACATGTATTTCTATTGAAAGTTATACAGAAGAAACATCACATGATAATTTGAACACAAAAAAAAACTTGATCTTTTGTACCCCCCCCCCCCCCATAAAACCGTTCACTATACATGTATGTGTTGATAAATATTATTCCCAATATTTCTACTTAATGTCTCAAAAAGAGCTCAGTCAGACATGAATTTCTATACAACAAAATTAACTTATACGCTGCCGAATCACAGAACCTCGACAAATTATATTTACATCTGAATTTCTTAAATGCGCAATTGCGGTGGCCGAGATTCTTGGTTCGCTACCAAAGCACAGGGCCTCGACAAATTATTGCATCCGTATATCTTTCGTACACATATACCTAGTGCACTACCAAACCACAGGGCCTCGACAAACCTTAGAGACTATATTTAGAAGTGAAGTAAAGAAGAGACGATGAGGACGAAGATGATTAAAGATGAGGAATAGAACTGGCTGGTCGATGATGATTTGGTTGTTGTATGGATATTATTTTGTGTTAAATCCACCATATCACCAGTTATTACCGGGGCCTCCTCGTGTTTACTGATCACATCCGTATCTAAGAATTAAACAATAAATTATATATATCACTTATAAACCATACCCAGTTATTCAACTACCATAAGGACTTGTTGAACCAAGTCCATGCCCTCAACGCAAGAAAGAGAAGATAAAATTCCTGGGTGAGGGGCCCAAACTCACTATAGACCACGGACCCAAATTTGTGAGTCACTGAAAACGCTCTTAATACAATTCAATTTAATTCATTAAAAATTTTTCAACCAGGTTTTCCCTGTCAGTGAAGCAGGATGGAGTGGCTCCCGTGTGCTACAAGCTGTGCGCGTTAACAATTCCTCGACAGTTGGAAATCACAGAAAGAGTAGACTAAAGCGGCTGTCCTGACAACATTTCCCTCATTGCACCCTGCATGGTGTTGCCCGTCTTCAATATCCCATTACTTGCAGAAGAGGAGGACGTAAAACTTCAACATTTCATTTCATTTAGAGCTATTGGGTTTTAGTCTATACAGATGACCCCAGATAACATGTTTGCAATGTATTGGAATGGAGTTTTACGTTTTGCGAAAATCAGGATATCTAGTAGTTTCAGATTACGGTTCAATTTTTTTTGAGCAATCGCTTTCAGTATTCGTCACAGTCCAGTCCATGTTGCTTCTTCAATGGCCAAAAAGGGGGATTTAAAGGGGAGGTCACTTCAACTTATATGGAAACGATTCCAAGCCTATCAACCGCTATTTTCAGAATATTTGTTAGAGATAGACCTTACCTTTAAAAGTATATCCCCAAGCTACCTGTAGGTAATAAGGTTCATTCAGGTTAAAGGTAGCTTCCCCCATATTTACACTGGTTATTTTAGGTCTTGTGAACCGACATCTGACTTTACCATCCGTTTTCTGTATTGCTACATTGGTGAGACCTTTCTGAAATCGGAATCATTTGAACATAAGAACCACAGAAACATTGGGCTGTTTTGTGAGCTATTATACACCCATTCTGAAAACATAATTTCAACTCTATTTTGTTTTTATGGTACCTTCCTCATCCGAAAATATCGCATCGGCATCGTTCTAACATCACAGAAATAACGAACCGAACTTAATTGGAGTCCATTATTAGACTAAATCATGACGTCATTGGTCATGATATTTTCCGGTATCGGAAAGTCGTTCGGCATGGTCAAGCCTTAAAAATGTCCCATTATCCTCCAGGTACTAGGTCAGACCCGTTCTTGTATGGTAGCTTCCCCTATTCAAAGAGGTCTTCACAATATTAAGATACCAGACTCGAAACTCAAAGTGAAATACAAACCGTATATAGTCTATCGACATAATGGTCTGGATTGTAACCATATTGAATAGTGAACCTCGTGCCATCAGCTGTACATACTATACTTTCATCAGATCCCTAAAATAGACGAATAAATACTTTCAGATACAGCTTAAAATTATAACTATAACTCCCATACAGCCCTGTGAGGACTGGTATAACCAACGGATATCTGCACGATCACCAGCTATTGGGAATTTCGTACTTGACTGCAATAGACACTATTCTTGTATTACGAAATACAGCGATTTGATTGAAATGAACGTCATAGAATACAGTAAATCCTCGTGTCCTCGAGAGAAGGGCTTTAAACAATATGTCTTATTGACTGGCTGATACCATAAAGAATACCCTGGACTCGTACAAGCATCGAAATTTTTTTTGTAATACGATAGTAGTTTGTCAAATTATTTGCCCGACTGTCAGATGCGATGGCATACAGATCCAAATAGGTCATAAATCGGATACGATGGTAATAAGCAACCATTGTTAAATCATTAAAGCTGTCTAACCTGTACGAAAAAACAAACTCTATACAAGCACATTTGTACATCAAAAATCTCGGTTAAATAATGGAAAAATCAGGAGTTATAGTACGGCATTACAGAACCTTTCAATGAACAGAATGTATTTGTTATTTTGTGACTTGGCGGATTTGTGGAGATCTAAAATGTGCTGTAAAATTTTAAACTCATCTTACCATTTTCTTATCCTTCGATATTGCCATGGCAACGTAACCTTCTGCTTTTGCTTCCATCTCAAAAGTAAAGGTACCATCAGAATTAGACTTGTATGTCAAGCCTGCATTGCAATCAGTACCAGTACATCCGTCTGGATGATAGAAGCAACCAAAAGAATCACCACACTTCTGCCAGTTGATAGCAGTAAATGGTTGTATCGTTGGAATCTGAAGGAGAAATGGGAATGAAATAAATTGAAGTTTTACGTCCCGTTATCCTGCAATGGGTTTAATAAAGACGGGTAATACCATGCAGTGTGCAGTGAGGGAGATTTCTTGTCAAGATAATGACAATAGCCAACTCTTTATAGATTTCTAAATTGCCGAGAGTACACTGACTGGAGAACTACTAGTATGCGTCTGACCTAGTTACCATCAAGACCCGAGGTCAATTAGGAGACTTTTTGAAGGCGTGACCTTGCCTTACTACTTTTTTCTATACCAGAAAATATCATGTCCCTTTACATCATTCGACTGATTTGGTCTGACGTTGTAATTTAATGGACTCCTATTAGGTTCGGGGTTGTTCTTTCTATGACGTTAGACCTATACAATAGTTTCGGATGGGGACCCATGATGGATATGACAGTACCTACCTGATAATCTGCCATCTTCACCACATCACTACTAGCAGCTTTTAACTCTGCAGTTATTCCAGTCCAAAATATCGTGAAATTTTCTACAAACGTTGCCCTAGAACAAAAATATTATAATAAATATCACCAACAATACAAAACCATATGTTGGCTCTGAAGGTAAGATAAGAACAACTGAGTTAATATCAAAAATTTAATTTTCCAAATCAACGTTTAATTGGTTAATTACAAAATCAATTTTCAATACGTTTAAAATTGGGGAAATTTTTAAAATTCAATTTTCCCAAAAACGTTTTTGGTTAATTTCAAAAAAAACTTTTTTAAATTTTAATTATAATTCAAAAAAAAACTTTTAACTAATTTTTTTGTTAAAAATAATTTTCCCACTTTTAATTATAAAATTTTTTTACTTTTTTCTTTAAAAGGGCTTAAGAATTTTTTTTATCTGGGCAAGAAATTTTCCCCCCCCCAAATAAAATTAACCATTTTTTTCTTTATCCGTTTTATTTGGCACAGAAATTAAACAAAATTTAAAAAAAAATCGTTAGGAAATCGAAATAAATAATTTAGAAAGAATAATTAAAAGGTGGTATACACTTTCTTAACTTATTGCTTTGAAGAAAATTCAAAGTAAAATAAAAAAAAATTGGAAGAAAAAAATAAGGGTTTTCTTATTTTTGAATTTTGGCATTAAATTAAAAATGCTTAATATTTAAAAATTTTAGACCATTTAAAGGTTTTCAAATTTGATTTTACTAAGAATAAAATTTTTCGGGGTTTAGGGTTTCCAAGGTTTTGAGCCTTTTTTCCCAAAAGGGGAAAAGAAACCCCCATTTCCCAAATTAATACCCAAGGTCAAATTTTCTCCATATTTTTGAAAATTTTTAAAGGGGCCCGGCTTTTTTTTTTTCTTTTCCTTTTTAAAATTTAAAAGTCCTCAAAATCTGCCCGAAAACGCAAAATCCCTTAAAAATTCCTAAACAAAAATTTTCTTTTCTTTTTTTTTGTGTGGGTGGCTCCAGTCCTGAAAAATTTTTTGTTAAAAGACAATTTAAAAAGCTTTTTTTTTTATGTGACCCCTTCAGAGGTTTTCCAAATGGGGACTTCGTAAATTTTTTGGGAAAGATTTTTAAAAGGATAAAGGAACCGGTTTAAGGCTAAATTTTAAAAAAAATGTGTATTTTGAACCCAAAAATTTTTTTTGAGGGGGGAATTTTAAGAATCAAGCCTGGGCCCCTTTAATGAATACCTACACTTTTACCACCTAAACAATCTAATGTCTTCATTTTTTCTATTGGAACGTTTGAAAACGATCCAATAATTTCTTCTCGATTTCCTGATTTTCGGTGAGCGCTGACTAGAATTCCTTTAAACTGATTTGTTGCTTGTGGTAGAGCTTCCAGTCCAACTGAAATACATACATAACGTTAAAAAGACACTGAACAAGGCTGTTTTTTTTATGTTGATTCATTCAGTCAGGGTATATTCTCCGACATAGAAAACATTGCAGTGATAATTTAAGAGAAAGACAGTAAAGGGAGTTGGGGACACCCCCGTTAACAGGACTAACTTGTACTCGGCCCTTATTTCTGATTGTAGTTTGCACCATCCCCCAGAAAATTTGGAAAATTAGAGCCCCGGGAAAAATACTAAGGCTTATTTCTGAATGACTGAGGGTCCTAAATCCCAATCAAATTGTTCATCTTTTTTGTGTAAAATAATCAATCTCTGCCACGTGAACAAGTTTTTGAGAGAGGCCAATTAGTGGGGCTTATTGCTCACTAGCCGGGACACAGCCCCGCCACACCTTACCCTTACGACGGGGCTTGATGTGGGTTATGTCATTAATCAAGGTTAAAAGACTGAGACCATAGAAGTACAAGGTAAAATTAATCTAGCAAAAACAAACTCACCAGTAATAGTCTGCGATGGTTGATATGAAGCAGGACCAACTGTGATTCTAAAGGGAGGTAACCCTGTTTGTTGTTTTTCTGTATTTTGATGTTTGGGAAATTGTGTTATACAAGTACTGGTTGGTGGACCTTCAGCAAAACCTCTCACTAAAATATCATTGGTCATATTAAATTACAGAACACATTCACAAGGACCACAAAATAATGATCAGAGAAAGTGTCAGAATGCTCAGATTTTCTAAAAAAAATTTATCATGTAACATCAATTACTATTAATAGCTCAGTGATCCAGATAACATACTATAGATAACATACTATAGAACTTTCTAATACTACTGGTATATGGTTATGTAGCGGAGTTAATTCTAGATTGCAGTTTCCATACAGAAAGTTCAGATTGTATAGATTGTATCTCCGAATAAATAAAATTAAACAACACTTATCATTATTCTAATTACTAATTAACAAAGCTCACGACTAATTACAACCTTCTAATATATGTTTAGTTGCCTGCCTAACTCTTAGGGTAAGCATTTTTAAGCTCTTCCTGCTACAGCCCAACTAAGTTACATTTGGCCACTTTCTGTCAGATTAGGTTTGAATATAGAAGTGTTAACTTCTGTATTGTGTATAGCCTTCTTATAACTTGAAAAGTTTGAAAAAGAATCTGTTTAAGGCCTAAATGCATACTTTTGTATTTTTAAACATATGGTAGGCCTACATCGTTTTTCTTTCTTTTTTTTTGTTTTTTTGTTTTTTATATCTTTCATTTTATTGTATCCATGTTGTATCGACCATTGAATAAGTCATCTTCAATCATAATTCCATTCCACCTAGATGTAAATGGGTACGGATAATGCGGGAAAGATCAATGCTAAGAGCTTGGATTGGGCAAGGACCAGCTGTTAGAAAGGATCCCTGTCACGACGGACTTGTGAACCTAAGTTGTTATCCTTGTAAAATATAGTTGTTTCTTTCTTTCCTTCCATGGTCTGAATGTTAGAGTATATTTATTATTTATTTATGCTGCTACACTCCATTACACTAACATAACTTTTATTACATAATATACAAACTCATTATTATATCCAACAATTTTGAAAGGTTGTGTGTAATAAAATTTAGGGTTGGTATAGCATAAAATTTCTAAATTTTTCATGAGCATTTAAAATATTTCACTACCATTGCTCCAAAAATGATGCAAAAATGACAGGGAATGGGTCAATTCAAAACATTAAACGCAATGTTAATAGCATGGTTTTCATTATTTGTCAAAGTCGAAATCGAAGTCCAGAAAGCAGTAGGTATAGTGATTCGGACTAACCGAAAGTGGGTCGTCAATGCAGTGATCAATCTTGCTCTACATTTTACCCGATTATTGGACAATAATAAAACATATAAAGAATGAAATTGTCAGAAAACGGGTTTTTATTTGATGTCGGTCAGTTCGTCCGTCTATTCAAGTTTTATATTTGGCTGAATCATTGTAAACCAGACTTGTCCAAACACGGGGGTAGTAAGTAGCCCTTATATATTGTTTGCGCTCCAATCGTACGTTTTGGCCCAACAAAATATGTTTAAAATGCAACAATTTAATTCTTTTTTTCAAAACTTCTTGAAGAACACTATGACAGGCTTGCTGTGGAATATTGCAGCTGATCCCTTGTCAAACCCCAGCTTTCGAAGGCTGAAACTGCTACAATCGAGTTAAACAAAATCATGGCACTATAACAGTAAGCCACCATTGCATGCACCGAATCGTAAAAGTATCGTGTCTAACACGTTAGGAGATATTAACACGATAAATGTTAGCTACCAATGCCAGTTGTTCAGTCGAAAAAATCAGTCAAATAATAGTTTCTATTTATTCATGACGATTACCATCATGTCCAAACCATACTCCATTCGTTATACTCCATCACCCTGGCGAATGCCGTTTAAGATGGCAAGAGAAGTCAAAAGGAATTAGGCACAATACCGTAATCACAAGGCAGTTTAAGACATCTTTAAGGCACAATTGGCCCTAGATCATATAGTGCTATTTAGGTAAGGTGTTTTAGGTAAAGAAGTGTGTCTAAAGATCCTTATCTAATGAACTCTTGCTTAACGTATTTGACAGTGAATCATTCGAGATACGATTTATAACTAAGCTAAGCTTAGCCCCTTTAGTCTACGATTTTCACTAATGTATCCCTTACTTTAAAAACGATTCAACAACACTCAATACATGGACAATAAACAAAACGCCCAACCTGTGAATTTGACACAAATCCGGCTTTTATTTGATATTATTCACAATTTGTTTGTCTATTCAAATTTATTTTTTTTGCTATATCATGGTAACCATTCGAACTTACCGTGACCAACTAGTTTGAGTATCATGACACGATAACACTGAGTCAGCTCCCTTAGATTCAAAATATAGCGTCTAATTAGTTCGCAGATTGTGGCACGATAGCAGTGAGTGTAAACTATCGTGTCCCAACTAGTTAGAAGATTATGACAAGATAGCAGTGAGCCACCATTAGTGTAAACTATCGTGTCCCAACTAGCTGCCAGATTATGACACACGATAGCAGGAAGCCACCATTAGTGCAAACTATCATGTCCAACTAGCTAGTAGACTACGACACGATATCAGTGAGCCACCATTACATTTGATACCAACTAGTCCGAAACATGTTGACTCTATTCCGAGCCTCTGATAGATATTTGGACATATATGTGTGGGGGAGAGTCATACAAACTAAATAATTTGGGATTTCTTTCCCGGGTGCGGGAGTTTTAAACGTATTTACACATAAACCTCAATTCTTGGATGTTTTTGTAGTTCAATCATACCATCACTATCCCCCGCACCATTCATGTCATGCCTGTGGTTGCGTCAAAGTTGATAACAGCACCGTGTCCATCCTAGTCAGGCCTTCTGAAGATGATTTCATGAAGCACAGAAATAGCACAAAATAGTGAGCAAGAAGCACACCTTACCTTTTCATTTTGTAGGATGTAAGGGGGTGGGGGTTGGGGGTAAGCATTTGGCCATGACAATGCGCCATACGTGGCACGCGTGCCGCCAGTGGAGAAGGCCTGATGTAGAGGTTCCTGGTTTCAAGATTGGTGTGTCGAGGGTTTACCACTGTGGGAGTGGAACGTTTATATGCTTTGAGGACCACTGGTGCATAGTTTACCTGTTCTATGTAGCCTATATTCTCAATGGATTGTAAATGATTCATCTACAACCGAATAGATTATCCGAGACTATCACGTCTTTAATACGTTATAGCAAAAACAACCCTAAACCTAATTTGAGTCCATTAAATTACAACTCCAGACTAAATCAGTCGAATGATGTCATGGTTCATGATATTTTCTGGTTTAGAAAAGTAGTTCGGCGATGTGACGCCCTTAATAAGTCTCCTAATTATCCACGTATCCTGATTCCGGTAACCAAATCAGACGCGTTACCGAATAGAGGTACAATTTGACCGAAGAACAAACTTATTTACAATCATGATTGGT
Source organism: Nipponacmea schrenckii (assembly GCA_030562195.1). Taxonomy (NCBI): domain Eukaryota; kingdom Metazoa; phylum Mollusca; class Gastropoda; family Lottiidae; genus Nipponacmea; species Nipponacmea schrenckii. Next base: position 3,914,216 of record JAUJPP010000006.1, read on the forward strand.
ACACATGGACTACGGGTTAAATTTCGGCGGTCAAGATGACCTAACTTTGGCGATTTAAAAATAACTTACTTTCTGTACAGTTTAAGAGTTTTTACAAAAGTTTTATCTTACCTGTATGAATAAACGATACCAGGAACAGTAGTGTGTGGGTTCGAATCCGATACATCTTGACCTGTAGAATAGGTAAATTAGTTCATAGATAACTGGTTGATGATAAAATTTACAACAAAATGTTCAAATCCGGTAATTCCATATCACATATAAACAATACAACGGTCGGTGTAGGTCAAATTTATATTGACGGGGAATTAATTTAAGGCGTATTTTCAACTTTCAATAGCAATGCATACCTTGCTCTTAATATAACACATTTTGAACTCCCATTTCCATAACTATTTTAGCCTTCAGGTGATTCGGCCCTAGAAATCCATTGCCTTAATAAGCGCTCTACTTCAAAGATTTGCATAAGTCTCAAATTATATTTCATTTTGATCCAATACACAAGTTCTTCCACAATAATATTGATAAATCACATTTGTTGGGTTGGTAAGAGACGTTTGAAAGTTTTAAAAAAAATGAAACTTTTCATAAACCCTACAAGCACTGTGTTACTGGGGCTGTCAACCAGATAACGTATCAGGTTCATTCTGTTCAAAATGTTAATTTATTTTAATTATTACAAAACTACATCCTTGTTTTTTCTTCTCTAAGGGAGTAAGGCCAATGTCACTTCAATAAAACAAATTTTTAATTTTTTAAATTGAATTCATCCATAAAATCAAAGAAATAACCTCTACCTACCTGTAGATAAATACCTAAGTCGATGAACGTGCCGGCGGACTTCTCGATTGACAAATTTTTTCACACAATTTCAGTTTTGTGTTGGCATTCCTAAAATATACATCACGTGATATGAAAGTCAACGTTTAGATCCGATACATCAAGTCATTTCATAGTCCGAAATACACTTACACAGGCTACATCAAACTTGGGTTTTGAAAATAACGAACGAAATGGACTGACGTTGAAATGTCTTTTACCGGCCCTTAAAAATGTTTATTAGCATTAACGTCATGAGGTGTCCAATTAGGGAAATTTTTCAGGAAGGGAAGGAATCAACATTTTCTTAACTATGATGATATAGCATTTATTTCTAGCGTGGGCTAATAAGACGGGTAATAAAATGTGCAGTGTGGTGTTACGAGTGAAACTTCTTTGTAAAGCACTGGCCAAGGTCACAAATAAAGAGATAAATGTTCGATACAAGATAAGGTGAAGTTAGCATAGTTAGTATTGAGTTAAAAAACACCCACAAGTAATCTACAAAAAACAATAGTCCAGAATATGAAATTTTTCTTGTTACCAGTCTAAAAGAAGAGAGTATGATTAGGTTCTGAAAAGATAAAACTCTATGTATGATTAGAATGTTATACTTAATGAGCTAGAAAATAAAGAGAGGGGGTCAAGTAATATTGGATTCAATGGGTTCGAGTCCACCACGGACCAGGAAATTACTTAGGTTTTTGTTACGCTTATAGGCAATTACAAGTCGTTTGGTATATACATTTGGTTATCATGCTGGATGTTAAGTCCATTTGGAGCCACTGTTTGGAGTTGATCCATCCAGTAGCTTTCTCTCTGTAATCGTTTGGTTTTTGGTTTGATAAGATCAGAGTCAGGAATTGATTCAATAGGCAAGATAAGAAGGTCTTCAATGGAATGGTCAGGTAAATTAAAATGATGAGAAATTGGTCTATTTTTGCTATGAATTATATCAAAACGATGGCCGCTGAATCGGTAATAGACTTGTCAAATAGCCTTTACGGAAACTGTCGAGGATTGCTGAATGTAGCCTTGTTACATATTTCGCCGTTAGTACACAGGGCCTCGATTCACTTAGCCTATCACACTCGTTAAATAGAAGTATTACATATTTAATTAATTATTAGGACAGAAAGAGAAGATCTCCTGTTCTATACAACCTTAATGAACTTCATATATTTGTTTAATCGACTACCCAATGTTCCGAGTTATTAGAATTCGATTAGTACCGCCATGTTTGTTATGCAAAATGTGAATAAAATTAGAAGAGATTGCGATAGCCTTTCCACTTTCGTGTCATTTCCCCTCTCCTTTTTTTTCTTGATCTTTCATTTCCTTTCCTTTTAGTAGTCTGCAGAAACAGCTCTCGTTAATTAAAGTTAAGATAATAGATATGAAGATATTATTATGCATATACACTCTTTAATGTGATGATATACTAGATATTGTATTGACTGAGAATAAAACGGATATAATGGTATATAGATATAACAGGCGTGAATATAAAATATTAAACAATAAACACTAAAAGTAATTATAAATATGACGTACTGGACTCGATGACCTGGTGGTCCACTCTAAGCATAATAACGTCGATAAACTGTTGAATTTTTCAAGTTTTGAACAAGATATCGCAAACGGCAAACGAGTCTTTGTGATTGAACGAGGTCTCGTGTGCAACGATATGTCTTATTTAGTATCAAACAAGTGCTACGTTTCCCTGTTAGTCACTGAATAGCGTTATCCAAACTGATGCAGATTTGTAGGATAAAAACATTGAGTCGAAGTCTTTGTAACCATTGATAACAGTATTGATACGAGCCGTGTATTTAGAATGTTGTAATGTTATATCCGGATGTAATACACATGTTATACAAGGATATGGTATTACGTGTTTGTTAAATCTAAATTATACTCCAAAAGTGTAATATCAGGATGACAATAGTGTATTTTGAGCGCCAATAAGATTTATACTAGTGCTGGCACGATATATCGATGTACCGCGATACGACATGCCACGGTACGCGTACTGTATCGCGAGGTAGCGTATCGATACTTAACGATACATAGCATTCCATGAACAAGTGGATAATATTTTGTTTACTAGTCGGTAACTGCAGGCGTATACCATCATAGTTTCTTTCGCGGACTTCTCCAAAATCTACTGTTTTCAAATAACTTTTTTGACATTTAATTTAGTAGACCAACAGGTTTAATTATTTTCTAGTTAACAGTTTACTAGTGAAATACCTCAGAAATCTAGTTAAATTACTAGTTATAACATTCTGTTACCTCAAAATGTAAAATGTTGAAACCTTGGAGAAAAGTGTAACTTTATATCTATTACCCCATACCACGATATGTATTGTATCGTGATACGTATCGTATTGGCAATACCCAGCACAATTAATACAGCGTTTTCAGAGTTTATCCTATACTGATAGATGTAATCGATCTCAAGTTCAAACATTAAATAAATGAAATGAAATGAATAGAGTTTTACGTCCTACTCTTCTGTACGTTATGGGCTGATGAATAGGGGCAACGCCATGTAATGTTCACTGAGGGAAATTTTGGCAAGACTGCCTACTCTTTTTGTGATGTCCAACCGTCATTGGATCTTTAACGTGCACAGCCTGTAGCACAAGGGGCCTCTGTTTATTGTCCTATCCAAACGAATACTAGTAGACGCTTTTTTCATGTCGGCCTCTCTGAAATTAAGTCATTAGACACATTACTGTTTTTATTTCAAGGCATAGTCCTTTCAGATTTTGTCATTGTTTATTGGATTACATATATAGACCTATCTATACCTAATACATCTATTGACTCTTTGAAACTTGTCTTTCGGCAGATTTTATTAGACTATAAAATGGACAGTTTAAATGATTCATTTTCGAAAAGCTAACAGACTAATCAAACAAATATAAGATATCTGTTCGTTTCGAATTCTTTATTGAAATAATCATTTTGCCCTACTATTCAATATAGTTATATATTATGCCTATTGGAAGGTTGAGAACTAGTATATAATATGATATCATCTTGTGATTTGGTGCATTTAACTGAATAACTAACCTCTACATACCTAAATAACTCGCCGATCTCGCTCGCCTGCATCAAATTCAAACAACACTCAGTATGAGCATTGACAGAGGCATTCGTTGTTTGAATACGTTGTTCTTTTAGCAATATCAGAGTTTACTGTATGTTATAATATGTCTTCTTAATAACAGAACCGAATGCCTGTAATTTGTTGGTTCTTAAAGAAAACGACAGCGACTGTGTATTATATTACACAAGTTATAAAACTTCTACGGTGCACTATATTCATCATGCTTTAAATTTCTAGACGATTTATCGGCTAGCCTACTCGAATGTAAACATATAGGCCTACCAAATAAGAACACGGTGCGTAATATTAGGGCAAATTAGGTATTGCAGAACGTTTCAACAATTTACATTGGCATTGAGTAATGGGATAAAGTTTAAACAACGGATATTGTTGCAGTTATTTGGAACAACATGAGTTTTCGGGAAGAAGTTTTTGTTTTGGCTGTTTTGTGGGTTTCTCCGAAAAGACTGAAATCATGCATTTTACAATTTGAAAAAGTTGCCTTTTATCATTGAAATGATAAATTTTTGCCTTAGAAATTAATCTTGGGCCTTTTGAGCCCAGACCCCAACGAACGCCCCCGGCACTGCTAGTTACTCTCTGATAGTACCAGATAAGGTTTGAATAACCTTACCTAATTAACATGGTTTTGAAAGATAAGATAAACTTATATAATCTACAACAGACTCAAACCAGACATGGGAATTATAAGTATACTAAGTTTCGGTAAGTAGAAAAAATCTAGCAGTTTTTTTTCATTGGATTCTGAATTTCGATTATCACTGGCTATATATCCCCTTCGAATGAAAGTTTTCGTTGCTGATTTGAAATATCATATGAGGTCATGGCAGTGAACATATCAATAGGGGCCGTCTAAGAGTGAGTTAGACTCTTGCTCACTAACCTGAGGGTACAAGGTTCGGTTGTTCAGATGCCACAATAAGCCAAGGCTGCATACGTTAAAGATACCTCAACAGTTTGAAATTGCAAAAACGAGTAGGCTTTTGCCGCTGTCGTGGCAAAAGTTCCCCCTTTGCACGTTGTATGCCGTTGCCCGTCTTCATTAGCCCATTAGGTGCACAAAAAGTGACGGTAGATGAGTGAGATCTATCCATGTCATGTTTCATTAACGAAGGATTAATTTCCAAATAATTTCAGCTTTGTTCTGTGTGGGTTGTATGACACTGGAGCCTCCGTCAGAAGATGACCTGGCTGGAATACCGTAAGTATCTCAAATTTTATATGTTTAATAGGCAGTTAACAACATATTTGTTAAGAACGACAGCGTTTTTTTCATTTTTATACGGAAGACTGTCGCCGATCGATGCTAATCAGTGTCGGCTGCAGAGAGGCCACTTCTAATTTTTCTATTTTAAAAATGAGCAGGAACGAAGCATTCTTTCTAACTAAAAGGCTTAAATTTTGCATATAATTAAATTAAAAAAATATCGCAACAATCATATTTCCTCTAAGAAAGGGTGTAATTTGGAGAATTAACAGCCATTGATGTCAATAGACAACATTTAAGTATCCCCTTAGATAAGAACCTCGTCTGGCCATCCATGACAAGTGTAACAACCTGTATAACTAAACAATAAACGATATATTCAGATCTGGTATTAATTGGTTTAGTTCATTAACAGAACACAAAAATGGTTGTGATCTGAAGAGTAAATTCCCAATATTTATCAAGATTTATCAAATTTGAACAGGAACCTCAAATCTAAATCTCAGAACTGACGATGTCTTCATTTTAGGGTAGCTCCTCTCAAACATGAGCCTGGATTCTTCACCAGGGCATCTTTTAAACATAAATATGTGAATAACGCTGGAGTGATTCGTGATACCAAATCTTCGGGTAATTGGGTGACTATATCAGCTACTACGAACTGTCACGCTACAGCTTTGGAGAAGGTACGTTTAATGATGGTATGCATGGTCGTCCTACAGGTTATTTATCAACCTTGTAGCGTCCTAAGTCAACCATGAAGCGTCCTTCGTCAACCTTGTAATGTCCATTGTCAACGTTGTAGCTTTCTTTGTCAACCTTGTTATGTCCTTCGTCAACCATGTAGCTTCCTTTGTCAACCTTGTAGCGTTCTTCGTCAACGTTGTAACGTTCTTCGTCAACCCTGAACCGTCCTTCGTCAACCTTGTAAGGTCCTTTATCAACGTTGTGTGTAGCGTCCTTTGTCAAACGTATTGTGTCCTTCGTCAACGTTCTCAACCTTTTTGTGTCCTTCGTCAACCATGTAACGTCCTTCGTCAATGTTATAACGTCCTACGTCAACGCTGTGGTGTCCTTTGTCAAACTTGTACCGTCTTTCATCAACCTTGTAGCGTCCTCCGCCAACCATGTTACGTCCTTCGTCAACCTTCTGGCGTCCTTTGTCAACCATGTAGCGTCTTTCGTCAACCTTGAAGCGTTCTTCGTCAACCTTGTAGCGCTCTTCGTCAACCGTGTAGCGTCTTTCGTCAACCTTGTACCGTCTTTCGTCAACCTCGTAGAGTCCTCCATCAACTTTGCACGTATGCGCCTTAAAGTAATGGATTTATTTAACGGTTAACTGTTCTATATCTATAGTATTGAATATTTCCATAGCCTAGATAGACCTATCGGTTAGGCATATTCGGCATTGGGTGCGTATACAAGAAAAACCCTTCTCTCCTGGAACAACAAATATATGACCTTGGTTTTGGGGTTTTTTTTTCAGGCAGCATTGATAGTAAGTAGAATGGTAAAACACATGCCAGCCGATGTATTTAATGGTCTGTCCAAGTCTCATGGTGTCGGTATTTTCTCTGCTAAAGAAGGACTGACAGTTTACCCGGACTTTACACATCTAAGAGACACTTCAGATTGTCACCGTAAGTATCTGAGTTTGGGAGAGAGAACTATCAGGGTTGCATTCTGGCATATACATTGAGGGAAATGTCACAAAATTACATACACGTAGTTCGAAGAGATTAAAATACATTTTACCTTGTCACGTCGGAGTGACTAACATCGGAAAAGGCGTCTAGTCGTTCGGATGAGACATTGAACCGAGGCCCTGTGTGCTACAGGCTATGAACGTTAAAGATCCCTCGACAGTTGGAAATCGCAAATAAGAATGCCTGTGTCCTCGAAAAATTTATCCTTTTGCACATTGCATGGCGTTGCTCGTCTTCATTAGCGCAGAAAGTAAAGAACAGTAGGACTTAAAACTTCATTTCATTTTTTCACAGATAAATGCAGTGGAAGTTGTGCTCATACTTGTACGTTTGATGGTAGAAAATACGAGTCCCTGGGTGGTCTGACATCTGCTATTTCCTGTGTGGTGGATGATAATGTTATCTGTGATTCGGTTGATAAAAACCACCACCATCAAAATACACTGGTCCACGAATTTGGTCATCTTGTGATGCACTATATGCCGTCTCATTTACGTTCACAGGTACGTTCACCAACGTAAGAAGCATATTAGGGGTGTGAACATCGTTTCTCGAATACTGGTTTAATCGTGGACACAGGGGTGTGGTTTGGACACAACGGGGTGTGGGTTGGTTGTGGGGACGAAAAGCAAACAAATTCGTTGGTTTCAGACGTTTCGTGATGGGTGATTGAATCAAAACTATTAACGCATTCACTTACCAAATTATTGTCTTCCTATATTTCTTGACCAGTGTTTCACCCTCCCCTCCGGCCTGTGAAAGGTCAATTTTTGAAAATGATAATTCAGCATTCGAAATCCATAGGCTTTTGTAAGTCCAGACCCCATTTTGACAGACACTCTTTAGATGCCTGGGTCGTCTGACCTCTACTATTTGACCTCTGAGATCGGTGTCATCTTATTGTCGTAATCTGCAAGTAAAGCAGATACTCGTTGCTACATGCAAAAATAACTTCTTAAAATGTTTTTCTATAGTTTTATTATCACATTTTATCTGACTGTTACAGATAGTAGCAGCATACACCCATGCTAAACAGAGTAACCTATGGAACAACCATCAATACGCTATGGCCACCAATGGAGAATATTGGGCCGAGGCAACTGCTGCATTCTTTATGTCTACTGTCAGGTCTGATGTTACTGGTGGCATGAACTTGTAAGTTTAATGTTATTACTATGTTATACAACCTACCACCTAAGATGGCCTAAAAATATAGTCAAAAGACCCCTAAAAAGGTCAAAATGGCCCCTGGAATGTAAGGGCAAGTTAGGTGGAGATCCCAAGATAATGGAGAGAACTTTCAGGAAATGAAAAGCCCATTAAAAGTATATCAATCATAAATAAGAGTAAGAGAATTGGTATCAGGTGTCCATAAGAATAAGCATACTGCGCAGCAGCCATTGCTGCTTAATATTTCATAAACACAATAGTGATAGAATCTAGAGGATCTTCAGTAAAATATAAAAAACGTGCAATTGCCAATATCCAGACCTAATATCTATCGTGGTTTGATTGATTTATGTCAATAGAATAGAGAAACATTAGCATACAATGTTTTATAAAAACAATGGCAGTTTTATAACAGGGTAATAATTTAAGAAGTCGACACAAAATCACGTGGGCCACCTTTTTGGGGTACTCTGGGTCTTGTAACTCCAAACGGGCAGTGACTAGAATCTACCGCTAAGAAATAAAAGAAGTACATCTCTGCTCTGGGTCAATATTATATATACGCAACAAATCTTTGGTTTTGTGAGCTTTGGTCAATGCCATAGATAATCTGGTAACACTCTTTCTATCTATTTTCAGATGTGGAGGTCACTACGCTTGTTCTAGTGACCTGTTATCTCGGCATTATCTGGCTAAACATGATCCTAACCTATATAAGATACTCGAGTATGTTTATACCGATAATAAACCCAATATACCAGGTGATCTAAAACCATGTGTTTAATAAATACATGATAACCATCATTGTCTTGTAATATAAACAAGAGACGAAGTGACTTGATTACATGAGTGGGGTCCCATGGACTTAAGTGGATGCGGGCGCCTTCCCTAGAAATGTTTGCCTTTCACATATGCTCTCTTTTATTCTGAGACCCCCATGTAAGTTCATTTGATGTTTGTTAATGGAAGGTTTAACTTCCCAGTCTGTAGTTAATGTTATTCATTCAATTATATACTGCTGGTTGCTCAGTTTGATTATAATTGCATACTTTGTATTTATTTTATGTGCCACTCTCTAGACCCTACTTCAGTCCTCCAGTATGATCAAGGAAAACTGTATCCACACATTTCTAATCATCATGAAGCTTGACGAGATTAAACTAGACCTCTAAGCTCTAAGCTAAAAAAACTGATCATCAGACAACACTATCCTGTAGCCTTACACATGTTTGACTACAGAAACATAATTATTTTTAAAAATAAGAGACAGTTTTATAATAAAAATGTTTATTTCCCTTTAAATATTTTGATGCATGAAAACAGACCGCCCATTGTCATATCAAAAAATAACAAATGAAGTTTCATATTAGCCAATTATAACATTCTTTCTAAGGTAGCACTATTTCTATATATCATACAAAGCTTGTTTGTCACATGACAGATGAAATCATACCTGGTATGACAAGGAAATATTGAATGACATATAGACAACCCTTCTTAACTGAAAAATTAAAAATACTACAATATCTAACACTAGTTATAAAATAGCTGATAACCACCTTACTGGTAGACTATTAATTAACTTAATTGACTGATAGTGTTTGGTGGCTCATTGATTGTTGGGTAATTTAATTTCTATTTTGTTTAAGCTACTTACAAACACATCATACTTATAGTTTTACAGTATTTTCAACTTAACATTTTAGATGTACAATCTTTCATGACAGGCATATATGGCCAAGTTAACAGCCCTGCTTAACATTTTAATACATCATGTGGCTATCTTTAAGAATGAAGGGTAGAAATAGTTCACGTTTCCCATGATCTATTCAACAATGTTGACTGACAATTTTCACCAAAAACTGAATAATGACAATGTCTTTGAATAACTTTTTTGTTAAGAAATGAAAGAATATTTTTTTTCTAAACACCACGATTTTCTAAATCTTTAACTTTGTAAATTCGAACCAGCCAATGTTCAGTAGTATAAGCTTCTTCTAAAACTTCTAATTCAAAATCTTTATTTCCAATTTCGGTATTTCTTACTCTGTCATAACCTGTAGGTTTACCTGGAGGTAAAATACACAAGATGAAAAATGATATGAAATGAATGGAGTTTTACATCCTACTCTTCTGCACCTTATGGGCTAATGATGACGGAACACCAGATGAAAATGAGGGTAATAGTATATTAACATAGATTAGTGACTTTATATCAGAAGTGTAAAGAGTAAAGATCCTAGCTCTGTATTCATTCTATAAGTAGTCTAGATACAACAGGATGATGCAGTTGATGAATATAGTAGTCAAGTAGGCATGTTCTGACTCCTCTGATCTTATCTTCATCACTTATCTTTATTATATTATTTGTAATGTCCCCCCAAGGTTTTATGTATTGTCATTCATACACATTAGTCTTCATCATAATAAATATCATCAACTAAGTACCATTTTTCATATTATATATGGCAGACTAATTGGACTGAATTCTGTACATCATAATGTACTCGATGTATTCAGTTAGAGATCAGTAAATTTGGCAATTAGAAGATCTTCAAAATTATAAATATTTACAGTTCATAACTGTCATAAATTTTGACAGGAATGGACAATTGCTTTCTATTCAAATATTAGTCAATCAAATGAAACAGTTTTTGTTGATCTGGTAAAAAGGTCCCATCAGCTAAGAGCAATACAGTGAAAACTTGAGAAATACTAAAATCATTAACCTACCTCCTTCAGTGTAGACTGAACCAAATCTATAATAGCACATTTTATACATTAAACAGTTCAACAAGACAGGAGACCCATCTTTATCAACTCGGAACTCGCCCTGCGGGGTGAAATAATCTGATTCTTTTATATGAGCTCCTCGGTCAGTACTCCCTCCAATTCTCACCATCCATAGAAATTTATTGATATCTGAAACACAAGTAAGAAAATATTCAGAAACATTTTCATGACAATAACAAAATATTAGCTTCCAAAAGTGTCTTATTGACCAAACCAGTAGCACACTAGCAGATATCAAATCAATGGTGTTTAACATCCTACTCTTCTGCAATTTATGGCCCAATGAAGATCTTTTTGGGGTTTAGGTTTAACTCTGTCAAGGGACCTTTAATGTGCACTACCTGAGGCACACAGGGCCTCGGTTTCCAAGTCAGTTCTGCATCACTGACAAGGCGAAACCAGACTGAAAAATCTGAAAGTTAATCTTGGTCTGTGATTGAACTCTGGACCCTCAGATAAGCGAGCAAGCGTCTAATTCACTATACCACTGTGGTTCCCCAAGACTAATATAAGGTACCCTCCGCAGAAATAATTGTGTAAGAAATTAAGATGTCTACAATGAAATTCTAATTAAGCCATAACAATCTAACCCAAAATGGCATGAAAAGGGTTAACTTACCATCTGAAGAATAACCAGTTAACCCTCCAAATATAACTAAAACATAATCGACATCTAATTCTCTCATTATTTCATATGCTTTATCTTCAGGTGATGCCATCGCCTAGAAAAAAACCAATAACCATAAGGTTACCTCATCTACATGTTCACTGATTTTCTTCTACCAAAGTGATTCTTCTTTGAATGGTATTTAATAGTTGATACATATAACACAGAAGAAGTCTTTATGGATTACTATTAGTCCAGTATATGTTTAGCCTAGTTCATTTCTAAATAAGGGAATATTTCAAGGCCTACCTACCTGACCAACTCGTGATATATGGGTGTTATTCCAGGTGTTATTATCAACTAACACTGTTCTATTGGCTATAGCTGTTATCTGGTACCCATAATCCCACCAGGACATAATCTTAGCATCCTACAAATAAAATAACACAATGCCAATTAACATACGCCAAGTAATAGTGTAGTTTACTGGGCAATGAAAAAAACCCTACCACTTCAAAATTTAACGTTGGTCTCATGACACTATTGGTGTGTAAACACAATAGATCATGTGACTGATGAAGTCATTTATGTATGTTTGTGGTTTGATCTATTGCATTTACACACCAATACTACTATAGAGGCCAACGTTAAATACTTTTACCAATACAAATGCCACTAAATTGCGTAATTGTTGTGCCTTGACTACATCCGAGAGTCATGTGACAAACTACATTTTATCCTCAAATAAACGCCAGCTAGGGTAACTGGTTCATTGAAGGGAATGATAGTAGAAGTATAAATATTTGGCATTAAGCGCTATAGAATTTGTGTTGGCAATCAAAACGATTTCACTAATACTTATATTCTTATAAAGTAGCAATTCTATGCATCTTATTGAACTTATCATCAGTGAATTCACCAATTCTTGCTGAAAGATCTAACAAAGCATCTAATGGAAAATATCAGTGGCAATTTCTGGTACTGTCAACTCAAATTGTTGAAAAAAATTAATTACATTTTCCTACATTATTATACAAATGACTTACATGATGTGTGTTCTGTCGCAGCCAATAATAAGCCTCTCTGAAATCATCGAAGATAATTCTACCGTTGTCCCCACCTCTAGCTGTTAGTACAATAGATGGACTACTGTAGGCCTCGGATGTTACCCAGGTACAGTGGAATGTATACATTATTAGAAAGGAGGTCATTATCATTACAACTCCAGTAGCAATCTGTAAGGAATTAATAGTAAATCAAGTTTATATTCAATAACTGATTTGTTTATTAAAATATATACCTTTCATCAAATAAACAATATGAGCATCTATCATATTGTCCAAGTATCATGCCTTAATAACTAAATGCCTTTTTAAGTTACTAAGAGCCTTAATTACTGAATACTTAGTAACTAAATGCCTTAATTACTGAATGCCTTGTAACAAATTGCCTTCTTAATAAAAGAATGCTACTAAATGCCCCAGCTCTTCAATGATATCATTGAGTATTGAGGAATTTTACTAATGGCCAGAATATATTAACTGATGACAGGCATTTTCTCTTATTACTTGCCAGATATATGGATAAGAAACAATAGAATAGTAAAATAAGAAACTCAGAATTACCTCATTTTTCAAAGGATAGGTATTGTCAGTCTTCTTGGCTTTCTTGTCTTTAATTTTAGTGGAGACATCCAGGTTCCTCATATAGGTGGAGAGAACAGCTGATACACCTATACCTGATAATATACACATTACTGGGGCCAATACTAACATCAAACGTACCATAACACCCTGAAATTAGATTCACAAAGTTTTGAAACGTGTCATATTGATGGAATAACAATGCCATATTGAGTGATGCCACAGGATTTATATAACTTGAGATACATCATTGTTTATTCCATTGTATCTTTCTTATATTGCCTTCCATACAAAACAAATGATTTGAGTTATCTTGAACACATGAATACCAAGTCAATTTGAATGATAATGTCTAAGATTTATTTCAAAACCAATTTACTAAAGAAAAAAGGTAAAGTTGTTAACTTACAGAGAAATAGATACTGGTAACACCATACATGATAATAAATATATTGGCATCAGTTAACTTAGAGAAACAGTAGTATAACCCAACTAAAATAAATAATACAAATAAAAAATATATTGGCATCAGTTAACTTAGAGAAACAGTAGTATAACCCAACTAAAATAAATAATACAGAATATAAATATATTGGCATCAGTTAACTTAGAGAAACAGTAGTATAACCCAACTAAAATAAATAATACATAATAATAAATATATTGGCATCAGTTAAGTTAGAGAAACAGTAGTATAACCCAACTAAAATAAATAATACAGAATGATAAATATATTGGCATCAGTTAACTTAGAGAAACAGTAGTATAACCCAACTAAAATAAATAATACAGAATGATAAATATATTGGCATCAGTTAACTTAGAGAAACAGTAGTATAACCCAACTAAAATAAATAATACATAATAATAAATATATTGGCATCAGTTAACTTAGAGAAACAGCAGTATAACCCAACTAAAATAAATAATACAGAATGATAAATATATTGGCATCAGTTAACTTAGAGAAACAGTAGTATAACCCAACTAAAATAAATAATACAGAATGATAAATATATTGGCATCAGTTAACTTAGAGAAACAGTAGTATAACCCAACTAAAATAAATAATACATAATAATAAATATATTGGCATCAGTTAACTTAGAGAAACAGCAGTATAACCCAACTAAAATAAATAATACAGAATGATAAATATATTGGCATCAGTTAACTTAGAGAAACAGTAGTATAACCCAACTAAAATAAATAATACATAATAATAAATATATTGGCATCAGTTAACTTAGAGAAACAGTAGTATAACCCAACTAAAATAAATAATACAGAATGATAAATATATTGGCATCAGTTAACTTAGAGAAACAGCAGTATAACCCAACTAAAATAAATAATACAGAATGATAAATATATTGGCATCAGTTAACTTAGAGAAACAGTAGTATAACCCAACTAAAATAAATAATACAGAATAATAAATATATTGGCATCAGTTAACTTAGAGAAACAGTAGTATAACCCAACTAAAATAAATAATACAGAATAATAAATATATTGGCATCAGTTAACTTAGAGAAACAGTAGTATAACCCAACTAAAATAAATAATACAGAATAATAAATATATTGGCATCAGTTAACTTAGAGAAACAGTAGTATAACCCAACTAAAATAAATAATACAGAATGATAAATATATTGGCATCAGTTAACTTAGAGAAACAGTAGTATAACCCAACTAAAATAAATAATACAGAATGATAAATATATTGGCATCAGTTAACTTAGAGAAACAGTAGTATAACCCAACTAAAATAAATAATACAGAATAATAAATATATTGGCATCAGTTAACTTAGAGAAACAGTAGTATAACCCAACTAAAATAAATAATACAGAATAATAAATATATTGGCATCAGTTAACTTAGAGAAACAGTAGTATAACCCAACTAAAATAAATAATACAGAATAATAAATATATTGGCATCAGTTAACTTAGAGAAACAGTAGTATAACCCAACTAAAATAAATAATACAGAATAATAAATATATTGGCATCAGTTAACTTAGAGAAACAGTAGTATAACCCAACTAAAATAAATAATACAGAATAATAAATATATTGGCATCAGTTAACTTAGAGAAACAGTAGTATAACCCAACTAAAATAAATAATACATAATAATAAATATATTGGCATCAGTTAACTTAGAGAAACAGTAGTATAACCCAACTAAAATAAATAATACATAATAATAAATATATTGGCATCAGTTAACTTAGAGAAACAGTAGTATAACCCAACTAAAATAAATAATACAGAATAATAAATATATTGGCATCAGTTAACTTAGAGAAACAGTAGTATAACCCAACTAAAATAAATAATACAGAATAATAAATATATTGGCATCAGTTAACTTAGAGAAACAGTAGTATAACCCAACTAAAATAAATAATACAGAATAATAAATATATTGGCATCAGTTAACTTAGAGAAACAGTAGTATAACCCAACTAAAATAAATAATACAGAATGATAAATATATTGGCATCAGTTAACTTAGAGAAACAGTAGTATAACCCAACTAAAATAAATAATACAGAATAATAAATATATTGGCATCAGTTAACTTAGAGAAACAGTAGTATAACCCAACTAAAATAAATAATACAGAATGATAAATATATTGGCATCAGTTAACTTAGAGAAACAGTAGTATAACCCAACTAAAATAAATAATACATAATAATAAATATATTGGCATCAGTTAACTTAGAGAAACAGTAGTATAACCCAACTAAAATAAATAATACAGAATAATAAATATATTGGCATCAGTTAACTTAGAGAAACAGTAGTATAACCCAACTAAAATAAATAATACAGAATGATAAATATATTGGCATCAGTTAACTTAGAGAAACAGTAGTATAACCCAACTAAAATAAATAATACAGAATAATAAATATATTGGCATCAGTTAACTTAGAGAAACAGTAGTATAACCCAACTAAAATAAATAATACAGAATGATAAATATATTGGCATCAGTTAACTTAGAGAAACAGTAGTATAACCCAACTAAAATAAATAATACAGAATGATAAATATATTGGCATCAGTTAACTTAGAGAAACAGTAGTATAACCCAACTAAAATAAATAATACAGAATGATAAATATATTGGCATCAGTTAACTTAGAGAAACAGTAGTATAACCCAACTAAAATAAATAATACAGAATAATAAATATATTGGCATCAGTTAACTTAGAGAAACAGTAGTATAACCCAACTAAAATAAATAATACAGAATAATAAATATATTGGCATCAGTTAACTTAGAGAAACAGTAGTATAACCCAACTAAAATAAATAATACAGAATGATAAATATATTGGCATCAGTTAACTTAGAGAAACAGTAGTATAACCCAACTAAAATAAATAATACAGAATGATAAATATATTGGCATCAGTTAACTTAGAGAAACAGTAGTATAACCCAACTAAAATAAATAATACAGAATAATAAATATATTGGCATCAGTTAACTTAGAGAAACAGTAGTATAACCCAACTAAAATAAATAATACAGAATGATAAATATCAACAATATCAAAATGTGGACTCTGTGAGAAAACAAGACTGACACAGACACACTATAAACTTAAGCATAGCTCACGAACTATAGCATAGCTTACGATCTAAAGAATAGCTTATGAACTTTAGTATAGCTTACTAACTATAGTATAGCTTACGAACTATAGCATAGCTTATGAACTTTAGCATAGCTTATGAACTTTAGCATAGCTTATGAACTCTAGCATAGCTTGTGAACTTTAGCATAGCTTATATAGCATAGCTTGTGAACTTTAGCATAGCTTACAAACTATAGTATAGCTTACAAACTATAGCATAGCATATGAACTCTGATGCAATAGCCTAATTTATATTCAAAACGTTAAAGAATTATTTTTAGAACACCCTCCATCTTGCATTACATGTGTTTCACTTCAATTTCAGTTAACCAAGATAAACCTGCTCAATCTTTAATAAGCATAGCAGTGTGTAATGAGGGAAAGCAGCATCATCATTAATCGATCTTAAGCATACAGTGATGTCATTAAAAGCGTGCGGCTGGCGATAATAGCCAGCTATGACACTTTCCCTGCTGGCTAGTACATGACTATGTCACTCAAGTTTGCCACCTATTATTCTATTACAAACATCTATCCTAAAAATTAGTGACAACACTGGTAAGCACATTCAGTAACACAAAATGCTTGTATTGAAACATGGATGATATTAAAAGTGATATAACTGGCCACTTACCAGGAAACATAAAGACTAGAAGTTGAAGATCAAAATAAAATGAACTCCAGGCTGTCGGTTGATGTTCAGAAACAGAGGCTATAATAGGGATGTTATTTTTAGCATAAGATGGATCCAATAGAGAGTAGAAACGACCAGTCCAAGGAGAGATTTCTAACAGGTAGTTAAGGAATACGATTAGACAAATATAAATTCAATTCATCTGTTCATTATACCTTGCTATATAGATGGACAGCTCTTCATTTATGATTTAAAAAAAAAATGAGTAAACTTGTATCCTACGAGAGAGACTGGACAAATTGCGAAGTTAACAATAAAATGGGCGTGTTTGCCATGTTTTTCGTCCTACCTTATTTGGAATGATTGACAGTTGTCGATCACGCTTTGGGGTCATGTGACATTCGGCAATCGGCTGATATTCCGATGAACAAGCTTCGTTAAGTTTTTATAATGATAATGATTTTATTTATGTTCATTCACCTCATCCCATACGTTGTATCCGTTCATTAAACTGATGCTGTGCGTCAACAAAATTCTTAGATCGTAAAAATATCACTAAATAACAAGAACTTTAGGTATGTCACCAGCTTGCCATTTTAGACAACCATTTTGTTTATATCACGTGATGTTAGATATCACGTGATGTACGACGTCACACGATCTGCATAATGCGGATTGACCTACAAGATGAGAAATTAGCTCTAATGTCCCAGTCTCTAGAAATATTAGAAATTTTTTTTAAGAATGCAATTAATAGTGATATTCCTGCTTTATTGAACTATCCAAAATTTGGACAAATGTCTCAAGTCATATTTGGGAAAGCTGATGAATTTTTCCAAGGCAAGTTGTTTAGTTGGAATTTTATATCCAGAACCCAGAACAAGTTTTATGAGCTCAAGAGTCAGTTGTCTTGGTATTGTTATCTTGGCTAATTGCCAAATATGAGCAGTAAGCATGTTTTGCGCGTGAGTGAAGTTAAGCGTGACTGTGTGTATGGGAGAGAATCAGTTTTTAGTTTTGTCAACGGTTGTATATAATTTATATCATGTCTTTAGAAATTCTTAACAAACAATTTCCTAGGTATTGTAGAATATTCCAGTTGATGACATTTTTCGTCTATAAAGAATCTAAGCACTTATGGTTCCATATTGAAAAGTTCCATTTCTAAAACTATATTTAAGATAATGTGGCTGAAACTTGTGTATGAGATGAGCTCCAGTCAAATGAAAATCGTAAAATAAAAATCAAGATTTAAAAGGATACTGCCGAGAGCTGTGGCAATAGCTGCTGCACCAAACATAATAGAACCAGACAATAATACTAGACTTTTAAACAGTAGATTAAACTGTTCACTGGATAGCTTACTACGTAAATAATCTACGAAGGCATGGATCTGACACAGTCCAAATACTCCTAGAGCCTGGAATAACAAATATCATTCAAGTTAGGGCATTTACTACTCATTGATGAATGATATGAAATGAGTTTAATACCTACACTTCTTCACCTAATAAGCTTGCATTAGAATTAGAGAAAGGACTAAAATACAAAGGCTTTTCAGAGAATTATACCAAGTAATACATCTATTGAAATGTATTTGCTATAAAGATACAACGTTTACGAAGCTTATTTCAATAAAGGCAAAAACATTTTATTTGTCTTTTAAAAATGTCATGTATTTTGTGAGGCTCCTTTTTCTACCATGGCTCCCCGGGGGCCAAGTGGTTGAGAAACACTGGCCTAGACGATGTATAAACCTGTTTCAACTGAACTCTATTTTAAGAAATTTATCCCAACATTCTAAAGTTCCTATGTACAGGCTTCATTTAGGTTTTCTACTGTGACCCAAGGGATAAAGGTAAATAAAGAACACCACAGTGAAAACAACTAATTTCAGAATTCATGTTATAAACATTAGTTAGATTTCAAAACATACTTACTGCCATGTGTTCACTAGACTGGACTGGTTGAAATCCAACAAAAGCAATCTGCATTGATAGGATAGTTCCTAGACAATATACCTACAATAATAACAATACACTTGTGCTTATCATAATTAGGCTAATTAGAGCATCAGTATATTATGACCTTCTCTTCAGCATTTTATGAGCTTATGAAGACAGGCAACACAGTGTGCAATGACGGAAACCGACAGGACAGCTGCATTAACCTACTCTTTTAGCGATTTTCAGCTTTGAGAAATCATCAGCCTGTAGCAAACAGGACCTCGGTTTATTGTCCCATCCGATCGACTAAAAGCTCTTTCCAAATCAGTCCCTCCGACCTGCATTACTGACAAGGGAAACATTTGAGAGCTCAACTCGACCTTTGCCTGGATAACCCTGGATCCTTAGGTTAGCAAACAAGCATTGTTGCAAGGCAAAGCGACTCACAAAAAAAGAATCAACATTTAAAAGTACTTACAGCAGAATAAGCAACATATATCCTGTGAGAAAAACGACCAGTGATCATTAAAACCAGTACGTGGAGTGGAATCAGATTGATCAGAAATACATAACCTCCCCAAGATGATACCTGAAACCAAGGTTACAACATTCAGAATACAATAGCAAATTTGGGGGGTAAAATAACCTCACATATAAATGTATCAATTCCAATTAATAATGAAATGAATGGAGTTTTACGTCCTACTCTTCTGCACCTGAAGGGCTAATGAAGACATAGAACACCTTGCAGTGTGCAATGAGGGAAATTTTGCCAGGACAAGAAATCTTTGAAGTGCACAGCCTGTAGCACACAGGGCCTTGATTTATTGTCTCATCTAAACGAATAGACAGTTTTTCCATATCAAATTCCTCTCATTTCAACATAATGGGTTTCATTAGAAAGTATTGACAATAAATAGTATATTCACTCACCATGTAAAAGTAAGCCAGAGCACAAAGTGATGCCCAGAACATTGACCCTGTCTTGGCAGCCTTGACCCAGAAGGTATAGGTCAACAACATACAGAAGATAGCTATACCTTCATTATCATACGACCCTGCTACAGATCTCGAGATATAGCCAGGTACAATAGCTAACATAGAGGCCGCTACTAGACCAGCACCAGCATCCTATAATACAAGGGAGATAAATCAAGTTAGACAATGAGATCTAAACAGAGAAGACCGTCACAAGCCTATGGAGACTTCACTCCATGGAAATAGCAACGTCCCTTTAAACCAACTAGTATTACTGGAAAAAGGAATAATTGAAGGGTACGGTGGCTCACAAACGATATACTTAATTTTTTCCTAAGTGAAAAGTAGTTTTTATTTTAAAAATTTAATTTTCTCCAAAGTGAGCCACTGTAGAAAGGGATTTTTAAAGAGATTTTCTCAACCTTTGGGGAAACTGAAAGTAATGTTATGAAACATCTAAAATTCTGTTAAACATTTATCTTAATATCTTATTTACACAATCTACTAAAATTTCCATGGGCCTTGCCTCTTTACAATCGATCAACTGCTCAAACTTTTCATAGAGGATAGAAAAACCAGTCAATAATACTGAAACATACCTTCAATTCCTTGGTGAAAATATAGGTGACAATGGTGGTGAAACTGGCAAACAATGGAGCCAGAAAAACACACACATTCCTTACATCAATACTAATATGGAGAAAATTCAAAAAATTGTAAATAGTAGCAGAGGTCACCATTAGACCTGAAATATAAAAAATATTGATATTCAAAATCGTAACTTAATGAGGTCTTGCTGACTTACGGATCAAAATTTGAAATTGCTGATTTTGAATCAGGAATATACAGAGAATAAAAAGCTTTCACCAATATTTAAGAATTAAAAGTTGGTGATTAACATTATTGGTGTGTCAACGTCATTGATCATGTGGTAAACTGAATAAATGCACAGTCATCTATAATTGGGGTGTCTATTAAACAGTCATATTCATATTTAATAATAGCTTTGTAGTCTATTTTTTATAGGACAACCTAAGCACTAATCGGTTGGAGATAAATCTTTGATATATCAAGACAAACTCGTTTTCCAATAATTGCAGTGTAATGTCTTAAGAAGCGTTATAGATTTTTAAACAATAATTATGATAACAATGATACTTTGAAGGCTAAGATAAGTTCAACCATGACTCTATAACTATTTCTTTCTAAGCAAAAGATTTCATGTTTTCTATCATTAGTTCTTAATTAAAACACAGTTAAGTTTCACTAATTGTCCATTGGATTCAAGTTCAACTGTATTCTTACCAGGGTAAATAGTTCCACCAATAATACGACCTAATGGATACCAAGCTCTATCATCAAACCAGTTATGGAAATTATAAAATCCCTTCTCAGCCAAGAACTTGGTGGTACGATAATTGAAATAAGGATCAAATTCATGAATAACACTTTCAAACTGCAGCACAGAAAACAATCGAGTGGAAAAAGCTGAAAATGAAATGAAGATTTATAAGTTTGTGATTGGTAGTAAAATATAAAACTATGATTTACATCTGTAGAATGTTCACATGATTTATAACAGGCCTTCTCAACTGTGGGTTCCATGGCCAAAAGTGGCGTGCGGACATATTATTGCTAGGCATGATACTGCTTTCCCTCACTCCCCCCACCCCTTTACTTCCTACAAAATGAATCGATAAGTAGCGCTTGTTGCTATTTTGACTAAAGGTTTGTAAAATTTAAAGGGTTTAAATTCCCCCTTTGGTAGAAACAGGGTTGTTCACTTCTATGTATTTACCAGTCATGTCTGACAGGAGCTACAAAATGACTGAATGTAATTTTGATCTTCATGACATTTTCTATCCAAATGAACAAGATTTTTTCAGAATTTCTCATGCATCCTTGATGAAAATTGATATAAGATCATTATTTCTGTCTTAAAATGTCTGATTGGTCAATTCTAAAATCAACAGCCCAGTGTAGAAAACTTACTTCAATCATTTCTTCAGTTTTTCATACAAGCTATCAAACAAACCCCAAGAAATGTCCATCCCGAGGGATGTCAGAGGGCATAAAAAGATAGCTGATAACTCATTTCATTTGCTACTTAGATTTAAAGAAGTAAGTGATATTAAGTTATACATCTTGTGCTTCATTCTATTTTGTTACAAGGTTCAACAATGATGGTATTACAGGAAATCAACTTACCCAAAATGGCTGCAATGGTTAAAATCATTAACTTCAATAATGTGTCCTGTTTCTGTGGAGACATTTTCAGGATCCAAGCCGCCCCAAACGGTGCACTTGACGTTTTCATCTTGACGTTTTACCTGACAACTGTGACTACTGTCCTGTAATAAAAATTGTACCACTATTGAATTTGACATGAAGACAACATTTAGTGCTCTGTGATTTCGAACAAAAGTCCATCTTCTTCCGTCTTTAAAATGATACTGATTTTTAAAATGGACATAAAATTCAAGTTTAAGTTCTTAAGAATGGTCAATACGAACATATATATTTCATCAGTGAAATTACCTGGTGTCATAAAGTAACAGAATCCCTAAAATTTGGAAAACCCATAAAATTGAGTAATAATTGAATAATGCTAAATCAATTTAATAAGCAATTTCAATAATAAATTGCATTTTTATGGATAATTACTAAGTTTTAAGGATTCATTGCATTCTTTTATGTTATTCATATATCTACTGATGGGCTATTATAGGCTACTCTTATTGACCAAGTTTAATGTTATCAAATTTTTGTTTATTCTAAGACACAGTAGGCCTATTCCTTTAATGCAGCATTCTACCTGCAGAAATGTATTTCTGTCTTAATTAGAAAGTAATCTACTTTACAACCATTATATATATTTTATGATTCCATCTATTTGGTTAATGAAAATGCCAATTTACAAAAAAACTTATTGATTTGTGTGTTTGCATAAAAACTTATTTTCTAAAGAACCAAAGACATTCCTTGAAAAATTGCAAATGAAACCATAAATTAGTAGTGTAAATTTGTAATTTAAGCTCACTGTAGTCTTAGAATGACTAGGCCTACTCTCTACATTTCTGACTTCCGAAACAAGTCAATTTAGTTACTAAGTGAAGCAAGTCCAATTTGCTAAATCCACAAAACATACTCATATGTTAAATGTAAGTAATTCAACAATTGAAGTATGCAAATTTCATAAGATCTAATTCGCATGAGCTGAGGGCAACCAGAAAAATGGGAAAAAAGATTGTTTTGGCCTGATTATACAGGTTGTCCTACTACACAAGTTAGACATGGAAATGCCACATCAGCAACTACAGGTACTCGCTTTCCCAGAGAATTTCACCGAAACATATCATTCTCAAAATTGCAACAACATATTGGCCTTGGTAATCAGTTTTGGGATGTTTCCTCTGGGAAAATTAAAATGCCAAGATGCTAACAAACCTGATTTTCTTAGAATTTTTGTCCAAAAGTAAATAAGTTCTAAATAAAACAGGAACCGGTATCCCCACGACGTGGACGCTGATTGGTTGAAGTTTAAACGGTGTAAGTAATTTTTATTCCTTAAAGAAAGTCCTGCAGACAATTTATGCGAACAACATTTGTCAAATAACGCTATTCATGTCCTCTTCTGTTTTATTTTATATTTCTCATTCTTATGTATTGACAAAATGACAGAAGATGGACAAACGAAAGTGAAAAAAACTGTACAGAGCAATTAACAGCTAAATTTCATAGAACTACTACACCGTTTTGCAAAAGGGAGACTACTCCTGTTTTCACACTTACCTCCCTTTGGTAAACAATTTTAATATCGATTATTACAGAAATCCAGAATTTAGTGATTTACGCTAGATCTATGGTGTATAGGGGTCGAATCGTAATAGAATAGGACTTCGGATTGAGGTAAGTGTTGTTGTTTTAGATTTAAATTAAGATCAATCTTAGATTCAGAGAGAAAACTTCCATTTCATTGATAGAATAGAAAATTTGTACTGCCTCAATTTCATTCAATCCAAGCATCTCATTGACCACTGGCCTAATGGTGTCAGTTCTGATAATATATTCAATATGCCATACTCATACTGACAATCATTTCATGTTTTTTTATTCTGACATTTCTATTCCCAGCCTCTGATAGCTATAATTTGGATCTGTCGAAACTGCTATCAGAGGCTGGGAATAGAGTCAGCAAGTATTGGACTATCCTTTCCACTATAACATAAAAGTGGCAGAACCCCACCCCAACTCTAGCTCAACCCAACCTCAACCTAACCTCAACCCAACCTCAGTTATTTCTTGATTTTTGGCAGGCCAATAAATGATCAATCACACCAATAATGAAATAAAGACCAAAAACCCAAATCCACCAATACGCTAGATTACTTATTGTGTTGTCTGCAGACTAAAATATACAATAATGGGTACACTGTGATATTAATTTCTAGATTTGTATTTTTTCCACAGTATGTTTTGTAGTTTAATTAAATCGACTGATCCATAAAGTTTCAAAGTTGAGTCCCTTGAATATTGATTTCACATAATGTAATAAGTATTGTCTATGATATTTGGCCTAAGCTTGAATTTGAATACAAATACCTTTCCCTTCAATCAATATATCATGTTGCTCAATCTACAATCACAAAATATTTTAACTGTTCACTATTCAGTTGGGTTGGGATATTGACTTTGATGTAGGTGGGTGAATTTAAAACTTGACATTAAGTAACTTAATGCAGATCAATATCATTCCTTTCTGTACTGAATTGGGTTCATGGATAACACTGTTACCAGTATCAGATAGCTGTGATGTGATGACAGGACTTCAGCAGTAGCCTATCTACTGTGGGATCTACATCAACAACAGGCATTTCTAAATTCTTACAAATGTAACCAATGACACCTTTGAAAACGTAAGACTTATAGTAACGATTAGATGTTAGAAGGTGTTTGAAGAGATAGTCTACTATTAAAGCACTGGTCGAGATCACAAGTTGAAATACACCAATTTATTAAATAATTGCTAGCTTCTGGAGAGGTTTACAAGTAAAACAAATACCTGTAATTCAAACATGCACAGTAATTGATTCAGGGAGTTACCGGAAGGGGTCCAATTTGTCATGGTCAAGAACATTACTCAACTTTTTATTTGTAAGCAGAGACTAACGTTTGATATAGAAGTTTGAAATTCATCTTGGAATTATATGATCCTTTAAAAGCGTTTGACCATCACAAGGTTTTTTAGGAAAATAATAAAAGAAATTGTTTACAAAATAACAGATGTCTAGGTCTAAACTTGCTTCTGTGAATTATTAATGATCAATAATTACAAATTTAGTAAGGTAAATTGGTCAAAAAGTGACCAAAGAATTCTCAATATGGTGATAATAATAGACTCTTTATTTAATGTCAGAATTATGTTCAAAACATAAGGACATGGTCCTGTCTAACTTTCAGTACATGGAGGCAAACATAGATTCTTCATTTTACATGAACATGGTCCTGTCTAACATTCAGCCCATGGAGACAAACATAGAATCTTTATTTTACATATGTAAGAATTAGGCCTATAACTCTTTCTAATTAATAGAAGACACCTGTAAGTCTTAGCTAATTTTTACCTATCTATTAACCTGGACAATAATATACTGCAACAATATTTTCGTTATTGGGATAACACTTTCTTATCCCAATAACGAAAATATTGTTGCAACACCACTTTCTAAATGACATTAAATCACCTAATAATGTACTATATCAGATAAGTAAAAGAGCTAGGTAAGACAAGTTAAGGGTAATCAAGTACTCAATTAGTATAATTACTATTAAGTTAATTAGTGATGCAGAATAAGTTTCTGACCATTATCAGATAATTCTAGACCAGACCAGAGAAAAATCAATGCTATAATTAGACTAGAATTGTAGCCGGTACGAAGCTTGTCCTGCCGGTTCCTGCTCATTAATTATTCATAAGTCTTGTACATCCAGAGAATAGAATGAAGCCATATTTGACAGCCATAACGGTATAAAATTTCAGTACATTTTCATCAATTCTGCACTATTTTGATGGTATGTTTATTTAATGCATGTTGACTATTGAGATATTTTAACTCATATGGCCACATGGCATTGACTCCACAGCTGGCATATATTGAACAGTCAGATCAATAACTCATGGTAAATGAACCAATCAGAATTGTCTTATTATAATATTGACCAATCAGACTGGTTGTAACAAAGTGAATATGTATAATGAGAATGGTTATGTACAGTGAAGGTTTGTTGCTAATATTCGTTTAATGTTTTAATATCTTGTGTTTATTTAACTCTAATGAGGGTATGGTAAATTACATGACGTCATGACATGACAGTAGATTTGACAGTGTCAAGCGTTTATTGTAATTTCCTATGATATTTGCAAACTATAATAATGTGAAATCTGTCAGTCACAATGATGGTATTTGTTACTATATTGATTTATTTAATAGTCTTATTTACATTGTGATAAATTAGCTGTTAGTTCTGTTAAATATACTAGGTATTACCGTGCAATTTTAAAAGATTATGAAATTTTATAGTTCCCAGGTAGTAAGCATAGCGTTTAAGCGTTGAAAGATGGTACAAGCCTATACCATATTGTAGTCCAAGGATGGTGTCTTGTTCTTGAAATCACGTATCTTAGATTTCCACAATGATATTTTTTAAGAGTTTTTTTGTCAATATTGAGGGTCACCATTTCAACTCGACAATTTGTCTATGTTTCTCTAACTGGGTTTTATCAGTTTATGGCCGTTGCCTAATCTTTCAATTTCTTCTCTTAAATATGACCAAACAAAAACTTACTTTTAAAGGAAGTGAATGAGGTTACAGGATCTACAATATAACACAACAGATATAATCGCATTGGCGCGGGAACAGGGGGGCAGGGGGGGCAAAAAATTTTTGTTGGGGGGCAGAAAAACTTTTGCCCCCCCAAAAAATGAAATAAAATAATTACATGTACCGGGTAGCCTAAATATGTAATTGTCTCATAAGGCCATATTTGTAAATTTCCTTGGTTTTTTAACCTTCGAAGCTGGTAAATAATATAAGATTCTCTATCACAATCAAATTATTTGAATAAATAATAATTTTTGTCTTAATTCTTTTGAGTTATCTCCCGAAATTCGATTAATTTTGAAATAAAGGTATATGAATGATAACAGTTTTTTGACTTTGAAAAAGTTTGCCCCCCCAACCTGAAATTTGTTCCCGCGCCCCTGAATAATCGTTC
The DNA here is from genome assembly GCA_030562195.1 of Nipponacmea schrenckii. Classification (NCBI taxonomy): domain Eukaryota; kingdom Metazoa; phylum Mollusca; class Gastropoda; family Lottiidae; genus Nipponacmea; species Nipponacmea schrenckii. Next base: position 3,941,798 of record JAUJPP010000006.1, read on the forward strand.
CCTTGTTTTTGAAATTTGTGATATTTTTTTTTTTGTAAGGTTAGTTTTAGGGTTTAGAACTGTTCTGTACTGTATACAATAAAAGATATGATTGTGTTGTTTATTGTAATAGTCTTTTAGAGTATATGCTGTTGTCCTGTCATCTAACATTTCGTCTTCTTAGAAACACTTCCCTTGATTTTGGAATTTGTGATATGACTTTTATAAGGTTAGTTAGAAAACGCTGTTCTTTAGAAAACAATAGATATCAATAAGTATGATTACCTTTGAAACCTTGACATTCAGTTAGAAACCTGGTTAGTGAGATAGAAACTTTGTCAGTGAGATAGAAACCTTGTCACTGAGACAGAAACCTTGTCAGTGAGATAGAAACCTTGAAATTCAGTTAGAAACCTGTCAACTAGATAGAAACCTTGTCAGTGAGATAGAAACCTTTTCAACTAGATAGAAACCTTGTCAGTGAAATAGAAACATTGTATATTTCATTGATTATATCAATCATTGATTATATCTCTACTGTCATTTGGATAGAAACCTTGTCAGTGAGATAGAAACCTTTTCAGTGAGATAGAAACCTTGTCAGTGAGACAGAAACCTTGACATTCAGTTAGAAACCTGGTCAGTGAGATAGAAACCTTGTCAGTGAGATAGAAACCTTGTCAGTGAGACAGAAACCTTGTCAGTGAGATAGAAACCTTGAGATTCAGTTAGAAACCTGGTCAATGAGATAGAAACCTTTTCAGTGAGATAGATACCTTGTCAACTAGATAGAAACCTTGTCAGTGAGATAGAAACCTTGTATATTTGATAGAAACCTTGTCAGTGAGATAGAAACCTTGTCAATGAGATAGAAACTTTGTCAGTGAGACAGAAACCTTGTCAGTGAGATAGAAACCTTGTCAGTGAGACAGAAACCTTGACATTCAGTTAGAAACCAGGTCAGTGAGATAGAAACATTGATAATCAGATAGAGACCTTGTCAATGAGATAGAAACCTTGTCAGTGAGATAGAAACTTTGTCAACTAGATAGAACCTTGTCAGTGAGATAGAAACCTTGTCAATTTGATAGAAACCTTGTCAGTGAGATAGAAAACCTTGTATATTAGATAGAATATAGACAGTGAGATAGAAACCTTGTCAATGAGATAGAAACCTTGTCAATGAGATAGAAACCTTGTCTATTAGAAAGAAACCTTGTCAATGAGATAGAAACCTTGTCAATTAGATAGAAACCTTGTCAGTGAGATAGAAACCTTGTCAATGAGATAGAAACCTTGTCAACTAGATAGAAACCTTGTCATGTAGATAGAAACATTTTCAATTAGATAGAAACCTTGTCAGTGAGATAGAAACCTTGTCAATGAGAAACAAACCTTGTCAGTGAGATAGAAACCTTGTCAATTAGATAGAAACATTGTCTATTAGATAGAAACCTTGTCAATTAGATAGAAACCTTGATAATCAGATAGAGACATTGTCAGTGAGATAGAAACCTTATCTATTAGATAGAAACCTTGGTAACAGAACTATCTCAATCTATCTATTTAATTCTCAATATTATTTCTATTTTTCAGATTTTGACAAAGAGTGAAAACAGAATCAAAGTGTGAAAAAGATATTTCAAATTTTTGACTTTTTATGTAATTAGTTTTACTTTTTAACAATGAGTGGCTAATTATCCTAATGGCTTTATCAATGATGTCATAAAGGAGCAGAGATTAATTAAGAATCATTTTCAACGAACCAGTATGACACAATAGAAGAAATTGTTGTTTAGTGTTAAAAGATGGCTGACCTTGGAGACGGTGATCAGAGTGAAAGGTCAGGGTTGATGACTGGTGGACCAACGAAGAGGTCAAAGGGTAAAGAACCAGATTGGAGTCGGTTTGGATTAAGTTCAGATCAACAGACGTCTGGTAAAGGTAATTCCCAGAATGCACTGGAGCAAGGAACATATCAGACCTCTGATTACGGGAATAAAAACGAACTGTTTAGAGAAGACCAGGTAAGTTCAATGATTTGACCACCATCTTGTCTTAAATCATCTAACCATCAATAATTGAATTTTTCCAAGGAATAAAAAGCATGACAATTTTGTCAAATAAAATCTTGTCCAAAGAATGGCATAATCAGGAATAAAAGTAGTGCAGTAGTGAACTAAAGAGTAAGCATTGCCTGCTTTATTCACGGCACCAATCCAGTACTAGACTTGTAGAGTAGTGGACTCCTTAAAAGGGAAGTACCAACAGGTCTGCTTTCTACACTAGAGTACCGAGTACCATTAAGTGTTTAAAAAGAGTAAGCACCCATTACAATAATGAAAATCAGCATCACATCTTGAATCTTTTCAAACCAATCTGACTGGATTTTTTTTTTTTTTTTCTGTGATTTTTTATTTCATGTAAAAAAAAAATTTTCTTAAATTTTTTTTTTTTCAGGATATTTCAGATGTACCCTGGTGGAAATCAAATTTTTTTATCTCCGCCCCCGTTTTATTTGGAACGTGGGATGGTGTTTTTACATCGTGTTTAATCAACATACTGTCAGTAGTAATCTTCCTGCGTATGGGATGGATAGTGGTGAGTAGTCTTCCCTTACTTCTTATAATACATAGACAAACTTTGAACACTTTTTTACCAAATATTATTTTTTTCTTATAATATGTACTTATAAAAGAACCTAGCTGTCAATATCACATGGTTGCTAGATTCTTAACTATTAATTTTTCCATTTATACAAAAATATGTAGGCCCTACATTTATAACTATTACTAACTTGCATTTATTTTTCAATAACTGTAGTTTGTACAACAAGGACACAATCTAAGATTTGTGGCAATTTCAATATAACCATTCATGTAAAATGTGAAATTAGTATTAATAAAAGTAGCTTCATTATATATGTAATAATTAAATGATAAATAAAAAACACAATTAGTCACACAACAAACATACATTATTCAGTTTGTCACATGATCACTTGATTTACATACCAATAATGCTAATGAAACCAACTTTTAAATCTTAATGGATTAGAAAAAGTTGGTTCTCGTAATCTATCTGGATTGAAATTGTCCTTAAAGAATATGAAGGGTTAAAGAAAAAGCTGAAACTCATAAATAAGAACTATGTCTATTTGGTTTACTGTCCTATAATAACAAACAATAACAATGTTTGGCAAACAGTTGGTACATTTGGTACTTATTATACAGAAAAAACAACAGATAAGGTGGTTTATTGGTACATTTCATAATTATCTAGGTACAAATTAACTTTGTAATGTGAAATTTTGCTGTTTGAATAAAATAGCTAGACAGAAAGTCAATATAGGTTTATTACTGATTAAATAACAATAACTGCTGATATTACAATATTATAACTGCTGATATTACAATATTATATTCAAGAGAATTACATTACAGTCTAATTAAAATATAGACCTAACTTTCTGTTCTTGTTTTATTAGTTTCGTTTCGTATGTTTTTATTAGCTATTGGCTTTGTACATAACCACTACAGTTAGGTCTAACACTTTCCTTCAATACGGACTGTTTGAACGACCTTTGACCTAACTCAGTTTTAACCAATCACGTGGCTCCTTTCCCTGCGACAGGATAATGTGACGCGAACAATTGGTATATTCTCTGATGTATTAGACTAGCTTATCAAGTCCGCTCAAATAGAAAGTAGAACAATATGGCTGTTTCTTCAACCGCTGATATATTATTTCTTTATTATGGATTCAATATAGACACCGAAGAAGCTTTATACTAAATAAAATGTGTGTTTGATATGTGGAATGGCCTTTGTACCAGGGTTTTCCATTGGCTGTTCTGTATCAGTTCAAATTAAGTGGATCGGTTAAAATAGAGGTCATTAGGTTAAAACTGAGTTAGGTCAAAGGTCGTTTGAATAGTCCGTATTGAAGGGCAGTGTTAGACCTAACTGTAGTGTTTACATACAAGGGGAGATAATAATAATATTATATTGTTACAGGGTAATGCTGGTATAGGTCTATCTATTGTTACTGTATTTCTATCTATTAAGGGGAGATAATAATAATGTTACAGGGTAATGCTGGTATAGGTCTATCTATTGTTACTGTATTCCTATCTATTAAGGGGAGATAATAATAATATTTTATTGTTACAGGGTAATGCTGGTATAGGTCTATCTATTGTTACTGTATTCCTATCTATTAAGGGGAGATAATAATAATATTATATTGTTACAGGGTAATGCTGGTATAGGTTTATCTATTGTTACTGTATTCCTATCTATTAAGGGGAGATAATAATAATATTTTATTGTTACAGGGTAATGCTGGTATAGGTCTATCTATTGTTACTGTATTTCCTACTATTAAGGGGAGATAATAATAATATTTATTGTTACAGGGTAATGCTGGTATAGGTCTATCTATTGTTACTGTATTCCTATCTATTAAGGGGAGATAATAATAAATATATGTTACAGGGTAATGCTGGTATAGGTTTATCTATTGTTACTGTATTCCTATCTATTAAGGGGAGATAATAATATTATATTGTTACAGGTAATGCTGGTATAGGTCTATCTATGTTACTGTATTCCTATCTATTAAGGGGAGTATAATAATATAATGTTACAGGGTAATGCTGGTATAGGTCTATCTATGTTACTGTATTCCTATCTATTAAGGGGAGATAATAATAATATTATATTGTTACAGGGTAATGCTGGTATAGGTCTATCTATTGTTACTGTATTTCTATCTATTAAGGGGAGATAATAAGAATATTATATTGTTACAGGGTAATGCTGGTATAGGTCTATCTATTGTTACTGTATTCCTATCTATTAAGGGGAGATAATAAAATATTATATTGTTACAGGGTAATGCTGGTATAGGTCTATCTATTGTTACTGTATTTCTATCTATTAAGGGGAGATAATAAGAATATTATATTGTTACAGGGTAATGCTGGTATAGGTTTATCTATTGTTACTGTATTTCTATCTATTAAGGGGAGATAATAAAATATTATATTGTTACAGGGTAATGCTGGTATAGGTCTATCTATTGTTACTGTATTTCTATCTATTAAGGGGAGATAATAATAATATTTTTTGTTACAGGGTAATGCTGGTATAGGTCTATCTATTGTTACTGTATTTCTATCTATTAAGGGGAGATAATAATAATATTATATTGTTACAGGGTAATGCTGGTATAGGTTTATCTATTGTTACTGTATTCCTATCTGTTAAGGGGAGATAATAATAATGTTACAGGGTAATGCTGGTATAGGTCTATCTATTGTTACTGTATTCCTATCTATTAAGGGGAGATAATAATAATGTTACAGGGTAATGCTGGTATAGGTCTATCTATTGTTACTGTATTCCTATCTATTAAGGGGAGATAATAATAATATTATATTGTTACAGGGTAATGCTGGTATAGGTTTATCTATTGTTACTGTATTCCTATCTATTAAGGGGAGATAATAATAATATTATATTGTTACAGGGTAATGCTGGTATAGGTCTATCTATTGTTACTGTATTCCTATCTATTAAGGGGAGATAATAAGAATATTATATTGTTACAGGGTAATGCTGGTATAGGTCTATCTATTGTTACTGTATTCCTATCTATTAAGGGGAGATAATAATAATATTATATTGTTACAGGGTAATGCTGGTATAGGTCTATCTATTGTTACTGTATTCCTATCTATTAAGGGGAGATAATAATAATATTATATTGTTACAGGGTAATGCTGGTATAGGTTTATCTATTGTTACTGTATTCCTATCTATTAAGGGGAGATAATAAAAATTTTGTTACAGGGTAATGCTGGTATAGGTCTATCTATTGTTACTGTATTCCTATCTATTAAGGGGAGATAATAAGAATATTATATTGTTACAGGGTAATGCTGGTATAGGTCTATCTATTGTTACTGTATTCCTATCTATTAAGGGGAGATAATAAGAATATTATATTGTTACAGGGTAATGCTGGTATAGGTCTATCTATTGTTACTGTATTTCTATCTATTAAGGGGAGATAATAAGAATATTATATTGTTACAGGGTAATGCTGGTATAGGTTTATCTATTGTTACTGTATTTCTATCTATTAAGGGGAGATAATAATAATGTTACAGGGTAATGCTGGTATAGGTCTATCTATTGTTACTGTATTTCTATCTATTAAGGGGAGATAATAATAATGTTACAGGGTAATGCTGGTATAGGTCTATCTATTGTTACTGTATTTCTATCTATTAAGGGGAGATAATAATAATATTATATTGTTACAGGGTAATGCTGGTATAGGTTTATCTATTGTTACTGTATTCCTATCTATTAAGGGGAGATAATAATAATGTTACAGGGTAATGCTGGTATAGGTCTATCTATTGTTACTGTATTCCTATCTATTAAGGGGAGATAATAATATATATTGTTACAGGGTAATGCTGGTATAGGTCTATCTATTGTTACTGTATTTCTATCTATTAAGGGGAGATAATAATAATATTATATTGTTACAGGGTAATGCTGGTATAGGTTTATCTATTGTTACTGTATTTCTATCTATTAAGGGGAGATAATAATAATATTATATTGTTACAGGGTAATGCTGGTATAGGTCTATCTATTGTTACTGTATTCCTATCTATTAAGGGGAGATAATAAGAATATTATATTGTTACAGGGTAATGCTGGTATAGGTTTATCTATTGTTACTGTATTTCTATCTATTAAGGGGAGATAATAATAATATTATATTGTTACAGGGTAATGCTGGTATAGGTCTATCTATTGTTACTGTATTCCTATCAGTATCCGTGGTATTAATCGTAGCTCTCAGTGCTATTGGAGTATGTGAACGATGTCGAATGGAAGGAGGAGGAGTCTATTTTCTTATTTCTCATGTATTAGGGGGGAGAATTGGAGGCAGTATTGGAATAGTCTATTGTTTTGCTCAGGTGAGTACTTCCTACGATCTATACAACTGTGTTTCAAGTTTTTTGACATTGATCATACCGGTATTATAACTTTTCTGGACTGCCATTTTTTCGTCTTATGGCAATACCTACTGTCAGATCAGTAAATTATTTTACCCTCCAAAATATGTCAGAATGAACCAGCTTGACTATTTTATTCAAGTTTATTTTCTGGAAGAAGAGCCATCATAGAGACAAGGAACACTTGAATATCAATCCTATTAGTTCTCTGCTTTTTAAGTCAGTTTGTCCCTTTTAATACCCCCCTTGCCCCCAAAACCCCCCAACACTAGTTGTTGTCTCTGATAGTTTAAAGAAAGAAACAACTATATTTTACAAGGATAACAACTTAGGTCCACAAGTCTGCCGTAACAGGGATCCTTTCTACCAGCTGGTCCTTGGCCAAACCTGTTGGCATTGATCTTTCCCGGATTATCCGTACCCATTTACAGCTGGGTCAACTTATTCTAATCTTGTTTCCAGGCTGTGAGCTGTTCGCTATCAGTGATGGGTTTTGGAGAATCCATCATGGAGTTAATCGGTCAGACCAACACCTGGATAGCTCGTAGTGTTGCCTTTGGTGTAGTCATTCTACTTATGGGTAAGTTTTATTCTCAATAGACCTTATTCATACGTCGGCCATATTGAATCCAGAACTCGGCTCATAACGTTAACTATAAACGGTAACAGCGTACATTGTAGTAAAATCATCTCTTGACATCTTTCAATCCAACTTCTTCAGTCAAAACTATTCATATTTTACCTATACAAGAACATGTCTGACCTAGTTACCAGAATCAGGACACAAGGTTAATTAGGAGATATTGGTGTGACCTGGCCAAACTACTTTTCTATACTTGAAAATATCATGACCCTTTAGCCTTGACATTATTTTTCTGATTTAGTCTGGCGTTGTAATTTAATGGATTCCAATAAGGTTTGATCTAAGAACGACATGAAAGTTTCGGACGATATTTTACATCATTAAAATAGGATTTAATTAAGCTAATCAATGATCCTTTCAGATGAATATTAATTTTACATATTAATAAGAAATTTTCTCACTCTTGATTGGGTGTTTGGGCTATTTATTCATATGACACACATATGCAGGGTGTAAGAGTTTGACAGTAGGGTGTAAAACTCCATTATATTTCAGGTATTAATGTAGCAGGTGTAAAGTGGGTTATACGACTCCAGTTAGTGTTATTATTAGTGTTATTTTTATCAGCCATGGATCTGATTGTTGGATCATTTGTTCATACTGATGTTGGTAGGTATAGATATATAGTTATATTGATTTTTAACATCAAGTATATCAAATATACAAATTATAGTGGGGTTCCATAATAAAAGGATGTCAGTATTGGCAAACCAATTTTCATGACAAATTTTAAAGTACATAACAGTAGAATATAAAACTCCATTTCATTAGTCCAATAAGATACAGAACAGTAGGATATAAAACTCCATTTCATTAGTCCAATAAGATACAGAACAGTAGGATATAAAACTCCATTTCATTAGTCCAATAAGATACAGAACAGTAGGATATAAAACTCCATTTCATTAGTCCAATAAGATACAGAACAGTAGAATATAGAACTCCATTTCATTAGTCCAATAAGATACATAATAGTAGGATATAAAACACCACTCTATTTCATTAGTCCAATAAGATACAGAACAGTAGGATATAAACACTACTCCACTTCATTAGTCCAATAAGATACAGAACAGTAGGATATAAAACACTACTCCATTTCATTAGTCCAATAAGATACAGAAGATTAGGATATAAAACACTACTCCATTTCATTAGTCCAATAAGATACATAACAGTAGGATATAGAACTCCATTTCATTAGTCCAATAAGATACAGAACAGTAGGATATAAAACTCTATTTCATTTCATTAGTCCAATAAGATACAGAACAGTAGGATATAAAACTCTATTTCATTTCATTAGTCCAATAAGATACAGAACAGTAAGATATAAAAACTCCATTTCATTTCATTAGCTCAATAAGATACAGAACAGTAGGATATAAAACTCTATTTCATTTCATTAGTCCAATAAGATACAGAACAGTAGAATATAGAACTCCATTTCATTAGTCCAATAAGATACAGAACAGTAGGATATAAAACTCTATTTCATTTCATTAGTCTAGTATTATAAGATACAGAACAGTAGGATATAAAACTCCATTTCATTAGTCCAATAAGATACAGAACAGTAGGATATAAAACTCTATTTCATTTCATTAGTCTAGTATTATAAGATACAGAACAGTACGATATAAAACTCCATTTCATTAGTCCAATAAGATACATAACAGTAGTGTATACTATTCATTAGTCCAATAAAAGATGGATACAATTATTACCAGTATATGAAACTCTGTTTATTTAATTTCTCCCCAGATAATGGTGTTACTGGATATACTGAGATTAACTTTGTGAATAATTCCGGACCTCAGTATGCTGATGGAGAGAGTTTTTTCAGTATTTTTGGTCTGTTTTTCGCCACGGTGACTGGTATTCTAGCAGGAATAAATATGAGTGGAGATTTACAAGATCCGTTTTATAATATCCCACGGGGAACTCTAGCTTCTTTAGGTGTAGGGTAGGACAGCTTTCTACCTTAATTTGGGAGATATGGGGTCATGAAACTCAGAATGTAGCCGTCAGTAAAATCGAATGATTTATTGAGAGAGTGAAAACATTGTGTCAGTTGTGATATTATCGATAAACTTTTCATCTACTTTAAATTGGTTGTTGGTAAAATATAGACGTAACACCCTCCTGTCAGAATAGTCACGCCATGCCCCTGAATGTATATGTTTTTTGTTTTTTTCAGAACCATCCTATACATATCTTTTATACTAGTATTAGGAGCAACTTGCTTACGTTCCTATCTACTCGATGATTACATGATAGCAGAAAAGGTAGGTAACTCTTTATAACTTCTATATTTAAAATCATTGTCTAAGGAAAGAATTAGGCTTTCGATTACCCTTTGATATTGAATGATGTTAGACAAGGTTGATCCAGTGATAAGATTGATATAGTCAGAATTTATGATTTGCTGCAGATTAAAATGATTTCTCCTTGCCCAGGAAAAATATTTTGTTAATTATTTAAAAATTCATTCATAATTTCATGTCTTTAATACATTTGCTTGGTAGTGTTTCCTTCATTCATTCATTAATGAATTTCTTATTGTAAGTTATTGTCTTTATTCATTCATCCATGTCTTTCTGTATAATTCTGTCTGTGTTTTTTAAGAATAACCAACCTTTATTTATTCTTTCTTTCATGTCTGTCTGTCCATCTATCCTATCTATCTATCTTATCTATCCTGTCCTTGCTATCTGTCTATCTTATCTATTTTACCCTAGCTACCCTATCTACCCATCTATCTATCCTTTCCTATTTATCTACATTTCCTTTCCTATTTATCTACCTATCCTTTCCTATTTATCTACCTATCCTTTCCTATTTATCTACCTATCCTTTCCTGTATATCTACCTATCTGTCAATTCTATCCAACCTATCTATGTTATCTATCCTGTTCTCTCTATCCTTTCCAAACTATCTATCCTGTTTATTTATGCTATCTATCCTATCTAATCTATCCAACCTATATCTATGTTATCTATCCTGTTCTCTCTATCCTTTCCAAACTATCTATCCTGTTTATTTATACTATCTATCGTATCTATCTAATCTATTCTGTTCTATCTATCTATCTTATGTATCCTGTTCTATCTATCCTTTCTGATCTATTTATCTTTCTATCCTGTCTATACTATCTATCCTATATATCTAATCTATTCTGTTCTATGTTATCTATCCTGTTCTCTCTATCCTTTCCAAACTACCTATCCTGTTTATTTACACTATCTATCCTATCTATCTAATCTATTCTGTTCTATCTATCTAATGTATCCTGTTCTATCTATCCTTTCTGATCTATTTATCTTCCTATCCTGTCTTTACTATCTATCCTATATATCTATCTATCTATATATTGTAGGTGTCTATAGTAGGATTTCTATGGTTAGCTGGTTTATATTTATCATCTGTATCATCCTGTATGGGAAGTCTGTATGGCCCACCTCGTATCTTACAATCCATTGCCAACGAAAATGTTATACCATTTATGAAAATATTAGGAAAAGGGGTGAGTTACTATGGTTATGAGATGATTTGAATGGCATTAACAGAATAAACTCTTTATTGGGGCAATACAATGGATGATATAAACAAAATGAAAACACTTAGATATTATTGGCAGTTTTTGCATTTACTATGACATGTAAGTTTAGTGGAATGCAAGAATCACAGATGTCTGACTCAAAAGCGAAATGCTCATTAAATGTTAGATAAAACTGCTTTACAATCTCGACGTCACAGAATGCTTTAGTAAATTTATTATGTGAATTTTTCAGCGTGGACCCAATAAAGTTCCAGTATATGCTTTAATTGTGATAACGCTTGTAGTGTTATTGTTTATCTGTGTTGGACAAGTCAACACTTTAGCTCCTGTTGTCACCACGGCGTTCATGTTGACCTACGCTGCCATAGATTATAGTTATTTTGCTCTAGCCATGAGCTACGATAGACGAAAGGTAGAGAAATACTTACTTATTACTCTTAAAAAGCTGTCACTCAAAATTTCAGTCCACCCAGCTGTCATGGCTACAGATAGAGGTTTGGCCAAGAACCAGCTGGTACAAAGGATATCTGTGATAACGGACTTGTGAATCTAAGTTATTCTTATAAAAAATAGTTGATTTATATTTTCACTGTCAAAATAGTGCTAAAGAATGTGCTGCATGAAACTTGGAGTAACACCAATATGTTTAAGGTTCAGGGCCCTATTCTTCAAAACTTATATCTATTGCCCACAACTGTTTTTTCTAGACATGTTTTATCAGAGGCTACATAAATTTTGATTGTTAGGAATATTTTTAAAACGTATCTTGGTTGATCTTGGAAAATTTCTTTGAAATATCAAACTATTAGATTCTTTCAACTTAAATTCTTTATATCTATCTTCTTCTACAGACAAGAGAAGCTAAATTTCAACAAAATGGTCATATCAGAAAATCTAGTACAGGAAGTGACATCACAAACGGCTCGGTGGGGTATGGTGCTACATTATTTAACGTGGACGTCACAAAAAATAAAGACTCTCTAGAAAATATCCGACACGATTTGGATAAATTATTTCCGGAGCGAATGTCCCAGCGTGGACAACATTCTCATCTAAGACGTCAGGACAGTCGGAATACTATCAGTGGCGCCACCACGCCTGAAGCTGATTTCGACGCCACGAAGAAGAAATTAGTTCCTGAGGCCACAGATTAAAGGATACTAGCCAGTTGATTGAAGGTCAGTTATAAATTTAGATTGTTATTATTTATTACCATAGTAACCATATCCACTTCTGCACTTGGTTACTAACTTTTGCTTTAGAATTCAGCAAATCACAAATTTCTCCTTTACAGAGCCCCATCGGTTCACATTTGTTTGTGCTCACTCTACAGGCTACAATTCTTTACGGATTCCATTGATTTTTTCCTGTGGGTCTGTGGCATTATGAAAATGATCCCTATCGAATTTCATGATGATCCCATAATTTTCTTCCTCATTAAACAGTCATTTTCAATTATTCTATTCCTTTTAGTAGTATAAGATTGTATATAAAGTGAGCACATTGAAGTAAATTTAAAGAACCTTTGTCAACATTGAAAATATTCACCCAGTCTAAACAAAAATATCATTGGTCCTTTTTATCAGTATAAAATTTTTAAATCATTAATGCCAAAGAAAATCAATACATCATGAACTGATACCGGTAACTATTTTATAACTATTATATGTCCATCAGGGCACTATAAAGTTGAGCTTTTAAACTACAACTAATATAGATAGTTCAAATTACACCAAATCAATTATCACACAATTCAATTTTAAAAGGACATAGAATCATCTCTATTATTCTATTATTTACAGGTCAGAAGAAAGCACCAAATACAGAAATTACTAAGCAGCCCAGATCCTGGTATTCAGCTCTCTGTAATAGATGGTTATCATTATTTGGGGTAAGTCTGATACTTGTCATTCAGCTAACTAGATACTGGCTACATTTAGGGATTGTTTGAATTTATATAGACTGTAGAACAGTCTGACCTATCTTCAGACTGATGTCACTTGCTTTGTTACATCAAACAAATGGTGGTCCTCATTTTTTTAGTTGACCTAGCTGTCAATGTTTCATCTTGACAATGTCAAGTTATTATTAACTTCAGATTTTTTGTTACCGTTATATTTCAGACCCTAGTATGTTTAGTGTTACCGTTTATATTTCAGACCCTAGTATGTTTAGTGTTACTGTTTATATTTCAGACCCTAGTATGTTTAGTGTTACTGTTTATATTTCAGACCCTAGTATGTTTAGTGTTACTGTTTATATTTCAGACCCTAGTATGTTTAGTGTTACTGTTTATATTTCAGACCCTAGTATGTTTAGTGTTACTGTTTATATTTCAGACCTAGTATGTTTAGTGTTACTGTTTATATTTCAGACCCTAGTATGTTTAGTGTTACTGTTTATATTTCAGACCCTAGTATGTTTAGTGTTACTGTTTATATTTCAGACCCTAGTATGTTTAGTGTTACTGTTTATATTTCAGACCCTAGTATGTTTAGTGTTACTGTTTATATTTCAGACCCTAGTATGTTTAGTGATACTGTTATATTTCAGACCTAGTATGTTTAGTGTTACTTTATATTTCAGACCTAGTATGTTTAGGTACTGTTTATATTTAGACCTAGTATGTTTAGTGTTCTGTTTATATTTAAGACTCTAGATGTTTAGTGTTACTGTTTATATTTCAGACCTAGTATGTTTAGTGTTACTGTTTATATTTCAGACCCTAGTATGTTTAGTGTTACTGTTTATATTTCAGACCCTAGTATGTTTAGTGTTACTGTTTATATTTCAGACCCTAGTATGTTTAGTGATACTGTTTATATTTCAGACCCTAGTATGTTTAGTGTTACTGTTTATATTTCAGACCCTAGTATGTTTAGTGTTACTGTTTATATTTCAGACCCTAGTATGTTTAGTGTTACTGTTTATGATCCAGTGGATGTATGCTCTAGGAGAACTGACTGTGTTCTTTGCTATATATTTTTATATTGGACAAGCTAGTCCTGGATACTTCCCTGGTAAGTGTTTTTTATCAACTTAATTTCTCTTTCAAAGAAACGAAGCTCAAGCAATATTTTAATTAGAAACTAAGGAACTATCACCTTGGTGAAAATTTAAGTTTTTTATTCCAAAAAAAAAGTCGATGATGCCATATATGAGCCATTGTACATAAGAGATACAGAAAGACAAATATCTTTATACAATAGGTATTGCTGAGTTTAATTTCTATGAGTGGATTAAAGAATGTCTACAGAACTGTTGTAGGTGAGTTATCCCCCTTGTATCTTTTATTTACCAGATCTACAAGTTGATTAAGGACATGACATAAAAAATTATTCCTATGGGTGTATAATGCATTCCTACTTGGTTAATGTATTTAGTATTAGACTGGTATGGCAGTATAATTGTCATTAAGTCAAGGTGGGGGGGTGGGGGGGGGCTGACATGGACAAGCGTCAAGTCGATCGGATGAGACAATAAACGGAGGACCTGTGTGCTACAGGCTATTCACATTAAAGATCTCCCAACAATGCGAAATCTCACAAGAGTAGGCTAATGCCGCTGTCCTGACAAAATTTCCACACAGCAAGGTGTTGCCTGCCATTATTACCCTATAAGGTGCAGAGAAGTACGACATTACATTCATTTCATTTTGTCAGTTTAAAGGACCTATCTCTGTTTGTTTGAAAGGAATTGACTATAATGATGATGTTAATGTATATTAATGTTCCTGATGTTTCATTTTTAATTATACTCTGGTTGTTTCATTTTAACTGTAAATTTAAGACCTTCTTCTCCATTGTTTTTTTTCAGAAGAGGTCCAACTCCACCAGAACAAATTATCGTAGCCCCCCGCACCCCAGCGGTGGAAACTCTGGCAGCTCAACTGACAGAAGATAATGAAGATTTTGCCAATAGGGGGCGCTACCATCAGTCGGAAGTCGTAAAGGGTGAAAACTTTGATGATTACGATGACAGCGATAGTGATTAGATTTTAATATTATAAAGTTTGAAGGCCAGATTATCCTTGAGATTATTTGTAGGTTTTGAATATTCATAAAGAAGTGGCAGAGCAGGGCTGGTGGTTTAAAAAAATTTCCAACCGGACATTTAAATAAATAATAAGTAAATAAATATGTCACTTTTTTCATAAATGATGAAATGAAAAATGCACAAAATATAGCAGATTTGAATAGGAAATTGTCCTTAATATCAAAATTGCAGTCAGTCATTTTGGAACTCCTATCAGACATGACTGATAATACAGATAAATCAACAGCCCTGTGACAGCCTCTAAGATAATACAGAGGCTCTGTTTTTATTTTTGCTTGAATGGCTTTTGTTTTATTAGTGTAAGTCACTCCTGGCCCCAGCCTCCCTGACTCTGCCTCCCTGACTCTGCCTCCCGGACTCTGCCATGAAAAAACGAGCCCAACAAAATACCTTCATTGTTTTGTTCAGTTTGCACTAAAGTGGACAACGATACTATTGTTGTAAATTTGACCACAAATTTTAAAACAAAATCTCACAAACTTATTACCTGTTTGATAGTTGTTACAAGAAATCAATAATGAGAAGAAGAGAGTTCAATATGTTCAGATCTCAAGGACAGTCTAGCCATCAATTTACTAAAGATTATATATTTTTATTAAAACCAAAAGGTTCCTTCATAATCATTGCAAAACTGCTTTTAATCTGCTACTAATTTGTTTTTATAAACAGCCAAAATATATGGTAAGGTATCAGGGAATACAGTGTAACTGTTATATAGATATTAGGATTGATTTAGGGCACCTGCCACTGATGTCTAGAACCTTAAATTGTCTAGCAGTGAATTTGGTCTTCTGGACATTTTAGTTACCATTATTATAATGACTCTATTAACTGTAAAGGATTGCTGATTGGTGTTAAATACCAGTCATATCTGATTGTTTTTCACATCAGTCATGTCAGAAAAAAAGACAAATTTCTTGATTTTTTACCATTTAGAATTGTAGAATGAATTCATTCTCCTTCCAACAAAGAAATTTACTTATCACAAATACTGGGACATCTTTAGGAGAAACTGTAGTTTATTAACTTAGATGAAAATTATTAGCCTACTTTAAATTTGAGTGAAGAGTTTTGACCACTATTATTTTTAAAGAATCTCACACCAACTAACTTTATTTTTCGCTAATAATGAATTAAAGAAATATTGTGTCTTAGAATAAACATAAAATTTAACTTGGTCCAATAACAGCATACTGTTACTTTAAGACACCAGGTAAGTTTACTGATGAATATAGGCCTATACACATATTGACCATTCTTGAGAACTAAGATTTTATGTTCATTCTAAGACACAGTATCACTTTAATTATATATTTCAAGCCTTCTATTTAACATTATCTAAGTTAATATAGTAATATTTATTCTGTGTTATATATTGTAATTTTAATCTAGTGCTGTGAAGTCAGTCTGTGATAGTGTGTGTTATTTCTAGTGTACATATTCTAACCTACCACAGGTTATCAGAATGTCATGTTCCAGATTTGTGTTGTGATAGTTTGGAAAGTACAAGGTTCAATTTTGAGAAGTCAGTTTGAATGAAAATGTACAGCTCAATTAATTTAAATAGGATTTATTTTTAAAATATTGAATCTCATCTGTTGATAAGAAAAAAAAAAAAAATTTTAATTTTTTTTTAATTATTTAATTTTTGTTTTTTTTATTTTTATTTATTTATTTTTTTTTTGTTTATTTGTAGGTGCAATATTTGAAGCAGATGAACCACTTTTGGTAAATCATTAACAAAACTGCTCAGTCAAATTGCTCCCCTTTAATTTCACCCCGAAAATTACAAAAATTCCATGACAATATTGTTTTTCTTCGTTAAGTTTTTGTTATTTTAATTTCATTATTTCTGAATTTTGTTGAGTTTTTTTGTTTTTTGCGTGTCTTGAAGACTTAGGTCATTATTTTATCATTCCAATATTTCCAGATAATTTGTTTTAAAAACCCTGTCTACATTAGGTGCAGAAGAGTAGGATGTAAAACTCCATTCATTTCATTTCATTTAAATGAATTCCAAATCCTTGTGTTTTTAATGGAAATCATAAGTCTATAAGGAATTTAGTTTATTATATTTGCCAAAAATCTGAGAATCTTAAAATCTGACTTGAATATTTCCTTTTAACTTGACTGAGTTGTTTTAACATTTTAATAATTTTTGAATTTTTTCTGCTAATCTGAAATACACTGTTCTTTCTAGCTAACAACTTAACTATTCCCCTTTTCAACAGCTAGGAGTGTAGTATATATCTACCATTCTTGGTGTATTGGTCAGCAATATAACGCTTATTGCATGATATTTTAGATATATTACATGCATAATGTCTTTTTTTGATTTATAAAGGGTGTTTTTTCTAGTATGCTGAAAGGTTTTTATTCATGGCTGATTATTCATTGCTTAAATAGATGTGATATAGCTTGTTATTGGGTATGCTAGAGGTTTAAAAGTGGAATGTGTTTACAGCATGTTAAATACCTGACCTACTCTCTTAAAATAGTCTCTGTGACTAATATAAATATTAACCTTTCACTTTCCAATAAAATATACAGATTCTTTACTATACAGATTCTCTCTTTAATATCCCACAAATAATATCTGTATGGACACTTCCCTTTAACATATTTTTAAAGCTATTATTTGTTTATGATTATAAGTAAAGATATTGTTATTTTGTTTATGATATTAAAAAATCTTTATTTCCTGCTAGGACTGCCATCCGAAACTATCATGTCATTCTTATGTCATAGAAACAACAGACCTAAACCAAATTGGAGTCCATTAAATCACATATTTATTTTATTAACTCTTGTAAAGATGATATTCCAATATTAACAAAAATAGATTTGATATTCTGTTGAATGCACTGATGGTTGGTTGTCAATGGCAATTTCTACTTAACAATAGGTTGCCAAGTTGTAAATTTCAAACCAAAATCTTATATTACAAGGTGCTTGTTCTTGATTAGAATGAATATTTCTCACAAGAATATTCCAATGCGACGTAAGGTTGGAATCAAACAGGAGAAGTAACATAATTACAAAATTGATCAGAAGTTTGTTTGTGAAACGAACCCTGACATTTACCTGTTAAACAAGGCCGTAGCCAGTCTGCATACCTAAGGGGGGGCATTGATAACTTAGAGGGGGGCAGAAGTTCTCTGATTGAACTATCAAATTTTTTCAGAGCGGCAACAAAGATTCTAGGGGGCGCATTGTTCTATCTATATCTAATTAGTTTATATGAGATTTAAAATCATGTTACAAACACAAGATGATATCATGAAAAACCTACACTTCTTACATAATACATTTCAACAAATGTTCTGTCAACATCTGAAACATGTTTTTTGTAACCTTATTACAGAAATGTGATTAATCTATAATATTGTCTTGTGTTTGTACCGGACTTATAAATATTGTTCAAGTCTTATTTGAAATTATTATATGAAGAAGAGTAGGACATATAAATCCATCCATCTCATCTAATGTCATTTATTTACAATTACGTGATCAATATAATGTGCAATATTCATTTAAATATTTCTATATTTTATTCTTATATATGAAACCTACTCAACTTTTAAATCTGATATAAATATGATTAAATCTGTCAAGATCTATCGCTTTACAATGATGTATGATCGTCTTCATTAACCCATTAGCTGCAGAAGAGTAGGATGTAAAACTCCATTTATTTCATTTCATATCTTATTTTCCTGGTTTTCTTTATTCCACTGTTCTTCATCTACCCAATCAGGTGATAGAAAGGATGTTAAACGCCATTCATGTTACAATAATGTATTGAGGACTATTTTAACAGTGATATTTCTATACAAAATAACAGTAAAAATAATATGTTTCTGTATATATTAAATTACTTGTTATCAATATAATTGTCCAGTGAAATATTGTTAGACCCTTAATATAAGTTCCAATGTTTAATACTATTATTGTGATTCCCAGATTGTTTCCTTGTCTATTACTATTGTTAATTTTATCACAGAATGTTTTGTCTGTCAATGTTGTATTACATCTTTGCATGCATTTACATATTCATTAATGGTTATTAAGCTTGATATTTATGTTAATTTATTCAAAATGGCCATTAATTGAATATTTAACTGGTTAATTTATTCATAATATTTGTTAAGTATTTAGATTAATTTGTTGAATATTATCTTGAATGATTGTGATTTAAATGAAATTTTGTGTTAATTTATTCATAAAAGCTGTTACATGAATATTCATATTTAATAATGGTTTAAATTGAATCTCCATAGTGACTATACAAAAATGGCTAAAGTAATTTAAGTCCCTTTATGCATAATGATATTTATTTATTAATTTATTCAAAATGGCTAGATGTTGAATATTCATATTTATTCAGCCATAACTGTGTTTTAAAGATTAAAGAATGTTTTAATTATTCAAAAGCATTAAATGAATATTCAAAAAAATGAATATTCATAGAATCCATTGTGAGGGACTATTATTTTAAGTGGTTATTCCAAGGCATACTCTTGTAATTGAGTATTTATTTTAATGAATATTCATAATTTATTTAAATTTCCATATATATGAATATTCATGTTATTTGAAAAGCTATTACAAGGCATTATCTTGTAATTGGGTCTCCATTGATTTGTTTTATTTTAAAAAAAACTAATGGATACATACAATCCATGAATATTCATAATATTAATTAATTCAAAGTTGGTTGTGTAAATATTCATTGTATGTTAATTTATTGAAATTTTGGATGTTTCAAGTTGTAATAAATGATGAAAATACCAAAATTTTCTAGGTTTATTTTCCTCACATCTTGATGCTGGATATAATCTTCTGTGCTACATAGTTTATAATAGACTAGTAATATAGTAAATATACTTTTTAATATAGGAAATAATTGACAAGTTAAAAATATACTAGCATTTTATGTTAATGACCAGTATTTATAGTAAATATACTTAAAATATTTGAAAATATCATCTAGAAAAACAAACATAGACTAAAGCATAGTAATATACTTCACAAGTCTTTATATAAAAAAGCATAATATAGAATTCACAAGTATTTATATAAAAAAGCATAATATAGAATTCACAAAAATTTTTATATAATATAGTAATATCTTGATAGTAATATAGTAAAAACTTCACAAGTATTTATATAAAAAGCACTTGACTAGTTTATATATAAAAATACATAGTATATAGTTAAAATCTTGATATAATATAGTAATATACGTAACCTAATGGTAAATACTGTTACTATAATATCCAAATCTTTGTAATGAAATCTTTATATAACTAGATATTTCTGGTACAGATTTTACTATAATATTCAATCCTACTTCAAGTGGTTGTCATATAATAGATATAGGTCACAATCTGTTATATGAAAGCAAGTTAAAGTTATACAAGCATATCTCGTTACAAGTCTTTTATTAAATAGAATTAGTCATCTGAAGCACACTGAGTAAAGTTACTAATCAACGAAAATTTCAATTAACCCTTTTCATTGTCAGAATCATTACAACACATTAAGATAAATACAGGTTCAATTGTATTGAAACAGAAAGTGTTCAACTATCCGTAGAAATCTTTTTTAAAGTAGGTGAATTAGTCTTTGAAGGCACCCGGATGTAAAGAAACAACAGCAATTAATAAGTTTCAAATTTTCAAATCATTACAAAACATTAAATAAATACATTAATTGTTTGAAATAACTGGCTTTGGATACTCTTGTCTTTATCAAGCAATGATATATAATTGTTTCCAGTTGTTGTATCCACCAATTACTAAATGCCACATAATAAAGTTGCCTTTAACTGCTTGTCTTTACAGTGTATTTAATATATCTCATAAAGTCACAGTCTAATCTGATATTCCACTTGTACTTGTCACACTATTTCTAACTTTATTACTCCTTCTGTAAATATCAATAGAAAATTATTAATATACAAATTAGACAAGAAAAATTCAAAAAATGATATGAAGACAGGCAATACCATGAAGAAATACTAGACATTTTTCCATGTCGGTCACTCAGACCAAGAAAATGTCAAAGTGACCATCCATCTTGCCTACTCTCTCTGAACGAGTGCCTAGTTTACAGCAATTTATGTATTTAAGAAACATTATTTGACATGTCCCATCCCCTTGAGTAAGTCATCTTCACTCATAATTCCAGTCCATCCAGCTGTAAATGGGTACGGATAATCTGGGAAAGATCAATGCCAAGAGGTTTGGTGTAGGGCCTAATATTCCTAGTTCTGAACTAAAGTTGTTATCCTTGTCAATTATAGTTGTTTCTTTCATGGATTGAAAAGTCCAAATATATAATATAAACTTTGTACACAAGATGCAAATTAATTTTATCACTTCGGCTTAGTAAAAATTATTCAGTAAGTGCCAGAAACTGGTGGTTAAATAGAACTAATAGTTGACCTACCGGTATATTTACACCATGTCTAGTTAGTTTAACAAGAGATCTTTTAATTCTTATTATTTTAAAACTAAGATTAGTTATTTTTTTTTACAATAACTGGACACAATTATATGGATAACAAATTAAAACTTGCAAGTTATTTAATAAAGTAATTATTATCCATTTATCAATTGTGTGCAGTTAGTTATTTACCAATTGTTAAATGTCACCTTAGGAAGTAGTTTTCACATGTGGGCAATAAAACAACAAACACACCTACCTTTTTATCATCATAAATATTTTCTATTTTGTTTACAGTTTCTTCACTCTTATCTACAAGGTAGAAATAAATTAAAATACCAAATGAATAGTGTTAAAATACCAAATGAACATTGTTAAAATACCAAATGAACATTGTTCAAATACCAAATGATCATTGTTAAAATACCAAATGAACATTGTTAAAATACCAAATGAACATTGTTCAAATACCAAATGATCATTGTTAAAATACCAAATGAACATTGTTCAAATACCAAATGAACATTGTTCAAATACCAAATAAATCATTGTTAAAATACCAAATGATCATTGTTCAAATACCAAATAAATCATTGTTCAAATACCAAATGATCATTGTTAAAATACCAAATGAACATTGTTAAAATACCAAATGATCATTGTTAAAATACCAAATTAACATTGTTAAAATACCAAATGATCATTGTTAAAATACCAAATGATCATTGTTAAAATACCAAATGATCATTGTTAAAATACCAAATGAACATTGTTAAAATACCAAATGATCATTGTTAAAATACCAAATAAATCATTGTTAAAATACCAAATGAACATTGTTAAAATACCAAATGAACATTGTTAAAATACCAAATGATCATTGTTAAAATACCAAATGATCATTGTTAAAATACCAAATGATCATTGTTAAAATACCAAATGAACATTGTTAAAATACCAAATGATCATTGTTAAAATACCAAATAACATTGTTAAAATACCAAATGATCATTGTTAAAATACCAAATGATCATTGTTAAAATACCAAATGAACATTGTTAAAATACCAAATGATCATTGTTAAAATACCAAATGATCATTGTTAAAATACCAAATGAACATTGTATATACAAATACCAAATGAACATTGTTAAAATACCAAATGAACATTGTTCAAATACCAAATGATCATTGTTAAAATACCAAATGATCATTGTTCAAATACCAAATGAACATTGTTCAAATACCAAATGATCATTGTTAAAATACCAAATGACATTGTTAAAATACCAAATGAACATTGTTAAAATACCAAATGATCATTGTTAAAATACCAAATGAACATTGTTCAAATACCAAATGAACATTGTTCAAATACCAAATGATCATTGTTAAAATACCAAATGAACATTGTTAAAATACCAAATGATCATTGTTAAAATACCAAATGAACATTGTTAAAATACCAAATGATCATTGTTAAAATACCAAATGAACATTGTTAAAATACCAAATGATCATTGTTAAAATACCAAATAAATCATTGTTAAAATACCAAATGATCATTGTTAAAATACCAAATGATCATTGTTAAAATACCAAATGAACATTGTTAAAATACCAAATGATCATTGTTAAAATCCCAAAATTTGACATTGTTAAAATACCAGAATGATCATTGTTAAAATACCAAATGATCATTGTTAAAATACCAAATGATCATTGTTAAAATACCAAATGATCATTGTTAAAATACCAAATGAACATTGTTAAAATACCAAATGAACATTGTTAAAATACCAAATTGACATTGTTAAAATACCAAATGATCATTGTTAAAATACCAAATGAACATTGTTAAAATACCAAATGATCATTGTTAAAATACCAAATGAACATTGTTTAAAATACCAAATGATCATTGTTACAAATACCAAATGATCATTGTTAAAATACCAGATGAACATTGTTCAAATACCAAATGAACATTGTTCAAAATACCAAATGATCATTGTTAAAAACCAAATGAACATTGTTAAATACCAATAATTGTAAAACTGCAGTCTTTGTTTTTAGATAATCAA
Source organism: Nipponacmea schrenckii (assembly GCA_030562195.1). Taxonomy (NCBI): domain Eukaryota; kingdom Metazoa; phylum Mollusca; class Gastropoda; family Lottiidae; genus Nipponacmea; species Nipponacmea schrenckii. The sequence goes on from JAUJPP010000006.1 coordinate 3,965,615, forward strand.
AAAATGTAATGTTTTCGTGCTTATACGGTCATTCTTGCTTAAACGACTTATCCCCCAAATTTTTTCCCAATTTATGTTTTTTTGGTACCACTATGCAATACTGAACTCACAGAGGCTTGCTGGCCATCACTTGTAATGCTTTTTTAAATGCAGAGTTTTTCATATTATCTAACTGGACATCTTAATGGGTTAGATTTTCAAAATTTTCACAGGGGGGCCTTGAAGCATCAATTATTCAATGAATGCATTAAAGTTTAAAAGTGTACATTCTTAAAGTAACAACTGTCTTAAAACAAAATACAGTAGTGAGCTGTGTGCATGCTTATTTAATGTTCAAAAAGAGTACATTCTTAAAGTGATATACATTGAGTGTCTCTCACAAACAAAATTTACTCACAAATGCTATGTTTTAAGACAGATAAAGGCTTCAAACTGAACTTTCTGTCAACAGAAAAACAACTTCGGGGTTAAGTACAGTTTTCGGCCTTTATCCCTTACTTAAATACCGAATGAACATTGTTAAAAATACCAAATGGGAATTTTTAAATACCAAATGAACTTATGAACAAATTTTTTTTTATGTTATTTATAGCAACAGGTATATCTGCTGATGAATAAAGCTCTTATTGTCCAAGTTTAAAATTTTCAAATTTTACGTACATCCCAAGATGTAGTATTCCTTAAAAACTAATATTGTGTACAACATAAAATTGTACCATATATTGTGTAATATTTCTCAGTCTAAAATTCTACACTTACAAAACATTCTTATCTTCAGACCCAGGTCACGGTTATTTTTCCTATCCAAAAGAACTTGACATTGTTCCCATGTCAATCTCTTATCTAGTACACTGTTTGATTCCCCCACCCACCCCCAAAATATCATATCAAAATTGCACTGCATTTGAATAATTAAAATGATACATACCAACGCTTTCCCACATTGGTTTAACTGCCTTGTATCCTAAATCATAGACTTCATTAGATAGAGCCACAGTCTCACGAGGGTAGCACAGGGCAACTGCAGCTGACATGGCAATACTTCCAAACAATATCTTCTTTATAAGTCCACCTGAATATATTATACTGATATAAACATTCTTAATGTACCAGTATATCGTAAACTCGGCCCAGTAAATAAAATTAATGGAATTTTACAGCCTCCTTTTCTGCATGTCATGGGCTAATCAAGACAGGCAATGCCATGCAGTGTGCACTGAGAGAAATTTCAATCGGAGAACAAGCCTATTCTATTAAAACTGTTAAGGGATCAAACAGGGCCTCAGTTTATTGTACCATTCGAATAACTACACGCTTTTTCTATGTCAGCCCTCTGACCTGCATAATCTCAACCTTTGCTGGGATTGAATCCTGGCCCCTCAGGTTAGCGAGCAAACATCTAAATCACTGAGCCAGCCCACCCCAAAAGCTCTGTAGATTAAAACCTCATCTAGTTGGTTGAGATTATTGGGAGATACATGTTTAAATGCCCCTTAAGATAAGGAAAATTGTCCAATATATCACCTTCCAGTCAACTATTTCCAGAGAACTAGAGCTTTAAGAAGAGCTCAATCAATACTTGAAATGTTTTCAAAATGAGGAAGAACCTGTGTCACTGCGATTTCTCCTTTTGACTTTGACACAGTGTAGGATTTCAATTCTTTTCAACAGGTTAAATTTTAATGTCAAATGATATAAAACATACGTACCTCTGCTTCCTACAATGATACCACCCAATCCTGCGACTGCTATCACACCAACTCTGGGTAGAACAGATGGACCATCCCGTATATAGTGGATCATTTCTAAAACATCAATATTTAAAAGATCACTTTTAAGGTTCAATATATAGATAGTGTGCTGCACACGAGTGGTATCACTACGCCAAGCCCCGAGTGCAATATTGAAAACCTATAGACACGTGTGTGGTTCTACTTTTATTACATACTATATGAAAAGTATTTCTAAATTTAACCTTATTTGACGTATTCTATTTATAAGTCCTATGTGTACGGCCTACTTCGCTGTTGGATTTCCCCTGGAATGTTACCGGTATATCAAAAACATAAGATGACGTCAAAGGGAGTTCCCTCTAACCTACTCGGCTCACCTTGTACATGTATGAGACTTGATTTTGTTGCATTGTTGTCAAAAAGGGATTCAAGACATTGTCAGTGGAAATTATAGCCCATGGGTGGTTGGACCTGCTTCAAAATATGGTTTAATGGTAATTTGTTGTCATTTGAGTTATTTTAACTGACACTGCAGCTGCCAAATCGCTAAGAGACATGGCTTTTGCAAACAAAAATGGCGACTCAATCATTCGAGTCCGTAGAAAAAGTAGTTCGACCGTATTCAACGTATGTGTAATATGGATTCAATTATTACATGGGCCCGATTTCCCTTGTATCGGTATAGTAGGATTACACATGTATGTAATAAATATATTTATCATACAAGCTATATTTACTGTAGAATACCTCATTGGGTGATAATAAATATATATTTGTGCACACTGCAAACAAGGGGGTTTATTAATGCTCATTTATAAACATGATCAATCTACATTATTTATTGTATAAATTCAAATTTAAAACTAGAACTGTGAACAGTACTGAGAGTGGCAAACAACCCCTATGGGGCCACTTGATACAAGGTCACGTGATATAGCCTTTTGAATTTTTAAACACTCAAAACAAACTTTTTAACAACCATTATAAGCATATGTATGGACAGCTTAAGTCAAGTACATTTTACTTGAAAATAATTAAGGTAATTGAAGGTCAAGGTCACTTGATATAGCCTTTTGAATTTATTTCAAAACTAAAACAGGTACAAAAAAATTGTTGTCGACCATTATAGGCCTATGTGTGGATAGCTAATGTCAAGAACATACTACTTGTAAAAATTCAGGGTCATTGAAGGTCAAGGTCATTTGATATAGCCTTTAAAAAATCAATCGGGCTTAAAAAAAAATTAAATTTGAAAATGAAAATTCTGTTCCCTACAAATTTAGATAAAGTAACAAGGTTTCAAAAACACCACAATCGTACAAATCGGAGAAAAATTAGCGGACTTATTAAAATTTTGCTAAATGTCACCGTTCTGTGATAACACATTAATTTTCACTTCCGGTCAGAATTTTTTCCTCTAATTGGGTTCTAATTATGTCTGATAGTTTATATGTATAGCTTTTGTACTCCCTTCTTACATACACCGGAGGTTGGGTCACCCAACGGGGTTCTAAAAAAATTCGGAAGTTCTCACACAAAAACCGGAAATTAAATGAAATGAATTGAATGGAGTTTTACGTCCTACTCTTCTGCACCTTATGGGCTAATGAAGAGGGGCAACGCCATGCAGTGTGCACTGAGGGAAATTTTGACAGGACAGCGGCATTAGCCTACTCTTTTTGCGATTTCCAACTGTCGAGGGATCTTTAACGTGCACAGCCTGTAGCACACGGGGCCTCGGTTTATTGTCCCATCCGAACGACTAGACGCTTTTTCCATGTCAGTCCCTCCGACCTGCATCACTTCCAAGGGGAAACCGGGCTGAAAAATCCGAAAGTTCATCTCGACCTTTTGCCGGGATTGAACCCTGGACCTTCAGGTTAGCGAGCAAGCGTCTAACCCACTGAGCCACCGCAGCTCCCCGCAAAAACCGAAAAGTGGTAGAAAATTTTTTATGATGTCTTTTTTTTTCTATAGGCGACTTCTCTATATTCTGTCATTTTCAAAGCGATCGGATAATTAGCAACAAAGTTATGCAATTATTCAATTATTATTATGCAATTTCTCACTTCCGATGCATAAAAATTTTTGTTATAAATATTCATTTTCTATTCCAGTACGTATCGCATTTTTCAAACCAAATTTCAAAACCATTTTTGAGTTGAGCTAGGGAGCTTCCCGAAAAAAAAAAAAAAAGTCTAATGAAAACAAAGAGTGGCAAATTTCTAATTTGCCACTCAATGAAGAATCTATGTCAGTAAGCAAGTAAAACTATTCTTTACCATTTGTATGTGCTTCCGAAACATTCCATTTTCGTTTTAATTTATCTGTTGTTTCCTGTATAAATAATAAAATAACAAAAACATTATCTATCATCACAATTATCATTATCATTAATATCCACATCATCATCATCATCATTATCACTATAACTTTCATCATTAACATCATAATTATCATTATCACCAGGATTTTATTGAATATTGATTGAATGCTACAGCTAATATAATATTGTGCTCTGTTGGCTCACTATGGACTGACTACCAACAGTATGACAAGAGGACCACAAGGTTACCATACCCTCGTAACAGTCTACTTGACATTGTGACAACAGATAAACATCCTCACCATCATAAACTTTGAATAAGTAATAGAAGGATGAAAACAATGTGATCATAAACAACTGAAGTGTTTCTGAACAGGACAATAGTAAATATTATTAATTGTTTTAGAGAGTTTGTGATATAATTTAATTAGAACTTCACAATAATTACAGTACAGTAAAGCTAATATTCCCTATTAAATATCAAATCATAGCCTACCTAGCTAATAACATTATAAAACTGAACAACACAAAACAAACCTTAATAGATGTTACATAGGGCCAGACAGCCTTGCGAATTTCTGACACTCCTTGCTGGAATGGACCCACTTCATCTGGAACAAACTTATACTCTACTTGGGTAACAGGAGTGGAGTAAATAGGCAACTGAAAATGAAAAAGTCCAAGATTATCGCATCTTAAATACATTATAGAAATAAGAGACTGAAACTTAACTCTTAAAATTTCATCAGTCATTGATGTAAAGGGTCATGATATAACAAGGGAAATTGTGCCTTTTGGTTTATTGGCCAATTGCAAGACTAAATGCTTGTTCCATGCCAGTCCCTTCTGCATCACTGACAATGGCCAATGGGAATGTTCATTTCAACCTTTTTCCTCATGGGGTTGAACCCTGGCTGGACCCTCATATTACAGAGCAAGCATCTAACTCACTGAGACACAGCGGCTCTCCTTGATCTTCCAAGGGATTTGAATAGTACAGTTCAATTTAAAAGTATAATTACCTCACTGATTTTTATCTTTTGCCTTTCAGACTAAAAAAAAAAAGTGATGAAAAAATTAACTGTAGTCTGAATCTGATGAAATTACATGTAGCTTAAAAAATGAGTTTTCCTCAACCCTTTAGGAACATGCTCATGGATTTTAATTTATTTTTGTAAAAAGAACTTCTTCTTACAATGAATTCGAAAATCACTCAAAATATCCAAATAAGACAGACATTTGTAAAGAAATTTAAGATAAAACCGGTGACCTACAGATTTGTCAGCCATTTTGTAAATAAGAGTTATCTCCCACTATTTACATTCTAAACTTGCTGAAATAAAATTTTGAAAGAGTCTTGAAAGTGTCATATATTTAAGGACTACAGTTCAAAATATTTTAATGTATTTAGTTCAAAGATTGTTTGATTGCACCCGAAAATTTTCACAAATAAACTATGCGTTAAAACGTGACATGACTCAGGGAACATGCTTAAAGTCACGTTTGTCCATGATGCCAGTAAACTGACCCGTAGGGTGCCGGTTTTAACAAATGATCAATTTCCAATTATAAAAGGCGGAATCAGTTTGTAAAACGCGGAAAAAAAAGAGATTGGGTCTGTTAGAACTGTCAGAAAAGCCACCCTACCCGACAGTCAGAACCGTCTCACTACACCTCAGTCAAAACGGTCACGCTACCCCTGGCACCCCACTGTCAGAACCGTCACACTACCACACAGTCGGAACTGTCACGCTACCCCACAGTCAGAACAGTCAAACTACCCCACAGTCAGAAAGGTCACGCTACACCACAGTCACAAACTGAAACCGACCACTTTTAAAAGGCTTATATCAGGCTTATTATGCCCAGTGTGTTGGTGGGTGGGGGGGGGGGTGCTTTTACCACTCTATAGAGAGTACACTTACAATTACCAGTATAAATTATTCACCTTTTTTTCATTTTTTATTTCGATCTAGTTATCAATAGGTTTAATACTTTATAATAACTAATTTCACCATATTGAATCAATTATTACGCCCGACAGCTAGAATTTGAATGAGTTTTCAAGAACAAGGGCAATGACTCACATTAAATATTCTTCGAGTAATCTTTTAACTTCTTTAGTATCAATAACTACTAATATAATATAACTTAAATGAAGCTGAAATAATGATAATTATTACAGAGATTATTAACTTTTATATTATAAAGTAGTTAAAATACGAACATATTCCTTTAAACACGTACAGCTGCCCCACCCCACCGTCCTTAACTCAGACGATATAAATACACATACCTGAAATATTGCAGAAGTAATATAAAAGTATTTCAAAGAGAAATATGTAAAATCCCAATTGTATTAAAATATAATATCACGTGCCTACTTCCAGGGCCAAATCTAAAGTGAGGGGATATAAGCAAGCAATATTCACTGTTGCCTAGGAGATGCCGAAAAGTGCTCACCCTGATGTGAACCATAAGGTCACCACATCAGAGCCAACCAGTCAAATTGAAGAATAAGACTATATAGGAAGTGAAGAGTGTTAATTAATGAGAATTAAAAGTGCCCAATTAAAAGTATATTAAGTGGCGAATAAAGGTATTATACAATCTCACCTGATGTAAATATTAACTCTAATACATTTAACATATGATCAGAGAGTCACAAAGATGTTGCCAAAGATTAGCTCTGCTACAATAAGAAGTGAGATGCACCTTAAGGGCGAATGAAGACGTACAGCACCATCAGGGAAATTTTGTCAGGACTGCGACATTAGCCTATTCTTTTTTTGCGATTACCAACACTCAAGTGATCCACAGCCTTTTAGCACATGGGCTCTCGGTTTATTGTCCCATCCGAACGACCAGACGGTTTTCCATGTCAGCTCCTCCGACCTGCATCACTGACGTAAACGGGTTGAAAAAAAACCGGAAAGATCGTCTTCACATTGGCCTGGACACTTAGGTTATCGCGAAAACATCTAACTCCTGTACAATCAGAGTCAGACATCTGGAACATGAAGCCTTGATACTTAATTTTAATGATATATTAATTATTAGTTTTAGGCCAACACTAACTTTACTAACATGACAAGTTTACTAACGAGATGTGGACCTCGAGTTACGATCGTGAACAAGTGAACGCTCCAAATGAAACATTTATTGATGAGGATAATCTGAACTAGTGTGTCAAATCAGGAAAATAACAATGTTATTGACACCTGCGATCATGTTTTTAAATAATCTGTAATAATAGGGAGAGAAAGGGGTCTTGTCCTGTGATATAAGACTTGCATCCGGCTGGTTTATTACACGATTATACCACACAAAACTAATCCATGCACAGCTTATGTAATAGTTTTTTAGCTATATATTCTTCCAAATCCATCCTCACTTCATACCTGGTATTAGTCTCACTGCTTCAACTACATAGGTAAGATAAAACGTCTTTTAACACCAATATTACCAGGAAATGGAAAGGAGTGGTCTTTTGTCCGACTAATCTGACCCTACCCGATCAGTTGTTGATAACCCTACGATATCCCATCTGTCTAGCATGTCCGAGGAAGGGATGAGGACAGGTTTTTGGGTTATTCCTATATAGAGTTACAATAGATTCTGAGGTTAGTTTCGCGGAAAGGTAACAGAAGGCACCGGGGCAGGGTTAAGCAGAGTTGGGTGTGGTGGGACTGGATTTTGCTCTTGAAAATTCCATCACTTCCACTAAGACCATACCCCATTGCTCGTCTGATATATTATTTGCCCCCTATACAATCAAATCTGTCTACGTTTACTATATCTATTATTTTTGTATTTCAAGAATATCACAAAGATGCTAAGGGAAGCTGTCACCGCTGTTTGTCTGATTGCCATGACAACATCACTACCGTTGCCAGGGATGTTTGGAATGCCTTTCATGCCACCATTTAATCCTTTCTTACATATGATGAGACCTTTTTCACCATTAGGCATGATGGGTGCTTTTGGGCCGATGGGCATACTCGGTCCCATGGGGCCAATGGCAGCTAGAATGAGAATCGGTATGATGAATTCCAATATGCAGCAACGATTCCGGTCTCCTTTTAACCGACCCAGGACGGTAGCAAGAACATCCAGCGTCGTCAGTCAACGATCCACTTCTCCAATCGGTGCCCGCTCTATCGTACCTGCCCCAAATGGAAATGTTGTACCCTTTGGTTCGTTTGGGACTGGAAACGTGATGCCTTTCAATAATGGAATGGCGGGCTCTGCTGGCAATGTGGCGCAAGCTAATAATGGAATGGGGGTCTCTGTAGGAAACGTGATGCCTTTCAATAATGGAATTGGTGCCTCTGCTGGCAATGTGATGCCTTTCAATAGTGGAATGGGGGCCTCCGCTGGAAACCTGATGTCATTTAATAATGGAATGGGGGTATCTGCTGGCAATGTGATGCCTTTCAATAATGGAATGGGGGCCTCTGCTGGCAATGTGATGCCATTCAATAATGGAATGAGGGCCTCTGCTGGTAATGTGATGCCGTTCAATAATGGAATGGGGGCCTCCTCTGGAAACGTGATGCCATTTAATAGTGGAATGGGAGCCTCCGCTGGAAACGTGATGTCATTTAATAATGGACTTGGGGCCTCTGCTGGCAATGTGATGCCTTTCAATAATGGAATGGAAGCCTCTGTTGGAAATATAGGACTTATGCCAGTTGACAGCGGAATGCCTCGATATAATGCGATGGGGGCCTCTGTAGGAAATGCAATGCCTGTTAATAATGGAATGGGGGCCTCTACTGGAAATGAAATGCAAGCTAATAATGGAATGGGGGCCTCTGTTGGAAACGCAATGCAAGCTAATAATGGAATGGGGACCTCTGCTGGCATTGTGATGCAAGCTAATAATGGAATGGGGGCTTCTGCTGGCAATGTGATGCAAGCTAATAATGGAATGGGGGCCTCTGCTGGCAATTTGTGGATGCCCAATGTCCCAATAATGGAATGGGGGCCTCTGCTGGAAATGTGATGCAAGCTAATAATGGAATGGGGGCTTCTGCTGGCAATGAGATGCTATTCAATAATGGAATGGGGGCCTCTGCTGGAAATGTGATGCAAGCTAATAATGGAATGGGGGCCTCTGCTGGAAATGTGATGCAAGCTAATAATGGAATGGGGGCATCTGCTGGCAATGAGATGCTATTCAATAATGGAATGGGGGGCTCTGTTGGAAACGGTGTGTCAGCTAATGATGTAATGGGTATTTCTGCCCAGAACGCAATATCAGTTGACGTTGGGATTGGAGCCTCTGCAGGAAACGGAATGCCCATTGACAGTGGATTCAGAGTTCCAAATGGAAACGGTATAGCCATGAACAATGGGTTTGGTGCTAATTCCGGTGGAATTATTCAAGCCAATAATGGAATTGGGGGCGGTCCTGGAAATCAAGCACCTGTCAACAATGGTTTTTAAGTGTTACGTTACCTTGAGTATTATAGTATCATAGATCACTTGTGAGGAATTTTATAAAATCAATGCTATCAATATTTATATAGATTTGTATGTGTTTATATTTTTTATATAGAATAGTTTTAAAGAGATTATTTAAAGTGATAACCAAGGCATTGACAAGAATGTGTTTATTTTTATATATACTTTATTATGTAAAAAGTTTTTTCTTTTTTTCAAAGAGTTTATTTTTCTTATTAAAAATGTTTTGTAATTTATTTCTGGTGATTAAAACTTTCAAATTTTTGTATTTTGTGAATAACTCTGGGCTTGTGCCTGACCAGAGTGGCCAAAAAGAACACGCATAATGACTGCACTATCAGCTTGACCATCTGAAACTATTGCGTCGTTCCTGCGTCAGAGCAATATTTCGAGTAACTAGGTCAGACGCGTTCTCGTATGCCTAGGATAAGAGAAATAAGGCTTCTCATTCAAAATGTTCTCTAGGATAGTATACAACCTTTAAGCTTTAAATTTTGAGTTTAAAAGTCGCTTGCACTATAACGTGCACAGCCTGTTATTGTCCCATCCGAACGACTAGACAGACCCTTTTTTTGCATTTCAGTCCCTCCGACCTGCATCTCTGACAAGAGGAAACCGGGATGAAAAATCTGAAAGTTCATCTCAACCTTCGCCTGGATTGAACCCTAGACACTCGGGTTATAGAACAAGCGTCTAATTCACCGAGCTCCTAGGAAGTAGGGGTAGGAGGAAGGGGGATGGGAAGGTGTAGGAGGGTTGATATAACAAGAGTACAGAATTCTACCATATTTATTTGTTTTTATCTTCACCAATGATGGTTAGTGTTAAATAAAACAAGATCTTCACACTTTCTAGATGATTCTCAAGCCAACTTCACACTGGTTGTCATTGAACTCAACTCTATATTGAAAACAAGATTTTCGTTCAATTAATAGCAGTGTGAATTGGGCTTTAATTTACTTCATGGTTACAATTTGGGCAGGGTACAATCCATTATACAAATTTCCAATGAATGCTTTAAGGAAAACTTAGCTTTGAGCTTACATCTAACTATGGAGCAAAAGATTTGATTCATTTCTATTTCGATAGGCTTAAGCCTAAGCTCTGTTCTCCTTGCAACAGCCTATGTTAAACTTATGGTACCCTAGGATAAACTAAGGGGCCTGCCCATTATAAGATATAACACATCTTAGGCCCAATTTTGAAAATCTTATGGGTAAATGGTCACATTTAGGGTATATTGGTCATAAGAAGTTGTTAAAAGAGGCAGGGCTAGTCCCTCAAACTGCAACCAATATACATATTCCCTATTTATAAATAGGGACTGTACATATATATATATATATATTTATAACATAGTTTCAAATGAAACAGTGATGTGAGTTATATTAGGTCTTATAAATAACTTCATAATTGACTGATATATTCTTAACATCTTTACAATGTCAAGTTATTACAAACTTCGTCTTATACATCTTTACAATGTCAAGTTATTACAAACTTTGTCTTATACATCTTCACAATGTCAAGTTATTATAAACTTCATCTTATACATCTTCACAATGTCAAGTTATTACAAACTTTGTCTTATAAATAACTTCATACATCTTCGGATCAATGTCAAAAGTTATTACAAACTTTGTCTTATACATCTTCAAATGTCAAGTTATTACAAACTTTGTCTTATACATCTTCACAATGTCAAGTTATTACAAACTTTGTCTTATACATCTTCACAATGTCAAGTTATTACAAACTTTGTCTTATACATCTTCATAATGTCAAGCTATTACAAACTTTGTCTTATACATCTTCACAATGTCAAGTTATTACAAACTTTGTCTTATACATCTTCACAATGTCAAGCTATTACAAACTTTGTCTTATACATCTTCATAATGTCCAGCTATTACAAACTTTGTCTTATACATCTTCATAATATTTGGCTATAACAAACATTGTCTTATACATCTTCATAATATTTGGCTATAACAAACATTGTCTTATACATCTTCATAATGTCCAGCTATTACAAACTTTGTCTTATACCTTAGCCACTATTCTTGTATAATAGAATGCAGCCATTTGCTTGGATTGTAGGCCAGCGAATATATTACATCTTCACCAGAGAATACCTGACAGCCCCTGATAGAAAGGCTTAATATGAAAAGACGTTCTTGACGGCTGTGATTGTCTGTATTCACTAGTGTACACTAATCAAATCACAGCATTTACAAACTTACATAATACAAGAAAGGCAGCCTTTGACAAGTTGAAAAGTAAGATGAAATGAATGAAGTTTTACATCCCATTCTTCTGCTCGTGAATCAAGGTATAAGATGAAGTTTCTAATATTGTTGAATATTGTGAAGATTAATGATATCAATATAATTAACCTGCAAGATCTCAATCAGGTTTAACAAAATCATTACTTATGATAATTAAAATTTTTACTATCATCTGATAGGCTCATCACAAATATCAATTTTACATCTCGTTTTATTAACCAATCAGTTTACAGTATTTATTCAAATCTAGATTTCATTCAGAGATTTTTTACCGGTTCTTTTCAATATCATTTATCTTAATATAAAAAGACTGTTATTAGGCTAATTTAAGTCTAGATTCAAATTATAATTTTGTAATCAATAGCAAACAGGTAAATCATTTTCACTTGTTTTCCCCGGAGAGACCACTTATTAAACTTAGAGTTCCGGTTAACTTCTATCATTGACTCTCATAGTTAGCAATCTATATATACAACCCAGACCCTACTTATCTTCTCTGTAATACAGATACAGTGATATATTTTATTATCAGTACTTATATCACAAGAATAAAACTGTAACATAAAAAACCTAGAGTTAATAAGACAGACAGATATTATCTAACTTTAAATAATGACAATAATTTATAAAACAAGTACCTGTCATGTCAGATCACATGACAGTCATGTGACAAATGATATAATAATAATACAATGTACTAAGGCAAGATTGTGTATGAACACAGTATGATATAATATAATAATATACATGTATATCATTATTATCAGTTAGAATTGTTAACATAATAGCCTACTTAGAACTGAGTTATTATTTCAGTGGTATGACCATCAAGCCACAATTAAATTAATAACGGTTCCATACATTATCTATATCAATGAGGGAAGAATAATTCTGATAAATGTGCCAGAACTTCTGGGAGTTTGCCCAAATGACAGCTTTAACCTCATATAACAATTTAAAGAGCCACAATTTGCTTTTCAACGCATATTTATTAATTAAGCGTTTTTCAGTAATTAATAAGTTTTGGGATTATGTTCAGATATTAAAGGGATAAGAAAACCTTAAATAATATATATGTCTAAATGGTTAAATAATAATAATTCTCTATAAATCTACTGAGCCTTATTGTTGTTATTTAAACAATGTTTCACTTGAAGCAATACAAATTACAAAAACAAAAGCTGCACATATGATATAAACAAGAGGTCACTGGGCGAGGTCAAATCATGTGTTTCGTGTTTTTTTTGGTGTTAACACCAGATAAAATATTATCATGAAGATTGAGTTCAAATTTCATGTTATGTGATGGTGTTTACACCAACAAGGAACACTAACACGAGTTTGACCACATCCACTGTATGTATAACACAATTCAATTATAAGGTGTTATTATTTCTTCTATTTCACCCAACTCTTCTCCAGAAATACTTTACTATAATAAAATCCAGATTTTAAGAGATGCGCTAACCTGGGGCCTTATTCTTGAAAACTTAAGTTATAATGATTTTAATGTACCAGTCATCTGATTGGTCAATCACTAAACTTGATTTTAAATTCAATTTGATGAGCCAATTAAATAACTGTATTTCTTAAAAAGTTCAGATTTTGAAAAGAAGGCCCCTGATTGGATAAAACAACTATTGAATATAGTAATTAACCAATCAGATTACTGGAACATCTGAAGTTAATTTTTTGAGAAAAAAAAGCCCCTTAATGACAAGTAGGAAAATAAGTAATATCAATTGTAACCATCTGTATATTGAAAATATATAATTAAAAAAAAAGGAAAATAAATACTTAAAAAAAAAGGACATATAGGCAATTGGAAATAGATGAGCTGAACTTTATGCCTTTAAATTTCAAACATTTAGTCATCTGAGGAATGACTTGATAACAATTCGTCTCCTTAGGTTAAGCTTTTAGTTCAAATATCCAATATCCCTTAAGACAGTGCTTTCCAGTCTTTGAAAATATGGTGATAACAACTATCATTTTAATGTGTGATAAACAAGACTAAAATCAACCCAGTCTTTTCTTTTATACACATAGGAGATTCCAAGCTACTGTATAAAACTGTGAAACTCTGAAACTGACTTGACAAGCTAAATACGCTAATGGCAACAGGTGTTCTACTCTAGAAACAAATACACTCCTCTCAAATTATATATAGATCACTTCAAAACTCACATTTACATATTTTATATACAGATATCTTGTACACTGGAAGGGAAGGGTGAGTGGAGGGTGGGGAGGGATTGGGGGGGGGGGGGGGCGTGGTTGGGGTATTTTGCATGACTTTAACTCTTTAATTGGTATAAAAAAAAGAATACAGCTCACAACTGTTGAATTGACTGTTTATGTGATTAATTTATTTATTTTTATTTATCTAATTAATTATCAAAAGATTTCTTATAAAAACTCACCTATGATTCTACCATAACTTCCTTAGATTGTAATAACAATGGTGCCAAAAAGGGAGGGGGTGGGGGCATTAGAATTGGAAGGAGGGGTGGGGGTATATATTCTTTATAAATAATATTAACCTACTGGTATATATACAGAAACTACGGACACAAACAAACATAAAATATCACATTTAAACTTTATAGCTGCTCTCTCTATTATTATACTTCAGTAATTCATCAACAATTTCAGATGCCTCGGCCAGTGCTTTACACAGCAGACACAATGTTGAATCCTAAAAACTTCTACTAACATAAATGTTGGAGAACCACTTCCTCATACAAATTCTATTACATTCACATGTGTTTTCCACGTTGATAAACTATCAACTTGACTTTTTGAGGACCATTTGCCTATATATGTTAAGTTGGTCTGAATCCTTTTACTGATATTTCAGACTGGAAAGATGTCTACATGCATGGCTCTCAAGACCAGATTAAAAGGTCACAAGTTAAATCTACATTTAAAGAAAGGTAACTCTAATATTCACTAGTTCAAATTATTCCATAGCAGCCAACATACATGTGTACAGGTCATGAAAAAAAAAATCGAGAGATTTGCCTCAAATATCAAGACTTGGGTTACATTCAAGTTTAAAACTTGACAATTTTCAATTAAAACTATTACATCACACAAACTGAAGACAGGCAACTACCATATAACATATTCCTACAAAATACAGGGGAACAAGACACTTACTCCACTCCTCACAAACACAGAAGCACATTGCTGTCTCTTCTTAAACAGGGTTGCATCCAGAACAATATTTCTAACAAACCTATAAGAGTCTACATCAAGAACTACAAGGTATGATAGAAATAAAAAGGCCTTCATTTATTCATCATTGAACATCATGTCTATATCTTGTTGCTATACCAACATAAACAGAATCTCGCAACAAAGATTGGGCTATCAATACAACTTATCAACAAACCTTTAAAAATATACATCAAATACTTCAAGATATGATTGAAAAAAAAAAAACCGTTCTTATTTAATGTCATTGAAAAGGTTTGCCAACTTCAAACCTTTGAAACATGTTCATAAAAAACTAAGCTATGCTAGAAACACTGAACTCTGGCCAATCAACAAGCAATCCATACAGCAACAAGTATACATACTTTCACTAGACGTATATATACATAGGAGCAAGTATACATACATAGGAGCAAGTATACATACATAGAAACAAGTATACATACATAGCAACAAGTATACATACATAGAAACAAGTAGGCCTATACATACTTTCACTAGACCTACATACAAACATTTCCTGACACCGACATGTTCTTTACTATTTGAAATAAAAGAAACAATTATATTTTACAAGGATAACAACTTAAATTCACAGTTAAAGATCCTTTCTACCAGCTGGTCCTTGGCCAAACCTCTTGACATTGATCTGTTTTAAGTAATAATGTTATTTGAAAAGCTTTTCAAATCATCAATTTCTGTGATTTATAAAATTTTTATAGCGTTATGTTTCAATATTTTTTAATCAGATTCAAGTGCTATTAGAAATTTTTTTCTGAATTTCAACACTAAACAACACCAAAACAAAAAACTAACAAATTGTGCGAATTTCAAGAACTACCTTACACTTTTATACAGTTCATATTTTGGCTAGAATAAAATATAATTGACACTTATATGGTGCTTATACACTGCCCTAAACTAAAGTCGGCTGAGTTAGTTATATCAATGGACAATTAAAAACACCAACACTGTTTCTATTTATGTTTTAAAACGCCATTATCAGCAATATTCGAGGGTTTATTAAGGTCTTGTATATTGTTAAATAGTCTTCAGAAAATACTTTGATATGATTTCTGTCTGTTATTCAAATTATAGAGTCTAGAAATGAAGATTTGTCATTTTCACTATTTTGTACTATTCTGGACACAGATGGATTTGGGTTTTCAAATTTTGACACTATTTTTGAATAGGTTGGCTAAAAATTTCCTATTTCTGAGACTAAGGTATGATTGATCAAACAAATGACAAATATGTCCATTTTATTATTCCAAGTGTGCACTTATAAATAATTGACAATTTTTTTTTAAATGTGCTACCTTTGGTATCATACATGAATTTTGTGCATCTATAAAATTATGAATTATATATTTGAATTTTCATAAAGCATGAATGTATTGTAAATAACACAACTTGTTCAAATAATGAAATATTAAAATGTTATTTATGAAATTAGTAAGAATTTTAATGATTTTTATGAACTAACATCAGAATGAAGGTTTTAATTCAAAACAAACCAAATTGGATATTTTGAACTTCTTGAATTAAAGATATAAAAATTGGTAAATATTTTTAAAATGATTTTAAATTTTTTTTTCTATAAAAATGTGAAATGAGATGAGATTTTTTTCAAGCCATTTTTAACAAATTTTCTGAGTTATTAATTTCACACACACACACACACCAAAAAACTGTCACCGATTCACGCATAATTAATTAGCTGAGTTAATAAACATATATACAATTAATATACATGCTTTCTCCTTCTATATGCTAACAATTTGTTTTATTGAAGATTTGTGAAATTTATTAAAATTTTAATATATTTTGTGCTTTATTGAAACTATAAGAAAATGTTTAATATCTTTCATATTCTATAATTTATTTAACAAAGTGAATTCTGTTAAATTATTAATTATTTTTTATTGATGTATGTTGATTAATAAAAATATAATTTACTAAGTGCTTTATCTTAATTAGAATATATTAATTGCCTTTCTTAGGAATATTAAATATATATTGTGAGATATTTAGCAATTGTATTTGAAATGCTAAAATTTGTACTACTTTATTTTCTCTAATTAAAAGAAGTAATTAATGTATTAAATCATTTTAGTGTTATTCTTTTGTGTTTTTATCTTGTCTATAGAAGAATTTTTAAATATATATTGTGCTATATTTAAGCTATTGTTATTGAAATGTTTATTTGTTTTTATTCATATACTTTACCATGATACATGATATTGTACTGTGTTATATATAGATACATTCCCATTTTAGAAGGCATTATTCGATATACCAGTATATATTGTGCTTGTATTTAAAAACTATGAGAAACAGTTACATTATTTTGCATAACTTGATTTTCTTTAATACAAAGTTGATGATTCTGCACTAGATTATACTGGATCAGCTTTAACAAGTGCTTGTTGAAGTTTTAAAAGATCTTATGGTTTTTTGTTAATTGTATTGTTAATATAAATATTATTTGTCATCAAGAGTTAAATTTTAAAGTTTAAGTTATTGTGTTTTTGCCAAGTGAATTATTAATTCTTAATATTGGTAATATATTTTTAATTGAACTACGTTCTAAGTATTCTATAAGAAAAGATTATTTTTATGTGTAAAACAAGCCTTTTTCCTAAAACGAAAACCTAAAAACTCTTGACTATAGCTGAACAATACTATTTTGCAAACCTCAATCTAAAATGTTCTCAAACTTGTGATCCATAACAATGTCTCCAGTAAATTTGGTAAATAAAAAGCCTAAATTCAAGAATTCCTCTTCTAAAACTCACAAGGAATCAAGACACAATTCTCAACTCTTCAAAAGCTGGTACGAAGAATAAAATAGTATAATTCTTTAAAAACTCCAATTATTTAAAATAGGAAGAATTGTGAAAAAAATGAACCATCAAGGATAACGTTAAAAATTACTAAGAACATAAAAATTCTGAATTCTGTAGGAGAACATTAATGATGGAATTATCTAGAAATAAACATATTCTTATTGGAGACTGGGTTGTCCAGTTATCAACAAACTCTTATAAGAAACTGCCAGGTTGTCCAGTAATAAATATAACCACAATAAAATCGTAACAGAGACTGCAAAAATCATAGAATTCAATAAAACTATACAACCTTTACAACTGAAAGTTTAATTTTAGTAAAGGGAAAGTGTGAAGACAAGAATTTTTATAAATAAAGAAAAAAAAAACAGTCTTATTTAAAAGGCAAGAAGAAGTGAGGTTTTAAGTAAGTTTCAACTTGAGATAATTTAAACCAATGCAGCCAATCAAATCAAGATACACTGAAACCAGTTTGATATAACTTGGCTTAGATTGGTTAAATTATCATCAAACTAGTTCTAACTTAGCTTAATACACTAAAGTACCAAGTTGGATAAGGACTGTTGTTTGGAAACATATTTTTAACTTGCCTTACTCAAAGCTAAATCATTTATAATTATTATTTAATAAATAAACCTCAGATTTCAAAGACTTTTTGATAAAATTTTACCAATTTTAGTGTTAGCTTTTACATTCAATTGAAAAAGATCTTGTTTGGAATTATGACAAGTTTTCATATTTATTACCAAGCATTGATTTAAAAAACGGCTTTTAATTTCCTGGAATTTACATTCAAATTATCAAAATACAAAACTAGATTGTTGTAAATGTGTCCGTCAAGATGTTTTGTTGAAATTTGGTAAAAAGAAAAATGTTTAAAAAAATTTGAAATCGGTTTTGTTTTTTTTAACAATAATACAAATATTCCTGAGTGAATGACAACTCTAACTAAACACATTTAAAACTTGAACCAATCAAAATTGATTATATTTACAGTGATGCCATCTGGTTATAATTTACATCCAAGTTCCATAACTCTTAATTTACTTTATGAACTTTGGTGCTCACTATTTTCTTCTTTTTCTCTTTGCTTTTTTCAGTTTTCTTCTGTTTTTCATCCATAGATTCCTAACAAAATAATATAAATCCTTAATATTTGTGAGTTTTAAAAGTATAATAACTACCCCATCTAGAATGATATGGAGTATGTCCTACTTTGTTTGAAGTAATCAAGATAATCAAAAGAGAATTGAGTCAAAACAATAGCTGCTCTTCATCAATTTCTTACTGTTAAAGAATCTCTAATATGTATAGCCTGTAGAACATGGTGTCTAAAGTCCCAATTTGACACTCAATTATTGCCATATCCCCTCTTTCCCATAATGTCCCTTTCCTGTTCGTCCCTTTCCTGTTCGTCCTTTCCCGTTCGTCCCTTTCGTTTGTCCTTTCCTGTTCGTCCCTTCCTGTTCGTCCCTTTCCTTCGTCCCTTTCCCGTTGGTCCCTTTCCGTTGTCCCTTTTCTCCGTTGTCACCCTTTCCCTGTTGGTACCTTTCCCGTTGGTACCCTTTCCCGTTGGCCATTTCCGATTCGTGCCTTTCCTCGTTGTCAACCTTTCCCGTTGGTCCCTTTCCCGTGTGTCCCTTTCCTTGGGCCCTTTCCTTTCCAGTTCGTCTCTTCCCGTTCGTCTTTCCTGTTTGTCTCTTTCCTGATTCGTCTCTTTCCTGTTCAGTCCCTTTCCTGTTCGTCTTTCCTGTTGTAAGTTTCACCTTGCCATTAACTGATTTCATCCTTATCCCACGCCACCCTTTCCCATGGGGTTGAGGTAAAATGGGATTAAGAGACAAAAAAGGAAGTGGGAAAAATTAGAAAAGGACCTACATCATTGACAAAAAAAAACAGTTTGCAATAGTGTAGTCACTTCTTTAGAACTTTGTAAAAGTAAGTACAAACGATCCAAACAGGAAAATAAAACCTGAATTCCACAAAACAGATTCCCTCAACATTGGTAGCAGTTAATATACTGTTTACATGTTGAAGTATATAATAATAAGTGATAAAACAATTACAATAATAGCTTACCTTATGAGAGGTGATTTTCTTGGTTTTTAATTCAGGAAACTCTTCCTTCTTCAGTTCAAATTTTCCTTCCCCAGAATCTATAGAATCACTATCACTGAAATTAACAATATAAATCTATAGAATCACTATCACTGAAATTAACAATATAAATCTATAGAATCACTATCACTGAAATTAACAATATAAATCTATAGAATCGCTATCACTGAAATAAACATATAAATCTATAGTCACTATCACTGAAATAACAATATAAATCTATAGAGTCACTATCACTGAAATTAACAATATAAATCTATAGAGTCACTATCACTGAAATTAACAATATAAATCTATAGAGTCACTATCACTGAAATTAACAATATAAATCTATAGAATCGCTATCACTGAAATAAACAATATAAATCTATAGAATCACTATCACTGAAATTAACAATATAAATCTATAGAATCGCTATCACTGAAATTAACAATATAAATCTATAGAATCACTATCACTGAAATTAACAATATAAATCTATAGAATCACTATCACTGAAATTAACAATATAAATCTATAGAATCACTATCACTGAAATTAACAATATAAATCTATAGAATCACTATCACTGAAATTAACAATATAAATCTATAGAATCACTATCACTGAAATTAACAATATAAATCTATAGAATCACTATCACTGAAATTAACAATATAAATCTACAGAATCACTATCACTGAAATTAACAATATAAATCTACAGAATCACTATCACTGAAATTAACAATATAAATCTATAGAATCACTATCACTGAAATTAACAATATAAATCTACAGAATCACAATCACTGAAATTAACAATATAAATCTAGAGAATCGCTATCACTGAAATAAACAATATAAATCTATAGAATCGCTATCACTGAAATTAACAATTGCTATCACTGAAATAAACAATATAAATCTATAGAATCGCTATCACTGAAATTAACAATATAAATCTATAGAATCGCTATCATTGAAATTAACAATATAAATCTTTAGAATCGCTATCACTGAAATTAACAATATAAATCTATAGAATCACCACACTGAAATTAACAATATAAATCTATAGAATCGCTATCACTGAAATTAACAATATAAATCTATAGAATCACCACACTGAAATTAACAATATAAATCTATAGAATCACTATCACTGAAATTAACAATATAAATCTATAGAATCGCTATCACTGAAATTAACAATATAAATCTATAGAATCACCACACTGAAATTAACAATATAAATCTATAGAATCGCTATCACTGAAATTAACAATATAAATCTATAGAATCACCACACTGAAATTAACAATATAAATCTATAGAATCACTATCACTGAAATTAACAATATAAATCTATAGAATCACTATCACTGAAATTAACAATATAAATCTATAGAATCACCACACTGAAATTAACAATATAAATCTATAGAATCACTATCACTGAAATTAACAATATAAATCTATAGAATCGCTATCACTGAAATTAACAATATAAATCTATAGAATCACCACACTGAAATTAACAATATAAATCTATAGAATCGCTATCATTGAAATTAACAATATAAATCTATAGAATCACTATCACTGAAATTAACAATATAAAGCTATAGAATCACTATCACTGAAATTAACAATATAAATCTATAGAATCACTATCACTGAAATTAACAATATAAATCTATAGAATCACTATCACTGAAATTAACAATATAAATCTAAAGATTAATCTTCATCAGAAGAATGTTGTAAATTTGATTTGATCCTTTGCATTAAACCTGCAAATATTACTTTTTGATTATGACTGCAATTTAAGACATCATCTATTTTTAGTGAAAATCAAATATTATACCAATTTACTAGAGAAGTGTGTATTATCCCATATATAGGTTATGAACCCATGTATTAAAGAAATCCTAAAATTATTGTTATCTTATGTTATATATGATCGAGGTTCCAATATCTCTGATATACAGTTTAACTCTAGTCTTCTACTAACCTGGTGATATGATAGCCGTGTAGAAAGGGACAAAGTGGACCTTTAAAACACATTCCGTCTTCCCAGAACCGACAAGTTATAGTTGATAGATCATGTGAGAATTTACAGTCTGATCTTTTACACGTCCCTTCCAGGAAAAAACTGCATGGTTTTCTACTTGTACCTTTAAAGACAATACATACAATTTCAACCAAACATACAATTTTAACAAATGTATCAACTAATTGGGCTATTGGAAAAACTAATTGCTTTTATTTGCAATAAGATCCTTGTTATTTCTTCAAATACCTACAATCAGCAATAACCAATTGAAAAACAGTCCTCTTTGTGATTCTCCTCGACTACGATGCAGCAACTCTCTTTGAATAAAATCATCCAGGTCTTAAGACTCATTACAGCGGTCAAGACGTGGAATTATAATCCTTCGAACTCAGAACTCATTACAGGTCTGGTCGAGCAACGAGATCATGCATAGTTGCAATGTACCATTTTTAAATTGCTTGATAAAAACAGCTTTTAATATTTTTTGGTGAAATTTGCCGGTTTTCTCTCTTGCACTACAGATTTACAACAGTACTATAAATACCTCGCTTTGAAAGGGTATTTCATGATATACCATCCTAATTTATTACATGCCGGTTGCGTTTTGAGGAACAATAAAGTCGGTAATAAATAGAAAAAAAACGTATTCAGTTCTAATTGATAAAAAAATCGAAGTACCAAAATAAAAGAAAGTTCTTCAGCTGATTGGATAATTACATGTTTCTATTTATACCAGCTAATCAAAAGATAAATACTTTTGTTATCCAGCACTTGTTATATAAACGAGATGCGACACTGAAAGACTTGACAACACAATCTATACTTGGTGCGGGGAATCTAATCAAAGCGGTCTGTAGTTCCAGGCATGAGGTTAAAATAGATCCACGGATAGTTGTTTGTCTACGTTTGTATAGAAAACTGAACGTTTAATTCTTAAAAACTAAATTACATTGCGGTTCGATAATTCCAAATTGATTCCGGTTGATTAGTCCTATATTCGGGTCGGTTCGTCTAAGTAGATTTTACAACGCACAACTAGTAATTTGTAATCTTAGAACTAGGATAACCAACAGTAGTAATCAAGAACTATTGTGTGCGAATTTATGTTCAATTTTTAAACATCAGTAGCAGTTTGGGGTGATTTATTTAAAGTTAAATATTTCTAAACAACACTCTTGCATTAGCCGGTATATTAGTTTGACTGCCGTTATGAAGACAATGTTATTCAAAGGGGAGTTTTCAAAACGTCTGAATGTATTATCATTTAATCTTGTTTATGGGCGAATAATCGAATAGTAAAATCCGATTCGAATATTCGCGAAAACGGCTTCGAATACTATTAATCGATTATTGGTTTGAGCACTATGTAACTGATATGTAGATTTTTATTCAATAAATATTGTTTAAATCAAATCAAAGTCTAAATATTTCTAATATCTAGAGAAGATATATTGTAATAACTGCACAGGTTTCTTCAAGTACCTGTACCTGCAATCAGCTTAAACCAATAAAATAAAATAGGACGTTGAAAAACACCCCTCTTTGTGATTCTCTGTGACTATGATGCAGCAACTCCCTTTGGACAAAATCATCCAGGTTTTAGACTCATTACAGGTCTGGTTGAGCAATGAGATCATGCATAGTTGCATATGACTTATTTGTATAAATCAGTGATGAATTTAGATCATTTTCAAATACTGGTTTTGGAATGAACTTTCTTCGTCAGTTTGACAATTGTTAAGCTATTATAAACTTTCACAAAATTTTTGAGTCAAATGATGTAAAGAGTCAAGATATTTTCCTGGTATAGAAAAGTAATTTGGCGAGGTCACACCTTTAAAATGTCTATCAATGTCCTACCTTTCTTGGTTTTATTCACTTTTTTTCTAGCATCAGGTACATTAAGATATGGTGGCCAATCATTAGGGTACATGCCCCCTCCTTCTCCACCATCTAACCATTGTTTCTCCAAATCAGACGAGTACACAGCAACTTGTGGTAGTCCAGGGGCAGGTGCCCCACCCAGATCCTCCTGTTCAAGATCATATGAATAAACAGCTGAGTCTGGTATGGGTACAGGTGGTACAATATCAACAGAGAAGCCATGAGTATGCTGAAATGAAATGAAATAGAGTTTTACACCTTCTCTTCTGCACCTCATTTGCTAATGAAGACGGTCAATGCCATGCTGGGTGCAATTATGGAAATTTGCCAAGACAGCTGCACAAGCATAATTTATTTGTTGTTTCCAACTGTTGAGGGATCTATCTTTAATGTGCACAGCTTGTAGCACATTGGGCCTTGGTCTATTGAAGAAATATCAAAATTTATAAAAAATTAAAAAACTGTTTCACTTACCAACAACTCATGAGTACTTGGATGATGATCAACGCTATCACTAGTGTCCTTGAACTTGGCCAGATAATACTGACTGAGTTCATCCACACTGTTAGGTATTGACTGGGCCATATATTCACTTTCGTCATAACAAAAATCATATGGTTTTAAAGTTTTCATAGTTTTTTCATTTAAAGTGTTTTCTTTCATTTCACATTCCTGCGGAGGGTTCACATCCAAATTTTTATTCATTTCCTCACCAGGCCACATGAATCCTTCATTTCCTTTCGGGGTCTCAAACTCCTGGTTATCATCTTCGTTTACGTCCACGTTCGCGAATTCCGACTTAAGATTGTTGATTTGCTCTGCAGATGACTTTCTGTACGATTGTGTTTGATCTGAAAAATTGGACGGACTTTTTAAATTTTGGCCAAAAGACAATTCTCCATCTTTAACTAAAGGTAAATATTGGAGATAGTCGAAGTTATATTCAGGCCGCGTTTCGTCAAAATCATACCCAGAACTCCAAGCTGTGGAATAATCAACTTGTTCTTTGTCTGATTTCGACATTTTATCTTTCCATAAATTTGACAGCACAGCTGGCAAGTATTGCTCCGTATCATCTAAATACAGATGATGGAATTTCGCTTCCAATCCTGAATCTTCCATCCAATCATATCCAAGGTCATCTCCGAACTCCTCTTTTTGAAATAAATTAGACTCCTCTATTTCTCCATTCGATTCAAACCCACTTTCTTTTCCTAGAGGGTCGTCCACATCGCAAGTTGTATCAAAAATATCCCCAGTAACTTGTATTTTCTCAGATTCCGCTCCAGACTGAGTCTTGTCATCAAAACCCTCTTCTAAACTTCTACCAGTTTGAATATATTTATCTAAATCTTTCTGGACTTTAAATTTGGGGCGAAACATAGGAAGTTTTTCTTCCACAGAGCCTGGTTGGTGGAACTGTTGGTAAGGAGTGCCAGTCGAAAATCCTACATCACCGAATAAATCTCTTCGTTGTTCAACCTTTTCTTCATGGGGTGTTCCAATAGGCGTCTGGATTGGTCGAAAGTGGGTCTCGTTAGAGAAATAAAGATGTTCACCCGATTCTTGCTGTCCAGTGGTGCCCCCTTGATGTGGTTTGTCATTGATGACAGATGACAATTTCATGTTCGGTACACTTCTGACATGCATCATTTTCTCAGGAAGTACATCAGTGAAAGCAGACGTTTCTGAAGGAATTAGTTCAAAACTACGATGAAATTCAGGTTTATGTGAACCATATTTACCCCACAAACCATGAATATCACTATCAGAAACACTGCGCTCCTGTCTCTCCCAAGAGTTAACACTGAGATTGTTTCTTGAATTTTCATGAGTTTCGTTATGTAGTTCTTCTAGAAGTTCCATTCCAATTACAGCATCATCTGTTTGAGACAAGTAAATTTCACCGCCGTCCAATTCAATCTCTGTGTTTGCTGGAATTGGTTTCCAGCCAGTATCAAGTTGTTCTGGTTCTTCGTTATCCTCATCTGGTACACTCCATATACCAAAATTACAAGGCATGTTCCACATCAGTCCTGCCCATGGGATTTTCTTCTGTGTATTCACATTCCAAAGTTGATACAACTGTCCAGATTTTACCTTTTTCCTTAACGCTTTCAGCTTCATTTTTAGGAGTTAAGTTCCATCGCAACCCACTTTCTTCTAAGACAGAGTTCCAAGGATCTGATGACATTCGGAAATCGTCTTCAAAAGAATGTAGGAATTCGTGTAAAAGAAATTTACTTTGCCAATTTTCTTGTTCGTCTGCATGGACTGACCAAATATTAAAAGACAACGGAGAGAGAGAAGCAAATGGACTTTGTATATCTATTCGTTCATGAAGACTATGTATAGTTTCCGTTAGATACTGCCTGTCGATCAACATGGAGCAGACGCCCGAACTTCGTGGACTTTCAACCAATAACGAACATACACCCGAGTTCCGGGGACTTTCTACGAGCATTGAACAAACTCCAGAATTTCGTGGACTATCAATCACAGAATTGAAAGATTTCATTAGCTCTTCTGTGAAGAAGGTAGATTCTGGTACATCCAATCCAAATGGCGATTCTGATGTTGATTCCTTTTCATTTTTAAAATGTAAGTCTTCCAACTTGTTTGTTAACTTTGGCACGTTTTGTTTTGACGGAACTTCTTTCAAAAGGGAGTCATCTTCGCTTTCCATATCAAATGTGAACATGCCTTCAAAATCAGACATGTCTGTTCCGTCATCAGAATCAAATGATGTGCTACAACTCGAAATTTCGTATAAATCAGTATAGGAATTGGCTTCCACACCTCCCTCGAAATCAGGCCCTGGATTCCAGGCACAGCTCACTTCCTGATCCTCGTCAAGAAATTCACCATCTAGAGGATTTAATCCATCTTTATTACTCAGATTTAGGAGACTTTCAAATCTTTTCTTCCCTAAATCCAAGTTTTTCTCTGTTTCTTCATTTTTGAAGTTTTCCTTCAACGCTTCTTCCGTCGTTTCTAAAACTTTAGGAACCTCCCGATTAGAACCGATGACGTTAGTTTCTGCTGGCAGATCTTCTGCTGTACATACATTCTCATTAGAATTTTCCAAGTTGTCAAACAACATGAATAAGCCATTAGTTGGACTGCTGTAGTCGAGAACATTCATAAATGGATTGACTTTAAGTCTAGAATCTGGATCCGATTCCGTCTGCTCTTCCTTGCATGTGGATTGAGGTAAAGGGTTGTTTTTTGGGACTTGGGTATTATCAGGCACTTGGTTTTCAAAGGAGATGTCTTCTTTCGATGTGTCTTTGGCCAGAGAAGAAAATACCTGATCTACAAAGGTATATCTAGAGGTCATTGAGGTCAAAATTGGCCCTAAAATCGCCTCCAAATCTGTGTCATCGTCTAGCAACAGGGAAGGGGGATAACTGTGTCTTTTATAAAGACGTTTGCTAGAGCTGGGTGTGACAAGAATTTCACCCATGGGCTGTGTATACCATTCAAAATTCTCCTGTAGCTCAGGGCTTAATGATTCTTCTCTCATCCATTCTGGCCAGTCAATGCCTGAATTTTTCTTAGGCTGGTCAGAGACGCCGGTCAACAACAGCGTTTTTATTATCTGTTCAACTTTGTTGCAATATTCTGCCTCAGCCTCTTTCTGCTTTTCATCCTTCCCATCATTCTCTTCTTCAAATATTTTCTGAGAAGTCAGCGGCCAACTCAGAAAACGGACAGTTCCGCTATGTCTCTTGATCACTTTTTGCATTTTAGTTTGCTGTTTTTGTTTATTATTTTTTGGATGACTTTTTTTCTTGCTCTCCATTCTCTGTGTTTTGTGATCACTTTCTTTTGAATCAGTCATACTCTTTGAGCGTTTTTTAGATTGATGACTTGACCGTTCTAGACTAATTTTAATTTCGGATCGTCCAGTACTCTTTTTAGGTTTCTCATCGTCAGTTTTGTTGTCCTGTTTCTCTGCCTTGGCACCAACTGGCGGTGTTTTAAGAGGATTTTTCTTCCAGACGGTAATTTCACAAGCTGATGGTGAAATAGAGGAAGGAGAATCTTCACCAGACAATGCAGGAAATGCAGCATAGTACCTGAAATACATACAGTATATTATATCACCTCAGTACATATCAACACAGAGCTTTATATATATAGTATTCTATGAAAAATTAGATGAGGGAGCCATGGTGGTTCAGTAAGTTAGATGCTTGCTCGATAAATGAAAGACCAGGCTTCAATCTCAGCGAAGGTCAAAATGAATTTTTTGGTTTTTCAGCTCGGTTTGTCTTGTCAGTGATGCAGGTCTGAGGGACTGGATAGAAACAATAAACCAAGGACCTGTGCTACAGGCTTCGCAAGTTAACAATCTTGGGACAGTTTGAAATCGCAAAAAGAGTAGGCTTTCGTTGCTATTCTGGATCATGCCAATAGAAAGTTAAGTGATTGTATAATAATAATTCGTTATAATCAAATGAAACAAATAAAAGTCATAAGCTACATAAAGTTTTGTGCTTCAAACTTGGTCAGGGTATTCAGTGTGCAAAGGACAAATCATCTAAACATACCTTTGAGCTGGATCTTGTGAGCGTGTGACAGCTAGATGCTGTTTATGTTTGTTATCTTCTGGTTGAATATTAACAGACAATGGAGAACAACATTCTACAATACAAAAACAATCGATTTTCAATCAGACATATTAAACATACAATCAGTCATGACTGGCATATCAACAGCCCTGTGAGTAATCCATCCCAAAAAAAACAAAAGCAATTGAATCAGCATTTGAACAATAATCAATATTTTCTGTTGGTATTTTATCCAAATATATCAAGTCCTTCACCTGTGTGTTTATATTTTGAATCAGATCAAGATTTTGTGAGATATATTAACCTATCTATAATTGTTTATTACCTTTTGAAATTTTAGGTTCTTTCAATCTTTTCCAAAGTTCATCAACTAAATTCTCTAAATCACAATCCTGGAAAAATAAACCGGAATAAAAATAAATAATATTTCAAATTGGACTCCATTTTTAATGTTTGTTAAAGAAGATTTTCTTCAGATGTAACATATTTAATAACCACAAAAATTATTTAAAGTTAGACATAGAAGTTAGGGGGGTTGAAAAGAAGCAAGTTACTATTTAACAGAAAGCACTGGCACTGGCACAAGGTTGAAGCAGTGTTCACAAATAATGTTAGAGCTATCAATATCATGTAGACAAAGAGTAAGCGTTTGTAATAGATATTGCTTCCTTGTTTAGGTGATAATTATATATAAGTATTTGTCACTTCAAATTAATTGATATTCAATAAAGATTATTAACATCAATAAAGTATTCTCATGTGATGATAAAAAATTATTCCGACATATTTTTACACTATTCATATTTATATTCATATGCAATAAATTCAGAAGTAATATACTTATATCTTAAAGGGATAATAGGTCTTATACTGAACATAAAATTTGAAAATTTTAAACTTGACCAATAATGATTCATCAGTAACTAAACCTGCTGGCATAAATGACATAAAAAAAATTAAGTAATTATCCATAAAAATACATTTGATTATTGAAAA
Organism: Nipponacmea schrenckii; assembly: GCA_030562195.1. NCBI lineage: Eukaryota > Metazoa > Mollusca > Gastropoda > Lottiidae > Nipponacmea > Nipponacmea schrenckii. Next base: position 3,995,112 of record JAUJPP010000006.1, read on the forward strand.
ACATTCAATAAATTGATAAAGCATTTTTATAAAATTACTTAGTTTTGTGAGTTTTCCAGATTTTACAGGGATTCTGTTACTTTATGACACCAGTTATGTTCACTGATGAATTTACTCAAATTGACCATTCTTTAGAACTACTAGAAAGTAGAGGTGTTCTAAAGACTGGGAAAAATACAAGACGGTCCCACAAGTCCTTAATTAACTCGTAATTAGATCATCCAGTCTGTTAATTCGGTACATAACCGGACGTTGTGGTTGGTAAGTATGCACTAATTGTAATCATCAAATGAAACAATATGTTTTCAAAAGAAAACCTGATGGTATTCATATCATCAACTTACGTAAATAACGTAATTATTAACCATTATTAGAATAAATCAGTCAAATGAAGTCATGGGTCATAATATTTCCCAGTATAGAAAAGTAGTTTTGGCATGGTCACGTCTTAAAAATGTCTCCTAAAATTAACCTTGTGTCATGATTCTAGTAAATAGGTCAGACAAGTTCTCGTATTCATGGTGTTATTAAGAGTACTTCACATTCAGACAATCTCAATTTCAGTCTGAATAGATATTGAAATTTATAAAATTTAATTAAAACCAACCTGGTCCGATACAGACTGAAGACAATCCAATACAGCCATTTTTCTTCTTTCATCCTCATTAACGGGAGATTTCTTCTTATCTCCCTTTCTTTCACGACGTTTACCATGATCATACTTAATACTATCCCACAATTCATCACAATCGAACTGTTCACAGTAATCCTGTTGTAAGAGGCTGATTATATAACGGGTATAGACGATCGAGTCTATACCACGAACTTCCAGTTGATGTCCGAGCCAGGCATGGACCGAGTTAGTGGGAGGCAACGCTGCCTCCAGAGACATTCTAAACTCAGGGTGCTTCATGAATAGAACTAAATTACTTCAATTGTACCCTGTAGCTTTATAAAGCCAGGGTGGTCACTGCAACTTTCACCATTAAATCTATAAGGTGTCTATCTACACCAGACAATTTCCCTGCTGGTTCAATGTTCATGAGAATAGACATTAACACTGATGATGATCAGACACCATCTTAAAGGTACTTTCCAGGTCAAATTAAATTTAAACTACAACTATTTTTCAAGGATTCACAAAACTGAAAGATAAAAATACGACATTGTTAAGCACATTATACGGATTAAAACCCATTTCAAGAAATGTTTCTGAATTTAAACCAAGTCAATTTAGTTTCGAACATAACAAGAACTTTAAAATATAACAATATTTTGTTTCAATATTATATTAGAAACATATTTCATCAGTTTATAATAATCTGTTGTCACGAATTAATAGCTTAAAATGTAATAAGGTTGTAATTTTTCAATTCCTGCATCACTTTCTGAACATATAAACATCTATATATCCATAATAATTGAGTACCGGTATGTATTTATTAAACTAACCCATGTGTACTATCAGTAAGAATTATTTTTGTTGCCTATATCTATTTGTAACAGTTGTTGCTGTTTCTATTTAATTATTTTCTCATTCAATGAAAATATTTACAATTAATGATGCATTAGACATTGAATTTGAAAGACACCAGATGCTTATAGAGTTTAAAATGATTATATTGTTAAACTGGTTGTAATGAAGTTTTCTATTGTCTGAGCTAAGTACCAACTTTTAAAATTGTGTCTATTAATTTTTAATACTAAAATTAAAGTAGCTGCCTCTAAATAGTTCTTCTAATCTAAGAATGTCTTTACTAGAAATTAACATGTTGAGGAGAGAATTGCATTTCTTTTCAATGTACAATTACAAGGTAATAAATTTATAAATACAAGGAATTTCTAAGACTAACAATTTTTTAATTTATTATGAGGTCAATATTTTTATTCTCTTTAAATAAAAAAATTTAAAAACCATTTTGATTTGTTTTTTATGTACATTGGAGCAGTAAATGGCTTTTAAATACAAAGATACAATATTTTGTCAGATGTTGGAGGTTTTTTTGTGATTATTGAACAGTTTAACCTTCTATTACAGTTTTATTGCCTGTACTCATTCCCACTCTGTTGTAGAAACGAACTACATAAAACCTTCATTCTCTTGTTTGATTACATAAGCCTATGGTTTTAGTTTAGTTTGGCTATAGATTTTTAAACCATTATCATTGTATGTTAACATTTGAATAACTGCCAAAATACAAGGCCACTGTGAGTTCATCTTACTTGTTTGACAAAGATGTTTTTTATTATAACCCTAACTTGGCCCTATCTCTAACCATGTGATATTAACATGCTGTTTTAGAGGCAGGGATCAGGGTCAAGGTTAACTCTGAATATTTAGACAGAAAGTGAAGGTGTCATTGACACTGAGTTTATCAACTTCTAACATCCAAACAATAAAATTTGCTGATATGAATTTCTACTCATCTGGATGTCTAGCATAAGGGACTTAAAAGGATTCTAAGAGGAAATTTTTTATGTGTCTCGGAAACATTGACTGTATCAATTTGCACCTTTCCAATTTACAATCAGACGTCTATGGATCTACTTAAGATACATGTTTGATGATGTCACTTATTGCAAAATCACATTTAGCTCTTCTCAATCAGTGACGTCATCAAACACATAATTTAGCGGAATTACAGAACAACAGACATCTGATTGAAAATTGGAATAGTTCAAAGTGATGCTATCAATGTACTTGATACAAGAAATTTAAAAACTTCAGTCAGTCCAAGACTGGATTATATGATTAAATGCATGGTTTTAATGTCATCAAATTTTTCATGGGAACAATTCAGAATCTGATGACTGTACCAGTATAAATTCATTTCTGATTTGTGACAACCAATTTAAACTTTCCTAGGCCTGGTAAACGAGGGATAGAACTTCAATTCCGAACCAGTACCAATAGGTAATAATATTGTTGCATGAACACCAGACTAGCACCGATAGCTGAACATCCCAGTTAGTTGAGCTTGCCCTCTTTTCATATAGACAAGACAGAATCTGTAGATTGATATCAGAATCGACCATAAGGGACACCTAGCTAGACTAGTCTGTCACTTGCAACCAGGCCCCTGATAGATATTTGGACACTGTTATGTCAAATATTTTGGGTGCGCACGTAATTTGAGATCATGATTGAGCGATTGAATTTCTTGAAAACAATTTGACACAACAGCGGCCATATCTGTCCAAAAATGTTTCAGACTAAACCAGGCCCTGAACAGTGAATCAACAGAATTATGAAAATGATGCCACTCATATCAGTGAACACAGAGGAAAAAATGTCAACTCAAGTAGATTGCCATTTTTTGTGAAGGTCTTTAAATGATTACCAATACTATATATTATGTACTTTGTAAGTGGACTTGAGTAATGATTTAAAAGATAACGACCAGGACACGTTTTGCAATAAATAGTATGAAAATTACGTCAGATTTTATTTTGATTTCCTGATAATAGAGACTACAATGGCGAGCACCTTACTTCCGGTTTAGTCTCAATCGATACAAATTCCTTTCGACCTCCCTCCCTCATCTCCAAATTTCATCATTTCAAGATCAGTAGAAAAATCCAAACAATTTCTAAGCATAATTTGAGAGGGAATTGATAGAATTTAACTAGGAAATCAAAAATCTTACCTTCAAAGTCAAACGCAAAGCCATTTTCTTTTCGTTTTTTCTTTCTCCCGTAACTGTCAAATTCTCGGGAGAAATGCCAAACGACAAGCGCTGGCTTTGTCGCTTCATTTCTCCATGGTTTCTGAGTTAGAGTACTTCAGGCTTGTTCTGCCATCTTGTTCTATTCCAAATCCATCTCACTGCATGATCTCTGAATTTTTATTTCGATAAAAATTGATCGAAAACACAAAATAAAGGAGCCGAGAAACACTCAGCTGACCTTTGGATCGAAGATTTTCGGTCCTTGACGGATGAGCCTCCGCGTCGAATATAGTTCTCTAGTAACATTCATTATTACTTCTTAACATATTTATCATATCAGCGAATTCAATTTTTTTCGGCTTAAAATTGTATTTTCATAAAAAGAAATTATATTTTTTAGAATTTTACGTGAACTCAAATCATGGAATTGCAAAAAAGTCTCGGCGTATTAATATTGGATGTCTGCATTTTCAGTGATATGGCAACGTGAACTATTTACACTGAGATCTTCTAGAAACGGCCGCCAAAACATTACACAATAACCTTTACTTACATAATAACGATTTTAGTTTTGACAATGATTTAACAAATATTATATATTATATTATATAATATTATAATAATTACGTTTTGTTCTATTGGCGTATAAGTTGACAAGTTAAAACCCGGAACAAGTTGGAAAATAAATAGCAAGGGCGAGGCTTCAAACTTTAACAAACTAAATCGAATCTCGTAAAGTAAGAATTTCTCGGTAACTTCATTTCTCTGGGAAAATTTAGATCTTTTTAAATTAAATCACGACTAATCAACGTGCGAACCGAATGATTGACATTAAGTTTAAGGAGTTAAAATGAGAGTGGTCTTTTTTTAATGTTGTTATATCAGGTCGTCTCCCTTTAATAACTACATTCATTAAATAGAGTTTGTTCCCCTTAATCGGCCCTGACCATAATAGTGTACGATGTAGAATTATCACTATACATATAATATGGTTCCATTTCCTCATCAACTTCACCCAAATGTTTATGACAAGGAAAAGATTTGTTTGATTTTTGGGTTTTTTTTCTACAAAGATGTCTTAAAGAGTGGTTTGAAATAGAAACAAACTCTACATTTATTAAATTCAATAGCCATACTTCTAAAACATTTCACAAGCTAGGTATATTTTTTAACTTTATTAGACACCCAGTCGCACGAGGAAATCTTCCTTGGCATCTTTTTACATAAAACTGCAATAATATATTTACATAATGATAATGATAACCCCAACAATCAACCACTTCACTTTGTAGAAACTTAAACTACCTGTTTATTAACCTTCAACAACAAGACTGAATACATTTGTACCAGATATCGACTGTTTACAACAGAAATAGAAATAACATGCATGTTTTCTTGGACAAAAGCCAACACGAATTTTAAAAAGTGCATTGATAATGATAATAAATGGTTTATTATAAAAATAGAAACGTAAACAGGTGCGGATCTTGGTTCGGGATTAGAATTAAAGCAGACCAGAGAAAACTGCGAATTATCCCCTAAGATGACCCTGTTTGACACTTACATTTAACATGGACAATAATTTTATATCAGGAAGTGGAAAGTAGTCCTTCCTGTGAATGCCTTTATTCATTTATTTTGTTCATTTATTCATTTATTTATTTATTTTATTCGTTCATTTATTGGTCTATTTTGTATTATGTATATATATTATAGTCGAGGCCGATTAGAATAAACCCAAAGCTTGTTTCTGTATTGACTACTATAAATTTTCTATATAGTCATTGATATGGTTTATTGAAATAAATATAGTTTAAACTAATGAAACGAAATGAATGGAATCGCGATGAAGTGTGTCTTTCAAAAGTACGACAATTAGCCGAAACGACGAGAAGCGTATTAGAATAAGTGACTGAAAAGTTTTGGGCCTAATCTGAACTCAAGGAAGGTTTCAAATGGTGTACCGTGAAGGCGAAGTTTCCTTTGTACTCTACCAAACGATCTACATTGCTGCATGGAAACAACCAAGGATTTCCGAATGGTGCTCAGCAGATTAAGCTTTATGAGAATTGCCGAATGGGCAGGAGTATATCCAAATAAAGGGTTCATTTACTTCAATTTCTAGATAATACCTGCATTTACAAATACAGTCACAGGAAATGTGATCGAAAATACACACTACTTTTCCAATTAAAGTTTTTTCCACAAAATATATTACTCAGCATTGAAAAGTTCAGTCACAGTTGGACACGTGTTGAAAATACAGACTTTTCACGACCATATTCTACATAAGGTTAGCGCCTAACGTGAACGTGAGCCAAGACATTTCACACGTGTTTTAAACCTTTCCCAACTTCCTTCCTACTGCTAGTTCTGTTGAGTCTAGAAAGTTCTAGAATGTTCATTCATCATTTAGGTCGACGGTCGACACAGTTCCAACTATTCCATACCACTCGTCTCCGATTCCATTAGTCTGACATTCGGTGCGACTCGGCTATTTCACCATTTAGAGTAGAGTGGTCAGTCAGTCCTGTAGTTATACGGGAAAAGGGAATCCCTGTATTAACCAATACATCCATTATACTATGTAATTACATGTATGTTCATTCTAAAGACGTAGTATATACTTTAAGTAAGTCCCATTTTACACATAAACGGAAACAATTTGAAATATTAAGTTACATTTGAAAGCAAGAATATTCGTAGAAGACAAAAGATCTTCGAGATTCTGTAGGACTGGAAACCTACGCTGCATTCTGTCAAAATTGACCCATGTCATTTATTGAGTTGTGCCCCCCCCCTCCCTTTTTGTGAAATTAAATGTTCTCCTGCTTTCTTAGACCGCACTGTAGTTAATTTCTAATATCTTTAATGGAAAACTGCGTCTTAAACATACAATTCAAAAATTGTAAACTTGGCTTATATTCATTAGTAAATATACCTGCTGCCATAAATAACATAACACAATCCCTATACATGTATAATCCGATAAATCCAAAAACGCTTAATAGATTAAGTGTTTTTCAGTAGTTACTTAGTTTTGTGAGTTTTTCAGATTTAAAGGGATTCTGTTACTTCATAACACCAGGTAAGTTCACTGATGAATATATACTTATATTGACCATTTTAGAGAACTTACATTTAATTCCATTCTAAGAAAGAGCATTTCTTTCTTGTATTTCACAACTTTATATTTTGCTGCTGGCTAAATCATTAATAATAATTGTATACTTTGGTGAACAAAAGATTATTTTGTCTTTCATTCTGGCGGTGGGTTCATCCAGTCCCTGTGGAGATATTGTTTGTATGATTGTATAACTAAATAATCGAGACTATTCTTCCCCAATGATCGAGACTATGATTATTCTAATATAGGTACATGAATCATTTTGAGTTGATTATTTTCGAGATGGAATCGAGCCAAAACCATTCCAAGAACTGACTGTACTAACAAGAAATGCCATAAATTTGGCAATAACAAGTAGTAAAATGATAGAAAGTCAATCGAGAGATTCGGTGCGATATGAAGACGTGGGCTAAGGGTTCAAGGTGAATAACCCCCGTCTGTTAAATTAATGAATTGCGTTTCTATTTAGCATGAGGTGGAAGGCTGAGTAGAGCCCACAAAAATTGTCAAAGGCAATTGGAACTCAATAGTATGAATTAAACAGAGCCAATAATGGCCCATTGACCAACATACCGCGGTGTTTAATGACGTTCAAGGATAACTGGCACTATGTCCAAATTCTCATGAATGTCTATTAGTAAATCGAGAATATTTATCTGGACACAATTACTGTATTACAATATATTATAACTTGCGATGTTTGAATGATGCTACTCCCGTCTTTATGAAGCAATGATACAAAATAACATAGTAAATAAAATATAGAACAGAAGGTGACCCATTCTCAAGGTGATTATGATATTTTCTTGTTTATTTTTAATTAGACCACTCTTCATTATTCTTTCATCTATCAAGGGAATGGATTCGCTTTTTAATCGATCACTATCTGTTCTATTTGCTCTGTTATTTGTATCGTTGCATGAATTCCACTAAGAAGTATGGAGAACCACGTCGCAACGTCAAAAGTAAGCGTCAGCACCAAACGTCTCTCCGTGAAAGTTAAGTTATCGCCCTGCAACACTGCTGGATCGTGGATCAGTTCAATCGTATAACACCAAAAAATGACAACTTATTAACCTATGTTCAAACGTTTTGTACCCATGTATCAAAGAAGTATGTAACTTGTGTTGAAACGTTATATACCCATTTATTAAAGAAGTGTGTAACTTGTGTTGAAACGTTATGTACCCATGTATTAAAGAAGTGTGTAACTTGTGTTGAAACGTTATGTACCCATGTATTAAAGAAGTGTGTAACTTGCGTCTGAAACGTTATGTACCCATGTATTAAAGAAGTGTGTAACTTGCGCTGAAACGTTATGTACCCATGTATTAAAGAAGTGTGTATTTATCCCATAATTATTTTTTTCTGTTATATATAAATTATTAAAAATAAAGAATATAATGCAGGATCGTGACGTCATGTAGAATGTAGACTGATATATATCCCATATATCTTCCGTTAATTAAAATAACTATATATTACGGGGTATGGAATGTATATTGACATGGACGGTTGCTCAAATACGACATAATTCACCTTGGTTAGAAAGTGAATTATGCCGTATGTGAGCCACCGTTACATGAAGAAATTGCATGTATTGTCTTGTAAAGCATACAGGTTGTCTGGAACATGTTAACTCTAGGATGTGTAATTTAAAGATCGGTCTAATGAGGGGGGGGGGGGGTCGTTTAGGTCGGGAAAGGGGCAGGGCTTTTAAAACAATGTTTTTTCATACGCATGTTTATTCTGATAATAAACCATACAAACGTCCTAAATGATACAACAAATCGGACATTATATATTACAATTGATTTAAATATAGACAATCTGGTGTTTCATTTACAACTCTCACATAAATACTTCTTTCACAACTCAATATAATACATCGTACAATAGCACCCTGAACGGCCACGTCATAGCAGCACCAATTTCAATTGGGTAATTTCAACGTCAACGTCAAAACATTCTATATCACGTCATACGTCGTCAAAACAGCATTCAATACGACGTCAAAACAGCTTCAATTCATACGACGTCATAAACATGCATTCAATGTCATACGACGTCAAAACAGCGTTCAATGTCATACGACGTCAAAACAGTTCAATGTCATACGACGTCAAAACAGCGTTCAATGTCATACGACGTCAAAACAGCGTTCAATGTCATACGACGTCAAAACAGCGTTCAATGTCATACGACGTCAAAACAGCATTCAATGCTATATCATACGGGGCCAAAACAGCCCTATATTCCACGTCAAAACAGCATACCTGCGTCAAATGACAATATCAGCAGTGAACCCAATTCTACCTAAAACCCCCGACTGTCCAGCATTAGAGAAAGAAGTACTGAAGCCATAGGCCTATGCGCTGCATAGAATATGAGCATAGCGATGATTAATCATAAAGTATTTGGCTACCTTCAACCGAATCTTCTTTCCCTAGTCCAACGATTGTTAAAATAGTTTACTATGCAAACATTTATTTTAAATTCTATGTAAAATTCTCACTTTTATAAGATTACCAGCCTTAATCTACTTCAGAGAATAAAAAATATGAAAACTACATAGTAACATACACTTGCTAGGTAATTCTTTGGTTGTAAATGGTACCAAAATATTAAATATGAATTATTCACATTGACATGACCAAAAATAGGAATCCATTTTTATTCCTTGACCAAAGCGTGACCCTGTAGCCCAGGGTTCATTGTTTTTTATTCCTTTTATTCTTTTTTTTTTTAAAAAGGGTAGGAGGTCAAGGTGTGCCACATTTTGGTTGGATAGTTCAAATGATATGTACATCGACTTCCGGTAAAAAAAAAATACCGGAAGTGACAATCTAGCCACCAACCCCAGTAAGAATATTTAAAGTTTTCTGAAGTTTTTTTGGTGAATACGACATGACTTGTCGCTCAGCCAAATACTAAACAAGTACAGACTATAATCTTTCGAGCAAACAAACACCACACGTTGATTGAAAGAGTAAAATGACATCCAAATGTGAGTCTGTACTTGGTTTTAGAATGTTGATGGCGAGCCAAAATCAATATACCGAAGAAGTTTGGACTGCAGACGATAGACTTAAAATAACGAAAGAGACGACGTGCAGCCTTACAAGTAAAACATTTCAATTACTCCAAGAATATTAAAAGAGGAAATTGCTTAGAATAATTGGATTCAGACAATATAGATAGAGTCTTTCTCAGGAAGAAGCAGTTTATTCTGAGAAACGTCCAATTTGGTCACCAAAAGTTGCATAATAAAACGTCTAAATGTCTTAGTCAAATATATATTATTCGATACAATACATCAGTATATCATTTTGAGATGCTATAGTGCGAACAGTGATAAGTCAGTGACTTAAATAGACTTTCATAGTAACATACTGACAGGCTACAGAATAGAAAATTTACTCCTAGCTAAATTTGAAGTCGATAAAAAATAGAAACAGTCTTTGGTTGATTATAAGTTACAATAATACTTGAAATAGAGAATAGAAAAATATTATGCATCAATGCTAAAGCTTGCTCGATTTGAATAAAAAATACAAAATGGCGACCGTCTTTGGTTATCAAGGCCTTATTAGGTAATGATTTCTGTCCTACTTTCTTATGAAGAAATATCTAAATTCATAGTGTACAGAAGACTTCGGAACACGCATAACAATTTCAGACATTAAAACTGCAATTGGCTGAAGACTTCCCTTCTCAACAAGAAGATCGTCTTTATCACAATTCTCTTCTAAAAATATGGGGAAGAAAGCAATGCTCCTTCTATTTACAATAGATTATAATTCGACTTAATGAAGCCTTTCAACCTTATTGCATCGGGAGAAAAAACTTCTATAGGCTATAGATTTTTCAGTAGCAAACCATGTGACCAAACCCCATAATAATATAGACAACACAATATATCACAGTATAACAAATACAATCTTGTATAGTAATCACTTTCTTAATCAGAAAAAATACGCAAGAGTTCTGTCCCTTGAAATCGCATTTAGGGTTATTCAAGACAAGACAATTTAACTCTCCTGGATATTATATCACATTTAAACATTCCATGCCGAGAAGTTCAGGTTTGGAAGCTCATTTTAAAAACAGATCACAAATGACCTTGACACAGTTTCTAAATATGTTAGGTCGATATGACCTTGAAAAATATGTCAACATAACAGACTTTAACAAGCCTCTTTTTAAATCCGTTATTATAAACTTTGACACATTTTAAGCCAATGAAAAACCTCGACACATTTATTTAGTAAGCGATTTCTAATAGATTTTATCAAAGGTCAAATCCAATGGCCTTGACATAGTTTGTTGCAGGTCATCTTCTAACGACCTGACCTTGACATAATATTTCAGCTGATGAATAGGAATGGGATCACAGAGTTTGTTGTAGGTCCGTTTAAAATAGATCTGACACTGTATGTTATTTCAATTCCATGAATTTTTTTTTGGTCAACTGCTAATAACCTTGACACGGTTGTAGGTCAGCTTCGAATGACCTTACCATATTATTTCAACTGATCAAGTGTAATGGCTTGTTGTAGGTGAATACAGTTTATGCTATTCCAATTCAATTTGGCACTGACATAGAAGGTCGGCCCTGATGACCTGGGAACATTAACCTAGGGCACTTTTCAATTCATATATTTTATGTTTATTGCTCAGTAATATTTTGACTGCAGTAGCTTCGTAATTTTTTGAACGAATCAATTTCTTAAGTGACAAATGATGGGACACATTATGTAAATAGGTCACGCAATTAATATTCGAACAAAAATTTTAACATGTAGGTCATAATGACCTATATTTCTACAATTAATATGTTGGTAATACTGCAGTTTTATCACACAGAAACGATTCAAATATAAGAACCCCTAGAATCCAATAGACTCATCCACAACTCTATATGAACAGGTCGGGCACCTGTAACACAGTTGAGTTAACTCTTCACCAATAGGGAGTAGAGGTATCCACATTATTCCAAGCAGCGTATTGGGTCCATGATGTAACTTCCGTTCTAGGGGGTTCGAAAGATGGCTGAACTGTTTTTTCTTTAAAATCGGAGGACACTATCTGATAGTTCAACCCACGATTATTGTCCCAGTATTGAGAGAGATTAGCTTCGTATCCGACTGCAAATTCCACTTTTTCATGGAGACCAAAGTTCGTAGGGACATCAAATTCAAATGAGAACGTATCGTAAGTGTTTCTACGTTCAGGAGACTCACCAGGTCCCGGAACGTAGACGGCTGAAACGTCCTACAAACGTTTGCCAACCATCTAAACTGTATCTGACAAAAACGTTCTTTTCGAAACTTACATTTTTCACTTTGATTGTACCGGCGACTGAATAGTTTTTCAGAATTACATTTTCAAGCGAGACACATTCCTTTTCCAATCTTTCACGGAACTCTAAATAATCTGACGCTGGCTGTGAGAAACATAACTTCAGGGGCGGATCGTCCGTAACACCTGCGGTTGCACCCTGCGTTAACGCCGTTAACAACTGAGGGTTTAATCTTGGTGGCATGTCTGACGGTTCTGTAAGAAATCGCACTTGCGCCAGGGCCATGCCTTTATGATCTGCGAACGATACTTGTTTACGGGCACGTCCAGGTGATACGGGAGAGATCGGATTCGAACACGTTTCGGATTCCTCCGAGGTTCCACTGTTTTCACTACTTTCATTGTCTGATTTGATAATAATAGATTTAAGAGGTCCATTCCTTCTAACGTTTAGGTTGGAGTTAATGTTACTGTTGTGATTTAAATCAAACAGTCGATCGTTTGTGAAGGGAGAAGATTTGTTAAAGGCGTAACTGAGAAGATCGAATCCTGTTGATGGGGTGGGGGGACTCGCAGCCAGCAGATAGGATGTGAAGTCTACAGGCATTCTTCTGTCGGTAGGACAAGCCTGGGTTCGTACCATATCCAGCATTGGAAAATCTGAAAAGAGAAAGAAAACCACAACTTAAATAAGAAGTCAAAACAGAGTTATCTTCCATCACCAAACAATACTGAATCAAATTTTAAGCATTTTACGACAGCAATTTCGGTAGAAAATTTGATTATCTAGCTTTGGCAGTAGCATACACTTTGTAATAAAGGTTTAATTTGAAAGATCTCCCACTTGTCTTGGTCTACAATTGTTTGGAGCAGTCTTAATGTGAATACAAGCAGTGATAAATACAGCTTTACAATGTCGTAAGCGGATATTATCCATGTAAAAATACGTTTCACTGCACAATGCGTCTATAGGGTAGTATATTCTGAACATAAAGATAAGTTAAAAGGATCGCTGACTGAACAGTAGTGTGTCTGTTCCACGTGGGTAATAAGTATTCAAACATATTCAATATACAAAGACCTTACATAGGAAAGAAATAAATATTCATATCAAATAGTAATATTATTAAGTCAGAAACTAGTTAGAAGAGGTATTAATCAGTCATGCACTTCTTTATCAACCATCTTTACATTCTATTGTATACATACATAGTACCATATACATATATTATATAAAGGCGAACTTAATAGTCTTTCCATCTATTAGCCCTATATACGTATATATGATACCCATTGTAATTATGTTATACCTGAAGATACTACTGAAACATGTAGGAAATATAATTTGGGTGTTATTTTGTTATTTACTTGATTTATATACTACTGTGCATCAGAAACAACCCACTATACTTATAATACCACATATATATAATAAAGGCACACGATATATTATATACATCTCGCCATTATATATGCTATATGCATATCATTAGACGTTTTACACATTGTATCATATGATTTGAAATACAATATATTGCGCTACTCATTTAAAACTAATGTTAAACCAGACTAATATCGAAAAAAAATATATTAAACATCCTAACTGCTCGGTATATTTTTGAATAAGTCTCCCAAGACATAACATAACATACCGTACATTACAGATGGGTTGAAATCCGTGATATGAGGCACGAGAATCCTGTTAATAGTTTAAAACCCACATCAATAATTAACAGAAAATCATTATAAAATCGTTACTATGGAAATTATTTCAAAATTAGCAATTGGACGTAAATAACACGCTCTTTACGCATGTCAGGAATGATTCATTAAAAATATCCGCAAGACGAAAGAAAGAAAATTAATTAAAATCATGAAACTTATACCTGATTATAGTATAAGTAGACATACAAGGACAACATAGATAGTTACAGCAGTCTTCTATACACTTCTGTAGTTTAGAAATTATGATTTGGCTTTTTTAAAGTTCAAGTCACACTCTACTAGTGAACTCCATGTTTAACCTGTACCAGTGCCTTCTGTTGAATAGTAACATCTTACCTTTCAATCACCCTAATCACTTATACTAGACTTTCCAATATAAAGGAATGGGAGTTTAAATCCCACTGCTCCAAATGATCCACTAACAGACACGGTAAAAGTCTTAATGGTAATTTATGCTGAACGATTTGATTTTAATCGTGAGTAAGGTATGTAAAGATATGTTAAATACAGTTGATAAACGATGTAGCAATAAGTATTTTATCTTTGACAACAATGAAGAGATGTGTTTCTCATGCTAAGGAATCTAGTTAGGTGTTTGAACGTAGGATAGGTTCTTGAGAATATCATAGGCAACCACTCAGACAAACCAATTAACAAATACAACAAAGAAGCAACTGTTTATATATTTTATAATGATTTAAGTGGTACCTATGACTCTTTAGTACTAGATAGACAACTTTACTTCGTAAGCTTAATGTTATAATTGTAACTCTGTTTCTAGGATCTTATCCTGTAACACTGTTTCCTAGGGTCTTATCTTCTAACACAGTTTCTGGAATGTCCTAGGGTCTTATCTTCTAACACGAAACACCGTTTCTAGAATGTCCCAGTGTCTTATCTTCTAACACCTATTCTAGGATGTCCTAGGGTCTTATCTTCTAACACAGTTTCTAGGATGTCCTAGAGTCTTATCTTCTAACACCAAACACCGTTTCTAGAATGTCCCAGTGTCTTATCTTCTAACACCTATTCTAGGATGTCCTAGGGTCTTATCTTCTAACACAGTTTCTAGGATGTCCTAGAGTCTTATCTTCTAACACAGTTTCTAGAATGTCTCAGTGTCTTATCTTCTAACACGGTTTCTATGATATCCTAGGGTCTTTACTTCTAACACTGTTTCTAGAATGTCCCAGTGTCTTATCTTCTAACACCGCTTCTAGAATGTCCTAGGGTCTTATCTTCTAACACCGTTTCTAGGATATCCCAGTGTCTTATCTTCTAACACCTATTCTAGTATGTCCTGGGATCTTATCTTCTAAAATGATTCTAGGGTGTCCTACTGCTAAGATCATTTCCAGAATTATGCCCCAGGTGAAGAGGCCATTAAGTGTATCTGATACAGAAACAAAATCTAGAAGCCCTTCAAATGATAATGAAATACGGACACACCATATCGAACACCCTCAACCATTGGGTACATATGACTTCTTTTCTTTTAATATGGGCTGTATGGGTCCTTGAATTATATTATTATACGACTTTGCTGACTTGACAATAATACACGGAGTTCACTTACGATTGAAAAAAATGACTATTTGCCCGTGTTATACTCTCTGACCAAGATACTAACAAGCTAATTATCCTCTAGAAATGTCTACGTGACGAGAAATCCACTGAGAATGGCTGATAAGTCGATACTAGAAGGGAAATTAGTGAGAAATCTTCAATCAGTAGACAAAATCAATATACGGTTCTAATGAAACTCGCTTCTTACAATTTCAACCTACTCGATTTATCACCCGCGGGGTGAGCTCAAATATTACATCGGGTTCAACCAGCAAGTCGCATTAATATTAATTCTCTGGGATGAACTCGCCTTGTATCAAACTATAGTTAACTGTGGTCAGTTTGCGATACGTTGTTTTAAATAACTTGCGACGTTTCCACTACGGTACTTCCGTCTTTATCAAGCAATGATTAATACTAAATATCAATCAGGAAGTTACCAACTCATTGGAATGTATCTTTTACCTAACTGTAAACACCTACCTATCAAAACTTGACTTAAGTGGAAGTTATCAAGAGAAATATCGCTCCTAATAATAATCCATTTATATATCCTAATCCTAAAGGATATGCCTGCTTTATCCAATACACAAACATAAGTAAAATGATCCCAAGATGTTAGGAGCAGCCCTTAAAATGGTAGAAATATAAAAGTTATGAACCTTATAATGGCCCTAAAGTTGCTTATCGTACGATGATATACAACGAATAATGTTCAGCACAATAGCAGCAACAACATTGGTGATAATATTCACAAGACGTAACCAAATAACCAACTGATAGGAACAGTCAGTCAGGGTTCAGAGGTCACTGGTCTGACTAGAGGTCAAGGGTTAACCTATATAACTAATATCCTAATCCAGCGACCTGTAAAAATACCCGGACAGCCCGATTATAAACCATTTGATAAAAATAAAATGTTTTTCATAACTACTGTATTGTAGGTAACCTTTGAATGTCTTTTCCATGTGAAAAAACTTAAAGGTCATTCTTTGTCCAGTATTATAGAAAGACCAAGGGTAAGTTGGGGCCGTTGTTGAAAAATTCCCTTTACATAATATCAAGGCAAAACACGACAAGACAGAACCTTAGACAACGCTGGAACTGTCAGTACATTGTCCAATTATTACTGCAACGCGCTTCTATGTTCAATTTACTACAATACCGTTTAAAAGAATAAGATGGACAATTACTTTCTTATCAATCTTAACAATGGTTTCTGCAATACAGTGTGATTTTACTTCCTGATTCAATATAAACAGCTCCCTTATACAACACGACAGGCATATAATATACACATCCAAACTATAGACATATAATATACACATCCAACTATAGACATATAATATACACAACCAAGTATAGACATATAATATACACAACCAAACTATAGACATATAATATACACAACCAAGTATAGACATATAATATACACAACCAAACTATAGACATATAATATACACAACCAAACTATAGACATATAATATACACAACCAAACTATAGACATATAATATACACAACCAAACTATAGACATATAATATACACAACCAAACTATAGACATATAATATACACAACCAAACTATAGACATATAATATACACAACCAAACTATAGACATATAATATACACAACCAAACTATAGACATATAATATACACAACCAAACTATAGACATATAATATACACAACCAAACTATAGACATATAATATACACAACCAAACTATAGACATATAATATACACAACCAAACTATAGACATATAATATACACAACCAAACTATAGACATATAATATACACAACCAAACTATAGACATATAATATACACAACCAAACTATAGACATATAATATACACAACCAAACTATAGACATATAATATACACAACCAAACTATAGACATATAATATACACAACCAAACTATAGACATATAATATACACAACCAAACTATAGACATATAATATACACAACCAAACTATAGACATATAATATACACAACCAAACTATAGACATATAATATACACAACCAAACTATAGACATATAATATACACAACCAAACTATAGACATATAATATACACAACCAAACTATAGACATATAATATACACAACCAATATAGACATATAATATACACAACCAAACTATAGACATATAATATACACAACCAAACTATAGACATATAATATACACAACAAACTATAGACATATAATATACACAACCAAACTATAGACATATAATATACACAACCAAACTATAGACATATAATATAACAACCAAACTATAGACATATAATATACACAACCAAATATAGACATATAATATACACAACCAAACTATAGACATATAATATACACAACAAACTATAGACATATAATATACACAACCAAACTATAGACATATAATATACACAACCAAACTATAGAAATATAATATACACAACCAAACTATAGACATATAATATACACAACCAAACTATAGACATATAATATACACAACCAAACTATAGACATATAATATACACAACCAAACTATAGACATATAATATACACAACCAAGTATAGACATATAATATACACAACCAAACTATAGACATATAATATACACAACCAAACTATAGACATATAATATACACAACCAAACTATAGACATATAATATACACATCCAAACTATAGACATATAATATACACAACCAAACTATAGACATATAATATACACAACCAAACTATAGACATATAATATACACAACCAAACTATAGACATATAATATACACAACCAAACTATAGACATATAATATACACAACTCAAACTATAGACATATAATATACACAACCAAATATAGACATATAATATACACAACCAAACTATAGACATATAATATACACAAGCATACAAACTAGATAGGTAAGTCACAAAGACTTTAAACATTTCAACCATTCAATAGGTGATCCCTTTTATTACGAGAAACTACAATAGGATACAATAGACATTATTATATACACTAACAAATTAGATAGGTAAGTCTCGAAGACTCGAAACATTTACAGATATGTTAGCAAATATGTTTCAACTTAATCCCATTCATTAAGAGACCCTTTTATAACGAGGAACTACAATGTAACATCTATCTAATTCACGACCACTAAATACAAGTTTGACTGTACTTACCTTTAACATAGGCCACATTTAACTGAACCGTGTCAATATTGACTCTCAAGTAACAGTACACAAGCCAAGCCCCACTTTAAGTTAGGGACATAAAATTTGAAAAAAAAAACCCCAAAAACATACGTTTTGTCGAGCTATTGATATACACTAGAAAGCTTGACATAATAAGATCTCTTTCTTAAAACAGACAATTATACATCTATATAGATTTCGCTACATTCACTCAGGTGGAAAATCGTATGCGGTACGTTTGAATTGAAATACTTGTACTTGCTTGAATAACTTATTCATTAATATCCAAGTACAACTTTTCAGCCTTTACAAATCATACAGTACATTGAACAACTGACTTCATATTTTAAATGGAAGATGCATTGAATATCATTGAGCATTATGCACGGTCATACTTTGACCTAAATAACAGCAGGTTAATGATATCAATTAAATCTACACATGTATAAACACTTAGAAATCCATTCAAACGAGAAAAAAAAGTTATTGAAATGTCATTACGTTTTGGTAAATGAGATAGAATGTCAAATCAAATAGAAATGTCATAACGCTTTGTTAAATGGGACGATAAATATATTTCAACTGCAATGTCAAACGTTCAGTTAAATTGGTTGGAAATTCATATCAAATTGAAATTAGTAAGGGCAAAAAAAATGAAATGAAATGAATGGAGTTTTACGTCCTACTCTTCTGCACCTTATGGATTAATGAAGACGGGCTACGTACTGCAGTGTGCAATGAGGGAAATTTTGCCAGGACAGTGACATTAGTCTACTCCTTTTGCGATTTCCAACTGTCGAGGGATCTTTAACGTGCACAGCCTGTAGCAAATGGGGCTTCGGTTTATTGTCCCATCGACAGGTCCCTCCGACTTGTATCACTGACAAGGGAGGGAACACAAAAGATAATAACTAGATGTAGACATATAATCACGAATCATAATCGAATACCAGTTGAAAAGAATATTATAAGGTAATACGAAATCCAGTGACCACCAGCTGCGCTTTATTGTTGCGGTGGCTTTCATATGTTTCAAATCTAGTTTGTGACCCCGGGACCACGTGAATATAACCTGCCCAGTATTGTCGCGATGACCTTCATATGTTACAAACCTTTCATAATAGATCTATTCTAATTACAGAGAAAATCCTCTTTATATTTACATAATATCTCAACCCTTGCTGTAAGGAGCAGAAGTAGACAAGACACGAAGCCCAATTGACCTGCACTCATCCAAATCTTAACCTATCAGTTCAAAGGAGTAGACCAGCAGTCCAAACATGGATTATGCATTTTGGAGCAATACTGGCTCTCAGGATGAACATAGAATTTAAACTTGGTCAATAATGGTATATTTTCACCAGGTGCCACGACTAATGAATAGAATCGCTATATAACATGATATATCCATTAAACTAATTAATTATTGAAAAACGCTTCTAAGCTCAGTTCCAAATTACTTAGATGTATGAATTTATTGGATTTTAGAGGGCTAAAGTCATGTTGTTTTGACAATTGATAAATTCACTGTTAGCCGAGTTTTTATTTACTTATTATTATTTTGTACATCCAAAAAGGTAGTAAATTGTAACGACCAATCCAAGTTTTGCTGGTACGGTAAAATGATATCTGTCCATTGAACAGTTTCTGGTTAAACTTGGTAGGATATTTCCGGTCAACGACCTTTAACTCTCAGTAGAATTTTGCAATCTTGTTATTAATAACCATTAGGATAGTTTTCTTATAATATCATTTATATTACATTTGTTACAAAACACAACCCACGCATGGACGTATTCATTCATTATTCTTAACACGTGTATACTAATATGGAATCAGAGGCGATTCACACAGTTCTTATTCACTCAGATAACGTTACACAAGAGGTTTTTGTTTTGTCTTAAGGCTAAGAATCTTCCTCAGAACAACAACAATGAAATAGTTCAATAAGTCAATGCCTCTATGGAATGAATGAATGAATGAATGAATGAATGAACGTTATATTACTAGTTATGTTGAGTTGACTCTCTAAAATTAATTTTAGATGATATTCCGAAGCGTAAAGTGGTATCCGGTGTTTCAGACGGACATCTGAGTTGACAATAATGGATATCTACAACTGGCACCAAAAACAATCTTAGTATAGAAAGCCGTGTTTATATTCAAGCATTAACTTTATCCCGGTATAACGTCTATCTTTACATATATATTTTGATGTTTCGTTTCGTGTCGCAACAGAAAAAAAACTAAAGATTTAGGTTTGCACTTGAATCAAATGGATAACAGATTATTAAATGAAATAATGTAGGATGACATTAAGTATTGTTAATATGTTATGTCAATGATGTAAGCTCCATATGAATTATATTTAATATCGACCACTTAACACGTAATGAACCATTGTATTTTTAATTGTCATTACAATTCTTATTCATTTTATGTAAACGTACAAAAGAAGAAATACATTTAATGCAAAACGAAACTATTTATTATAAATTATATTTCATAAGAGAACAATGCTGTTATTAAGAAGATTTAATAGGAGTTCTATTAAAAGGACCCGGTGTAAGTCGACTCCATTAAAACAGGAATTTTAACTACTAGTAAGTCCTATCTCCTAATGACCAGTAGGCTTTTATGTTTCGTCTTATCATTGTCGTGAAGTGGATTTTGATCTCGAAATATTGATTATAGGTGCAGATTCGTAATTTTTTCAGTGGTTGTTTTTTGTAAATAGTCTACAGAAATAATAGAATTCCACGAAAATTGCATACTTCGTTCAAAATACGTCAAACAAGGTATTCTTCTCTCTTCATTTGTCATAGTACCGGTATTTACAGAAACTGTCCACTTTTAGGAATTATTTTACAATTATTATAACTTTGGTTTTAGCCTACTATAGATACTTCAAGATCTTCCAAGTATATAGGTGCATCCTCACAATCTAAATGTACCCCTTGTACTGTACTTTACTTTGATGATATCACACATTGTTAGTGCATGTGTTTATTGAAGATTACAGTACATCATATTTCAGATGATCGATCAAACATATTTCAATATTAGTTGTTGTTTTTTTTGTAATTTCACATCACTTCAATTTACAATCCATTAACGGCAAAGCGATTCAAAAATACTGTAGTCAAATTTGCCCTACTGGATCAATAATTTCAATCCATTTATGGTCAAAATTTCTTAATAATGCATAGCTTAGTCAGTTTTGCCCTCCCTTTGTGTGCTTCGTCCTGATTTTAGTAGGGATGCTACATACCAACCCTCCCCTAATATATAGGATAATTATAAACCAGCTTGAAAACCAGGGTGCGTATACATTCGTCAACTTAGTTGAATGGCACCTTCTAAAGGTACGATCTTTCTTAGAAAAAACAAAAATCGAATAACCCCAAAACCCCCAATTCTTACCTTGCTAAACTGAGTTTCCCAATATCAGGCTGAAGATGAAAACAATGTCAACTGACACGATGAAATAAGAAGCAGGATGACAAATTTAAAATGATAACCAACAGTCAAAACGTGATTAAGAGCTCAATATCCTGTTCAATTCACAGTAGGTAATATAGACCACCGTTTACATACAGAAAACACGATATCTTCAACAGGAAACACGTGTAAAGTCGAGAGATCTCAAGGCTAAACGGACATGATCCAACCCCGAACCCCATTTAATCCCTCTTAAGAAAATCTCAAACAAATTGGATCAGATTGAAAGATCTTAAACGTCGATCCAAATCTAAACTTAAATCTATTTAACTATTAAACGCCGTGTAAATAAACGATGCTTTTTCTGATGCGATGAGTGCTTGATTGATTTTGGGTTTGATTGGCTCCATCGCACCAGTGTAAAAGAACAATATAATCAATATTAAACACAGTGGGACATTGCAAAACGTATCACTTTGTAACATCTCTTGATATTGAATAGCAACTATTATTACCAGAACTAAGGTACTGTACTAATGTAGTAGTACATCATCGAGTCATTCTGGTATTTCAAACATCAGAGGCTGATCGTTCTCGACAGTGGAACCAAAACACGATGCATTCTATCTAATCAAACAAAACAGTCGGTCTTTAAACATTGGTTCAACAGAACAATGACGGCATTAACAATCCATTTTCATTATAGAATTAAAGAAAGGAGTAGTATATCCATAATGGCGTTCTTATTTCAATTTATTCCGATACTAAAACATTAAAACAAGTGTAACAATACCTGGGGAACTGTTAACTAACATGACATAAAATCCAAACAATATAACCGCACCCAGATGTAACGTTGATGTAACGTTTATGGATCTCCACCCAGTGAGCAACCTTACGTTCAATTAAAGTAATGCACCTTTATGTTTATAACGTCCAGTCACGGGCACCTGTAGTCAATATCTACCCGAGTCTGAAATATGCCAATAACCATACATGTACATGATGTCATGCAGACCTTCAGATCATCTCGACCCGAAAGTTACAATATACAAATAGGTCAGATAAAAAACAGCTTATGCAATATAATTTTATTTATGTCAAGATAGTAGTGCCAAATCTGCACTGTTAGCTATAATGTCAAAATAAAGAGATTGTAAGTATGTTTTGTATATTTTTAAGTGTACAAGGACACTGATAGCATCAATTTGCACCATTCCAATTTAAATCAGACGTCTGTGGTTCCTGCAGTTCTACTAAAAGAAAGTGTTTGATGACGTCATAAATGGATTATATCGCGTAATTCCTTTGCATGACTTCTTAAAACGCTTAGTTTTTGTGGAATTGCAGGAGCCACAGATGTCTGGATTAAAATAAGAATGGTGCAAATTGATCTTATTATTGTCCCCGATACAAATAGATTTTTGTAGAACACCTCTTCACGATCCCTTTATGATAGGTGTTATTGTTGAAAACGTCCATTCACATAACTCAGCCTTGAACTGATATAATATACCAAATAAACAATATTAGTTATGTTGACCTTCAGAAAGGGACACCCAGTAGATAATCCCAGTAGCTCGGTGGAACAAAGTGTTCTTATTCTAGTGCAACTTAAATTAAAAAAAAGTCCTAGATTATGTAGGAACATGTAAGAGTTTAATGGTCTTGTGATATTAACAGTCCATGATATTTGTATTCTCGAATGAACTTAAAAACTCAAATAGCGTTCTCTACATAGGCAACAGAGTAGCTACCAATCCATTAAAAGTAAAGACGCTGAAAAGGACGAATTGACTCTATGCCAAGATGTAAAACGTCAAATTCACTTCATTTCTATATGCGATATGCATGTGTTTTTTTGAACAATGTTGATTCATTATTTAACAGCTGGTAAAACTGTTTATTTATCAGCTGATTCCTCGACACACTTAGTGCAGGAAGTTCATATTCACTCGGTAATATATTCTAACACGTGTAAGGCATGTTGAGTCGTGCAAGTATGTCAAGGTCTTCATATTGCACTTCCAATTTAACAACCAGCGGTGTCCTAAATACACGACCACAAACGTACAATAGTTCTGTATTTGTAGATAACAGATGAATCCACTCATTTACAATGAATCATCTGAATGTAACAAACTGGGGGTAGAGGTGGGTCAGTGGAAATGCATGTTTAAAACCCTGACCGTCAAGATAATGTTGGATTCGCAAAATAGTTGGTGGTGGGGCTTCCCAATACAATGTTCTGTAGCCGCTCGCCACTGCTGAAAGCTCTGGTCTGTGAAATATTTACTAGATAGTATAACATAGGCAAATAGTCATTTTTCCAGTCGTAGGTGAACTTAGTGCGTATTATTGTCAAGTCAGCAAGGCCTTAAAACGATAGTTCAAGGACCAATAAACCTAGACAAATATAACAAGTTTAGAGATTTAGTCTACCTGATAAAACACCAGGAAGGTTTAATAAACAAATAACAAGTAGAAAGTAAACAAGTATGCATGTCAGCTCGTCATTCTGATAAGGTCAGTTATATCAACTATAACAGTGCAGATAGGTTAATTAGTCGGATCATAATGCACCGCGTGTAATCACAAGCTAATGGCATTGTGCACTAAATGCATATATTTGTCCCGAACTCAACGTCATATAATATTAGCTGATACATTCTCATATGAACACGTAAAATAACTTCAATTTTTGAAAGTGATACGGGTAGGGAAATGTAATTACATCGGACACAAAGTGAAAATTTACATGACATTTCCTGAACGTGACGATTGTTATTATACCTGCGCCTTTCGAAGCCTTAATAACATTTTTAAATGACTTCGTAGGAAGTAAGACCTGCAAGAACATTTGTCCCAGAAGAACTCTTTACTTAGTTTACACCTGCTTCCAGCTAAATCTGAAACTACACCCAAGCAAGCATCCTGTCAGACAATCCATAATGCACGGTCATTCCTTTACTTTGTTAAAAGCCAAAAGGTTATATCGCCTTTAGGATTTAACATTTTAATTTAACAATCACGCAATAACATAACGGGTTCTAACTGGGTCACACGTGCAACTAAGAATCACAGTTTCATTTCAATCAATCCTTAATACTGCGCTTTAAACAAAGATGGATATTTTTATACAGAAACCTATCAATCAACGCATACATCAATGGCATCAGGTATCAACAATTCAGAAGAATTATTTTCAGGATACTCAATATTGACGAGTTTTTACCTTAACCAGTGCCTTTATGGTTTAAATTGCCTGAGTTATTCTCAATATCATTCGAATTACAAGTATGAGCGAAAATATTCATCCCAAACTACCTTGCGTTCTTACGTCATAGCAATCCTGATTCTGGTAACTAGGTAAGACGCGTTATATAAGATATATAAAAATAAAAGGATTTCTAATCCACGGCACTAAATAATTTTTACTTGCCTATTACCCCAATTATTAATTAAACAAATGCTTAATTACCAAAATAATTCCTAAGTATCCAGATAACCATATTATAGCATTGTCAGAACATCAGAAACAATTTTAAAAACATGGTAAACTTGGAATAGCTCTTGTAATCTGTTCCTTAAGCCTGAATAAACCTATTAGGTATAGAAGAGTAGGACGTAAAACTCCATTCATTTCATTCTGAACACTTAATACATGAAAATACTGACTTTTCTTATACTTCAACTCGAAGGTGTCTTTAGTTTCTGTGCCACTTCATATGGTAGTAACCTCTAGTCTGCAGGATACTTCTATAATAAAAGCACGAATGATGAGTATAACCTTCCTGAAGATTGCTGATCACACTATAAACCTTGCCTGTTTCAGTATATAGTTACTGTAAATATGTCATGACGGATTATTTTATATAAAAATTTAAAGTGAAGCCGAGTACACGTTGAACCAACGTGATAGACCTACATAGAACTGCTAAGCTATAAAACATTACAACGGCACGTGTATTGTCCGAAATAGTCAGCTTCTGAAGACTATAATGCTGCAACAATGTAAAGGGGAAAGAAGGGGCAAACGACACCTCGAAATATGGTTACCAGGCCAAACATTTATAACTGTAACAATGTGAAATTGTTGCGTGTTCTTTTTTCTATAGCATTATAATTTGTAGACCCTAACACCCAGAATTCTCCTGTGAAAGAAGAGAATGTTTTGTGCAACTATATAATCGAGGCTAGTCGATAACATAGTATTTAGTTCTTTAAGACCTAAATTATTATCAGAACAGCTCGGTCTATTCTCTTTCTTCACAGATGTTGTAATAGGTTATTTATAACTTAATCATTTCATAAAGTTTTGAAATCAGCTGATAAATGGCTGCTTTCTTATCAGTCATCTTATCCATTCATGTTTTATACCATAAACAAACCATCCAAAAGAGTAATAACCTATGTCATTTTACTCGCGATTTTGGTAGTAAGAAAAACGTTTTATGTTCTTTTCAGCATGTGTACTTTCGTTCAGCTTTAAGGTCAAGGTGAACAGGCTACTATTCAGCCGACAAAACCACCAAAAGGACAAATTATACCGAGGCAATGTATTATTGTATACTTTACATTTTGGCGTGTGGCGTTTTACAATATGCTTATCAGACGAATCGTTTCAGGTTCATGTGGTATCACATGATAAAGAGATACTTCAGTGTCAATGTCAAGGACGGGGAATTTTTTTTCTGGCGGCGTGAGACAGGGTGAACGAACTATTCCTGTATTATATGTATGTACATGTATTTATCATGTACCGCATAACGACCTATTCTAGAATAGATACAAGAGTATATGTACACGACGTTATCATTGATTTTCTTAGTGTTAACCACATATTTAGTTATAATAGCCTATATAGCCATTTCAGTTTGTTTACCATTCAAAAATTTTTTAGGATATTTACCAAATATAGTACCAGTACAGGGTTTGTCACATGTATCCAGACCCACGAATTTCTTTTCAGTAGTTTACCTCAGATGAGTGTATGTTACGGAAGGGAATCAATGACAAGATATATAACTCACCTTCTCTTTTTAAAATTTCCAACTGTTGAGGACAGCCTGTAGCACGTGAGGCCTTTACCTATACATGTGACAGAGTTATTTAACTTTCAAACGTACATAATTCTGAGCATACATGGATTCGAAGGCTCAAACTTTGACGGTGAGCTCTGAAAATTATTACTGGTATTTCTAGCTAAAAATTCCCGTTAAGTACGACTGCTCTAACGAATTGTGAAGGGGGCAATGACAAGACCTGGGGTTATAACCCTTCGTCAGATTCTTGTAGAAAATACAGTACGATTGGTCAAATAAATGGTGAAGCTGTCCCTTTAAAACTAATTTATGCCAGATATATTTAAGATTTAAGTGATTGAAAAGTAACAATATTTGAGTAAGTGTACTTTACTAACTCTATTGTTACAATGTCAATAGGAAGCGAAGCCGGAAATAAACTTAAATATCGTACAAGGATTGAAACAAAGATGATAATTTAGACTGCGACACAAATTACGTTTTTGTTCTCATCAAGACGTTTACTCGGCCGAAGGGGGCAAGGGGTACTCTAAGAATGCAACCCCCATTTTATTTTTGTCTGATTTTGTCTCAAAATATATGTCGGAAGGCCTCCAAGTCAGTCTGTCCTCCCCCCCCCTCCTTCCAGTCAGTCTCACCCCCTCCCAGTCTGTCTATGAACAAGAGAACACGCAAGATCTGCATGTACAATAAGGTTCACCGAATCTCTGATAAATGAGACACTTAACCAAGTGAAATGGGCCATAAAAACTGAGGTTTGATATTTTACTGTCACCGTTCATAATCCCTCTTACTGTAAAACTACTAAGTCACGAATCAGCAGTTTGTCATCAGGTAGCTTTTTCACAATTTCAGTTCAACTTGATCATAGGACGTCTTGGCAAATTACAGAGAAAGAACCGCACATAAACAAACTAACAAATTCTAAATCGAGGAGATTGAACTAAATCTTCGCCAAAATACATAAATTATTATAGTGGGTCGGGTATACCATTCAAAACAAGCGTGATGGATACGTGGTAGAGAGTAGGATCTACGTTCACGCTGGTATCGAGAGAGGGGTGGTGTTTATGTAATTAGATTATGGCACGAACACACCGGTGAGGGATAAGCATTATTCCATAATAGGTATCAGTTGCAATGCTAACTCACGAAAACGCCGGTGAGGGACAATCATTATGCAATAGTAGGTACCAGGTAATCCTGACTCACGAAAACGCCGATGAGGGTACAATCATTATGCAATAGTAGGTACCAGGTAATCCTGACTCACGAAAACGCCGATGAGGGTACCATCATTATGCAATAGTAGGGAAACCCGGTAATCCTGACTCACGAAAACGCCGGTGAGGTACAATCATTATGCAATAGTAGGTACCAGGTAATCCTGACTCACGAAAACGCCGGTGAGGGACAATCATTATGCAATAGTAGGTACCAGGTAATCCTGACTCACGAAAACCCGTGAAGACAATCATTATGCAATAGTAGGTACCAGGTAATCCTGACTCACGAAAACCCGATGAGTACAATCATTATGCAATAGTAGGTACCAGGTAATCCTGACTCACGAAAACGCCGATGAGGGACAATCATTATGCAATAGTAGATACCAGGTAATCCTGACTCACGAAAACGCCGTGAGGTACAACATTACAAAGTAACAGGAAGAACTCACGAAAACGGGCCTGAGGTAAATCATTTGAAAAGTAGATACCAGTAATCATGTTACGAAAACGCCATAGGAAACTTATGATATGTAGGTAATTGACTCACGAAAACGCCATGAAACAAACTTAAAGCAATAGCAGGCCGGTTTACTCCAAAATGAGGAAAGAAAGAAACCCAAATAATTCTCACAAGGATAACAACTTATGCAAAGTAGCCGGTTAATCCTGTACGAAAACTCTGGGACAAAATTTTTTCTTTCCAGGTAATCCTGACTCACGAAAACGCCGATGAGGGACAATCATTATGCAATAGTAGGTACCAGGTAATCCTGACTCACGAAAACGCCGGTGAGGGACAATCATTATGCAATAGTAGAACCAGGTAATCCTGACTCACGAAAACGCCGATGAGGTACAATCATTATGCAATAGTAGGTACCAGATAATCCTGACTCACGAAAACGCCGTCCGTATCTGAGAGATTACAAGTTAATGGAAGAAACAGACCATGGTGACTCACGAAACACAGGCCTTATGTAAGATCATGTGAGAGATGATTACTAGTATATCATGTTATGTCACACATAGGAACTATGTGATGGCATGTAGGTGATGACTCACGAAAACACAAACCGTGTCTTAGAAACAAACTGTCAAACAAAAGCAGTCGGTTTACTTCTAATAAGAAAGAAAGAAACAACTATATTTTACAAGGATAACAACTTAAGTTCACAAGTCCTCGGTTGCAGGGATACTTGTACCAAACTTCTTGACATTGATCTTTCCCGTATTATCCTTACCCAATAACAGCTGGGTGGACTGGTGTTTGGTAGGATGTATGTTTACAAATAGAAAGGACAGATTGACTGGAATATTATGTTATACCCTAAGTATTCTGTACCTTAATGGGTAAATAAAATATAGTTTCAAACACTTCGATTAATTTGGACTTTACTTCTCTTTGAGGATACCCGAATGGACGAATGAAATACAATATAATCCTATGATAGTTTACTCTAATCGACTCGACGATTCGGCTAATTAATATAATGTTAATGAACAAATGGAATCGGGTCTATATCTGACTGTACTGTACACTAGAGAATAATTAGGACACCAGGTATGTCTTCCAAATCTGTTACCTCAGTGATTAGACATTAATCAATAATAAATAATCGATTAGGTATCATCAGATAATCACCGAAGGTTCTCCATCATCTTATACAGATCTCACAGCTGATACATCAGCTGTTTCAAATCGTCAAGCTACTTACATAAAAACACCGCTTACATTTGCATCAGCTGATTGAAATGGTCGAGCTACTTATATGAGCAAAGTCATGTACAAATGCATCATAATATCAAGCTGTCTCCTAATTAGTTATTATCATCGATTAGAATATACCAGTCGGTCAATATGACTGAGCTAATTTGAAGATAGTCACTTCGTTCTTTGGTACATTATGATGTAATCATGTGGATCACACACCTTACCTAGATGTTACGTAACATTGTGGGTATCAAAATTGCCAACTTCATATAATAGAGGCATCAAAACACATACTGCATTTTGGCCTTATTATGAATCGTACACTGCAAAAATTAACGGTAAATGTACTTATATCGATTGAAAGAGGAACCATTCTACAATGCCTATCATACCTACTATAGCTTTATTGCTGAACAATGTAAGAATGGACTGTAAAACTCGTTATAACAAAACAATTTTGTATCAACACATGCTGTAGTTTTGTAATGAAGACCCATACACTGTAAAAATGAACTGTTAAATAAAGGCCTATCAATAATAATAGTCATAGTGTCTCCACGATCAATAAATTTCTCACTGTCACCTTTCTTTCAAACCAACTGTTTACTCACCCTGAAACATAGTCAATAAAAAACAACGATTTTCTACAATCCCTCATAAAAACTGTTCTACATTAAAGTGAAGGAGAAGCAGGAAATCTCCTGTATAAGCTTATTTTTAGAAGCAGATATTCAAGATGAGATTCGGTTTACAGTGACAGCTAAACATTACTAAACACATTCTTCAAATTGGTCGCATATTTCACCTCAACTTAGAACTTAGTACCATAGAAAACTGCCATAACCGTCGTATACCACGAAACATCGATTAAACTCATATTGAGTACCCCCTCCCTTACGCCCCCCCCCCCACCTCGTCCTGAAGTGGACGCAGATTAGGTATCGTTATTAACAACCAAAAGATAATAATGAATAATCAGTGCATGGGATATACAGATTTCATTAGATTTTCACTAGTACATGTATTAAATGTTTTGAAGAACGCAGATGAAGATAACATAATAATACCCTTGGGCCATAACGCATCATATAAATATGTTTATGATTAAAATAACAAAACAGATATATTTATTGGCAAGATGTTTGCATAATTGAACTTTGTTATATAAATGTTTTTCGAGATTGAATATTTGATAAGGATTGATAAAACATGTCGACTGTCAGAAGATTGGGTTGGCAATCCTAGCAAACCCATCCTATATCAAGATATCAGAGTTCACAGAGCCATATCGATATACAAGAATAATGTTATATATATAGCGATGATTTCACAAACAGGTGCTCTATTACATAAAACATAAGAAACATCTTTCAATCATATAACAAGAGGTGCTGCGTCATATTTAGGGGTTACCCCCCCCCTTCCCTCCACACACAAGGCATATCAAATATCATGAAATTTGCTAACACGCAATAAACCAGAGTCTGCTACACGTATAGCTCGTTAGAATAGAATCTGTAAATGCTAATTGACAGATACTTTTGCGAACACCCTCCCCCCTCCTTCTCTCTCATAATCACCCTACGGAAATATTTTATTACGGTAACAATAAGCCACGTAATTGAATTAGTTATTCAGATATTTAATCATCGCCTTGGGAAATAATACAGAACAATGGCGATATGATCTTTACTTTTTTAAAATTAACTTCACACCTGTCATAATTGTTTATATTTGAGTAAATAGCCCCTGGTCATCGAACCATATTTGGACAAACAATTACCCGTCTGCCTCGGGCAGAAATATGCTTCCAGCAGAGGAAACAGTTACTTTATCAGCTGTTAAACGTCAGATAACGTTAAAATATGATACGGCAATATTGCCGGCTGAAGGAGTTATTGAAATATGTTATATTCATATCAGCAATACGTTACAATGGTGTTATATCAAAATATATTGCCTACCTTTCTTGTATAAACTTCCAATATATTTAGTCTCACTGTAAAGTCCAACTCAAGCCAGGTACATTCAGCAAATATACTGACATTTACCACAGCATTCTATTCTACATTAGCTGTATTTCAAGGACGTTAATCGAGATCACGTGACATCATAATGCCTCTTCGTCACTGATCACGAACCCTTTATAAAGAATCAACCAATCAGAATCATGTGCTGAGAATTACCAACCAATGAGATTTCCAGTTTAGGAAACGACATTGACCTTTAATGAAAGTACCAATGTAGTCAATTGCTAGTATATACTATACAGTTCTAGCTAGCTCAACTGATCACGTACACCCCAGTACTCAACAACAACAAACACACGATTCATGTTTGTGTTTGAAATCGATTACAAATTTGGGTTTCTCTGTCTGTTTTTCGGCTGACGAAATTGTATTTTGACCACATTACATCATAATGTTGAAATAAAAAAATGAAATGAATGGATTTTTACGTCCAACTCTTCCGCGCCTTATATGCTAATGATGAATGACAACGCCATGCAGTGATCAATGAGGGGAAATTTTGTCAGGATAGTGGCATTAGCTACTCTTAAATATTCAATTTCCAACTGATCCTACATGCGATAAAGCGCCTACTTTGCATTTAAATGTAATAAGACGACATAAACATGTTTTCGAGACCTTGAACTGTGATTTTTTATTGTGTTTTGATATAAAGCTGACGAAATTATAGAATTTCGATCACATTACATCATTATGTTGAAAGATCCACCATTATCATAATCTCTACATTATTCGACTTTAAGATGATATAGCAACACGCTCACGCTTTCGAAACACTTCATTCTACTCTGGGATCGTGATTGTCAACTTGTCCCTCGTACAAAACTAATTGTCTTCTTTGCTGTCGTGTAATTTCATACGTTAAATGCTTTGTCGATGTTCCGGTTTTCCTCAAGTTCTATTAGTTAGTTTCTTGTGGATTTGACAGGTTTTATTTTTACAGTGAATTCTTTAATTATTTCTATGCTCAAGCCAAAACTATAATTTAGGCTGTATGAAAACAAAAAATATAGGCTATATGAAATCGAAAGATATAGGCTATGCCTATATGAAAACGAAAGATATAGGCTATATGAAAACAAAAAATATAGGCTATATGAAAACAAAAAATATAGGCTATATGAAAACAAAAAATATAGGCTATATGAAATCGAAAGATATAGGCTATATGATATGGAAAGTTATTTAAGCTATATGAAAACGAAAGATTTCTCTTTAAAATTTGATAAAGAGATTGTGTTTCACTTCCCTGTTTCATTCACATATTTATTCACAACATATTACATACTTAAAAACTTTCTTTGAAATATAACCTTTCATAATGTGGGCGTCTAGTGTCTTAATTCAAATAAAGTGCCGTATAGAGTTTAGATCATATGACGCAATTTCACACTTAATGCTTTTATGATATCATTTAATTTGCATGGCCTGATAAAGATTTTATGTCCAAAACACGAGAGAGCGTAATTGAGATCAGTCATATAAATATAATATCAATGTTTTTATGGTACATATTTCTAAAATGAATTGAATGGAGTTTTACGTCCTACTTTCTGCACCTTATGTGCAAACTGACAAAGTCGTACAATTTGCATTAAGGGGAATTTTTTTGATAAAAGCTTACTCTTTTCTAATTCCAACCCCCCTAAACAATGTGCTGATTTACCAAGTGGAGTCAGTTGGTAATATTGTAAGAAGACCTTGACAGTGCTCCAATATATATGACCTTCAACTTCAATAATTTGATAAACAGAAACAACTTGAAATTCTTTATCAGAGAATCGTCACAACTACATAATACTTGTTGAGTACACGCGTCCTGGATCTAGACCACAATACATGTCCTAGTTTCTCCATTCGTATTAATAGCTTTATAGGTCATGTTTTTTCTAGATCAGCTGATCTTGGTAATACTGGTTTATAGTTATATGCGTATTGAAGGGGCTTTGGTGTATTCTTTTTTATTACTTCCAAATTTACTGTTCTTATGCGATACAATGAATATTATGTAGAGGTACTTCACGATTCCTTGCTTTACACCTTGTCCAGTTTAAAGTAATATTGTGTCTTAGAATGAACATACAATTTGAAAATTTTAAACTTGGCCAATAAGAATATATAAATCAATAGATAAACCTGCTGTCATAAATAACATAACAGAATCCTTATATAATCTGATAAATCAAAAAAACACTTAGTAATTATCGATAAAAACGAAAATGATTAGCTGTTTTTTTTGAGAGTTTACAAGGATTCTGTTAGTTCATGACACGAACACACCAGGTAAATTTACTGATGAATATTGACCATTCTTGGGAACGTGAATTCACATGATCCTAACTTCAACACACCCGAAACAATTAAATTTTTTACCATGTTTCGCTTAAGTAGGTTAACGTTGTGTTAGGCACAGGGCTTCTTATTATACTTACGATTTTACACCATTTTCAAACCTGTCAATCAACACGTTACTATATCATGAATCTTCCTGGATATAGTGAACCACGGTCACAACGACTCCTTACTCCTTGATAAAAGGAACAGGCCAACACATACCCCATTATTGCCTATCTGAACCGATAATGCCCATTTAATTCTCAAAATTTGAAAGCTTACCTTTAGAACGTTTCAGGGGTTTCGGAAGAGAATGATTTTCCTGGAGTAAAGTTGAAATGCCCATTCTGAAAATTCCAAAATTTTAGTCAATGTTCAAATATCTGAATTGTAATTAAAGGTAAAACACCTTCACCTTAATAATTCACTTTATCAGGTTTTGTTCCACACGTGTCCACTGTTCGCTTGCGTATGTCACTAATAACCAACCAGCTTCACCAAAATCTGATAATGCCAAAATCCAAACTTGTTGTAAAAGTGACAAAAATTCATTGACATTTAAATAATAAAGAAGAAATTGTACATTTGATTTTCAGCAAGTTTTCTCTGTGTCCATATAGAGCAGTTATCATTAAACTAACCAGTTACATGTAATTATATCATCGTAATGCGCTCACGTGTGAACAGTTATCGAGCACGTCGATTGGTTAATATCCGTCACATTGAGTAATCAAATCATTGTTTTTCTCTCAGATCACGTGTCTAATTTAAACTTTATACTTTCAGCTATCATGTCATAAAGGTTCTGTAAATATTATGCTCACCACAAAAATGTAACTTATCTGCACTAACCCCAAGGAAACACGTACGTTTTCTCTTACTAAAATTAAATGTTTGATGACGTTGCTAATCGCATATTACGCTTTCATTGCATAAAAAAGGTCTTCGCTATTAGTGACGTTATCAGACTTTTAATCTGAGTGGAATTTCAGGACCCATAGACGTCTGCTTCAAAATAGAAATGGTGCAAAAAGATGCTTTTAGTGTCTCCGATAAACACGAACACTTGGAAAACTTCTTTACAATCCCTTCAGACATCTCTTTTAAGAGTGTTATGGAATGTCCCGGGGGGAACTGTAGACCAAAACACCTCAAGGTGAAGACCCAGATACCCCAGGATGGCCTTGGGTAAGTGTGATACTTAGATCTGATAAACACTGCATATATTAATTCAATAACATGTAATACGTACGATATGGTAGTCCAATATGAACAATCACAGTTTCATCATAGCTTATTCATACAGGTTTTATTGTGTCAATTTGAAATGGATGACCTATCTGTACCGGAAGTTAGAAGAAGGTCAAGAGAGAAAGTAAAGATAGCCACAATCTATAGAAACACAATAGATATACAGTATTACTGTAAATAAACCTAAATGCAGAACAAACGTTTAGTGCAAAAAGTTGTTAGTGGTTTGAATATATAGCGTATAAATATCTCTATTCAAACAGGCTTATAATTTCCGGCCATCTGATTTGATCTGGTTTTATCGTATTTATCAACATGCAGCATAGTTTTAGTGCAGAAAGGTACATATAAATAGAGTTATATCTATTACATTTCTATATTACCAGTGGTGTGATTATTATTCCGAAATATTAACTAGTTACGTCCAATTTACACAAAATGCAGAACCTTTTATTGTGATACATGGCCTTCTTCGCTTCCCGTTTTGAGTGGTATTGGTCTTTTTAGTGCGTTAAAGTGATACTGCGTCCTAGCATGAACAAAAATATTTAATTCACAAGAACGGTCAATATGAACGTATAATCATCAGTGAACTTACCAAGAGTCATAAAGTAACAGAATCCCTGTAAAATTTGGAAAACTCACAAAACTGAGTCATTCTTAAAAAACAGTTAATCAATTTATTAAGCGTTTTTCAATAATCAAATGCATCTTTATGGATAATTGCTTATTTTTTATATTTATTTAATTTTTATGTTATTTATGGTAGTAGGTACATTTATTGATGAATAGAGCTCTTACTGACCAAATTCAAATTTTCAAATTTTATGTTCATGCTAAGACGTAGTATTCCTATGAGATGTTAAACAGGAAATATAAATAGTCTAGGTACAAAATGCTGTTACAATGCTGAGTTGGGCTGAAACAGGCATGAATTCTAAACAAGCAATCTGTCAATTTCTGGCTAAATGTTTATAATACATGTTGACCTATTTGTGTTTATCTGCTACACATTTAGGGTGCACACTCTCTTCAGGTTCAACTAAGGAGTCAGCAACTTTGAAATACATGTAGTAAAGTTTTATTGCAATATATACCTAGACCAGAGAAGGAATAAAGTCTTTAAATGGCATTTAGCAATTGTGCATACGATATATAGGCACAGCTTTATGGAACAACAATCACTGGTTAAAGTTTATGCGACGTTTCGGTGTGTTTCCCCCGCCGTCCTCAGGCACATTGGAAAAACGCCGAAACGTCGCATAAACTTTAACCAGTGAGTGTTGTTCCATAAAGCTGTGCATATATATCAGAGAAAGAATAGTCTACGCCTACACTAGAAAAAAAACCTACTAGAGTAGAGGTCAAATCAGTAAGTTTCGGACAAACCTTCCGATCTGGTTTTATCGTATTTATCACAAGTAGGTTTCGACTAGCTCCATTACAATAACGTGCAGCGAAGGTTTAGTGCAGAAAGGTACATATAAATAGAGTTATATCTAGTACATTCCTATATTACCAGTGGTGTGATTATTATTCAGAAATATTAACTAGTTTCTTCCACTTAACACCGAATGCAGAACCTTTTATTGTGATACATGGCCTTCTTCGCTTCCCGTTTTGAGTGTTGTTGGTTCCTTTATTGTGATACAGGACCTTCTTCTCTCCTCGAGTTGGGTTGATCTTTTTATTGTGTTAAAAGACCTTTCCTTAAAACAAAATGGAAATAGATCATGAAATATAACTCTATAAGACATGTATTAGATCTATTGTATAAATATATAATATTGACCTGCTGTCGATATGCCTGTATATATTAATAATAATTGTATTTGGTGGAGACAGCTGGTTGAATTTGACCCAAGTATTGTTGACTCACGTCCTGGCTGGGTGATACATGACTCACAAATATAACACGGTCTTCGTGGTACTTTCATTAGTCATTGGGGCCTACTTATGGCCCATCGATTCCATGTCTTCAGTCCTTGACTACCCTTTCTATATATAGTTAGGGGAGGGGCCTAGAAAGTGGGGTGGAAAGGATCCGTATCTTTTCTTGGAGGTGGAGGGAGTGGATTTAAAAACACCACTGGCTCTCTGTTTTTGGATTTTTCTTTCCAGACATTTCCTTCTATTACATATCATCTGCATCAAGGCCCTGTCGCCAAATTGTTGTTTACGTGAACGTCCTCACATTTGTTTTCCCTCGGTGTTCTATCACAGCACCTGTACTTTAGATGTCTGGGTAAATCTGTGCCGACCTGAGAATAACTGTGATCGCATGAGATAAAAACAGTTTATTTTTCAAATGAAATCATGTGTTACTGCATGTGAACAGAATGTCGAGAAGTTAATGCACCAATGTGGTTCACGTGTTTAGATAATGATATATGTAAAGAAAAAGGTGTTGTTGTAAGTGGGAAAGTTTGTCGAGACCTGATAAAATCATTATTATGATAAAATTCAATTTAAAGGGAAATCATAAACAAAGGAAAAATTCCTTAAAATCATGAGGAAAAAAATGAACTGAAAAGAGTTTTACGTCCTACTCTTCTACACCTTATGGGTTAATGAAAACCTGATATTGTAGCAATGTTATGTGTATCGAGGACGCTGAATACAACCAATTTTCTTCCCGACGTTTATGGTTCCCTCAATTTTCACTGAGCTAAACGTATCATATCATCACTGACGCAAATTTCCTTATGTTAAAGATTTAGCCGATTTTGTGATTAGTGAGGTCATCAAACACATAGTGTTTTCTTGATTGACAGAAACTACAGACGTCTGACCGGAAGTTGGAATGGAAAAAATTGATCTTTTCCATTTCCCCGATAGATGTTTTTTTTAAAGAAAACCTCTTTACGGCCCCTTTAAACATCAAGCATTTATATATACTGATATTCATGCTACATTGTATATAGCCAATAATATAGATCAAACCAGTTAAACTTGTCATGCTTGGCAAAATAATTACATAATACATGTACATAATTGAAATATATTAGATGATTTATACTCGTGATTTTAATACAGAGGTCACTGTCAGTCTGCTACGAAAATGTCATATACATGTACAATCTAATATAAATATACATAATTTACATAATTAACTATAATATAAATATACATAATTTACATAATTAACTATAATATACATATACATAATTTACATAATTAACTATAAGATACATATACATAATTTACATACATGTATGTTATAAATTTGTAACCACAAAGCAGTCTTACATTTATTCACTTACTTCCAGACAATATTTTTTAGTAATTCGTACATCTACATTGATAGAGACATTGTAGGAATCTTTATACTATTAAAACACTAAGATATATGGATATACTACTTCTGTATTTATTAGATACTACGTTTCGAAACACATACAGGTAACGTTATCAAGTAAAGTAGTAATAGAGATCTATCTATGAGTAGTAATAGAGATCTATCTATGAGTAGTCAAAGAGATCTATCTATGAGTAGTAAAAGAGATCTATCTATGAGTAGTAATAGAGATCTATCTATGAGTAGTAATAGAGATCTATCTATGAGTAGTAATAGAGATCTATGTTTAAGTAGTAATATATATATATCTATGAGTTTTTATTAGAGATCTTCTAGAGCAGTAAAGAGTTTTATCTATGATATATGATCTACTTGAGTATAGACAATATTAATAGAATCTAATTATGAGTGTAAGAATCTATCTATGAGCATAGAGACTATTATGAGTAGTAATATGATTATCTATAGTAAACATAAGATATATAGTAAAAAGAGATCTATCTATGAGTATAAACAGAGGTCACTTGATCAAGTACATAGTAGTAAAGAGATCTATCTATGAGTAGTCAAAGAGATCTATCTATGAGTAGTAATAGAGATCTATCTATGAGTAGTAATAGAGATCTATAATATACATATAGATATATCTATGAGTAGTATTAGAGATCTATCTATGAGTAGTAATGAGATCATGTCTATGAGTAGTAATGAGATCTATCTATGAGTAGTAATAGAGATCTATTTATGAGTAGTCAATAGAGATCTATCTATGAGTAGTAATAAGATCTATATAATTGAGTAGTAATAGAGATCTATTATTAAGTAGTAAATATTATCTATGAGTAGTAATAGAGATCTATCTATGAGTAGTAATAGAGATCTATCTATGAGTAGTAAAGAGATCTATCTATGAGTAGTAATAGAGATCTATCTATGAGTAGTAAAGAGATCTATCTATGAGTAGTAAAAAGATCTATCTATTGAGTAGTAATAGAGATCTATGTTTAAGTAGTAATATATATATCTATGAGTAGTATTAGAGATCTATCTATGAGTAGTAATGGAGATCTATCTATGAGTGGTAATAGAGATCTATCTATGAGTAGTAAAAGAGATCTATCTATGAGCAGTAAAGAGATCTATCTATGAGTAGTAATAGTGATCTATCTATGAGTAGTAAAAGAGGTCTATCTATGAGTAGTAAAAGAGATCTATCTATGAGTAGTAAAAGAGATCTATCTATGAGTAGTAATAGAGATCTATCTATGAGTAGTAAAAGAGATCTATCTATGAGTAGTAAAAGAGATCTATCCATGAGTAGTAATAGAGATCTATCTATGAGTAGTAAAAGAGATCTATCTATGAGTAGTAATAGAGATCTATCTATGAGTAGTAATAGAGATCTATCTATGAGCAGTAAAGAGATCTATCTATGAGTAGTAATAGAGATCTATCTATGAGTAGTAATAGAGATCTATCTATGAGTAGTAATAGAGATCTGTCTATGAGTAGTAATAGAGATCTATCTATGAGTAGTAATAGAGATCTGTCTATGAGTAGATAGATAGATCTCTAGATGAAACATGATATCTAATGATATGAATTATGATACGTCCTCAAGATGATGCTAACAGAAAACCTGAAATGCCAGTTAATTTAGCCATTTTTTTTTACCGTTGTCGATAATCAATTTATTTTGTATTAGAGCAATGTAGACCAATATCAGTTCACCTTAATATGAAGTAGGTCAAACGCATAACAAAAGACCTAAATCAACTGAATATATGTTACCTTTTGTTAGCTTATATTGGTCTTTTGGCAATTTCACAAAAATGTTCCAGCTATGTATTATCCTTATTGACAGTTATAAGACCAAAGTAAACCCATAATCGGCTCATAGAGTCATAGATGGAAAGTCAACAAGTCAAGGACCATTTCAAGTATTGTGTGTTGACTTGATATGGCTGTGAACTTTTCAGAAAACCAATAGTCGCAAAATTTACTAGAAATTTGCCACACTTGGGCTCAAGTTTCGTAGTTTCAGGGTGGAAAGGGTATGTGATGTATTCATAAGGTGAGGGTCCCTATCAAATATATTTATGGTGGTAAGATATTAGATCTGATGGAAATAGGGTGGCAAGGTTATGTAATTTATTACCCATAGGGTATTTAAACGTACTCCCCCAGTGTGTGGTGGGAGGGTAAGTATAAATTAACTTTTCACACTACGGAAAAGGTATGTGATCAATTGTTTTAGGGTGGTAGAGTGTTCGATAAATTGTTCCACGGTAGTGAAGTACAGTTTTATGGTTGTAAGGCGTTCACGTCACGTGATCTCATCGTCCTGGGGTCTTTTCTCCAAAACTTTAGATTTTTAGATTTTAAATAAAATTTTTAATTTGAAATCAATTTTAGTGATTGACCAATCAAATGAATAGAACATTAAAATCATTTTAAGTTAAGTGTCCGAGATTAAGGCTCCAGGAGTGGATAAATAAGGATAAATTATGATATTATTGCTCAAGGTGGTACCGTTATGCGACATCTTCACACAGATTGGTAAGGGCCCACATTTAAATGACACTGGAATGATTAGGGTCTGTAGTCAAACTGTTGGTAAATGGTATAACAGCCTTACGGCGATAATTGGTCCATTGGACCTAGGGTGGTAAGGGTTTGTGGTTAAATGGTATTAGAGTGGTAAGGGTATATGATTTATTGACCAAGGATGGTATTAATGGTTTTAAAGTGGTAAGGGTTTGTGGTTTAATGGTTTTAAAGTGGTAAGGGTATGATTGGTAGACTTGGAGTGGTAAGGGTTTGTTGTTTAATGGTTTTAGAGTGGTAAGGGTATGATTGGTAGACTTGGAGTGGTAAGGGTTTGTGGTTTAATGTTTTAGAGTGGTAATGGTATATGATTTGTTGACCTAGGATGGTAATAATGGTTTTAGAGTGGTAAGGGTATATGCTAGGGTGGTAAGAGTTTATGGTTTAAAGTGGTAAGGGTATATGATTTGTTGACCTAGGATGGTAATAATGGTTTTAGAGTGGTAAGGGTATATGCTAGGGTGGTAAGAGTTTATGGTTTTAAAGTGGTAAGGGTATATGATTTGTTGATCTAGGGTGGTAACTAGGGTTGAAGTTTAATAACATAGGCTGGTAACATTTGTCATGTAGTATAAAATAATGTGCATAGGGTGGTAAGGCTATGTGGAAACTATTTTGTTGGTCCAGTACTAAAATTACAGTATTCCTTAAACTTTCATTACAAAACCATAGTTACTATTGACTTATCCAGATTGTCTAAGGCCGGACAAATTAATTATTATGTTGTTTAGATGACCGGACATAGCCAAGTAAACATTTTATATATAACAACTAGCTACTGATTGATTTATATATCATATTCTCATAATGGCAGATTACAAAACATATTAACATGTGACTTATCTCACGATTTCTACGATCCAAATAGACCTTAATTCATAAATATTATTTAATAAATTAAGAAAAAGTATATATTGATATCAAAACATGTTTACGGTTTTCCGAAGTCGTCTATGATCATCATTAATAAGTACTCTTACTGGGCTGACAATGTAAACATACTAGTATATAAAAAATATTTACGGTTCCCCGAAATCCCCAATAGACGTCTGGAGTCAGTACCCATACTTGAATCGTAACCCGAGCAAAATAACGAGACATTTTAAAGGCGTGACCTCGCCGAACTACTGTTCTATACCGAAAAATATCATGACCCATGACGTCCTTCGACTGATTTAGTCTAATAATGGACTTCAATTATGTTCGGGTCTGTTATTTCTATACCGGAGAACGACGCGATAGTTTCAGGTAAGACCCTGTCGTATGATTTATCTGGTATAGTGATCATTATAGGTGTTGTTTGTGTGGCATATTTATTACGAAATAGAAGGATACGTCCTATTATGTCATTCCTAACTTGGCTAATGAAGACGGCTAACGTCCTAGAGTATGGAGGGGAAACTGTGTCAAGAGAATTACGCCATGTCGTTAATGATCAAGATTACCAACTACTCTGGTCCTCTTACTGGGCTAAACAGAAGGGCAAGGCGATACAGTCTGGAAGGCAAACTGTGCCAAAGACCGAGTCATGTTCTTTAACGATGCTCGAGTATTTTTCTTCTTGCTGAGAGAAGTCACCAGCGTACAGTATGGAAGGGAAATTGTGCCAAGACAATTACGCCTTGTCGTCTATCTTTCCGATTACAAACTACCTTGTTCCTTACTGGGTCAAGGCGATAAAGTATGGAAGGAAAACTGTGCCAAATAATTGGACCGAGTCATGTTCTTTTACGATGCTCGAGTATTTTTCTCCTCACTGAGAGAAGTAACCAGTAATACAGTATGGAAGAGAAACTATGTCAAGACAATACGCATGTCGTTAATGGCAAATTCGATAGCGAAACTATTGATCCTTACTGGGTCAAGGCGATAAGAGTAACTGAAGGAAACCTGTGCAAATAATTGGACCGGTCAGTTCTTTTACGATGCTCGAGTATTTTTCTCCTCACTGAGAGAAGTAACCAGTAATACAGTATGGAAGAGAAACTATGTCAAGACAATAGCGCAATGTCTGTTAATGGGGCAAAAGAAAGATGTCGAAGCGAAACATTGACTCCATCGTCTACAATAACGATTGTCAACTTAACTGACCCTATTAATATGAAATTCGTTTAGTATTTGAATAATCCACTACTTACCTTCTAACGACATCGAACTCATTAATGGATAATCTGGATTATCTTTATCCTTTGTGGTCTGAAATGAGTAACTCCCCTTTCGACTTGTTCTATTACATAGCAGTGTAATTGAGCCTGGATAATCCGGGGAAATTCAATGTCAAGAATATTGACAAAGAACCAAGCTGGTATACCTTTAAACCTTCTTATCCTTGTAGGTTTTAATGTGTGTTTTAATCACTCTTCAATATCAGTGAGCCTCTTCAGATTGTCTGGAGTAAAATCCTGTTAACAATATATTAAACTATACTATCGTGCAACTGATACCCATTCAAAGGCGCAGCATCAAATAACATTAACAAGTTAGTATGTCACATTTGAAAATCAA
Organism: Nipponacmea schrenckii; assembly: GCA_030562195.1. Classification (NCBI taxonomy): domain Eukaryota; kingdom Metazoa; phylum Mollusca; class Gastropoda; family Lottiidae; genus Nipponacmea; species Nipponacmea schrenckii. Next base: position 4,039,129 of record JAUJPP010000006.1, read on the forward strand.
AGGGAAACAATTCAGCTAGCCCCACTGTACATCCTTTAAACCGGCTTTGCTCCTTCTTGAATAGTTTAACATTGATGACAACCGTGCCAAATACTGATAAACATGATTCAAATGACACTTGTGTATCAGAAGCTTAATGTACATCAAATACCACCATTAGGCAGACCCCATTACATTCTCCAAATCGGCTTGCTCGTACTTTATTACTTTATCCTCGATGACAATCGCCTGGATGATAATCGCCTGGATAACAATCGTCCAAAATAAATGTATAAAAATGTTACTAAACTGCGTAAGCCAATAGTATAACATCGAATGACAACTTAGGTTATTGTGGCAAAACCATTGCAGTCGAAATAGCATTCCTATTATACATGATATAGCAATTAGCATTATATATATTAAAGTCGTTAGTCACTAGATGAGATTATGTTATGATAACATGGTTTATGTAGATCTTCTATCTGATGGCACCTATATAGAAGGTTTATACACTGTAAGAAATATAAGTAAACTAATTTCATTTACAACTGAATGATATTGTTTGACGAAAGAAAGCCAGCATGGATGGTGCGGTGGTTTTGTTCCTCGATTAATGGCACCTTTACAACAGTGGTTATAAAACGTTATATTTGTCAATATTTTAGAGCTCTTTCCCTTTGGGTAATATTTTACGAAAAAAATATAACAATGATTTCTGGAAGCTTAAAGCAACGCCCATTCCTTCATTGGTACACGTTTTGCTAAATAATGTTACTGTTAGGTTGTATTGAGACGAGTCTTAATGAAAGCACTGGCCCAGGTGAAAGAGAAATAGATAAGTTTATTAATAGTTTGGTTGTTTATAGGGCTGTTTAGTGTGCAATTTTTATAATAACGATATATAATTCAAGTGTTGACCTGGTTACTTATAGTAGGCTACTGCTATTTTAAAAGTTTTTATAGTTTCCAGAATTTCACACAAACTTGCAGTATTTTTCACTCGGGAATATTTACATTGAAAGCCTTACAGCTAACAGCGTTGTCCACAAATACGGTATCCAATTGAATGGAATTTGAGCTTCCTCAAAATTTCAAAATGGGAATTAAAATAATGCCACTGTCAGTATATCTAAAATCAGTTCCTAGAAGTAGGCAGAAATTTCTATTTCATTCCTTTACTGAGCTGCCAACATTTTAGCGTTATTTTTACAGTAAGTGATTAAGAGTGTAAGTGACCTATTACCAAGTATCATAGTTAATTTAGATAATTTATCTGACCTGTATCTCCACTGACAGATTAACTCAGGCTATCTACTATATGCTGACCATATCAAATTCAAGTTGGAATCGCCCCGTTTAATCAATATGTTACATTATCGTACAGCTTAATTAATTGTGGTTGGAATAGGTCTTTGAAATGCAGCGTAAACATTTGAAATATATTGTATTAACTGGACATCTTAAAACCAGGAGTTTGTAATAGATTGACTGCGTTAAGATGCCCCATGATCGAAATACTTCGTTGAAATGCAGTATAGATATTTAGAAAAAGAATAATAAATTGGACTGGAAGAAATGAAATGAATGGAGTTTTACGTCCTACTCTTCTGTACCTTATGGGCTAATGAAGACGGGCAACGCCATGCAGTGTGCAATGAGGGAAATTTTGCCAGGACAGCGGCATTAGCCTACTCTTTTTGCGATTTTCAACTGTCGAGGGATCTTTAACGTGCACAGCCTGTAGCACACGGGGCCTCGGTTTATTGTCCCATCCGAACGACTACACGCTTTTTCCATGTCAGTCCCTCCGACCTGCATCACTGACAAGGGAAACCGGGCTGAAAAATCCGAAAGTTCATCTCGACCTTTGCCGGGATTGAACCCTGGACCCTCAGGTTAGCGAGCAAGCGTCTAACCCACTGAGCCACTGGACTGGAAGAAGACTCAGCCCTGTCACCAGGTACTAAATTGGTACTGCTCTATTCCCCCCCCCTTCCTCCGGAATTTCGAAAAATACAGGCTCTAGAGCCAAAATCCCGATCAATAAGGTTTTGGCAAATTAAAAAGTTTTTTTTACTAGCCGGGACCAACCATACTCTAACGAAAGGGCTGGGTTGATAACATATTGGTCTGACGAAGAAAGGTAACGCACCAGCCCGCTTTTTTGAAGCTCACTCTTTTACGTTTGTTTCTATCCGACATAGCTGTAAAATGAACCGATAATCCAGGAAAGATCAATCCTCGATACGGCTTATATATATAATGAGCGAATCCAACTTGAAATTTACCATGAGAAGATATGTTAAACATGTTCCACTAATTAAATACAACCTGATATCACGTGACCTTGTCAATGACCGGAATTTATCAACAATAACAAACAGAGGTCAGTAGATCACGTGATTTGTCATTCCCGTCAAGCGTGGCCTGTGTTACAGATCGATTCCAACTGACCACATTTCCGTTTCCACTTGGAATTGTGAAGTAAAGCTAGCTTTAAAGCCAGCTTTATTGCCGAACACGCTGCGTTTCCACTGAGTTTATCTGGTTCCCGAACCACTTTAGTCTCGGTCTAAAAAGTGGCACATTATTGACAGGTCGCGAGGTACAAAACTACCGATGTCGCGTGTGGGACCGTAAAACTAGTACTTCTCGATTGCAAAACGAGAAAAAGCCAGCTTTCATTTGGCCCCCGATAATTTGCCGAACACAAAAAGGAAGGTTTTCGGTTCCTGAACCGTAATAGTTGGAAAAACAGAAAAGCTAGCTTTAAGTCGGCTTTTTGGCCAATTGGAAACACGGTTATTGCAAAGCATGTAATAGTCAAACGTGAATATAAACAGATAAATTTCAACAGAAATAGTAAATCCAACTTCCAACTATTACGAATATCAACAACTAACTAGTATCTGATATTAGCATCTGCTGGAAGCAAACGTTAACTTATCATCTATCAACAACTACCTAGTCTGCGATTTCAGTATCCACTGGAAGGGAACGTTAACTTATCATCTATCAACAACTACCAAGTCTGCGATTTCAGTATCCACTGGAAGGGAACGTTAACTTATCATCTATCAACAAATACTGTATCTAGTTTGCGATTTCAGTATCCACTGGAAGGGAACGTTAACTTATCATCTATCAACAACTACCTAGTCTGCGATTTCAGTATCCACTGGAAGGGAACGTTAACTTATCATCTATCAACAACTACCTAGTCTACGATTTCAGTATCCACTGGAAGGGAACGTTAACTTATCATCTATCAACAACTACCAAGTCTGCGATTTCAGTATCCACTGGAAGGGAACGTTAACTTATCATCTATCAACAAATACTGTATCTAGTTTGCGATTTCAGTATCCACTGGAAGGGAACGTTAACTTATCATCTATCAACAACTACCAAGTCTGCGATTTCAGTATCCACTGGAAGGGAACGTTAACTTATCATCTATCAACAACTACCAAGTCTGCGATTTCAGTATCCACTGGAAGGGAACGTTAACTTATCATCTATCAACAAATACTGTATCTAGTTTGCGATTTCAGCATCCACTGGAAGGGAATGTTAACTTATCATCTATCAACAACTACCTAGTCTGCAATTTCAGCATCCACTGGAAGGGAATGTTAACTTATCATCTATCAACAACTACCTAGTCTGCGATTTCAGCATCCACTGGAAGGGAATGTTAACTTGTCATCTATCAACAACTACCTAGTCTGCGATTTCAGCATCCACTGGAAGGGAATGTTAACTTATCATCTATCAAAAATCCACTTTGGGAAGGGAATGTTAACTTATCATCTATCAACAACTACCAAGTCTGCGATTTCAGCATCCGCTGGAAGCGAACGTTATCTTGTCATCTACCAACAACAACTTAGTTTGCGATATCAGCATCCACTGGTAGCGAACATCCACCAACCAGCCAACTGAAATAAGGGCAAATTTCGGCCAATAATTTTCCCATGTAGGTCTATAATCAAATTTAGGTATAAAAATATGTGCCAATATCCATATTTTACCTAAATATATCCTAGTCAATCGATGACTTTGTAATACGTGGTCAAGAAACACTTGTATTTTTCAGTCATTTCATGAAAACAGAAGAGATCAAAACCCTACCAAATGTCACTATTAAACCGCACATGAAATATTTCGCTAGCTTCAAAGATGCAGATACTTCCTTTTCTAAATGCACGAAATTTCTGTTTGTATAGAGATTTTGTTGAATTAGCACATTTTATCTGCTAAAATGTTTGTTTGCTAGCAGTTTAAATTATTGACTTTTTTCTGTTAAAGTAAAACCACTTTTTTATTCAAACATCGATACATTTTCACACACATTTAAATGCATCTTCTGCACGTTATAATGCACATTGTAAAAATTGTAAACAACTATATTTTACAGGGATAACAACTAAGGTCCACAAGTCTGCCATGACAGGGATCCTTTCTACCAGCTGGTCCTTGACCAAACCTCTTGGCATTGATCTTTCCCTGATTGTCCGTACCAGATTACTTACAGCTGGGTGGACTGGAATTGTGAGTGAAGATGATGACTTATTTAGGGTCATCGGACTTTCACACACCGATCTAGAATAGAAATCACGTCCGACATTTTCAACGCATCAATGGAAATGACGTCATGGCGTAAAGAACCAACGCTCTAACCGCTGTGCTATAGAACCAACGCTCTAACCGCTGTGCTAAAGAACTAACCCTCTAACCGCTGTGCTATAGAACCAACGCTCTAACCGCTGTGCTATAGAACCAACGATCTAACCGCTGTGCTATAGAACCAACGCTCTAACCGCTGTGCTAAAGAACCAACGCTCTAACCGCTGTGCTATAGAACCAATGCTCTAACCGCTGTGCTATAGAACCAACACTCTAACCGCTGTGCTATAGAACCAACGCTCTAACCGCTGTGCTATAGAACCAACCTCTAACCGCTGTGCTATAGAACCAACGCTCTAACCGCTGTGCTATAGAACCAACGCTCTAACCGCTGTGCTATAGAACCTCACAATGCGTACATTAGATATATCTATATTAACAGTAATTGGGTCTGAGACCAATATTATATACATACATGATACAATAAAGTGCAATATTGTAATAAGTGATGCGTACATTGTCTCAAGTTAAAGGCTTATTACCAAAAATTAACAAATTTTAAAATTATCCAAAATAAGTCTTTGTTTCTCAGTGGAATTAGTCATAATCATACAACAGAATTTCTCTATAGTCCAATTTTTACATGAAGCAAAGTAATAAACCATAAATGGATATATTAAACATATAGAGATTCTATTCTCTAGTAACGACACCTATAATTTCAACTGAAGAATATATAGCTTATAGATGTCTTCTTTAAGGTGGTAGTGTTCTTTAAGAGAAGCGTCAACCATCCAGTACGATAACCATCCAGTACGTCAACCATCCAGTACGTCAACCATCCAGTACGTAACCATCCAGTACGATAACCATCCAGTACGTCAACCATCCAGTACGTCAACCATCCAGTACGATAACCATCCAGTACGTCAACCATCCAGTTTTTTTGAGCAAAGAAACAACAGTTCAACAAGAGTTATCTCCCCTAAAATTAAAAAAAATATTCTTCATAAAGTTTCGAGTTGCTCTAGTTGTACACAAGAAAATACAAGTTAAGCAGTGAGCAATGGAGATGATTAAGTATGGGAGTAGCAAAGATGACAAAATTAAACATGCGATAAATAGGTAGTAGTGCTGGGTACCGCTAATTATGCAACGATAGATACGTATCGCGAATGAAAAACTCAATATATTTCATTTGCGTTAGGCTGGGAAGGCTGTGGAATAACTTCACGAGGTATAGTCATGTACAGCAGGTCAGGGCGTGATGAGGTCACGAACTTTGATAGTAACCTACTGACCAATCGTTATAATAGGGTAACATTACGTCATCAAATTACGTCATTTTACCTGGTGATACACCTGAAGATACTTATCATCATTATCGATATCAATACATACATAACAATCCATATAACTTGCTGATAGGGGGTCAGGGCATGGACGTAATTTAGATTGCAATAAACATCAAGGGATAATAAAGAGAGGCATGAAACAATGCAAATATCACATAATGATGTCATGATATCAGTAATATTCGTAAAGAAGAATATTTAAATAGCAGGTGCGTGGTTGAAAAATAATTTTAATACTTTATAACTGATTGCGATAGGAAGCTAAGAACAAGCACGTAATTTAGTTAGACTATTGTAATTCAGACTTAGAGATATACAATGTTATCATCAATGACGTAATATCATCGTCAATATATGAATATATGAACGTGAATAATGGCCCGGAGTCAATTAATATACTTATATCTATGCAATAACTGATATAGATAAGTAGTATAAGGCATGTGCAACTAACATGGTTGTTATATATATTATCCCATACAGATATCATCCATAGCACCATTGTACCGACATCATCTGCATGGGAAATGTTAATATAGCCTAGAGAAAATGACTTCTGGACTGAGAATATGTGATGGTACCTTCTATAACATGCAGTTCGAAAATACCAGTATTTAACCGAAGTATTTTCTCGTCAAAGGTTAATCACTGTCCCATCTAATATCATAAAAACCATGGAGTTTGACAATGGATCAAAGGGCAAGAACTCTTAAAAGCTAACCGAGCAGAATCATCGTGTCACCAAACCGCAAGCAATAAATGACAATGTATTTCATGTTGACAAAGATCATTAGGCTTATGGGTGATATGAAAAAAAAATTACTATAAATCAAATATCAAGATGAACTTTTGGATTTCCGGTTTTCCCTTGTTATTGATGCTGGTCGGGGGGCTGACGTGGATAGGGCCGTTTAGTTGTTTGAATGAGACAATAAACCGAGTTCCCGTGCGTGTTAAAGATCCCCCAACAGTTGGAAATCGCAAAAAGGGTAAGCTTATGCCGCTGTCCTGACAAAATACAAAAGGTGTACAAGGGTAGGACGTAAAATTCCATTCATTTTATTTCACTTATATGAAACCAATAAACAATCTTATAGCCAATGAAGTAGCCTATAAACACGTCTGAATGTGTGGTCAGTGGATAGTTGTCTTTATATTTGCTTTGCCAGCTAATACAGCACGTTATCGCCTTTCCGTAACACTTCACTTGCCAAATTGCCATTTGATCGAGTTGTGGAAGTTAATACTTATTATATGGTTTTCATCTAGTTGAAGCGACGTTATATTCAAATTCCGAATAGTTGCTATACCACCTGATATGTGATATAATATGAGATATCCATAATCATAAATTCTTGGAAATCCAAACTGTGCAATGATGACAAGATCAAAAAATAGAGCGATGCGTTTTAACAATACATTTGTGTAGAATTTTTGGAATACATGTAGTTGGATTCTGAAAACAAGTTCTATCAGCTGGTAAAGTAGATATTTAGATGATTATACAGATAGCTGGAATTGAGCTCTATCAGCTGGTAAAGTAGACATTTATAGATGACTATACAGGTAGCTGGATTTGAGTTCTATCAGCTGGTATGTTAATATTTAGATGGCTATATAAATAGGTGAAATTGAGCTCTATCAGCTTGTAAAGTAAATATTTAGATGACTATACAGATAGCTGAAATTGAGCTCTATCAGCTTGTAAAGTAAATATTTAGATAACTATATAGATAGATGGATTAGAGCTCTATCAGCTGGTAAAGTGTACATTTTTAGATGACTATACAGGTAGCTGGATTTGAGTTCTATCAGCTGGTATGTTAATATTTAGATGACTTAACAGATAGCTGATATTAAGCTCTATCAGCTGGTAAAGTAGACATTTTTAGATGACTATATAGATAGCTGATATTGAGCTCTATCAGCTGGTAAAGTAAATATTTAGATGACTATATAGATAGCTGAAATTGAGCTCTATCAGCTGGTAAAGTAAATATTTAGATGACTATACAGATAGCTGAAATTGAGCTCTATCAGCTTGTAAAGTAAATATTTAGATAACTATACAGATAGCTGGATTTGAGCCCTATCAGCTGGTAAAGTAGACATTTTTAGATGACTATACAGGTAGCTGGATTTGAGTTCTATCAACTGGTATGTTAATATTTAGATGACTTAACAGAATGATAGAAGTCTATCAGCTGGTAAAGTCAATTTAAGAAAGTCTGAAGATCACCGACAACGTTTATTCTATAGAAATGTTGATTTTATTGTTAAAAGAATTCATGTTTGTCTTTTGACACAAAAAGGTAATTATGGCGTGGATATTGCGATCCGGTTATGTAGAAAGATGATAAGGTGATGTGACAGTTGACGTTCTTGACAAATGATCGAAGTCTAAAGCGTGAAGTCACACTAAAAATGAAAATGCGGATCAGCAAACGGGATTTTTTGCTTAGCGAAATTTTCTCTTTTGGAATTTAGAAGAAGCTTTGAAATCTTTTGAAAACACTGAAAGGTAACTTACTGGCGGCGAGACAGCAGAACGCTAGAAAATGCTAAAATAAAAAGAGGAATGGACGTTCCACTCGACAAAGAAATAATCTATTACGAATTGAATATCCACTGCCATATTATATAATACAAAATAAGACATCCATAACTAACGCATCTATTTATCCCAACCTTTAAATTACACCTTGTTTTATCATAGATTTTTACTTTGTAACCTAGGCCAGTGCTTTTATGAGACTATGTTTTCATCACCATCTAACACAAGATACAAGTATGACACACTCACACCAATTTATAGAAGTGCAGACATTGCGACACTATTCTATAGAATCGTGATTTTATGTTAACAGATTCATGTTTGGTCTGTGAACAAAGGGTATTTGTGTGAGCTATTGATTTAGTAGTGGGTAGGTGAGGCGTGGTGTCTGCTTATAATGACCGAATTTTTCGTGAATAGAAAAATGAAAATGGGATAGTAAAGTTTTTTTTTTCAAATTGTATGGGAGTATGGAAGAGAGTCTGTGTATGGATAGGGGTGGCGTTAGCCACCTGTCGCTAAATCGGTCGGTAAAATCGATTGCTTAACCGAGAGGGTGAAAACCATGTGTTGGTTATGATGTCTGTAAAACTGGTTGTGATCTAAATTTGTTCTTTGAGGGAGTGAAGGGGCGTACTTCAGTAACATATAGACGTAACACCTCAGTCAGAATGGTAACACTACGCGGCTACGCCCCTGCCTATTAGGGAGATTAAGAGACTCAAAATCAAAGAACTAGCGAATAAAAATTGTCAGTTTATTTCTTTTCTTATTTAAATTTACTTTTTATTTGTTAAGCAGGTAAATGGGTGCAGTTATCAACAATTCTTTACAAATCTAGTCACGCCGACAACGTGTGAATGGGGAAATTAAAAGTGGTCTGATTACCGGAAGTGAGGTGATTGTGGGATAGGTTAATATTGACGTGTTATGTTTACATTTTCCATTCGATGTGCCATCGTTCGTCTGGCTCGACGTGACAGACACTTCTCTATCAAAATGAGTGTTTTAAAATCGGATTATTTGGATGTAGGCAAGATAGAGAACGAAAAAATGATATATTTTCCAGCGGCGGATAGAAATAAAGATGCTATATTAGAAGTTCTTCAAAAATATTTTCCGGTGCCAAAAGTGGGCGTTGACCAAAATGAAAGTAGCAAAAACAGTACTTTGAAAGCGGTGGAAATTTCGTCCGGAACAGGTCAACATGTGAGTCATTTTGCCAAAAGCCTTCCTCATATAATATGGCAGCCATCAGAAATTGATGCCCAAAGCATGGAAAGTATTAAAGCCTTCATTGAACATTTTAATCTGAAAAATGTCTGTCAACCCATTCGTGGAGATGTTCTTCAGCCAGTGGAGTCCTGGATTCCTCGTGCTTTTAAACCATGTGACTTTATTCTATGTGTTAATTTAATACATATATCACCATGGCAATGTACTTTAGGACTAATGAAAGTTGCTGGGAAACTGTTGAAACCTAATGGATACTTATTTTTATATGGACCAATGGCAATGCATGGAGTAATCTCCCCAGAAAGTAACGTGCAGTTTCATCAAACTTTACGATCGCGTACATCGGCTTGGGGTCTGCGTGACATCGACGATGTGGAAAAAGTGGCCAATGAAAATGGATTGAAAATTTTAGAAATTGTGGACATGCCTGCGAATAACAAAACAGTTGTTTTCCAAAAAGAGTGAGGTGTCATCTTTCTCGCTGATTTTAAACCGGATTATTATATGGTTATATACAAGCATATCAGAGTGCTTTTAATTAGAATGCTTATGCTTCTTACTGGGAGGGCGGTACAGTAATTGTCAGGTTACGTTTTTAAATATTTATAGTTTAAATGAAGCAATTTTGAAGAAAAGTTAAGGGTTAAAATTGTTATATTTAGGTTCATTTTGTTTTTGAAAAAATGATGACATTAGTGGTATACTAAATTTGATATCACATTATTATCAAAACTTATTTTACAATATTCATTCTATGCAGGAAATTTGGAAGTAAAATGGTAAAAATTGTGTAAATTTAAGCTTATATAGTTTTAAAAGAATTTTATCGCTCAATGAGCAAGTACCTGTTATACAGTGAAGAACTAAATGTGACATCACATTATTTTAAAAACCGATTTTTGAATATGCATATTAATATTTTTAATGAAGAAATTTGAAATTAAGACTAATGATAAAAATTGTGTTTAATTTAGCTTTATATAGTTTAAGAAAAAATGAAGAAGTACCCCCTGTATTGGCATTAGTGGACAACTAAACTTGATATCACATTTATGATAAAAATTCTAAGCTTATAACTTTAAAGAGAGAACAATTGTTATGGATATAGACTTCTATTTATTAACAATCACATCACTTGAAAACGTTACCTGTATTTGTAATGAAACGTTGTGCTGTTGTTAATAAATAGAAGTCAATATCCATAACAATTGTTCTCTCTTATGTGCAGTTATACTTCTAAATGTTTTACAAGGATTATAATTTTAAATTTTGACGATTTTAATCAATTAATAAATGATTACCTGCAATATCTACATGTATATAAAAACCTATAAGTTGTTGACCAATAGGAAACTAGTCTAAATGAAATCAAACTTCTGGTTTAATTAAGGCATTAATTGTACTGGTATATCTAACTGTACTGAAATGGTGTTTTTATTAAAAAAAAATAGTTACTAAACTTCCAATGGAAAGGGATGATCCTTAAAGCCGGCCCGGTTCCTAGCCTTGTGTTTAAGAAGGATTTCTTGCTTAGATCAAAGTTAGCTTAGAATATTTCAAAGGCTAGGAACCAGGCCTAGAAATGCAAAACAAGGGCAGCATGAACCATCTTCAAGATATTCATGATTGCCAAAAACCAGGGGCCTTATTCTCAATTTTTTTTTTGAAGATTTGAATTCATATTTAAGGAATAAAGTTCTGATAAAAAAAAATTGAAACACTAAAAAAAAAAGTACGGATAATTCAAGTGTGTAATGTTTAAATGGCATTTAGTAAAGGTGTTGGATAAAATAAACTCATTCTTATTGTATTCCATAAGATCTTGTTTCTTATAATTTAAGTTTCCTTAAATAAAACCACAAGCTGAATGAATACTGTATATTGTTGTAAAGTCATACTACATCTCAGAAAGGACATAGAATTTAAGTACTCAAGAATGGTCAATATTAGTATATATTCATCAGTGAACTTACCTAGTGTCAGAAAGTAACACAATCCCTGCTAAATCTTGAAATCTCACAAAACAAAGTAATTATTGAAAAACACTTTACCATTTTATTAAGGGTTTTTCAATAATCAATTTCGTTTTTATGGGTAATTTTTTTTAGGTTTAACAGATTATATAAGGATGCTGTTATGTTATTTATGGCAGCAGGTTTATCTACTGATGAATATAGGCTCTTGTTGACCAAGTTTAAATTTTATGTTCATTCTAAGACTCAGTATTCTATTAATAAAAACCTTGTTTGCTGATTATATTTATCATTAGGATGGAGTTAGGGGTGGGTAGTTGTAATAAAAAGCTGGCCCCTTTACTTAAAGTCTGTATTGTTTTTGTTTGGGTAATTGTTAGGAGTTTTTAATTGACAGATATTTAAGAGTGTGTTAATTCTGTTAATGCTTTAAAAGTATTTGAGAAAGAATCCCCAAAATACTGTTAAGTCTACTTAATGATTAAAGTCAGTTATATTTGAAGATACAAGTCAAATTCATTCTCTACCACAGACATGACTGGCTACTAGAGATCTAGTCAGACATGACTGGCTACTAGAGATCAAGTCACACATGACTGGCTACTAGAGATCTAGTCACACATGACTGGCTACTAGAGATTAAGTCAGACATGACTGGCTACTAGAGATCTAGTCAGACATGACTGGCTATAACAGGTCTAGACAGAGATGACTGGTAAATTCAATCAAATTAACCATTTAGAGATAGAGTAACTTACTATTTTTGTTTGCATAAATTTTAACTATTTTTATGCACAATGTAATTTGATAGCTACATTGAACTACAGTGGATATTAAACTTACACATATAATATGAAAGTCCTGAAATGATTTTATGAATTTCATGACCCTGGGACCTGTTTCACAAAATTTTTACAAAGATATAATCAAGATTTTAAGAAATACAGTAACCTAATTTTATAACTCAATTTTAGTCATTGACCAAGCTGACCATTGGAACACTAAAATCATCCTAAGTTAAGTTTTTGTGAAACAGGCTCCAGGTGAAAGAATCCATCATCAAACAACTAGCAATAATTTAAGGTACCGTATTTCCAGCATGAAGCCAGCTCTATTGAAATGAAATGAATGGAGTTTTACGTCCTACTCTTCTGCACCTTATGGGCTAATGAAGACGAGCAACGCCATGCAGTGTGCAATGAGGGAAATTTTGCCAGGACAGCGACATTAGCCTACTCTTTTTGCGATTTCCAACTGTCGAGGGATCTTTAACGTGCACAGCCTGTTAAATATCCCTCGACAGTTGGAAATCGCCAGCTCTATTGAAATCTTTAGTTTATTTAGAAAACTTTCAAATGTTGTATATTATAGAATACATTCTACTTGAGTCTCAGTTTTTGAAAATTGATCTTCTGCTGTGTGAATGTTTGCAGCATTTATTAAAAACTCACAACACATTTTTAACAAATTTATATAATATTCATTTATGCGCATACATTATACATGAACTATTCTCATACACATAAATTATTCAATATTTTCTAGTGCTAGCACAGATGGCTATGTATTTATAAACAGTAAAATTATTTAATGAATTTTGTGGGTTTTTTTTTCCATAATTGGCTGCCACTATTCTTGTATCCTGGAATACAGTAATTCTATTTGATTATAGGCCTACCTCAAGGAGAACAGCCAATAAGAGCCCTAAAAAGACATGTAGACATTATGGCTTCGTGTTCACTGACTTTCTAACAAGCCCTCTGATTGGCTGTATTTGTGAGCATACAATCCAATCAAATCACTTCATTTACAAACATTTATGATACAGGTGACCAGGGCTGTTTTTTTTCCCCAACATTTTTCAAAAGAACTAGTTTTTTACAAAATATGCAATCAATCAAACAGTAATTTATTTATTCAATACAAATGTCGATTGAACTACAGGTGACATGCATATAAGTATGATGTTTGTAATAATTAGCTCCACATGGACTCAATGTTACAATGAATTTGCAGCTGTAGAACTGAGAATGACTAGTGTAAGAAAACAATGATGATGTTAGTCAGTCAATAGAAACAATGTTAGTACAATAATAAGTCAGTCAATAGAAGCAACAATGTTGTACAATAATATAGTCAGTAAATAGAACCAACAATGTTGTACAATAATATAGTCAGTCAATAGAAGCAACAATGTTGTACAATAATATAGTCAGTCAATAGACACAATGTTGTACAATAATAAAGTCAGTCAATAGAACCAACAATGTTGTACAATAATATAGTCAGTAAATAGAACCAACAATGTTGTACAATAATATAGTCAGTCAATAGAAGCAACAATGTTGTACAATAATATAGTCAGTCAATAAAACTGACAATTATTGAAAACAACAATGTTGTACATAATTACACAGTTAGTCGTTACTATTTAATTATTATTTAATTATTTCTTAATTTTTAATTCTCATGTAGGACTTGAGGCAACACCTGCAATGATCTCCTATCAAACAGCAGCAATAGGTATAGAAGCGCAGGACATAAAACTCTATACATTGCATTATCAAACAACAGTATCATATGAATGTTTGATATTATATTCCACTCTCTATCATTTCTTGTAGAAGTCTAGCATGAAACAGATTCAAGCATCTAGGAATTGAGTCCTGGTAGTAACTAATAACATACAAACAGTTTAGGTCGTTCCCAGGCTTATTACTACAAAGTAATATATTTACTTATACTTGACACGATTATATAAATAACAATTACTTTATTATATAACTTGTAACGTATAAACAGGATGCTCTCGTCTTTATTAAGCAATATATATATACAATATGTATTCACATCACCATGGGGCCCATTTATGCTTTTTAGAATAAGACACTAACCACTTTGTTCGTCTTAAGATATTGTTTGATATCTTCATAATTATACACACATTCCAGCTTATCACTGCCTTTCATAATATACTATCAGAAGAACAAATGAACAAACCAATTATACTATCAGAAGATGTCCAAATGAACAAACCAATTATACTATCAGAGGATGTCCAAATGAACAAACCAATTATACTATCAGAGGATGTCCAAATGAACAAACCAATTATACTATCAGAGGATGTCCAAATGAACAAACCAATTATACTATCAGAGGATGTCCAAATGAACAAACCAATTATACTATCAGAAGATGTCCAAATGAACAAACCAATAACTAAATAAGGGATACTGCCCCAGAATTAACATGAGGTGCTAAAGGCCTATATCTCATAATATGTTGGTCATTCTTCTCCAGGTCGACTATCTCCTCCCTACAAATAGAAAGGAAAACATTGAAATGAGGGGAGTAAAGGTAAATTCAAATTCATGCAGTTGAGGTATCATACTCCTTTCAACTGGGGGGAGGCCGAGGGGGAGGGATGGGTGTTTGTACCACTCGAAGGCAAGTAAACTTTCGATTAAAAGAGTTGACATACATTGCTTGTAAAAAATAGGCCAGACGTATCTTTTTCACTTCACTAGTGCATAACTTAAACTTTATTATCTTTAAAAGGTATATTAGATTAGAGACAGAGTCATCAATGGGATAACCAAAATTATACAGAAATATTAGAAATATCTAAAACATGTTGTTCCTCAGAATTTCTTGGTATGCGATCTTCAGACAATTAACCTGTTTTCAGCCTGCCTTCCTATTGAAGTTAGACAAGTACAACTTATTCTCATGTTTACATTTCAAGACAATATCTGGGATCTTTGTAAAGAGACTTTAGCCCTGCTTACACCTGGTGCTATAAGGCATTCTGTTCTCAATATGGACCAGGCCGTGATAAAATCACAAATTTACCAACAATATTACAAGAACGGTTATAATAATAGATAAAAATGTACATGGTTGACTGCATTCAAATATGTCCTAAAGAAACTCTTCATGATAGAGGAACCGTTCTGGTACTTCTCTGAGATAGCACAGTATTGGAATCGTTCTGAGAACTCTCGACGGTTTACATTACACAAAATTCATCCGTACCGTTCCGAGAAGGAATAAGTTTTGTAGTGTAAATGGGTCTATTAATGATAAGATTTTCAGTTAAACACTGTTAACTATGGACCATAATGTAATAATGCTCTTTAAAGCTATATGCGCAGATGTGTAGGCTATATAGAGTAAGTGACCTGTGTAGGTTATATGTGTATCAAATATCATAGACATATAGTTGGTGACCTGTGTAGGCTATATATAGTAAGTGACCTGTGTAGGCTAAATATAGTAAGTGACCTGTGTAGGCTATATGTGTATTATAAGCTATAATAGTTGGTGACCTGTGTAGGCTATATATAGTTGTTGACCTGTATAGGCTATATATATAGGTGACTTGTAGCTATATATTGTTGGTGACCTGTATAAGCTATATATAGTTGGTGACCTGTGTAGGCTATATATAGTTAGTGACCTGTGTAGGCTATATATAGTTGGTGACCTGTGTAAGCTATATATAGTTGGTGACCTGTATAAGCTATATATAGTTGGTGACCTGTGTAGGCTATATATAGTTGGTGACCTGTGTAGGCTATATATAGTTAGTGACCTGTGTAGGCTATATATAGTTGGTGACCTGTGTAAGCTATATATAGTTGTTGACCTGTGTAGGCTATATTTAATGATCTATGTAGGCTATATATTGTTGGTGACCTGTGTAAGCTATATATAGTTGGTGACCTGTGTAGGCTATATATAGTTGGTGACCTGTATAAGCTATATATAGTTGGTGACCTGTGTAGGCTATATATAGTTGGTGACCTGTGTAGGCTATATATATATGGTGACCTGTGTAAGCTATATATTGTTGGTGACCTGTATAAGCTATATATAGTTGGTGACCTGTGTAGGCTATATATAGTAAGTGACCTGTGTAGGCTATAGTTATTGACCTGTGTAGGCTATATATAGTTGGTGACCTGTGTAGGCTATATATAGTTGGTGACCTGTGTAAGCTATATATAGTTGTTGACCTGTGTAGGCTATATATAGTTGGTGACCTGTGTAGGCTATATATTGTTGGTGACCTGTTTTGTATAGTTATTGATTAGGCTTGTATAGTACCTGTGTAAGCTATATATAGTTGGTGACCTGTGTAGGCTATATATAGTTAGTGACCTGTGTAAGCTATATATAGTTTGTGACCTGTGTAGGCTATATATAGTAAGTGACTTGTAGGCTATAGTTATTGACCTGTGTAGGCTATATATAGTTAGTGACCTGTGTAGGCTATATATAGTTGGTTACCTGTGTAAGCTATATATAGTTTGTGACCTGTGTAAGCTATATATAGTTGTTGACCTGTGTAGGCTATATTTAATGATCTATGTAGGCTATATATTGTTGGTGACCTGTGTAAGCTATATATAGTTGTATATACCGGTAGTGTAAATGAGGTTTTGAAACCTTGTATATACCGGTAATGTTAATGAGGTTTTGAAACCTTGTATATACCGGTATGTAAATGAGGTTTTGAAACCTTGTATATACCGGTAATGTTAATGAGGTTTTGAAACCTTGTATATACCGGTAATGTTAATGAGGTTTTGAAACCTTGTATATACCGGTAATGTTAATGAGGTTTTGAAACCTTGTATATACCGGTAATGTTAATGAGGTTTTGAAACCTTGTATACACCAGTAATGTTAATGAGATTGTATATCTGACTATTTGTATTCTTTAATTGGTGATTTTAGATTATTAACAATCAAGCTTGGAATACAAGGTTCTGACCGCAAGATCTTCATGAATATATGGTCTAAATGACAAAGTTTAAATTTGTACAATCTTTATTCTAAGACTCGTTTTTTCTTTAACTTGGTAAACACTTGTTCTCAGGTTATTATCCTATACAATAAAAACTGTTGACTGTCAACCCAAATATTCATATTTATAGATGATAGCTACCACCTGTAGTAGGAATTTTAGAATTATGAATATAAACTAGTTCAAATTGGAATTCTCCATTTTTAGCTGATTCTAGGTCAAGGTGGAATGTTCTAATATGTTCCTATTTTTAAACCTTCAGGAATTTTGTGTATCCCCAAGAAAACAGCTGATTGGGGACATGCCAACATTCAAGTGAAGAATTTTTCAGCCTGATTTTTTTGAGAGGAGCATGTATATTGTTCCCAGAATGTTTGGCATCTTCACAATGTCAAGCTATTATAAACTACATCTTATACATCTTCATAATGTCAAGCTACTACAAACTTTATCTTGTACATCTTCACAATGTCAAGCTATTACAAACTTCATCTTATACATCTTCACAATGTCAAGCAAAATTATAAACTTCATCTTTACATCTTCACAATGTCAAGCTACTACAAACTTTATACTTATACATCTTCACAATGTCAAGTTATTACAAACTTCATCTTATACATCTTCACAATGTCAAGCTATTACAAACTTTATCTTATACATCTTCTACAATGTCAAGCTATTACAAACTTCATACTTATACATCTTCACAATGTCAAGCAATTACAAACTTTATCTTGTACATCTTCACAATGTCAAGCTATTACAAACTTCATACTTATACATCTTCACAATGTCAAGCAATTACAAACTTTATCTTGTACATCTTCACAATGTCAGACTATTACAAACTTTAACTTATACATCTTCACAATGTCAAGCTATTACAAACTTTATCTTGTACATCTTCACAATGTCAAGCAATTACAAACTTTATCTTGTGCATCTTCACAATGTCAGACTATTACAAACTTCATCTTATACATCTTCACAATGTCAAGCTTATTACAAACTTTATCTTGTACATCTTCACAATGTCAAGCAATTACAAACTTTATCTTGTACATCTTCACAATGTCTAGCAATTACAAACTTTATCTTGTACATCTTCACAATGTCAGACTATTACAAACTTCATACTGGAAAAGGGAAGGGTTTCTCTTATCACAGATACACGTAATGAATTTTAATTTTATTTAACATATTTTACATGAATAACAAAGTCTCAGGTTCTTTATCTGGTTCTTAACACTTCAGTGTCAATAGTTCACACTTTAATTAATAACAGCGTTATATCTAAAAGATGTCTGAAATTCTCTTTACCATTAAAATTCATCATGTATTAAAGCAATACTACCTCTTTTAATGGATATAAAATTTAAACTTGGTCAATATATATTCATCAGTGAACTTACCAGGTGTCATGACTAAAAAAAAGAATATATTAGATGGTATATCTATTAAACTTAGTAATAATTGAAAAGCCCTTCTAACTTAAACTTGGTCAATAAGAGTATTATATTCATCAGTGAACTTACCAGGTGTCATGACTAAAGATAGAATCTCTATATAACATGATATATCTATTAAACTAAGTTATTATTGTAAAACACTTCTTACTTAAACTTGGTCAATAAGAGTATTATATTCATCAGTAAACTTACTAGGTTTCATGACAATAAGATAGAATCTCTATTTTAGATGATATATCTATTAAACTAAAGAAATATTAAAGAAAATGCTGCCTAACGTGTTTTAAAATACTTAAGAGTTTAATAATTATAACTTAGTTTTATTGATTTATTGGACAATAAAGGGATTCTGTTGTATAGATTTGATATCTTGACATCAATGGTTAAACAATCATATTAGCCAGTTTTATAATACCTATTAGACATTCTATGAGGTAGCATCCCTTTAGGTTACCTTGACCTCTTGGTTTGGTGACAAAATACAATGAGATATATAAAATACCAGTATATTTATAGATAGATATAATCTGTTACACACTGTGTTAGAATGTTCTATACTTTATCACAATTCAAGTATAATGTTAGGCTGGTAGTCAGACTTGATTGTTCTTGAAGGGCAAGTAATATAATATCATAAGGGCACAGCCCCGTTGCCAGAACTGAATTTCTTCTGAGACTCTTATTTTTTGTACTAGTTTTCCCCTCCCCAATAAATTTTTAAAACTAAAATCCCAGAGAAGCATATTTCTGAAGATTAATATGTAAATTAATCTATCTTTGCTAACTAAGGAAGGTTTTGAGAGAGAACAATTGGTGGGGATTAATTCTCACTGGCTGTTGCCAAGACCCTGTGGACCCCACCCTGAAGATGGGGCTGGAGGGGCAAGTAAAAAAATATCCTGAGGGTCAATGGGGTATTTTCTTAGTTAAAGTATTGTGATTGGCCAGCCATTTTTCAGGGATTCCAATTTTTGGTAAGCATTGACAATCTGTTTACGTAAACAGTTTGGTAATAAAATATTTTGATAAATTAATTTGGGTTGGAAGGAATTCAAGGACATGTTGGGTAAAAATATGTTGAGATGAATTGTTAAATACTGAACAAACTTTATCAACTACCAGTTTACTACTGATAGCCTTGTACAACCATAATACAGCTTGAGTTAGTACACAAGGGTCAGGTCAACCCAAGTCTAGTGTTATATATAACACCTTGTTTTATCTTAAATACTATACTATAAATTCTTAAATAAAAAATAAGGGTTTAACCATTCCTATCAGCTGATCAGCTGATGATGTTGATTGGCCTTTCATGAATATGTAAATCACTATAATCTTTTAGCGGCTGTACACAAAAGAAATGAAAGGCATAGAGTTTTATGTTCTACCTTTCTGAACCTAATGAGATAATGAGGACAGAATGCCATGCAGTGTGCAATAAGGGAAATTTTGACAGGACAGCAGCATTAGTCTACTTTTTTTTGCAATTTCAAATTCTCAAGGGATCTTTAAAGTGCACACCCTTTAAGAAAATTGTTTTATAGTGATTATCATACCAATGAAATTGACTTAAGAACCCTTCTTTTCATTTTAACAAATATATAGTATAATATTTCAAATATATGAGCATAGATAAATCTACAGGTATGTGCAGGTCACCCATGATTTATTTACATTTGATATGCATATACCCTACACATCTGTACAGGTTACCTATGCTAAATATTATCTAAATCTGATATGCATATAGACTAAAACAGCATAATTACATAGTATGGTACATTAAAGAGACACTGCGTCTTAGCATGAACATAAAATTTTAGTTCCCAAGAATGGTCAATATGTGTATATATTCCTCAGTGAACTTATCTGGTGTTATAAAGTAACAGAATCCCTGTAAAATCTGGAAAACTCGCAAAACTAAGTCATTTTTAAAAAACGCTTAATCATTTATGAAGCGTTTTTCAATGCTCAAATGCACCTTGTTTATTTTTTTATTTTTTATGTAATTTAAGGAGGCAGGTATATTTTATTGATGAATAGAGCTCTTATTGGCCAAGTTTAAAGTTTTCAAATCTTATGCTCATTCTAAGACCTATGATCCGATTAATAATAGAATTAAAACATATACAAACACTGCAACCTGTATTTTACTGAAAAGCTTTCCATCATCAATGCTACTCAACATATCTTTAAACAAGCATTCCTACTTTGTCTTGATATGTAGACGTGAGAATATGTTCTATTAAAATCAGTCTGAAGATTGCACAGCATGGAACTCAATTAACAATATGTTTCTATATCACTCTACAATTAATGTTTTGAACAGTATTTCATCAGTGGTATTTTTATATAGCTCTACAATTGATGTATTGAGCACTATTTTAAAAGTGGTATTTTTATATAGCTCTACAATTGATGTTTTGAGCACTATTTTAACAGTGGTATATCTATATCTCTCTACAATTGATGTTTGAGCACTATTTAACAGTGGTATTTCTATATCACTCTACAATTGATGTATTGAGCACTATAACAGTGGTATTCTATATCACTCTACAATTGATGTATTGAGCAATATTTAACAGTGGTATATCTATATCACTCTACAATTGATGTATTGAGATATATAACAGTGGTATTACTGTATCACTCTACAATTGATGTATTGAGCATATTTTAACAGTGGTATTCTATATCACTCTACAATTGATGTATTGAGCAATATTTTAACAGTGGTATTTCTATATCACTCTACAATTGATGCTTTGAGCACTATTTTAACAGTGGTATTACTGTATCACTCTACAATTGATGTATTGAGCACTATTTTGAGCAATATTTTATAAATTATGAGATATAAGATATATGATATAAGATATATGATATATAGATATACGATAAATATGTAAAAGAACCTGTATTGAATAGTGAATATGTTTTTCTACAACATCTGTGACTGGAGTGGTAACAGTTTTTAAGGTTGCAGAAAGACAGTCTCCAATTAAAACAATCGACTTCGTTTATTGCTTAAAGGGGCCCAGGCTTGATTTTTAGGGGTCGTTTTGGCACTTTGTTACATTTAAACAGTCCTCAGAAATACTCAAGCTCTAAGAAATCGCAAAATACCTTGAAATATACCTCAAACAAAAAATTTCACTTTTCATTTTTTCCGTGCTGTACTCGGCTGGTCTCAAGTCAGTCTGAAAATTGTGTGTCCTGTTGACAAAGTCTACAATTGAAAATGCGTTGTAGTCTATTTCATTAGATGACCGCTATTGCACGACGGAGGATAACTCTTTGATTATCAAGACGAACCGTTTTCCAATATGGCGGGACGTTCGTAATTTCTTAAGATGTTATGCTTTTTCAAACACGGATAATTATGGATACACATGAAATTGAAGGCTCAAATTTCAAAGGTAAGCTCGGTAGACTATTTCTGATTAGCTTAGCAAAAGATTTCATGTGTTTGAGGCTGTCGGATGATTGTCCGAATCATTCATGGGCCCCTTTAAGTATGAAGCTGACCCAATACAGCTGACAAATGTCCAGAACAGTATAAGATACATACCCAGTTTCTAATGTTTCTTCCTCAATTAAAACACCTGGAGTTTCTTCATTCACTCTCAGAAATACATAACTATCCAGGTTGGGCTTTATCACTAAAACAGACAAAAGTCAAAATGGCAAATTACAAGAATAATACATGTAGGCAGGGGTGGCTCTAGCCTCTGGGGTTGGGGTACTAACAGAGAGCAGACTGACTTAACAGAGGAACAATACTGTCAAGCTTGAAAAATAATAAATTGAAAGGAGTTTTACGTTCTACTCCTCTTCACCTAGGAGCTAATGAAGACAAGTCTATGGGAGTTTCTTTGTTTTGCATTATAACCTGAGACTTATTGAACACAAAGAAAAACAGATTACAAGTCAGGTCAAATCAACAATGTTGTACTTTGTTACCATTTAAATACATATTTCACCTCTATCTAGAATGTGCATATCAAATTGTAATTTCAAATTCAGATCAAGCCAAGGTGAAGGTCCAATCAATGTTGAAAACAACTCCCACAAATGAGATTGTGCTCAAGGTCAAAGATAAAGGTCAAGCACTGTCATCAAAACAAATCTACCAAAAAACAACAAGATAGGCACTCAAAGGTTGTTCATAATGTGATTGTGATATATCTGGAGGGGTAAGTAATATATCTGGATGGGTAAGTGATATATCTGGAGGGGTAAGTAATATAGCTGGAGGCGCAAGTAATGTATCTGAAGGGGTAAGTAATATAGCTCAAGGTGTAAGTAATATAGCTCAAGGGGTAAGTAATATATCTGGAGGGGTAAGTAATATATCTGGAGAGGTAAGTAATATATCTGGAGGGATAAGTAATATATCTGGAGGGGTAATTATTATATCTTGAGGGGTAGGTAATATATCTGGAGGAGAAAGTTATATATCTAGAGGCGCAAATTATATATCAGGAGTGGGTAAGTAATATATCTAAAGGGTTAAGTAATATATCTTGAAGGGCAAGTAATATATCTAGAGGGGTAAGTAATTAATCTGGAGGGGCAAGTAATATATCTAGGGGGGTAAGACATATATCTGGAGGGGCAAGTAATATATTTGGAGGGGTAAAAAATATATCTAGAGGCGCAAATTATACATCCTGAGGGGCAAGTAAAATATCTAGAGGGGTAAGTAATATATCTAGAAGGGCAAGTAATATATCTAGAAGGGCAAGTAATATATCTAGAGGCGCAAGTTATATATCTGGAGGGGCAAGTAATATATCTGGAGGGGTAAGTTATATATCTAGAGGGGTAAGTTATATATCTAGAGGGGGAAGTAATATATCTAGAGGCGCAAGTTATATATCTGGAGGGGCAAGTAATATATCTAGAGAGGTAAGTAATATATCTGGAGGGGTAAGTTATATATCTGGAGGGGCTAGTTATATATCCAGAGGGGCAAGTAATATATCTAGAGGGGCAAGTAATATATTGATAGGGGTAAGTAATATATCTGGAGGGGTAAGTAATATTTCTGGAGGGGTAAGTAATATATCTAAAGGGGCAAGTAATATATCTGGAAGTAATATATCTGGAGGGGCAAGTAATATATCTGGAGGGGCAAGAAATATATCTAGAGGGACAAGTAATATATCTAGAGGCAAGTAATAAGTAATATATCCGGAGGGGAAAGTAATATATCTGGAAGGGCAAGTAATATATCTGAAAGGGTAAGTAATGTATCTAGAGGGGCAAGTAATATATCTGGAGGGGTAAGTAATATATCTGGAGGGGTAAGTAATATATCTGGAGGCGCATGTAATATATCTAGAGGGGCAAGTAATATATCTAGACGCGCAAGTAATGTATCTGGAGGGGCAAGTAATATATCTAGAGGGGCGAGTAATATATCTAGAGGCGCAAGTAATGTATCTGGAGGGGCAAGTAATATATCTAGAGGGGCGAGTAATACATCTGAAGGGGTAAGAAATATATGGAGGGGCAAGTAATACATCTGAAGGGGTAAGTAATATATCTGGAGGGGTAAGTAAATTATCTGGAAGGGTAATGACATATGGTCTTATTTGAAGTAATGATCTCAAAGATTTTCAGTACAGCAATCCAGCATTACCCATCCACCCCAACCCCCCGCCACCACACTGACCTGTCAGACCTTAGATTACTGTCACAATCTTCAATGAGTGGCCCGTCATCAATGGGTAATACCTTTACCATACCAAAGAAAGAAAGAAATAACTATGTTTTACAAGAATAACTTAGACCATTGTGAATCCTATCTACCAGCTGGTGTCTGGCCATATGTCTAGGTATTGATCTTACAATAATTATTTGTACCCATTTACAGCGGGGTCAATTGTAATACTGATAGAGAATAACGGCCTAAAAACAACCTTGACTATCATCTGGTCCGTTTGTTCAGGTATATGTATATACATGCATGGAGCTTTGGATTACCTGAATATGATCAGGGTTGATATAAGAGGTAATCTCGAACCCCAATACATATTTTTTTAAATATTGACTTACAAGTCTGTGTCATTAAATATGTATGTAGGCAAGAAACTTAATAGTTCGTCTTCACAATGTCAAGCTATTACAAGCTTCATCTAATACATCTTCACAATGTCAAGTTATTACAAGCTTCATCTTATACATCCTCACAATGTCAAGTTATACCTTTCTTATATCAAATTACAAGCTTTATTTGCATTATACCTTGACTGCAATTACCACCTTTCTTATATGAAATATACCACTTTGGTTGGAGTACTCAACATCATGATTTCAATGTTTCTGTCAAGGTCTATGATTGGCTGTTTTCACTGGTGTACAGTCCAATCAATTCACTTTATTCTGTGATATAAGAAAGGTGGCTATTGCAGTCAAGGTATAATACAAAGTTCCTAATAGCTTGACATTGTCAAATTGTTTCTTATTTTGCTATCTTTATGTTGACATAAGATATACAATATATGTTTGTAAATGCTCATAAACAAAAGGGGAAAATAAAATGGGCCGAGAATGGAGTGTGAACGTCACTTGGTAGCGTGGCTGTTGCCATGTAAACATCATCGTCTTATTCATCGACATGTATATGTTTGTATTGTAATGTTACCCCAGGGGTTTTTATATATCGTCTTGTATGATTGTCATCCACATCAATAAATAATCATCAACATCAACTATGGTTTTCACTTTATTCTACAAAATACTCTCACCGTGACCTTAGACTACCTGACCCAAGAGGTCAAGGTTATATACATATCATTTGAATTTCATGGCAGGTTTCAGTTTGTTTATTTTTATCAAGTGTTGAACAATCTTCCATAATCTTGAGTAATCAAAACTATTACATGTTAAACAACCTTTATCAGCAACTAAAACCTTATACCGTAACAAGGACTGTAAACAGCAGGGTGGGGTCTAGGGGTGCAGTGGCTAGCTAGTGAGAATTATGCCCCACCAACTGTCCTCTCTGAATAACTTGTTCCGTTAGCAGAGATCGATTAATTTACAAAAACTGACAATATGAACATTTTGATTGGAATCTAGGTGCCTCAGAATTGTCAAAAATATGTTCTTCAGACTTCAGAATTGTCAGAAAAGGTTCTTTGGGCTACTAGTTTTCAAAATTTCCTAGGGGAGGAAGAGAACCAGGTCACAACATGCAGCCCTAATTCAGTCCTGGGGACAGGACACGCTGTAAAGAGGTTTTCTTAATGTTTATGTGTAGGCCTATCAGAAACGCTGATACATCGATCAGTCGGGCTGTTCTGCCAACAAGATGCTGTTTCCATCCCAGTCCCTGTGACCTGTATCACTGACAAAAAAAAATTCAAAGGTGTTATCAATAGCCAGGATTAAACCTTGGACCTTTAAATTAGCGAGCAAACATCTAAGTAACTGAGCCACCACAACTCTCTACTGACAGGGTTGTAGTTTTATCTCAACCTATACTAGGATTGAACCCTGGACCTTCAGGTTAGTGAGCAATCATTGAACTCAGTGAGCCACCACAGCTCTCTACTGACAGGGTTGAAGTATTATCTCAACCTATACTAGGATTGAACCCTGGACCTTCAGGTTAGTGAGCAATCATTAACTCACTGAGACACCACAGCTCTCTACTGACAGGGTTGTAGTATTATCTCAACCTATACTAGGATTGAACCCTGGACCTTCAGGTTAGTGAGCAAACATTGAACTCAGTGAGCCACTACAGCTCTCTACTGACAGGGTTGAAGTATTATCTCAACCTATACTAGGATTGAACCCTGGACCTTTAGGTTAGTGAGCAAGCATCTAACTCACTGAGTCACCACAGCTCTCTACTGACAGGGTTGAAGTATTATCTCAACCTTTATTGAGATTGAACCCTGGATCTTTAGGTTAGTGAGCAAGCATCTAACTCACTGAGTCACCACAGCTCTCTACTGACAGGATTGAAGTATTATCTCAACCTTTATTGAGATTGAACCCTGGATCTTTAGGTTAGTGAGCAAGCATCTAACTCACTGAGTCACCACAGCTCTCTACTGACAGGATTGAAGTATTATCTCAACCTATATTAGGATTGAACCCTGGACCTTCAGGTTAGTGAGCAAGCATCTAACTCACTGAGCCACCACAGCTCTCTACTGACAGGGTTGAAGTATTATCTCAACCTATATTGAGATTGAACCCTGGATCTTTAGGTTAGTGAGCAAGCATCTAACTCACTGAGTCACCACAGCTCTCTACTGACAGGATTGAAGTATTATCTCAACCTAAATTGGGATTGAATCCTGGACGATCAGGTTAGTGAGCAAATATCTAACTCACTGAGCCACCACAGCTCTCTACTGACAGGGTTGAAGTATTATCTCAACCTATATTGAGATTGAACCCTGAACCTTTAGGTTAGTGAGCAAATATCTAACTCACTGAGCCACCACAACTCCTATACATGTATGCTCAAGTCACAGATGTCTCTGTTTACACAATAAATATGAAATATCAAATATATTGAATCAATATCTATGCGTTAATTTTTTTGTTATCAATAGTTTTTGTAAAGCATGTATATATATCGACTAAACTATGGTTTTTTGCCCTTGTCAGTAATGGAAATATAACAACAGCTTGGATGAATTTTTTTAAAAAAAAGTAAACATTGTTTTTTCTATTCTGAAGCTGTTGGCAAGTAATGAAGCCAATTTTACAGAACAGAACAGAACAGAAACTTAATTCTTAACAGAAAAGTTTGCTGTTGAAGGACATTAAACAGAATATGATACATGGGAAATATATAGAGGATCCTAAACGAGTGCTTATGTAATATGAATTTATGAAATGAGTTGACAGATTAATAAGGCTCGGGTAATATTTGATCTGGCAACGAATTTCATAAATTTCATATTACATAAGCACGAGTTTCAGATTCTTTTTATCACACAACTATCGATAAACGCATATTTAATTTACTTTCCATGTCTAGTTTCAAAGAATCAATGGCTTTCATTTTGACGTCAGCCTCTTTGTGCCTGCTTAAATATCATTGCACGTAAGAAATAAGATCCAGTAAATAAACAGTTATTCTTTATTTCACATTGATATCATGTTCATGTGATGAAGGATTGAAAATTTGAATTAAATTTATTATATCATATAACAACAAAAAATAAAACAAATAAATATGATAAATCAGTTTTTTAACAACATCAAATTTCGAATAGGCCTGTTATTGTTCTTGTTTAAAGGGACCCAGGCTTGATTTTTAGAGGTCGTTTTGGGCCTTTGTTACATTTAAACAGTCCTCAGAAATACTCAAGCTCTAAGAAAATCGCAAAATACCTCAAACAAAAAATTTCACTTTTCATTTTTTTTCTGGTCTCCAGTCAGTCTGAAAATTGTGTGTCCTGTTGACAAAGTCTACAATTGAAAATGCGTTGTAGTCTATTTATATACATGACCGCTATTGCACAACGGGAAGGATAACTCTTTGATTATCAAGAACCGTTTTCCAATATGGCGGGACGTTCGTAATATCTTAAGACATTATGATTTTTCAAACACGGATTATTATGGATACACATGGATTTGAAGGCTCAAATTTGAAAGGTAAGCTCTGTAGACTATTTCTGATTAGCTAAGCAAAAGATTTCATGTGTTTGAGGCTGTCGGATGATTGTCCGAAACAAATCAAGCCTGGGCCCCTTTAAATTTGACATCGTCTGCTTCGTAACTGTTTAAAGGAATTACTGCCAGCCTGTCGCTTGATATTTCTGCTACATAGTCCGAGCCGCTGACTTTCAATTCATGAAATATTGGCCTACCAAATCCTTTTGGCAAAATTTTGGTGACAAGGGCATGCCCTTTACCGACAAATTTTAACCGATTCGCCAACAAGAAACAAGGCCATTGATGTTATGGGAAAGTGGCGCATGAATACATTATTAAGATTTTACCTCATTTGCATAGTTATGGACCTGTGCTACTGTGTCATATCGTATTTCCGAACTTGCGTTCTGGACTCGTAAACACAAGTATCATGTGATTAATACTATTTATATATACAATATAGGATAGAAATACACAATAATTCTCAGAAATTAAGATATACATTAAACACTAGTTAGAATGTTTTCTAACGATTTGTCAAAAGCACAAAATTCTTCTCCAAATCAGAATTAGTAGAATGGAGTGGCAAGTTTTCAAGTGCTCTGAACAACCTGAGACGGCATATCAAACGTTTCATGATTAATTACGTATTTTTTGGGAAAACGTATTATAAAATCGTGGATTATTTTATTACTTTTTTTTTTTGCGATTCTTGGATGAGTTGCAGACAAACTGGTAAAAGGTGCAGAAATTCTAAATCTACAGTTGATCTTAGAATGATTTCTATTATCAAATAAAACAAAACCGGAAGTTCTATCTCTGACAGGAAGTGAGAACCGGAAGTTGAGTTTTTTTTGCTTTAGCAATTTATTTTCAGTTCGATTCGACCTGATTTTCCAGATTTGAAAACTTCAATGTATTTGTCAACTAACAATTATAGTTTTATGCAATTAGGTTAAATATTTTACCCACGATTTGCAATTCAATATTCAAGGGTCATCGGCAAAAATTTCAGACCGTGATTTCGTTTAATATAAATGGTAAAATTTTGAAACTTTCCATGGTTGAAGGCGATATGATTATAATTTTTGAAAAATTTTGAAAAAAAAATCCCACTTCCGGTTTAGCCTCAAATGACGTAATTACGTAACTTCCGGTCTATAACAGCTAGGTGAAAAGTGAAAACTATTTTATAAATAACTTGTCAATAGTAATTGATTTGACCTAAATAATTAGGTCAACCTGCCATATCGGCCGCCATTTTGAATTTTCGTTACAATTCTTAAATCCGAAATTCAGACACTACTGATAGACCGATTTTGATGAAAATTTAGCACATAGATACAATGGATCATTATCTACCTTTTCTGGAGACCGATTTTCAAATTTCGTATTTTCTTTTGAATTATTTAAATTTTGATTTTTTCAAAATTAGGTCACTACGGAAGGTGTGACCCACTTAATATATGACCTTGAAAATTAGGTCAAATAATATTCTATATATTGTCTACAAGTAGGTATTTTTTATTTGGCTAACTTAAAATATTCATAGAGATAAGTGTTCTTAAATACAGCAAAAATTGAACCGTTGCGGAAGGTGTGACCTAATTATTTTATGACTTTGAAAACTAGGTCAAATGATATTCAATATATTGTCTAGATGTAGGTCATTGCAAATTTAGCCTACATAATATTTCAAGGCTGTAGAAATACGTTCATAATTGTAAGCAATTCTAGTTTTCACTATTTTTTTTATAAACAATATTTTATTCATAAGAAAAGGAGTGGAGAACAGACTTACGCCTATAACACCTCCTCTCTCAACTAGAAATATACATAATCAATTAAACATTTAAACCATGCATCATTTATATAAGTTCACAGATGGATTCCAAAGGATTTATAAATAAATCAACCAGATAGCAGATACAGATCTATTTTTTAATGAGAATTTTGTTAATGTTAGCTACAATGAAAAAATTTAAATGATACTCCATCTTAGCATGAACATAAAATATAAGTTCTCAAGAATGGTCAATATTATGTTATTTATGGCAGCAGGACATCTACTGATTAATAAAGCTCTTATTGACCAAGTATAAAATTTGTAGATGTTTTATTATTTCTAAGACACAGTATTCCTTTAAAAATATTAAAATTTATAATCCACTGTTATCAAGATGGATGGGGGTTATTATATTAAATCATATTATATTTCTTTAAAAAAGGATTACAACTGACACTTCCGTGGCTGCAGGCAAACAACTCTGTCATAGAATCACAAGGACAGAGCATGCTAAATACAGGTACAGCATAACACACTGACTGGTTAGTCAACTCAAGGGGGTGGTGTGCTGACTGGTTAGTCAACTTGATGGGGTGGTACCACGGGTTTTCGTGACATGGTATATTGATATATATATATATATATAGTCATAGAGTACTATACATTATCAATATACCATGTCACAAAAAACCTGTGGGTGGTACGAGTAATTTGATACATTGTGTAACAAATGGTAATGTATGCTGATTTAAAATGAAATATCTCTCAGAGTCCTTGTCTTAGTATCATATAGGACTATGTCATGTCACCTTGGTGTATTTCTGCAGTATGTTTTTTTTAATCCAAGAAAGAAAGAAACAACTATATTTTGCAAGGGTTACAACTTAGGTTCACAAGTCCATCGGAACCCGGGTTCTTGTCCAAACCTCTTGACATTGATCTTTCCTGGATTATCAGTACCCATTTACAACTGGGTGGACTGGAATTATGAGTGAAGATTACTTATTTAAGGTCATTGGACTTTCACACTCTGGTCAAGATTTGAACTCTTAACTATTGTGCTATGGAACCCATTATCATTTGTCTACATGTATATAGAGCTTAATTTCAGTAATTATTAATATAGTAAATCAGTCAGCCAGGTACCCCAATGAGGTCTGACTAAAATTGGAACTGTTGAAATTGATGCTATGACTGTCCAAGCTTCAGATATAAAATTTCGAAAACCTCTCTACAGTCCCTTTAAAACAAGGTGTGACCTTAAGTGACTTGTTATAATTATATTCTCTTTCTATAAATCTACCAACTATTTTCTTATTCTATACACATATATCAGTTTACTGTTGACTTATAACTTGATTATTAAGAACTTAGTAACTTATATACTTTATATAACTTTATATAACTTAGTAACTGATCCTGATACGCCAGCCTTCTACAAGCTGTTATCCAGCTTCCTGAGATTAAACTGACGAGTTTCCGTCGTTACGCCTATTTATTAGAACTGTTGACGTATGAGACACCTAACTGATCCTGATACGCCAGCCTTCTACAAGCTGTTATCCAGCTTCCTGAGATTAAACTGACGAGTTTCAGTGGTTTCCCCTTACGCCTATTTATTAGAACTGTTGACGTATGAGATGCCTAACTGATCCTGATACGCCAGCCTTCTACAAGCTGTTATCCAGCTTCCTGAGATTAAACTGACGAGTTTCAGTGGTTTCCCCTTACGCCTATTTATTAGAACTGTTGACGTATGAGACGCCCAACTGATCCTGATACGCCAGCCTTCTACAAGCAGTTATCCAGCTTCCTGAGATTAAACTGACGAGTTTCCGTCGTTACGCCTATTTATTAGAACTGTTGACATATGAGACACCTAACTGATCCTGATACGCCAGCCTTCTACAAGCTGTTATCCAGCTTCCTGAGATTAAACTGACGAGTTTCCGTCGTTACGCCTATTTATTAGAACTGTTGACATATGAGACACCTAACTGATCCTGATACGCCAGCCTTCTACAAGCAGTTATCCAGCTTCCTGAGATTAAACTGACGAGTTTCAGTCGTTACACCTATTTATAAGAACTGTTGACATATGAGACACCTAACTGATCCTGATACGCCAGCATTCTACAAGCTGTTATCCAGCTTCCTGAGAATAAACTGACGAGTTTCAGTGGTTTCCCCTTACGCCTATTTATTAGAACTGTTAACACGCTGTCTTTCATACTGAATAGGTTTTACTTCCTACTCATCTGCACCCAATGAAGGGTGCCATAAGAGAAATTTTGCCATTGTCAATGCTCTATTCTGAGCTGTAATAAAGAGGTACTCAGCCAGGAGAACAGAACTCTTTTTGCAATTTGCAACTGTTGAGATCTTTAACTACACAGCCTGTAGGACACAAGGCCTTGTTTATTTCCAATTCGAATGACGAGATGCTTTTGCATGTCAGTCCCTACGACCTGCATCACTGACAAGCAGAAACTGGGCTAAAAATCTGAAAGTTTGTCTCGACCTTTGACAGGATTGAACCCTGGACCTCCAGGTTAGCAAGCAAGTATCAAACTCCCTGTACCACCCCACAGTGTTTAATGTCTATCACTATCGTACATAATTTTATATGCAAAACTCAATCAAAACAAAGGACTTTTAGCATTTCAAATATAAGATATTACAAGAAAGGGGAAACAGGAATTTTGCCTTTTGCTCTATTCTGATGACTTCTTTCAATGGCATTTGGGTAACAAGGGTTTATTAATTCAATCTGAGATGCTTTTGCAAGGTAGTCTCGTCATCATCAAGCAATAGGGTAAATTGGACGGAAGTACCTTTGTACGAAACGTCGCAAGGTTATTTATTAAAGTAAAATTGTTATCCAACCATCAGTGTTTTAAGTCTATGACTTGTAATATTTATTCACTCAAAATTCCAAAAGTCACTCAGCTTGTAAATGTGTAAAGATACTCTGGTAAAGATCAATGTCAAGAGATTTGGCCAAGGACTAGCTGGTAGAAAAGATCCTTAACTGTGAACCTAAGTTGTTTGTTAATCTTGTTAAAAGTAACGTTTGTTACCATATTAATTTGGTTTGAGTTAAGTCTAAATACTTTGAATATATTTCACACAATTTACACATGCATTCACCACATGAAAAGAAGAGTGGATAGACAACAAGGGAATAAGATTATGGTATAACACACTTCTTTAATAAGTTTCAACACAATTTACATGTGTACACAATTGGCTTAAAAACTTACGATGCAGTATTCTCTGATATGTCATATTTCATTAAAAATAAGTTTATATATGGGCTGGGTTGGGCTGTTATCAATTGTTCGAATTTGTCACCAATGTTGTAGACTTATAGACCTATTTAAACCCAGTATAAATATAAACACCCATCAATAAAATTTAAAATAATTATTTTTAAAGTCTATGTGACATGCTATCATATTGCCTGAAGTCAAATGAAACACCATTGTATAACTCAATTCAACTTAAAAATAACTGTAATTACCTAGTGACATCAATAACACAAAGGTATATCAATATACTACTTCTTGGATTATTACATACTATTCTATAAGGTATTCTACAGTAGATATCGCTTGTATGATAAAAAGCTTTATCCACTGCACTATAGGCCTATCTCCAAGGAGATAACACTAAAAATATTCCATTATTATTTTTTATTTCTTTATTAACTAACTGCAATATTGGGTGATAAAAAAACCTCAAAATGTTCTTTATTGATCAAAAATTTCACCACTTGTTGATAAAATTTACAATTGTGACAAGAAACAAGTGCAAGGCTTCTCATTTCACTGCCTAGCCAGTCATGTCTGATAAAAGTTTTAAATTATTTTGGGATTTATTAATTTGAGGTAGTGATGGTACACCTCCCCAGGTTAGATGTAAAAGCTGATATTGGGTCATCCAAGAAAAATATTGTCAACTGCCTTAGATAACTGGTTAAGCTATATCCCACAAGTTTTAACCTTCCTCAATACAATATTAAACCCAAGGTAATTTGAATGTGTAATAATATTTATGAGGTGTTGGGGTGGTTGAGGTGGGGTGGAGTGATATAAATCAATATTTTACAAGGTAAAAACAACACTCAATCTATCTAAAATTACACATAGTAAAAACTCAAACACACACCTACATATCAAACATTGATTAGGTTCTAAAATAAACTTTAATAAATAGTATGCACCTATTGTGTACTCATATTGTTCAATATTTTTTGTTATCATGTAGACAACAGTTAGTATTGTAACAATATAGACCTGAAAAACGTTGTGGTGCATCACTAATGAAGCAATCATATCGAGTTACAGAGCGTAGAAATTTTATCAAAAAATAATACTATGTTTTTATGTGGCCCTAATAGATAAGTACATCATGCCGTTAAAAATGAGCAGGCCATTAAGAATGAGCAAAGAGTGAAAAATATTGTTTGAAAATGATGATGATGTGAATGATAATAATGATAATGATAATAATGATGAATGATGATAATGATGGTGAAAAATGGTGTTGGTGAAAGGATGGTAAACTAAGCCACATAAGATGCTAGATACAAAGTGATTTGGTCAGGCACACGTACGTAAAGAACCATGTGAGGTTTCGTAAGCCTAACTAAATCATGTCAAAGTTCACACCAGACAGAATTCCACAATAATATATTACGATCTAAGAATTCGGTTGGAATTGAGTTTTGAAGAACCTACCTGTAAGTTTGGGGTCCAGTGTCTGAGAATTAGCTGGCATATGTCGTAAAGCTAGGGTTGAAAAATGGCCTTCAATGCTGTTCTGATATCTATAAAAAATAACAATAACACTAATTTTAAAATACAAAACAATGAAATTTCAACACTCTTTCAAGTTTCTGATTTTGAAGAAAGCTTTAAAAAAAATTCTAAGAAGTTGATGCAAAGGTAAATTAAGAATAGAAGGGACATAACTCCAGTTTTAATGTCATAGACTACAGACTACAAATATATCAATTATGTCTAGTTTACCAAGAATTGGTTCCAGGGGTTTTATCAACTTCTACTGTTACTCTTCAGAATGAGAAAATTAGAAGGAAAATTTCCTTGAGTGGCATTTGATAATAAAGAGAATATATATCTAGACACAATTATGGATAACAATTATTAAAATTATCAAAAGAAAGGATTACCCTTGTCAAAATGTGCAAAATATCTTAATAAAGTAATTGTTATCCATATGATTGTGTCTAGATGTAGAAGGAAAATCAAAAGAGGGTGACGTACTCCTTGGCAAATTTGAATTCTTCTGGAGACAGTAATGGAGAATCGTCATCCTTTCTATTACATTCCTGATGTAAAATATGGGCGGTAAAATTCTCTATCTGAAATACAAATTATTACTGGGTCAGACGCCTTCTCGAATACAATAGCCAACAATCTGAGATTTCTTATCACTGAATGTTAAGGGGGTTGACAACCCTAAACCTATGTACAAAAAATAGACGATTTCAACCACTTCTTTTCCACCTATCTGAAATATTTAAATATCAATGGAAAGAGGGGACTTTCAGCTATCCAAAAATATAAAATTTATTTCTTCATGACATTTTAACTTTGAGAAATAGGGTATGAAAGATGAACGAAAAAAACGTCGATTATGCCCTTAAA
Source organism: Nipponacmea schrenckii (assembly GCA_030562195.1). Classification (NCBI taxonomy): domain Eukaryota; kingdom Metazoa; phylum Mollusca; class Gastropoda; family Lottiidae; genus Nipponacmea; species Nipponacmea schrenckii. Next base: position 4,075,242 of record JAUJPP010000006.1, read on the forward strand.
ATTAGCATATCTACTAGACTATTTAATATAGAAGGTTGAAATTTTGCACAACACAAGTCTACATGCATTTCTACAACGTCACGTTGGCTTTTTGGAAAATTTTGTTTTGTTTTGAATATTAATACTGATGTAATGTTTATGAGTTCAAACTGCTCCAAACCATTTCTTATTTATTGTATCTTTAATTACCTTTTTTAACCGTATTCTCAGATAACTACTTAATACATATCGTATTCTATCAATCTAAAATACAAAATAAAATTATACTTTCTTAAAAACTATTTTATAAGTACAACAACTTTGGTTCACAGTTAAGGAACCTTGGCCAAACCTCTTGGCATTGATCTTTACCAGATTATCTGTACCCATTTACAGCTGGGTGGACTGAAGATGACTTATTCCAGGTCATCAATCTAGCACACCATGATCGAGATTTGAACCCACAGCCACAGTTTGATTATAGTAACCAAGTAAAAGATGCAGGTAGAGAACCACGAACCTTACTGACTGAAAACCAAAGATCGATGCCAAGAAGTATGGTCAAGGACCAGTTGGTAGAAAGTATCAAACTCTAGAAATGGACTGATACTGCATCTTAGCATGAACATAAAACTTAAGTTCTTAAGAATGGTCAATATGAGTATATATTCATCAGTGAACTTACCTGGTGTCATAAAGTCACAGAATCCCTGTAAAATCTGGTAAACTCACAAAACTAAGTAATTATTGAAAAATGCTTAATCAATTTATTAAGCGTTTTTCAATACTCAAATGCACCTTATTGATAATTACTTGGTTTGTTGGATATTTATTTATTTATGTTATTTATGTCAGTAGATATATCTACTGATGAATTGAGCTCTTATTGGTCAAGTTTAAAATTTTCAAATTTTATGTTTATTCTAAGAGCTATTATCCCTTTAACTTACCTCCATACGATGTATACTGACTTTAAAATCACCTTTCTTGGCTCGTTGTATATTTTCTTCCATGGCTGTGATTTGTTCTAACATACATTCTACTAAATCACTCTTACTCTCCAATATCTCTGGGGAAAATTTCTCATTTAACCACCATGGATTAATCGTTATTAACTCAATGCATAATATGAGTTTAATATATGGATTGGAATATTTATTTAACAGGCCTGATATACATCGTATAACTCTACGATAATATGAGTTTAAATATTGAAAAAGCTTTAATTTAATGTTGATATAATGCTTTTACATCAATTATCAAATGCACTGTTTAAATTACTTGGTGTTGATATTTATTTCCATGCCTTGATTTGTTTAACATCATCTAGTAAATCATTTAATCTGAATATGAGCTCATTTAACCACGCCTGGATATACATCGTTATTAACATCAATACGATAATATGCATGTTTAAATATATAGAAATAGAGCAATATTATATTAACCAGGCCTGATATACATCGTTATTAACATCAATACGATAATATGCATGTTAAATATATAGAAATAGAGCAATATTTATATTAACCAGGCCTGGATATACATCGTTATTAACATCAATACGATAATATGCATGTTTAAATATATAGAAATAGAGCAATATTAATATTAACCATGCCTTGATATACATCGTTATTAACATCAATTAGATAATATGCATGTTTAAATATATAGAAATAGAGCAATATTAATATTAACCACGCCTGGATATACATCGTTATTAACATCAATACGATAATATGCATGTTTAAATATATAGAAATAGAGCAATATTAATATTAACCACGCCTGGATATACATCGTTATTAACATCAATACGATAATATGCATGTTTAAATATATAGATAATAGAGCAATATTATATTAACCAGCCTGGATATACATCGTTATTAACATCAATACGTTAATATGCATGTTTAAATATATAGAAATAGAGCAATATTTATATTAACCACGCCTGGATATACATCGTTATTAACATCAATACGTTAATATGCATGTTTAAATATATAGAAATAGAGCAATATTTATATTAACCACGCCTGGATATACATCGTTATTAACATCAATACGATAATATGCATGTTTAAATATATAGAAATAGAGCAATATTAATATTAACCACGCCTGGATATACATCGTTATTAACATCAATACGATAATATGCATGTTTAAATATATAGAAATAGAGCAATATTTATATCTTAAATAAAGTTATTTTATAACCAGGCCCTAACAAATATATGATTTAAAGAAATGTTATAAATAATGGCTTTTAAATATTCAACTTAAAAAGATTTTAGTTTTCTATTTATCTGATCGGCTAAACACTAAAATCGATTTCAAATTTTGTTTTATTACCCAATCAGATAACTGTATTTCAAAAAAAGATTTGATCTCAGTTAAGTTTTTCATAAGGCCCAGGACTAAACAAATATATTATTTAAAGAAATGTTATAAATCACAGACTGTAAATGATGATATAAGGATTTTATTTTGTATGTGAATCCACCAGTTTGGGCTAATAGAGCAATATTTAGAAATTGATCACAGTTTACAGCCTTCAATTCTACAGGGATTCTTTTTATATGTGTCAATATCATCATGAAGATGTGCATTATTGAATTTGGTGATGTTTTGATAAAATTCTTGAGGGATATTGCATAGACTTTGATATTGAGTTTTTCTTTAATTTGTGCTTACTCTACGCCCCATAGACTGAATGTAAGACCATGTCCTTGTGTATTGGACCTAATTCTGATCTGTGTAAAATAATGAGTTTATTATTATTATTAATTATGAAAATAAATGATTCTCTGATGGGTAGTGAGACAACAGATATTTATATCTTTTAAAATGGTGGGGTAAGGAAGTAAAAATGGGATGTCAATCAAATTGCTCGCTTGTAAATATTGTGTGTCAATAAAATGATCATGTTGTTTTAATGGTAAGCTAACAGCCACAGGCCATGTGCTTTCTTATTGTCAATATTATGACATGTCACGTGATTCAATAGGCACGCCCACAACAACATATCGCTTACCTCTTCCAGTTTTTCCAGGACTTCTCCTGCAGTCATTACTTCTTCGTCGCCATCTTCAGTCATTTCGTCCAGTTCTGATGACATCTTGGATTGAGTTTTTACAATCAAAAGATTGGATCAACGTCAAAACCAGTTATTTACTGAATGGATTTAATCAAGTCATAAAAACACGTGTGTTTTCCCGCGCTATACGGAGTGACAAGTGTCTTTATCTGTGATTGGTTGTTAATTAATTTAAATCATAAAGTTTTCATAAGCAGAGATCAGCTCCGTGAAAGTTGGTTTATATACGTGGGAATTACTAGAAAATTGTCACTGTGAAAAGTTTGGAGTTGATTTTTAATTCGTGGTTTATTTTTGTATTCCGCACAAAATTTAAAATCTAACAATCTCTCGCGATATCTCGTTCAGATTCGAGATTATGTGTGACAAAGATGGCTGCTAGTAGAAGGGCTGCCTTAACAAATGATTCAAATTTGTCGGCCCAAAATGAATCTGGAAGGGAATTATTTGAAGCCTGTAGAAATGGGGACCTGGGCAAAGTTAAGAAGTATGTTACAACCCAAAATGTGAACGCTAAAGACACTGCCGGTCGGAAATCTACGCCATTACATTTCGCTGCTGGTGAGACAATTTTCATCATTTTTGTTAGTTTTTTATCTGTTATGTTTGAATATATTTTTATGGTCTGCAGTTACATATGGGGAGAGGGTGCGATGATAGCCTTGTTTGTTAAAGTTCAAGTGTTTTGAGATCTAGCAGAAAGGCAGGGAATTGGATGAAAGTATTGCCAGACGTTTTGTTTTGCCTTAGGAATGGTGAAATTTTTGTTGTAAACCCCTAATCTACCCAGTGACTTTAACAACAAACCCTTTTCCAATATTATTCGGATTTATATCTTAATTTCACTATCATCTGAGATAGATTTTTGCTCTTCAAATGTCACCAGCTGGAATCAGAGCAATCTGGGGGTGAAATTTTAACCCAAGTTGAAACTACCCCACATTTCACTGTGTCATAGATAGTCAGTGCTATGGTGTTCATGGAATAATAACTTTCATGCCTCTTTTTACAAGGACTTTGGAGCTTTATAGCCCAATTCTGTAGTCATGAATTTGAGCAACTGAGCTACACGTTTGCATACATACCTGGCTTAGGCAGATAAAATCTCAACAATATTATCAGAATTACGTGGATTACAGATGTGTCTTTGCCTATTTGGCAACATGTTTTATCTTAATTTTGAAAGATCTCATCCCATCAAAGCAAGTCAAATAGAAATACCAAGTTATTAAAAACATCAATCTTCATTTGGTAGGCCTACTTCTAAGTAAGGTTTAAGAGTTAAAATTGAAAGATTGTCAAGATATTTGACTCTCTTCTGCAACTTTGCACATGATGGTATAAGTGTTATGCTGTTTATACTAAGGTTTGCACCAAATAGATATCATTATTTTGAATAATGAAGTTTTCAAATATTCGTAATCCATAAAACAGATTTTCATGTTGATTTGGACATTTGAATTTGATTTTAAGCGTCTGAAAAATCTGAGAAGAAATTGTTGATCAATTGTACTTTGTGTTCTGAGTTTTAAGAAACATTGAAAGGTAACTGTTTGTTTCTTTTTGACAATACAGTTTTGTGCCTTAGTTTTTATCATATTGTCCTGTCGTTTAATGTTTAGGTTAAATGCCTTTAGAAATGCTTCAGTAGACTAGTTAATGATCACATTTTTTCGTCCTCCTAGTTATTCAAATTTTACAAACATAATTTTCATTGAATCAGTACTGGGTATCACTTTTTGCTATCTATCACATTTATATATAAGTGTTTTATTGGAATGGTTATATGAAATTTAAAGGGCAATCCCCCTCAGAAATATAGAACAGCAGGTATGGGGGTACTAAAGACCATTAATGACATGTGAAAATCAGATTAAAACCGAGGGAATCCCCAGTGTAATTTACTCAATAAACCTCATATAAATGTCTCCTATGTCATTCATGCCAACATCTTTACATTGTTCTAGTGTCACTGACACATCCAATCAAATTACAGAACCAGGATTACACTCAAACCAGTTTATCATAACAGCAATTGGATTGGACAATATCTATGACACCTGCCAATCAGATTTTGACCCCCAAGTATTAGTTAATGATCCATATCAATTAATTGTAGGTCAGGTCAAGGGTCACTAGTTTTTACCATGTGGTAACTTGGGATTTTAAAAGTTTCTCAGACTAAATATTTAAATATTAATATATTTCAGTTTGGTCACAAATTTTTGAAGTTTTTATGAATTATTTAATATTTGTTTTTGTTATAGTTTTCAATGACTAGCTGTCAACCTGCTTCTATCAAGTTGATTCCAGCTTGATATGGAGTGTATTAAATAAGGAAAATATCTTTGAAATATGCCCAGATATACTGAAGAGTAGGATGTAAAACTCTATTTCATGTAGAAATATATGCCCAATATCTATGAAATGAGATTTTTATTCACTCAGTATAAGAATAGATGAGATCCATTGTGTAGAAAATGTGTTATACAGAAGCTTTACAATAGGATAACTGAAGTTTATTGATGCAGGATTAAGAAATTAGTGGGACAATTTTATGGCATGGATCTAGCTTGTAAACTAATAAAAACATTTATTGTTGTAATTCTTATAGTATGTAGATATAGACTCTCCTGGACCATTACACTGGAGATAAAGAACTACTATTATTTACCAGGGTTTAAACCTGCTCCTCCTCTTAGTTTTGATCAGTATATAAATACTATAAGACAATGTTTGGAAGGATAACAATGGAGGCGTGGGGTGTCAGATTAAGGAATGAAAATAACCATGTCTAGTCAACAATATCCTTGCTACAGGGGGGGTAAACAACACTGCCCTAACATTACCTATATTACAGCCATTGTTAGTAGCCTGTCAGGGGGTTAATGTTAGTTTAGATGAAGGGTTACCCAGGGTTAAAGCCTCATTAGGTAATATCATCATGGAGTTCGGTTATTAGTCACAGTACTACACATGTCATTCTTAAAAATATCATTCTTATACTTACTAAGGAGAAATTAATTAAAATTGACTTTATATATATCTGTCATTTTGTTTGTAATCTGATATTCTCCTTCCCTGTCCCCCAGGAAATATATCAGATATTATGTTTAGTTGAGATTGTTCCCCAAGATTTCATATTCCTACTGTTCTTTTGATATCTAATTGAATTAAAAATATTCCCATATTTTAATCTTATTTATTAAGATAATTTCACCTTATTTCATTAAAGCGTAATTTGAATGAAATCGAAATATTTAATAGATAATTAGCTCTGTTTTCTTTGCTTTCATTTACAATCAACATTTTTTTTTACTATCAGAGATAACAAACCATTAAATTATATAAAAATTTACTATATTTCTCTTTCATAAAATACTTGATAAAGATGACAGTACCATTGTTTAAAGCTTGTTAGCTCTTTCTTCTTATTCCAAGTGCTTGTTATATTTATCCTTACTTCTAAATGTCGCTCAAATCCTATCTTGTTTTCCATATAATTGTGTTCATTTTTTTTTTATCAGCATGACACTTAATGAAGGAAAAAATCCTTACTATTGTCAAAAATTTTTTGTGGGGTGGGTGTTATCTTTTTCATCATGTTATTTTACCCTCGTAGTGTTTAAAAGTGAGTTATGAGGAACATGATGTGCTGCTCCACCCCTGAGGTTAATAGTATTTTAAGCCCCTGAAGGGATTAAATAGACCATGTCAGCACTAATCCCCTGAGTTATTTAATTGTATAATATTGTAGTTTGAAATTTATGGCCCTTTGACCTTGAGGGAATCTTGAGGTCGGAGAAATTTATGCCTGTTAATTATTTTTTCAATTATTGGCTCAAATTTATCACAGAAATTAGTTCAGAAAGCAACTTTAGTTTGAACTTTTAGTTTAAAAGACTCAGTCTTCAAAAACCTTTATTATTATTATGGCGTTGATTTTATCTAGATATCCATATTGTATATTGCAGGTTTTGGACGTAAAGATGTAGTAGAACATCTGTTAGATAACGGAGCCAATGTTCACGCTAGGGATGATGGGGGTCTTATCCCTCTACACAATGCCTGCAGTTTCGGACATGCTGAGGTCGTCCAGTTACTCTTACGTCATGGTGCAGACGCCAATTCTCGTGATAACTGGAATTATACCCCTTTACATGAAGCAGCCATTAAAGGCAAAGTGGACGTCTGTATAGGTAAGGCTTTTACTTTTCCACAAAACAAAACAGAAACTCTTCATAAACTTTGTCCAATTAGTTATCTCCCTTTCAATGATGCAGGTTGGAGGGACAGAAACAGCGTCTGGTCATTTGGATGGGACCTGTGTAAAGATCCCTCTACAGTTGCACACTGTTTCTATTAAACCATGGTGCACAAGACTAGTACATAAAATCACTATGAATTTCACTTTGTCTCCTCTCAAACTACTGTCCGTATTATGTGCCAGGCAAAAAAAATGCCTCAGCAAGTTTCACTAATTTCCCTACTAATTGACATGAATTTGTTTTTGTTTATTTAGTTTTGTTACAACATGGAGCTGATCCTAACATCCGAAATACAGACGGTAAAACAGCCTGTGAACTTTCAGATCCTTCTGCTAAATCTGTTCTTACCGGTACGTATATTTCTGACCATATTTTAAAACTGGCAGCAACTTACACTTTTCTTAAATATAGCTGCAAATCAAAGTTCAATTGTGGTTGGAATTAAAATCTACTGACTCATTTCTTAATAACACTTAGTTTTAGTGAAATATACCTAAAAACGGCAGAAAATTGTAATTGGGCATATGATGAAGTTTATTGGGTTACCCAGGGTTAAAGCCTCAGTAGGTAATACATCATGGAGTTAGGTTATTAGTCACAGTTCTACACATGTCATTCTTAAAAATATCATTCTTATCACTAAGGAGAAATTGATTAAAATTGACTTTATTATATCTGTCATTTTGTTGGTTAAGCTGATATTCTCCTTCCCTGTCCCCCAGGAAATATATCAGATATAATTTACATATACACATATTGATGTTACATCAAAGTTAAGTTTATAATCAACAGTACCATGGATATCTATATGCTATTTGATATTATAATATAATTGATGATATTGATATATTCAGGTGAATATAAAAAAGACGAATTATTAGAAGTATCACGAAGTGGGAACGAAGAGAAGATGATGTCGTTGATAACGCCGTTAAATGTTAATTGTCACGCTAGTGATGGGAGAAAAGTGAGTATTTTACCGTAATCTGATAAAATGTAAATTTTTATTGATAAAGCAAATTTTCTACCTAAAAAAAATCAACAACCCCACAATGCCCTTTTAAGAGACTAAATCAGTTGAATGATTTAAAGAGTCATGATATTTACTAGTATAGAAAAGTAGTTAGACGTGTCACCTAGTTATTCTTGTGTCCTGATTCTGGTAACTAGGTCAGATGCTTTCTCATATACCAACAATAATGTTACTATATTATTTAATTCCAGTCCACACCCCTACACCTAGCAGCAGGCTATAATCGTACACGTATTGTACAGTTATTATTACAACACGGAGCTGATGTTCATGCTAAAGACAAGGGGTAAGATTATTTCTGTTGCTAAACAACTGTTAAATAGAGTTTCTTGACAAAACAACTGTCATATAGAGTTTATTGACAAAACAACTGTTAAATAGAGTTTATTGACAAAACAACTGTTAAATAGAGTTTATTGACAAAACAACTGTTATATAGAGTTTCTTGACAAAACAACTGTTAAATAGAGTTTATTGACTAAACAACTGTTAAATAGAGTTTATTGACAAAACAACTGTTAAATAGAGTTTATTGACAAAACAACTGTTAAATAGAGTTTCTAGACAAAACAACTGTTATATAGAGTTTCTAGACAAAACAACTGTTAAATAGAGTTTATTGACAAAACAACTGTTATATAGAGTTTATTGACAAAACAACTGTTATATAGAGTTTATTGACAAAACAACTGTTATATAGAGTTTCTAGACAAAACAACTGTTATATAGAGTTTATTGACAAAACAACTGTTATATAGAGTTTCTTGACAAAACAACTGTTATATAGAGTTTCTAGACTAAACAACTGTTAATAGTGTTTATTGACAAAACAACTGTTAAATAGTGTTTATTGACAAAACAACTGTTAATAGAGTTTATTGACAAAACAACTGTTAAATAGAGTTTATTGACAAAACAACTGTTAATAGAGTTTATTGACAAAACAACTGTTAAATAGAGTTTATTGACAAAACAACTGTTAAATAGAGTTTATTGACAAAACAACTGTTAAATAGAGTTTATTGACAAAACAACTGTTAAATAGAGTTTATTGACAAAACAACTGTTAAATAGAGTTTATGACAAAACAACTGTTAATAGAGTTTATTGACAAAACAACTGTTAAATAGAGTTTATTGACAAAACAACTGTTAAATAGAGTTTATTGACAAAACAACTGTTAAATAGAGTTTATTGACAAAACAACTGTTAAATAGAGTTTATTGACAAAACAACTGTTAATAGAGTTTATTGACAAAACAACTGTTAAATAGAGTTTATTGACAAAACAACTGTTAAATAGAGTTTATTGACAAAACAACTGTTATATAGAGTTTATTGACAAAACAACTGTTATATAGAGTTTATAGACAAAACAACTGTTATATAGAGTTTATTGACAAAACAACTGTTATATAGAGTTTATTGACAAAACAACTGTTAAATAGAGTTTATTGACAAAACAACTGTTAAATAGAGTTTATTGACAAAACAACTGTTAAATAGAGTTTATTGACAAAACAACTGTTAAATAGAGTTTATTGACAAAACAACTGTTAAATAGAGTTTATTGACAAAACAACTGTTAAATAGAGTTTATTGACAAAACAACTGTTAAATAGAGTTTATTGACAAAACAACTGTTAAATAGAGTTTATTGACAAAACAACTGTTAAATAGAGTTTATTGACAAAACAACTGTTATATAGAGTTTATTGACAAAACAACTGTTAAATAGAGTTTATTGACAAAACAACTGTTAAATAGAGTTTCTTGACAAAACAACTGTTATATAGAGTTTATTGACAAAACAACTGTTAATAGAGTTTCTTGACAAAACAACTGTTATATAGAGTTTATTGACAAAACAACTGTTAAATAGAGTTTCTTGACAAAACAACTGTTATATAGAGTTTATTGACAAAACAACTGTTATATAGAGTTTATTGACAAAACAACTGTTATATAGAGTTTATTGACAAAACAACTGTTATATAGAGTTTATTGACAAAACAACTGTTATATAGAGTTTATTGACAAAACAACTGTTATATAGAGTTTATTGACAAAACAACTGTTATATAGAGTTTCTTGACAAAACAACTGTTATATAGAGTTTCTTGACAAAATTGTTAATACTACTGTAAGAAATTGATCAGCAATGTCTTTTCAGTTTTTAAAATTTTTTTTTATAAAATTTGAATCATTTCTTATTTCAGTGGGTTAGTTCCTTTACACAATGCTTGTTCTTATGGCCATTTTGAAGTTACAGAAATGTTATTGAAGGTAAATATTTTTAGTTCTTCAGAAAGATAATTGCTGTTCAAATACACCTTTAAGCAGATTCTTGAATAAATTGAGCAATTGGAATTGTATTTTTATATAATATCAATATGCTCCTGTGAGAGCAACATTGAACAATAGGCTAGGATACAAAAACATATTTACATCTTCTTTGTAAGACAGATAGAAGCAGGATGATATATAGATATATAGATATACCACTTCTATTGTTTTATATCTTATGTTCCTAATATTAAAAGGATAATAGGTCTTAGAATGAACATAAAATTTTTAAAAACTTGGCCAATAAGATCTCTATTCATCAGGAAATATACCTACTGTCATAAATAACATACAAAATAAATAAAAAATATCCAAAAAACTAAGTCCATAAAGATGTATTTGATTATTGTAAAACACTTAAAAAATTGATTTAGTGTTTTTTAAATTACTTAGTTTTGTGAGTTTTCCAGATTTTAAAATGTTATGTTACTTTATGACACCAGGTAAGTTCTCTGATGAATATATACTCATTTTGAGAACTAAAATGTTATGTTCATGCTAAGACGCAGTATCCCTTTAAACATATATTTGCAACTGTTATTATTTTTTCAGCACGGTGCCACAGTAAATGCTATGGATCTCTGGCAGTTTACACCATTACACGAAGCAGCGTCAAAATCGCGAGCAGAAGTTTGTTCGTTATTAATAGCCCATGGTGCTGACCCTACCCTAGTTAACTGTCATTCTAAAAGTGCTATAGATGTTTGTCCTACTAGAGAACTACAGGAGAGACTCCTATGTAAGTTAATTAAGAAATCAATTAGCAGAAACAAGTTAAACAATACTAATTGCATACAAAAATATTTTGGTAATTTCAACAGTGGGAGAGCTAAAAGTTGACTCGCTAGGGTGGTGTCTACAGGGACTGGGGCCATCTACTGAGAATTTAGCCCTGCCAACTGTTCAGTTAGCAGAGATTGATTAATTTACAAATAAAACAATAGGAACATTATTTTAATTTTTTTTTTCTCCTTGGAACCATTGCAAGTACTTTCTCCCGACTTCTAGTGTTCGATATATTTTGGACTATGAAGAGAACCTCGACTAGAAATAAGGACCTCCGTACTAATTCATTCCAGACGACGAGGCTGTGTTGACTGACTAATAACCACTATTTTAATTAGTATTTAAACTTTTTGTCTCCATTGATTGAAATGATATGAATGTTGATGAATTTGTTTATATTTGTAGATGAATTTAAAGGCCATTCGTTATTAGAAGGAGCAAGACAAGCTGATTTACCTCGTGTTAAGAAATACCTAACTTCAGATACAGTTAATTTTAAACACCCTTATTCTGGAGACTCGCCCATGGTTAGTTCTTCTTTATTTCTCTCCTATAATATTTATATTCTGTGCTGATTTATAAATCTTTTGACTTTAATTTTGTAACACCAAGATGTCACGAGTAAAAGATTCTGTTATAGAACAGAACTTATTTGCATCCTAAAATAAATTTATTTGCTATAGTATTACATAATTTGAGCTCATTTAAATTTTTAAAATTATTTCAGCACTGTGCTGCAGCGTCTCCCTTCCCGAAACGTAAACAAATAGTTGATTTATTGATCAGAAAGGCGGCCATTTTGAACGATAAAAATAAAGAGTAAGTATTAATGAATTTTCTATTTTATTCAAAACAAAAATGTACTTTGATTTATACAAAGTTATTTTTTATTCATGTATTGAGATAAAGTTGAAGTTATTGACAGTAACAATATAAACCGATACGTTAACAGATAAAACATACAAGGTTTGAAATCTATACAAGGATATATATTCTTGTCTAAATAAACCTAATAAATAATAATTCAAGTAATAGGACCCTGTCCAATATAATTAGAAAGACACTTTGTCTTAAATTGATCTTTAATAAACCCACATGGTACACAAAACAGGAAGTAATCCAACAGGAAGTAAGGCAAGTAATGTTTTCTATATCCGGGGAAGTAACTATTAATTAAGGTAAGTCCAGACCACAATGTTATCAATCTCCCCGTGTCTCTTTAAAAATATAAGTTTGACAATTTTTACTGTCACAGATGGGAACTAAACTTGAAACACTCTAATTGAGGTTACTTATAGAATTGTTCTTAAGTCTTGTAAATAAAACTACGGTTTAAAATTTTAAAACGCCAGCATCCAGTGTTTTCATTAAAGTCAGTGGTGATGCTCCTCGTTTCGTCAAGCAATCAGCTAATTGTCTTTTAGTATCTGACCACTTTATTTCTTTTACTTGATTGTCTCGGATCATTTCTTTGATTCCAGTTATTTCCAGTCGAAGTCGTTTCTCTGATACACATTTTGTAGATTTAACAGCCTCAAGCAACGATTTATTGTCAGTAATGCATATAAGAGGTAATTTTGTCGGATCTGCACAACCAGTTACAAGTTCAGAATACAAAGTGGAAATGAACACACCGCTGTCAATCGCATCTGCCATTGCAAGGGTTTCACCAGACAATGTACTTCTGACAACACGTCTTATTCGTTAGAATTCCATGATATAGGAGAAAATCTTCCTTTATCTCCTTTTAAAAGTATTAAGTGACCACCTTGGGTTCCACCATCTTGAAGATTGCCAAGCAAAGAGTCACTATAAACTACAAGAGATAAATCACCATCTAATTTTTGAATTCTGATGCTAAAGGGAAACCAACTGCAGGTTTATGTTGGGCCCTTTTAAACTTTTGACATACATTACAATTGTTAACTAAATCTTCTAAAATTTCAAACATGTGTTTATCATTATGTCCAGCACTCACTATAAGTTTCTTCAATCTATCACTATTAGCATGTCCAAATTGTTTATGTAATTTTCCTAAAATCTTAATTTTATCTTTCTGTGTCAAATCTTTTTCAAAAATCAAAACATCTTCTGCAGCTTCATCAGTTATACACTTGACTTCATCTGTTAAATTGATACAATAATGTCCACTCGAGGTAAATTGTAGTTGTACTGGCCGTTTAAACATAGACACTTTGTCGTTAGCCAAATCAAGAACAGTATTGGCTCGTTTCAGTGATTCTTTACTAAGTAGTAATGGAATGTCTGCCTCTACTACCTCAGTGTCTATATTGCAGTAAACTCCAGCAATTGTAACAGGAATATTCACACATTTAATAGATTGTTTACTAATACCATCTCCAAATTTGAATTGTTTATTACTTTTCCTTATTTTGACTTTTTCTTGCTCTTTTGCAGTTAAGCTATCAATATAATTGTCTATCCACTTTATGCCACAGACAGTCTTAGAACATGCTGTATCTAAAACAGCACACCCAAAACATTCAGTCATAAAAACTTCATTCTTGGAAAATTCCCTAGATTTTGTAAACAAGGTCATATTACATATTTCTTGTTCTTCTTCGCATTCAGAATAATTCACATTGGAAAGTCTGTGTGGGCAGTCCTTGGCCCAGTGAAAAGTTGAATTACAAATTGCACAAGAAGTTCTTTTTCAAAACGCATAGGGTTGGTACCTTTTAAAGACGTGCTACCTGCCTTAGATTGACGATGCTCTTCTTTCATATTAGAGATAGTTGTCTTTGATCTTTGATATGGCTGCTTGTTGTATTTCTGTCCAGTATATAAAGCTGATTCTTCTTTGACTGCAATTCCAGTAGTCTTTTCTTCAAGTATCTTGCTTTGCGAATCTGTGAAAATTCTCTTCAAAGCTGACTTCATAGATTTCAAGGTTCCATCTGCAGTGGCTGTCAGAGCCAATTTTCTCTCAGTATTTGACAAATTAGCATTATCCAGAAGTTTATAAGCTAACACAGCATCTGATATTGTCATGTCATATTTCTTAGCTTTCTGATATTTCTGTTCAAACTCGTTGACATAATCATTCATTGAATTATCAGCTGTCTTTTTAAAGTTTTCAAAGTTAGAATACGCCTCATAGGCAGCATCTTTTTCATCCTTTTTGAACAATTCATCCAATTTCTCTATTAAAGTTTTCATTCCATCATCTTTGTTAAGATCTGCTGCAGCTATTTCTATAGCCTTTTCCCTGGCTTTACCAGATAATGTCAATGTCACTGCCAGTGCTTGTTTCTTAACATCAACATCAGTCATTAGCCTCCACACTTCAAGTTCATTTTTCCAGGTTTCATATGAAATGTCTTCACCAAATTTAGGTGGATTCTTGTAACTAGTTGCCATTGCTCTGCTACCATTAATAATTCAAGTAATAGGACCCTGTCCAATATAATTAGAAAGACACTTTGTCTTAAATTGATCTTTAATAAACCCACATGGTACACAAAACAGGAAGTAATCCAACAGGAAGTAAGGCAAGTAATGTTTTCTATATCCGGGGAAGTAACTATTAATTAAGGTAAGTCCAGACCACAATGTTATCAATAAAAATGTTTGTATTTATTTTCCAGTAATTTAACACCACTTCATGTAGCTGCTGATAAAGGTCATTTTGATATTATGGATGTTTTATTAAAACATGGCTCGAAGGTAGGTTTGGTCATCTTTTTACTGTGAGATATTAGTTTCCTCTCATCCAAACAACCATGTCATTCAAACACCATAGAAATAACAGACCTGGAGCCTGTTTCACAAAAACCTAACTTAATAAGATTTTAGTGTTTCAATGGTTAGATTGGTCAATCACTAAAATTGAGTTTTTATTAACCAATCAGGTTATTGTATTTCTTAAAATCTTGATTGTATCTTTGTTAAAATTTTGTGAAACAGGTCCCAGAACATAATTGGAATCCATTATTAGACTAAATCAGTCGAATGATGTAAAGGGTCATGATATTTTCTGGAATAGAAAAGTAGTTAGGCGAGGTGACGTCTTGAAAGTCTCTTATTCCCCTTGTGTCCTGATTCTAGTATCTAGGTTAGATGTGTTCTCTTTTGCTGAACTACTAGCTCTGTGCAAATCAAAATTAAAAAGTGCGTCTGACTCTCAGTAATCTAATGTGGGTAAATTTTACCTAGCTCTGTAAGTCTTAAATTATTTTTATTATATTATTGAAATGTAATATTTCGTTTTAAAGGTCAATGCAGTAGATAGACTAGGTCAAACAGCCCTACATCGTGTTGCCCAGCAGGGTAACGTACAGGCGTGTAGGTTGTTAATGTCCTATGGTATCGATACTAGTATTATGAATATTAATGGTTTCACGGCGGCCATGTTAGCTACTGAAAACATACAGAAACTTCTTCAAGGTGAGTCTTGAATATATATTGTGGTTGTCAAGGACATTTTAGGTGTTCTGATACTTTTCTTTGACTCTGAATATTGAAGACATCATGGCTGAGACTTTGTACATCACAGATCAAATACCTCTTAATATTAAAGACATAAAGACCATGCAGCAATGAGACTTACATTAAATGCATGTCACAGATCAATCTGTAATATATATCTATACAGTATTTGATAATAGTGAGATAGAGTTAATAACGGATAACAATTCACTATATCCCTGAGGTCAAAAACGTAAAGATTAAATCAAGATTTTAAGAAATACAGTGATCTGATTTGAAAAACAAAAGATAAATTTTAGCAATAATATTGTTGGGCTTATGAAATGAATTAGAGTATCCTGTACAATCTCAAAGGCTCTTTAATGAACAATGATAATATCTTTAGAAAACTCAAACTGAGAAATTTGTTGTATATTTTTAAGTAGAAGATTTACCAGTTGGTGGAACAGATGTAGATATACAGTTACTAGAGGCTGCTAAAGCTGGTGATCTAGAATTAGTCAAGGTAATAGTCATCTTCTAGTCTGTTGTTGATAAATAATGGTACTCACACCAGTTGTATATCAACAACTTACCTTGTATTACTGAAGCATAGTATACTGGGGTTTACTTTTGCTGAACTTGTCGGTAATACGACGAATCAGTCGGTAAAAACTAGTAATGGATGGAGCCATCAGTAAAATCAATAAGTACCGAGAGAGTGAAAACCATGTGTTGGTTATGTTTTCAGAGTTTTTTGTTGATAAAAAATGTTACTCACACCAGTTGTATATCAACAACTAACCTTATATTACTGAAGGGGCGTAGCATACTGGGGTTTACTTTTTCTGAACTTGTCGTTTATAGGCGAAAATGGTTAGTAAAAACAGCAAATGATTGCGCCGTTGGTAAAATCTTAAGTACTGAGAGAGTGAAAACTGTGTGTCAGTTCGATGTTATGTTTTTCAGAAATAACTTTCTTTATTTCAACTTGGTGACAATTATCTAATTTATTTTTTTCTGAAGGGACTTTATTTTTTAAGATAAATATGGTATTTTATGTTTTTCAGAAATTGGTAACCAGTAACTTACATGCTGTAAATTGTCGTGATTTAGATGGCCGACATTCTACTCCGTTACATTTTGCTGCAGGTTATAATCGGGTTGCCGTGGTAGAATATTTATTACAACTCGGAGCTGATGTTCACGCGAAAGATAAGGGGTAAGTTTAGGTTGATAATTTAAGTAATTGCACAATATCAGTATATTTTGTTTATCTATGTTATTTGTTTGTTGATAGTAATTTTGTAGAATATAGTACTTGATGGGGTTTTCAACAATTCTAAAACTTCACCTCAAGCTTGATCAGTCTAAATGGGAGCTCCGTTGGCTCAGTGAGTTAGATGCTTGCTTGCTAACTTGAGGAACAATAAACCAAGGCCCTTTATGCAAGATCCTTTAACAATGGGAAATAGCAAAAAAAATAGGCTTATGTCATATATGCAAAGTTTCCCTCATTGCACACTGCATGGTGTTACCCGTCTTCATAGGCCATAAGGTGCAGAAGAGTAGGACGTAAAACGCAATAAATTTGATTTTTTGAACATTTTAAATGAATTGTCTGAAGATTGAGTTGTTTTTGTACTTTCTGCATGTATTAATGAAATTAGAGTTCAATTCTTCATTTGTATTAACCATCTGTTTTTGGTATTCCAGGGGCTTGGTGCCATTACATAACGCCTGTTCCTATGGTCATTATGAAGTTACAGAACTCTTAATAAAGGTAAATATAGAGTTCAGACTTTTTGGTGTATAGTGCAGAATGGTTGGTTTCCCTAGTTACCAGAATCAGGACATGCGGATAATTAGTGGACATTTTAAAGGTGTGACCTCACTGAACTACTTTTCTATACCTGAAACTACCCTTTACATCATTCTACTGATTAAGGCTGGCGTTGTATTTAATGGACTCCAATTGGTTTGGTTTTGTTGTTTCTATGATATAAGGCAATTATTCTATATATATAGAGTCTTGTATTTGATTGCAGCACGGAGCCTGTGTTAATGTAGCAGATTTATGGAAGTTTACACCTTTACATGAAGCAGCTTCTAAAGGAAAATTTGAAATCTGTAAATTATTATTAAAAGTGAGTATGATTTATCAATATATGATAATATATAATATAGAAGCATGTCAAAAATTTTGGAAAACTTTAGTGTTATTTTCATTCATTTCATTTCATTTCACTAATTATTTCATAGAAGTCAGATTTTTCGATCAATAAAAGTTATTTCCAAGTCAATTGTGTATTTGTTTAACCAATTAAAGAATCTGTATTTTCTTTCAGCATGGAGCAGACGCGAACAAGAAGAATCGAGATAGTCACACACCAATAGATCTAGTCAAAGAAGGTGATCAAGATGTCGGTGATCTGCTTCGAGGTAGGAATCAATTATTGTGTTGTCAACTGAGGAATATTTCTATTATTTGTTTCCAGAAATAGTGAGGCTTTCTCTTCACATCAAGTCTAAAACCTGGATCTTCCTGTACATCATTTGACTTATTTAATCTGGTGTTGAAATTTAATGGACTGTTTCTATAGTTTCAGACGAATTACAAATTGAATATTATGACCCTTGTTTGGTCTAAGTTGAAATTAAAAAAGAACAGACATCTGTCTGAAACTGATTTGAATTAGTTGATTTATTTTCTAATGTAAATATTTTATTTTTGAAGGTGATGCTGCATTACTAGAAGCAGCCAAGAAAGGGAACCTGGCTCGTGTTCAAAAACTGGCCACCCCAGAAAATATCAACTGTCGTGACACCCAGGGCCGTAATTCAACACCCCTACATCTGGCAGGTAAGATTTACTTGATTGTTACCCATTTATAGCCTGAGCCTCATTACCCCTCAACTTGCTACTGAACTCTTCAACACATCCATTCTTCTCATCAATATGGTACTGTTTCTGTGGAGGATTAGAAGAGCTCATTTGTTAAATTAGGGGAGTTTTCATTTATTGTCAAATTATATCAAGCCTTATAAGTTTCAATATAGGCAGAGGGGATACTGAGTTAAATAATCAACAAAAAACAGTAGTAGATGTCCAATATTACACACGTTTTTTGGACAATTCTTTGTTACTTGTTATCCAATGATATTCAGACATCTATTATAGACTAATATTTTAATATTATTGTCTTCCAGCTGGCTATAATAATGTAGAAGTCTCTGAGTTTCTATTAGAGAATGGAGCTGATGTTAACGCCCAGGATAAAGGTGGTTTAATTCCATTACATAATGCTTCTTCTTACGGGGTACGTTTTATACTTTTATATCTCATATTAACCTATATATCAATTCTTTACTATGCGTTGTTAGCCCATAAGGTGCAGAAGAGTAGGACGTAAAACTCCATTCATTTCATTTCATTTGTACCTAATATGTTTATGAAGACAGACAACACTATGCAGGGTGCAATGTGGGATATTTTACCAGGACTGAGGCATTTTTGTGATTTCCAACTGTCGAGGGATCTCAGGGCCTCAGTTTATTGTCCCATCCGAATGACTAGATGCTTTTTCCATGTCAGCCCCATCACTGACAAGGAGAAAACTGGTTGTAAAGATACCTCAAATTTACTGATGCTACTGATACAACACCAACTGTAATTAAGACATGGGTACAAACTGACATCATTTTAGTAATTTCTTTTGAAAATAATAAGAGTATTCAACAATATCTCTTAATCCATCTTCCATCTTTTTTTTTTGTCCAGGTTCAATATTTGGTTAATTCTATGATATATTATTTTCCTCCACAGCATGTAGATATAGCTCAGTTGTTGATCAAATTTGATACATGTGTTAATGCCCAGGATAGATGGGGTTTTACTCCTTTACATGAAGCCGCTCAGAAAGGTCGAACACAGCTCTGTGCTCTACTGGTAGGTGTTTTAGTTATTTTTTGTCTTGTAACGTCATTGGAAATGACAAGACTCTTTTTTAGTTCAAAATTACTTTTTAGAGTTCAATAATGGCTATAGCACCAGGAGTTACAAGTTATAGAGTCAAACATGTTGATGATTCTAGATAGAAGATTCACATAATACATCGTACCACACAGACTGGCATGTCTCCATTAGTCTTACCAGATACTGGAATCTTATTCAACACAGAATTATTATATTTTGTTAATTGATGGGTAATAGATGAAAACTCAATTTAATATAAATTTATCATTTGTATTTATAGTTAGCTCATGGTGCTGATCCTTCCATGAAGAATCAAGAAGGACAGACACCCTTAGATCTCTCTACTGTAAGTCTTTATTCATGTTTCTAGATTTATAAATCATTCTAAAGGATAACATTTGAGTACCAAAAGCCTTTTTTTGGTAGAAATAAAATTGCCATTATTTCTACAAATACAATCTTTTCTGGTAGATTCTGAATATTTTGATTTAGCCTTAAATGTAACATTCATTCAGCAATATTGTCTACCTGATTAAAACAAATAAAATATAGTGCAGTAGATCCTTTCTTTCAGGATGCCTTTTGTCCAAACCCTTGTTCAGACAATGACTTAGTCTAGAGTATTTAAAACTACTTACTCTTGGATTATAAAGATGACTTTATAAAGGCTACTTCTAATATAGATAAGAATCTGTACATGAACAAGTTTAAGATACATAAGATATACTACTTCTCTTTCTTTAAATAAATTTAATTCTCTCTTAGATTAAAGAGAAGCAGTATATCTATAATAGTTCTTCTAACTGTCATAAATATTATAATAAACATATTTTGTAAAATTAAATAATTGTATCCAACAGGCTGAAGATGTGAGGGCGTTGATAGAAGATGCCATGCCCCCTACTACTTTACCTCCCAGTATCCCTAAGACACAAGTTATAAACCTTACGTCTAGTAGTTCCAGTAGTACCAAGTAAGTATATTATTTTTATTGGAAGTTTGTTTCATATCGGCCTGTAGTATACATTTAACGTAGGGATGGAGACCAGCAAATAGTGTCCAAAACTATCATATCATTCTTAGATCATAGAAATAACAGACTAAATCAGTCCCATGATTTTTTCTGGTATAGAAAAGTAGTTCGGCGTTGTCACACCTTTAAAATGACTCCTAATTATTATTCCGTATTCCAGTAGTTTGTTAAACAGTTCATCGGAGGCTATAGCTGGTGCGGTAGGAGGCAGTCCACAGATAGGAGATGGGTGTATGATGGAACGTTCTGCTGGGGAGGGGGAACGTAGTCTGGAAGCTCTTAGTGTCAGTTCTTTCTTAACCAATATTGGACTAGAATCTTTACGTGATATATTTGAACGAGAACAGATCAGTATGGATATACTCGCTGAAATGGGTCACGAAGAATTAAAAGATATCGGTATTAATGCTTACGGTCACCGACATAAAATACTGAAAGGTGT
Source organism: Nipponacmea schrenckii (assembly GCA_030562195.1). Taxonomy (NCBI): domain Eukaryota; kingdom Metazoa; phylum Mollusca; class Gastropoda; family Lottiidae; genus Nipponacmea; species Nipponacmea schrenckii. The sequence continues at coordinate 4,096,642 of JAUJPP010000006.1, forward strand.
CGAGAAACTTATGGCATCTAAAGGTAAGTTTGTGTTATAATAATAATAATAAACTCTTTATTTTACATGGGTCAGAATTAGGCCCAATACACAAGGACATGGTCCTGTCTCACATTCAGCCCATGGGGCAATACATTGGAAAAAAAAAAAAAATAAAAAAAAAAATAAAAAATTCGAAAATACATAATATCTCAATATACAATTCGTCTGAAATACTAAAAATACACAAGTACATGTGTATCAAATGGACAGATCTATGTTCCGGCGATCAAGTACATGACCACAAAATAAATATACAATACTCCACGTACAATTTGTTTAAAAATACACAAGTACATGTGCATGAAATGGACAGATTTTCAACCTACAATTTGTTTATAAAATGGATATAATATATAGTTCCCGCGGCCATGCACACAACCGCAAAAAATCACGTATTATTTCAACGTACAATTTGTTTTAAAATACACAATTACATGGGTAAATAATGGACAGATTTATCTTCCGGCGATCAAGTAAATGACAGCAAAAACCATATATCATTTCAACGTACAATAAGTTTTAAAATACACAAGTACATGTGTATATAATGGACAGATTCATCTTTCTGCGATCAAGTACATGACCACAAAAACTAAGGAATAGATAAGTACATCTGCATGAGACGATCAGACATCAAGACATACATATACCCTGAAAAAAAAAAAAAAAAAAAAGAAGAATTGCCAAAGCGTCAGTGCATGTGCTGCCAGCGGGCTACCTGACTCTACTCCATTTTATGTTCTTATTTTTCTATGGAGGGGGAGGTAGGATTTGTCCATGCTCAAGACCAGCTTTAAGGATGTTTACTCATCCCCCGACAGTAATAATTTAGATTTTCAAAATGGTTCAAGTTAGGCCAAAATAGAATTGTTGGTGGTGATATACCTGTGAGAAAGGGAAAAATAAAATTAATAAATTACTTCAATTCTTATTTTACATATATTTCAATTTGTCTTGTCACATGATAAATTACCATTTGTTTCCCAATAAAGATAACAAGATCAACATTCATTCCTTGAATAAAGCATGAGATATTATTATACTTACAGGATCTCAAGTATTTTCTGATATTATTATACTTACAGGATCTCAAGTATTTTCTGATATTATTATACTTACAGGATCTCAAGTATTTTCTGATATTATTATACTTACAGGTTCTCAAGTATTTTCTGGGCCACCAAATCAAGGAACTATATTAATAGATCTGTCTAATGATGATGCTGAATATATCTCTGTAGAAGAACAGGTATTTACTTTATTTATTCATGACTTTCTTCTTAGAATAGACATAATATAAGTCCTCAAGAATGGTCAATATGAGTAGGCCTATATATATATATTCATCACTGAACTTACCTGGTGTCATAAAGTAACAGAATTTCTTTAAAATCTGGATAACTCACAAAACTAAGTAATTATTGAAAAATGCTTCATCAATTAAAAAGATTCTTTCAATAATGAATTGCATTTTATGGATAAGTTTTTGAGGATTCTTAGGATTATAAAAGGATTCTGTTATGTTATTTATGGCAGCAGGTTTATCTACTGATGAATATATATACTCTTATTGGCCAAGATTTAAATTTTATGTTCATTCTAAGACACAGTATTCTATTAAGACAAGTTAATTTGACTTGACATGCTAATTAATAAACATCTGAACTAAATTGGACACTATTATCAAACAGTCGTACTAGAGAATTAACATATTATTATTATTATATTTTTAGATGCAGAATACAATTCGAGACCATAAAGAAAATGCTGGTGGTATTTTTACAAGGTATAATATACATAAGGTATGTAATTTGGTTTATAAATAACTCCTTATTGTAAAGCTGATTATTTACTTTTATAACTCTAAGCTGTTGACTTAAAAATGTAGTATAAATAAATAATCTTTATATTATACTGCTTCATGTAAAGAAGAAACATTAATAGGATTGGGGCAAAGAATGACTTTGGGGGTGTAGCATCTAAATTTTACAAACGAGTACCCCCTTCAGGGAAAAAATTAAATAACTGTCACTAACTTATGGTAGATTTAAGAACAGTTAATCGATAATATCATAACTGACACATGGTTTTTACTCTCTCAATTAACTCACCAATTTTACTGACGGCTCCATCCATTTCTTTATTTTACTGACCGATTCTAGGATTTAGCAATAGTTTTAGGTTCGCTATGCCCCTGTAAAGAATGAAGATTTACATTGTAAGTTTATTTTGGGCCAAACTGTTTTTCTAATACATCATCCTCATCACCACCAATTGTCATTAGCTCATTTAAATCTCTATTTTTAGATTCAGAAAATCCGAAACAAGAGATTATGGGATAGATATTGTCATCGTAAGAAAGAGGTAGCAGAAGAGAATCACGGCCATCCTAATGAACGACACTTGTTTCACGGCTCACCATTTTTAACGACCATAGTACATAAAGGTTTCGATGAAAGACATGCTTATATTGGAGGCATGTTCGGAGCAGGTAAGACTTCAGTTTTTGATATTATTGATTCTTCTTTGATATTTAGGTTTTCTAAGCATTTATTATTATCAGGAACACTATTGCATAGTGATAATGGAATTTCAAAAGCCACAGACGTCTGATTGAAAATTTGTTAAGGTGTAAGTTGATGCTTTCAGTGTCCAATGATACACATAATATTTTTTAGAAAACTTCCTTTTAATCTTGTGGATTTAATACCTAATTTAAATTTGACATTAGTGAAAGGATGAACTTAATTTGTGATTTTCTTTAACTGAGTAAAAGTAAAAAGTAAATTGTATGTGATATGCTTTTGACATTATTTGATGTATGTAGCTAATGTTAATATTATATCTATATAATATATCTATGTTCCAGGTATATATTTTGCGGAGAACTCCAGTAAAAGTAACCAGTATGTATATGGTATAGGAGGAGGTACAGGTTGTCCCATACATAAAGATAGATCCTGTTATATCTGTCCCAGGTTTGTACTCTGTTAAATTGTGGTCATAAATATTGTCGTCACCCCTGTAATTAAAAAAATGCTTGTGAACGCAACAACAACTACAGTTATATTCGTGAGATCTTAGGACAAGTTCAGTATTGACGAGTTTTCAATAAACGGTTTTTTAGTTATTGCTCTTGACTAAGTAAAGAATGCTACAAAATAAATATCAAGAATACATTCTTATTATTGATTCCTGTATGTGAATTGAAACAGTGCTGAAAATAAAGAAAGAGTAGTATATCTATAAAAGTAATTATTATTCTATATAATATTAAGTTGACTTCTATATGTTATTTAAAGATCACTTGAACACAATATATAATTAAAGTGAATTTATCTTTCAGACAATTACTACTTTGTAGAACAACCCTGGGTAAATCATTTTTACAATTTAGTGCAATGAAGATGGCTCACTCACCACCTGGACATCATTCAGTAATAGGTCGACCTAGTACAGGTGGTCTGGTATTCGCTGAATATGTGGTCTATCGTGGTGAACAGGTAAATATATTTATTATTTAATACTTGTAGACATTGCTTCTATAATAAATATATTTATTATTTAATACTTGTAGACATTGCTTCTATAATAAATATATTATTTAATACTTGTAGACATTGCTTCTATAATAAATATATTTATTTTAATACTTGTAGACATTGCTTCTATAATAAATATATTATTTAATACTTGTAGACATTGCTTCTATAATAAATATATTTATTATTTAATACTTGTAGACATTGCTTCTATAATAAATATATTTATTATTTAATACTTGTAGACATTGCTTCTATAATAAATAAGTAACATGATTTATTTATCTTAATACTTGTAGACATTGCTTCTATAATAAATATATTTATTATTTAATACTTGTAGACATTGTTTCTATAATAAATATATTTATTATTTAATACTTGTAGACATTGCTTCTATAATAAATATATTTATTATTTAATACTTGAGACATTGCTTCTATAATAAATATATTTATTATTTAATACTTGTAGACATTGCTTCTATAATAAATATATTTATTATTTAATACTTGTAGACATTGCTTCTATAATAAATATATTTATTATTTAATACTTGTAGACATTGCTTCTAAATTTAATTTAATAATAGTAGACACTAAATATTATTTATTTTATTTGTAGACATTGCTTCTATAATAAATATATTTATTATTTAATACTTGTAGACATTGCTTCTATAATAAATATATTTATTATTTAATACTTGTAGACATTGCTTCTATAATAAATATATTTATTATTTAATACTGTAGACATTGCTTCTATAATAAATATATTTATTATTTAATACTTGTAGACATTGCTTCTATAATAAATATATACAGTAACCACGTTAAGATTAAAAACGGTTCCTTTTATTGCTGTAACTCTTTTTTAATTTAGCTATTTATTAGTAAACTAGTTTGAGATGTAACATTTGAAATTATTGTAAAATTGTGATTTTATTGTAGGCATATCCAGAGTATCTGATTACGTTCCAAATAGAGAAACCAGATGCAGATCCTGCGACTTGACGCCTGGGCCGGTGCCATCTGAACCAACTATTGTGATAAACTGTATATATATTGTATATAGTATGTAGCTATATTTATAAAGACACAAAAACAACCTCAAATCAGAAACAAACATTCTGCCAAAATTCATGTTTTTTTTAGTCCAGTTGAGAGTCTAGTAAAAATATTTACCCACATCAGAAGACAAGGTATTGTTTTGAAGAATTTTAATTGGACATTTTATTTTTGAGTTTGTGAAAAATCTACAATTTTTATGTTGGATATTATGTTAATATATGCAACAAATTATTCAAATTAATTCTAATCAAATTCCAAATGTTTGGAAATGCCGTAACTTGAAGAGTCTTTGTCATCCCCTTTTGTTGTTATAGTAACTTGTTACCTTCAGTCACTGTAATCTCTACATTAGTGTAGGTTGGTAAACAACAGTCAGATATTGAGTTGTAGGGTTTACTGACATCTCACTTAGATTTTAATTTGTCTTGAAAACTACAGTAAACTATTTCAGAAAATGTTTTGTTCAATATTCAGATCCTGTCTTTGTTAGCCCATAAGGCGCAGAAGAGTAGGAAGTAAAACTCCATTCCATTTCTTCTGATGTGTGTAAATATTTTTGATTGTGTATTTTTTGTCTGTGTGAATGTTTTGTGCCTGAGAAAAATTATGATTTGTTTCTCTCCTTAAAATTCTTCTTTCTCTCAAATTCTGGCAGGTTTGTTTTTATCTTATCTTTCAATATTTTCAATGAAATATTTGTTTTCTCTATTCTATCATATAATTATCTTATTATAAACTAAGAATAAAATTGCATGCTTATTGAAAAACATAATTTTGATTTCTTCAATTGAAACTTCTGTCTTATTACTATGTTTACTGCAAGACATAAGTTCTGTTTAAGTTCTGTACTAGATACATATGGACAAAATCAATAAACTTATCAGGTTCACAATGTGAATTAATTCTTGAGAAATATTTGTAAGAGAGAAAGAGGAACTTAAAGACTGGAGACTATTTCGAGGATATTTCGGTCTCTTTTCTCAGCAAGTTACAGATTTATAGAGAAGACAGAATAAGGTATCATTCAATATAAAACATCGTCATAAAATAGGACTCACAGAATGTATGTTTTCGCAACATTTTTTAATATGTACCAACTGATTTTAATTGATAATGATAAGTAGAATTTCTATTTAGGAATCATGAAACGTTTTATTAGATAAGAGAATTTCTGAGAAAGAATCCAAATTGTAAAAAGACAATTCTGTAATAGATTTAGGATCTATGTTTAGTTGCTTATTTTTTTGGACAAGCCCATTTCTTTATTCTAGGCACCTTATTCATAAAAACTTAATCTAAGGTGATTTTAGTGTTACAATCATCTGATTGGTCAATCATTGAAATTGATCTAAATTCTGTTTTATTGTCCAATCAAATTACTGTGTTTAAGTTATGGAGAATAAGGTTGATGATGTTATTGTAATTGCGAGAGATATCTATATTTCTACAGGAACTGTTGTGGTATACAATTTATATAAACCATAGGGCACAGAAATCTAGTTTAATATTTTAAGACTATGTTTTTGTAAAAAAATATATTTTTGACGATAAACTATTTTTGAAGTGAATAGATTTAGATACAATTTTGCGCTGTTTTATTGTATTGAATGTTGCATTCGATATCATATAGCTTCTTACAATCACTATTGTACTTGTATATCTTAATATTGGAACAAGCTTCGTAAGTCCAGAAATAAATTATAGCTATTTATTTTAAAACTGTCTCAAATGTTTTTTAAAGAAATATTTAGCATTTGGTGTTTTCAGATTAAACATTTTTTAAATATAAAACAAATTAATTTTGCCTTCTCTTTTTTTTACTAGTATTTGATAAATAAATCACCCTGTGTTTGATTTTAGTTTTGTCAAGAGAGTTATTCTTTATTCTATCAGCTGTAAAAAGTCTGTTTTAAGATTAATGACCAGCATGTTTATAATTACTCCATTTTTTTTCGATATTTTGTGATACACTAGAATCTCCTGATCTCTGATTTTATTAATGCTCAGTTAACTTATTTTATCATTCTTTTAAATTACCATGGAGTTGTTTGGATATAGTCGCAGATTTTAGAAATTTAATTCCAGTTACCTGTAACCCTTTTTATATTAACCTTCCACTTAGGGTTTGTCTACAATTATGCTCTATGATCTGTTAAAGCTAATATTGAATAACCATACTCCTTTTGATGATACTTTTTTTATGTTAATTAAGTTCGAAACTGTTAAATCTACTGTCTCATCCAGAAGTTTAATTGTAAATGCAACAAGTATTTCAGGGTTTATTCAAAAAAAGATATTTGTACATATCTGATACTATACTTAAAATACAAATGTGATATCATCCTTTGGTCTTTGTGGACCAATATTCAACTTATTGGTGCAGGCATTGTGGCAAGTGTATTTAATATTTTCAAAACGGTGGCATATGTGGACTGATATCACATCTTATTTGTGAAATCTGTATTTTAAGTAAGTTCATGGTCCTCAAGCAGTCAGATGCATTCAATGATGACAGATAATGTGGGTCTTCGGACTTATGTTATGATCATTGTTGAACTTATTGGACTGTTTGAAGAACATCAACCTATACATAGACTACAACAGTCCATATTAAATATTCAGGTAGGTGAAGTAATAATAAACAACTAAACAAGCCAAGCAGTTAACTTGTATTCTACCTCAAAATAAGCAGAACTGTTTGTAGATATCATTTTAACTGTTTGTAGATATTATTTTGAATCGGCCCCTAATATACGTAAACATTTATATAATAACAATGGTAAAGCTTCTGTTTGAAAACGGAATAATTTATTGTAAAAGTTATTTTTTAACCAATGAAATTTAATTATTTTAAGTGATTGATTATTGATTATTTAAGTTATTTTTGATGATTTAAATCATAAATTATTTAATAGATTTATCTTATAATTAGGTTCACTGTGATTATCTTAATGTAAAATTTTAACCAATGTGAGACATAGTACCATAAACCAGTTTTAGTTTGGCTTCATCTGATTGGATGGTTCTATTGTCATGTGACAGGATATTTTTCGTTATAAGGTATAGTCATTTTTACAGCAATGTGAAATGAACATTATCATTTCTAAAGATTTTTTGCATTTTGGGAGAACAGAACTCAATGCTTTTATTTGAGACAAAATAAATGTGATAGTAAAGTTGAAAAAAAAAATGGCATTTACATTAAATAACAATGCAATTTTTTTTCAAGAAAAATCATAATATTACTAAGTTAAATTTCCAATCCTAATCTATATTGATGCAAGTCTTTTAATGATTTCAAAATATTGCTGGAAACAAAGATCTCTTCTCCAGATTTTCAAGAATAAATTTCATTGCAGTGTAGATGCAGTGTAAAATTTATTTTAATTGCTCTTTTTCTATACCTCTGTAATGCCTTTGTTATGCCTCTGCAATGCCTATTCTATTCAGTATGTATGTTTCTAGATGTAAATGAATCCGAGTACCGTCACTGCTTCAGTCTATTGTGTGTTTGTGTAAATAGTCAAGCTTTTTGCCAGTATGTTAGTTATGTGTCTAGAATATCCAGTCCAGTAACTATTAGATACAGCATGAAATGACAAACAAGACAACTGAAGATAATTTTAAATTTTTAATGTACCAGTGATCTGATTGGTCAATTACTGAATTTTTTTTTAAATTTTATTTTATTGTCCAATCAGATAACTGAAAGTGTACAGTTTGAAATAAATTAAACGGAGAGAACCAATGAGAAGTGATTGTTATAATATTTAGTCTGTTATTAAGCTGTTTTTTTATCATGTAAACTCGATGTATATTCTAGTAAACTTGATGGATATTCTAGCCGTTGCTGCCAGTGTATATTTTGTGTATAATTGTATGTAATAATGATATGTTCATTAAAGTCTTATCAAAATATTTCACCAGAGTCAGTTTGAATTTCAATTACTAGAAGCAACAGATTGTATTCATATAAACAATGGTTACCTATATCCCTCTGGTTAAGGGGAAACTTGGTTTTTCAACTCTGGGTAAACTCAAATGAGCCACTGCAACTTGTCACAATTCAAATTTTTGTGTGAAGTGAATTGTGCGAGAAACTAGACCTTTCATCCCTGTGAGAAATGAAGGAGTAAAATGTGAACCCTATGTATCCCTTCAGGAAAAATATTTGACAGTCATGTCTGATAGGAGCTACAAAATGACTGGCTGCAATTTTGATCATTAGGACACTTAGGCTAATACGCCAAATTTAATATGAGGAATAAGCACATGAACAGTTTAACTAAATCTAATTAGCTTGACAGTTTGCCATGATTAACAATTTGGGTCGACCTGTCGTTCTACCCGCCTTCATGGATCGAGTAGAACAACGTAGGCACGACATGGTTTCATACGTAAAACTTTCATCCGTCACAATTTACTGAGAAATTATGCTAATAATATTATAAGGGATTCCCCCAAAAAGGCCTACATAATTGTTTAATAGCTCTTATAAAGGGGCAGTTGGGACATTTACGAATTCTTTCAAAAATAACTCAAACTAGAAGTTTCACTTACTATTTCCATATATCTCTATTCTATATGAGCAAGTTAAAAGATGAAAAGGATGAAAACATTTTTGTGGTGATCAATCTTTATTTCTTTATTTTCAACTCAAGAAGATAATCATACATTTTACAATGACTTGGCTCAAAGTCGGCTCAAAAATCGGCTCAGAGTATCTTGAAACAGACAGTTATAACATGGAATTTTCCCTTTGAGCCGAATTTCTGCATATATAGAAGCAATTAATACATAATTACAGCATAAGACAAACATATTTCTCAAATTTTAATCATGTATTGCATTACACAACTAGTGTGTGGCCATCCATCATGGATACATCCTTAAAATCTTACTTGATGGTAACCTGTGCTTCAATCTAGATTATGTTAAAAACTTGCTTTAATTTAAAACACTTTTTGATACTAGGTTGGTGAAAACCTATTTATCAAAGAAGCTTCTTGACTATAAGTCTTCATGAAATCTACTAGCAAACCACTTTGTTGGGATGATCACGACAGGGTCCCTGTTTGATATTTCTTCAAAACATTTACAATGTCAATTGGAAAAGTTGCCTTTTACTTCACTAGTTGCCAATGCAATACACAAATTAAAGGGACATTAGCATTAATACATAATTAGAATAAAAACAGATGAATGTTTCATAATACTTTAAAATAAAATCCTTTAAAACTAAAAATGACAAAATGAGAGGGGCCCCCTTCACTTTAAATTTCTTTGGAATGACTTGTTTCATGATGCCATGTTATTCGAGGTCATCAACTACAAGTGAAGGAAGGATTTTTAATGACTGCATTGGAACCAATTTTGCAACAATTTGCATGTGAACTACTCAATCTAAACTTGCATCCAACTTGAATTAAATATGGCCTACTTTCAGAATTGCCAAAATGGAAAGCAGCCAATTTGATCAAATGGAAAACTTAGAATAAATTTACCAAAATGATTCAAATTATGATAGCAAGTCATCAAAATGGTGTAATTAAAAAGCCAAATTTACGTTCACAAGACAAATATTTGCAAAATTCTTCCATGAAAAATATTTAAAATATCTTTGTACATGCTATTATATGGATATAGTCAAAACATTGGTTTATGTACAAGGCTTATATTTGTAAACGGCAAAACGACAGAAACTCTTAAATATGGAAAGAAAAATGACAAAATCTAAAATTGAGATCAGAGCAGAATAAATGGCAAAAAAAAATATTATAAATAACATAACTAAAGTTTTACTCATTTTCTTCAGCAAAATTGGAATTTTTTTTTTAAGCCAAATTATAATTTTATTTTACTAATATTAATATTTCCAAATTGAAAATGGTATTTGCAGAAAAGTAATTATACATTTGGGTTTAACTAAAAAATGATTTTGAATTTGCCTTCAGTAAACATCTTAATTTTGCTCTTCACAGAAAAGAATACAGAATTTCTCCCTAAAATCATACTAAAAACACAAAGTTTTAAAATTGAAAGATTGATCAGCAATTTGTATTTAATAGTGTAGCAAACAGTCAATATTTACAGTTCTTTATTCCCTCCCACCAACAATTACTACTCTACCCTACATCTACTGACAAAACAATGAGAGGGGGGGGGGGGAGTTTGTACAAAACATTTTTTATTAAACATTCATACAGCACTGATAACAAGTTCATCAAAACTCACGATAAATTATCCAAAATAACTCAAAAAACTTGGTTACAAAATTTTCAGCACAATTTTACGCAACACTGTTATATAGCTCTAAACAATCCATGAATTGGGACAAATCTATATATATATTGAGGTTTTATTTTACAAACAAGTCTAAAATACAGATACAGAGTTAATATTTCTGATGAAAATATGATGTTTCTACACTGAATTTTACTTATGACATTTCAAATGTGCTTTATTCACTTTTCACCCCATTCATTGAAACAAAATCTTGAAGAATTATTGCTCGCATTTCTAAAATTGCTCAATAACCTTCAGCAATAATTTTACAAAATTTTCAAGATAGATATTCAAACTGAAGATTACTTCATGAATATTCACTATTTTCAATCATAATCATTATGAAATTTTGCACCAAAAACCTTTCTGAAGAGAAAAAAAAGGGGCACCTGTTCATGTATAATTATAGAAGATAAATGGACAGGTTTGATACATTGTACAACAATACTATTACATCACAATTACTTGTATTTAACAATCAACAATAGAGTGAAACATCAATACAGAACATAGATTATTTACACTTACACCATCATCAAACTGCATTGAAATAACCATATATTACAAAATACCAAAATAAACCAAACCTTTCTTTCACAAATTTTCAAATTTTAATATGAGAATACGAAATCTGAAATCATTATTCTGAAAACTTAACATGATATTGATCTGATTGGTTAAAAACTTAAACTTGATTTTCAAATAAATCAGATTCCTCAACTTTAAAAAGAATTTGAAACTTTCAATCATCTGATTGGTCAACTAAATTTTAAATATTTTTGACCGATCAGATTACTGTTTGACATTTTTAACAAGTTTTTAGAATATAACTCTATAATTGTGTAAGCAGACAATGAAACAATACGCAGTATTGACAACTATTCTTGTTTATGAGAGTGAAGGCCCTAAAATGTTCTGATAACAATTGGAGAAATTAACAACAATAAACCTTTTATAACAACCTGAGACACAGTGTCGAGTACCGACCATTTCTAAATTCTATAAGATTTAACGCGGAAAATATAAAAAAAATATAAATAAGTTGAATATACATTACTGTTAAATAGTGAAATAAGAAAAATAAACAAAAAAATTATAATTATCAGCTTAAATATGAATTTTAAATTCAGAAAAAGTGAAAAAAGCTTGAAAAAGATTTTAAAGTGAATTTTACAAAATATACATGAAAATTTTTACATGAAATTTAACAATGATTTTAGGGCCTTCACATTCAAAATACAGAATGAATGATAAAATTAACTAAGGTTAGGAATCTGCACAGTTATGTTTCATGGTTGTCAAGGAGTTAGAACGTTTTTATAGCACGAATATTCAAAATTTCTATATGAAATGTGCACACAAACATAAATACATGAACAGTGCAGTTTCATCTTCATTATGTACATCTAAAGTATATAATGTTAAAATGTCTCCAAAATAGCTAGTAGTACAAAAATGCGAAATCTATGAAAGCTACCAAAATAAAGAAAAATCTCCGATGGAAATTTGAAAAAGAATTTGGCACCGGTTGAAAAGTGAAAATAAATAAGAAAGAGTTTGGAATACTTTAAAAAATATGGTTATTGAATTAAATTAATTAAAATAATAGGATTATAGACTTAAAATGAAGACTTGAAAAAAATTAACATAATTTATGCAAATGATTTTATTTAAAACATATTCTAATTTGAAAGTAAATTGTACAAATAGACCGTGGACAAGACAAATACAAACTGTTACTACCTTAACATATTTTATAGTTTTATATATTTTACACTACCTACTATTTACAAATGACAGGTTACGACCCTTATAACGAGTTTCACAAAAACCATTTTTCCCTATTTTATACCCCAGTCATTTTCTCCAATATTTTTTTTTATTCTGTACACGTTAAGTTTACCAGTGTCCATGATGTATTATATAAAGGGTTGTTTTAATTTTGGTGAGTGGTTGAGCCTAATCTAGATGAAGGTCACTGGGCTTGTTGGTAGCCTGAAATAGAAAGATCAAAAATTTAAAATTTGGTAAAAAAAAATTTAAAAATAATACAGAAAATAAAATCTAAATGTTGAAAAAAATATGAAATTTTTTTATTAAATGTGAAATTAGAGAAACAAAACTTGAAAATATATTTTTTTTTTGGGGTATCCAGATTTTTTAAGTATAAATTTTTGAGGTATAAATTGTAATTTTTTTCACATCGTAGCTGAAAAGAAAGCATTTAATAGTCAAAATAATATATCTATGTACATCCAGGTGGAGCTAAATAACTGCAGTTGAATTTACCAAGAGAATAAAGCTATCATACTTATTGTTGATTAAGGATGTTTTAAGAGATATTCTCCTATAGAAACACTGGCCTAGGTCACAAGTCCTATTACTTATTCAAAGCTAAAAATCAAATTAAGCCGAAATTTTATACGACTGGATAATAGTATGATTTTTCAATATATTTGATTTCATTTTATTAAAAGTCTTGTTCAGTAGTCCAGTAATGATTTTAGTTCAGGGTGTTTTATTAAAGATAGCCTCATATAGAAGCACTGGACTAGGTCACAAGTAGAGTATGATATGAATTTCAGTATACATCAATTGATAAGAAATTATCTGCTTCTGTAGAGATTTACAAGATAAACTAATGATCAAAAAATGAAAAGCGATTACTTCAGGAAGATAATGGAAGGGGATCTATTTGTTAATTACAACTTATCCCACCACAAAAATAAAATATCTTGTATTAGATTACGTTTGGAGATGTACATAAATATATTTGCTTGAATATAGCTGAAAATAATATAATCATTTCTACCCAATTAGATATTTTAATTAAGTTTCAATCACTTGACAATTGATATCACATTAATTAACTTAAAATATTATTACTCCAAATTATTTACAACAGGAATTCAATGTTCTCAACTGTAAGTGATTCAAACCTAATTAAATATGCTAATATATGTAAATATATGCTAATATATACAGTACACCACACCAATATTAGGCAACACAGAAAAATGGTTAGTTACAGGCCTACTATAGCTGAAATAAGTCTTAATGCTAGTAGATTTTCTATCTACATATGATAAATAATCCTATTTTTTAAATCAGATGTCTGTCTGTGGTTTTGTAAAAAACGAAAAATAAAAATAATATCTGTCACATCCTCATTATTCCAAATTTTTTCAGACGACAGAAATTAATAAACACATTGCTAATTTAAAAATGAACTGAACAGATGAAAAACTGAAGTAATTGCTCAGCAACATGGCAGAATTCAAATTTTAATTTTAAACTGTAAATAAAAATCTAAAAATTAAATATTGAAGCAGAACAAGGAAACAATAGAGAAACACTGCACACTGTAAGATTTGTCTAAACCTACAACTCCTATCGGGGCAGCCTGGCTCACAATTTCTTACGGGGGTTGTATCTAACTCATCCATAAAACAATTGGGGCTGTTTATATCAAGAAATGGACAGTATCTACCAGTAGGACTTGTCTTGTGGAGTGTCTAACTCAACCCACAGATTATAACCTAACTAAAGGGCAATAGTGAGCTAGCTACAATAGAGCAGGACATTGAACAAAGGGAGGGAAGGGATTGAAGGGAGGGGACTGAAGGGAGGGGATTGAATAATTGAAGAGAAGGAAGAGGGTTCAAGGGGGTTTAAAATTAAGACAACTGGTTGTGGGGGGGGGCGTCGGGAATATAAGTAATATATAAACTGAAATATAAGTCAGGATGAGGGATGAGATTAATATTCCTCATCTATCTTTACAAACTTATTTAGATTTTTAATGAGACAGGGGACAGGATTTCGAAATTGTGAGCCCGAGACCGGGGGGTGGGGGGACAGGGTTAAATATAAATACAAATGATATATACTGTATATATTTATATATAGATATTATAGTGTTCAAACTACAACCCTGTTTAACCACACACAATCTGATTTCAAATTACTTTTAACTCATATGACTGTTTTCATTCACAATAATATTTCAATAATCATTCAAAAGTAATTTAGTTTGTTTTTAAATACATTGTTATACATAAATCAGCTTCTTTTTTTTAAAAAGATATCAAGAAAAGTTCATAACAAATTATTAATCAAGCCTGTCATGAGAGCATGCCTGCAACTAAATCATGTTATTGAAATGTTAAATTGTTAAAAGGTAACTCAATAAGACTGTGAGGACGTTAGTTGGTGTTTAAAAGATCCAGGATCCAGATTCAGATTGTGTGCAATCAAACAAGGCTGAAAACTCGGAGACAAACACAAATAAAAAGCTGGAATTCAGTTTTTACCTAATTTCTTAAATTACAAACTTAATCATACTCGGAATCCTAGAGAAGGAAAAAAATTTAAAATTTAAAAATAAGAAAATAAAAACACTAAAATTTAAAATATTTTGAAAAGATTTCATTTTTAATATAAAATATGAAAAAGTGAAAAATTTACTATAAATTCAACGAGAATAAAACTTTGGAAAAAATTCAAGTAAAAAATCAGTTTAATTTAAATTGAAAATAAAATCATAAAAAGTAACGAACAAACAAATGAACAAACGAAAATAATTCCAGCTTTTTACAAACATTTCTTACTAACTGTTTTCAATCAGATTCGTAGAAGAGCGACAACAAATATGAAAAAAAGAAAAAAAAAAACAAAGTATTAATTTTGCTATCTTGATAAAGAAATCGAAAGCAAATTAAAGAAGCGAAAATATAAAATTTCTAAATAAAGGCAGAAAATTGGAATAATAAAAGATTAAAAATTTGTGAAAAAATTGAAAAATAAAAACATACTGCGTTGTAAATCAGTGAAAAGGCTTTAATTAGATTTAAAAATCATCCAAATCTAAAATATTTTTAAAAATTTTATCAGTTAATGCTTATAGTGACTTATCTGCCTTTTTCTTTAATTTCTGCCTAACTTTAGTATAATTTTTTAAAATTTCATCAAATATAACATTGGGAAATATGCAACATATATACCGGGTATAGGCTACAATTCATCATCTTTTAACAACTTGCCAATAAATGGAGTTGTGTCCCTTTGACAAAGTCATGGACTACAATTAACACCAAGCTGTGTGGACCCAAGTTAAGTTATTCATCATGAAGCAAGGCTGTAATAGGTATCTCAATTCAAGAAATATTTCTTGTCAAGAATATAGGCTGATATACTTTCAAGTAATACCACTTCGATTGCAATAACCTTCAAAGTCATATATTAAGACTAAGTCATCAAGCTGCAAAGTTTCAATTCAAATATAGCCAGTGATTCCAGCCAAGCGATAGTTTAGTAAAAATAATCAAAGTGACCATTTCTTTTACTTGACAATCATTAACCTGTACTTAATATTTGTTTGCTACTAATCAACAAGACCTCCGACCTTTGCTGGGTGCAGTCTTCACTGTATGTCCAATGCAATGTTAACAATATTACTGGATAATACTGTCTTGCTTCAAGATGTTTGAGACAATAAAGGGTCACTGGTTAACAGTGATCTGATAAGCAGTTATAAGTCACGGTAGGGCACACGGATATACATTACATAACATAGTACATTGTTCTATCTACTGGTAATCAGGGACTATATAGATGTATAATTAGTAACATGGCCAAACCAACTGCCCATATACTCTACATGACACAATGGCTAGTTGTTCTAGTCTACAATAACCTGGATGTTATGATCTACTCTAAGCCTACAAACGTTGATTTCTGTTTCCATTATATTATAATGTTGAAAACTCAACAAATTGTCAAAATAACTCTATGGCTGAACTAGTGGACATACAGGGGTGGGGGTGAGGGTATCATTTGTTCACCCAGAATAATAGTTACCCCTAATGGGCAATCTTAATTTGGAATTTCCACCCCAGGAGGACAAATCACAAAATCTTTGCTGGTAGAGGTTTTTAGCATTTGCTTGGCTTTGTCAAGTTGAAATAGGGATCCATGTATTTATTTCTACCGTTTTTGTTTCTATCAATGCTTCTTAGAATCTATTTTACTCGACCCCAAACAAATCCCTCCCCTACCCTCAATTCTAACTTTCCCTGTCCCTCTGGTTCTAGTGAGTTATGATTAGTAATAATAAATACAATGTTAGTAAAACAGAAAACAAGTTCTATAACTCTATACTTTCATGAACACACTTCTTTTAACAATATCCTATATTATACACACTACAGGGTTAACTGGACCAATCTTGTCCAATCAATGTATCAAATAATTCAGGAAATTTGACATCAATTTGTATATTTAAATGTACATTTGCTCTTTCTTTTTTTCGGAAAGGTATTAAAACTTTAGCATCTTTCAATCCAAGAAAAAACAAAGTGTATTCAAGCCAAATAGTCCAAAATTATACAGTTAAGTTGTGTTGCCAATTAAAAATGAACCAGGGCATAAAATATAAGCCAACATTATCATTTAAAATCCAACATTTTCGGATATGTGTAAAATATAAAGTTAGTATCTAACATTAGCCAATGTGTCATGTGATCAGGTCATGTGATCGAGTCATGTGACTAGAGTGATATAGGTCAGTATTGTTATAACGAAGACATGCCGGAAATCACTGACTTAGAAACACAGTATGAAAAATTGGTAGTCTCACCCTGCTGCATAGGATATCCGACAACACCTTGACCTTGGCCATTGAACTGCTGGCCTTGACCTCCTTGTTGCATCTGAAGTTGACCCCATTGTTGCTGCATTTGCATGTTCATTCTGGAATGGAAAATTATGTTAAAAGTTAAAATCACATTCAGAAAATCATAAAATATTTGAATCTAACTTTGATATGCTCTACAATCTTTGAGAACACCCATCTTATTTTTTTCAGGTATCCCATTAAGCTCAGGAAATCAAATTTCTCAGCTGATGGTCAAAGGTTTGTCCCAAGCTTTCATGCGTAGTTGAGGAGAAATTTTACTATTTTCTGATGCTTTAGAAGCAATCTTTTTATCTCTATACATTCCATTATATAGACTATACATCTGGGATCTCTTCTATGAAGGCTTATAAAATGTTCAGAAGCAGATTGTTAGAGCTGAAATTGTAATGCCCCTGGCATCAAAAAAGTAAACTATGAAGATTAATGTGATGCCAGAAACATGGTACTCCAAGGAATAGAATGATATATTCTGGTTCAAGTATGAGTCAAATCTCTGCTTAATACGAAAAATAGCTTGTGACCCTAGTCTGGTAAGATTGACAGAGGCCACTACAGCCACGTCGCCAGGACAGAATTGGTACTCGGGCTCCTTGTCTTATTTTTTCTTCTTTTTCCCCCCGTCAGAAAAGAAGTCTGAAGGATGTACTTCTGACTATTCCGAGGTGCAAAAATCCCAATCGAAATTAATTTGCAATTGAACCAATCTATGCTAACAGAAGAAGGTTTTAAGAAACTAGGACGATTGGTGGGGATAAATTCTCACTAGCCAGACCCACGCACATGGTTCAGGTGAAATTAATACATGACAGACTAAATCAGGGTGCCCTTGTGGACCCCACCCAAATGTTGGAGCTTGTCTACTAAGAACCACATAATTTTAACAACAAATACTTCTTTGAATTGAAAATGTCTAGGGTTTTCTCAAGAGGCTAGCCAAGACAATTGTCTTAGAAAACAATGGAGATTGACAATAAACGGTGCTGTTTTTTTCCAGACAATGGACCATGAAATATTCTAAACATGTACGGCAAGGATTA
The DNA here is from genome assembly GCA_030562195.1 of Nipponacmea schrenckii. Lineage (NCBI taxonomy): Eukaryota > Metazoa > Mollusca > Gastropoda > Lottiidae > Nipponacmea > Nipponacmea schrenckii. The sequence goes on from JAUJPP010000006.1 coordinate 4,115,318, forward strand.
ACTTAATTACTCTCAGCAGTCAGAACTCGACCCCTGAACCACCCTCCTGGGAGACATATTGTTTTTATCTGGATGTCAATAATGAAATTTAAATGGAGCCGAAGAATATCATGTGATTGATTTAATTCGTCATCATTGGTAAAAAATTACGACAAATTTTCTCAAATTGACCTTGCCTTTCCTAAAGTCTGATGACCTTAAATAAGTCATCTTCACTCATCATTCTGGTCAAGCCAGCTGTACTCTTATACAATAACTTTCAAGTGATAGGGGACGTCAATAATAATACTCCAAAAAGAGAGATGTGGGGTAAATATGAATTAGTCAAATACTTACGCCTGATAATTATATCCAGGCCATTGGTTACCACCCCCAGCAGCAGATTGAAGGTAGCCCCCTTGAGCTACATTACCATACCCTGGGTAGGCTCCAGGGTTACCTCCCCAATACCCCACATTATAAAACTGACCATAGGAATTGGGTGTCTGGAATTGTTGCTGTTGTTGCTGAAATATAATAGATTGGATATCAGAATAGACAGTTGATATATTATCTTTATGTGACATTTAGAAGTAGGTGGAACATTTAATAAATAAAACATATATAACTTGATAAAGATACTTGTATGTGAATTGAAACGAAATTATACATAAAACATAAAACGGTAGTATATCCATAACAATAGTGTTCTTATGATCTATTCAATAGTTGATATATTATTTTAATTTATTGGGAATTTTTTCCATTTTTTGTTAGACTAACATTACAATGGATATTATTTCAGATGTTTCTTTTGCTTTCATCAATAATTAATAAATATCTTTTAAAACCCATATTTCTCATTGGTTATCAATATGTAGCAATTTTTTGAAAAAGTGACATGACAAATATTCCTCAGAATTGAATGCTGTAATTGGTAATTCACTGTACTGAAGTTATGGAACCATCCATAAAACTAATTGAACAAGACTTAGATAGGATAAGAAAAAAAGACTTCTTCATTTGATAGACTTAAATCACAAAAATATAAGTTGACTTACATCTCCCATTTGGGGTGGCGTGGGTCCCTGGGCAGGGTCATTGGATTCTTTACCCCAGGAGCATTTGACCTGTTGTTCCATGACAGTAGTTCCATGGACTCCACAGATAGCGTTGGTTGCAGCTTCTTTAGAACCAAATCTGAAAAACAAAGGCATAATAAATTAATTCAAAAGTGAGTTAAATCAGACCACAATAATTTCACATCCAAGTAATTATAACTTTTTCGCTTCATTCTGTGCAGGTAATGTTTGAGAGAAGTCATAAATTACAACTTTATCAAAAGTAACATTGTCAGTATATACTATTTAATCAAGACAGCTGGGAATTGACCTTACATCCAGGTTTTCAAAATTTATAAATTTACATGCTTGTAAGAAAATCTCCTGATTTTCCTAATGACCTGTCCCCATTGTATTGGCTTGATAAATGAAAATTATGTTAAATTAGGTTTGAGGATGCAATAGAGGTAAGATTATCTGATGGATATAAGATAAGTGTAGGTTTCTATCCATTTCGGTAGGACTACTCTTGTTCGTCAACATAGCCTGTCCTAGTTTAACATTGATTGTTCTTATTACAACAACATCATTACTTTGACATTAAACAACCCGTCTTTTCTGCACCAAGCGGAATAAATTTGAACTGGTCTATATGATACAACATAAAAAATGTCAAACACGTGAGATCCAATTAGAAACAGCGTTACATGAAGCGTTATTATTTCTCTATAACAATGAACGGAGATAAATTTAGAAAGTGTCTAATCACGTTAAGGTCTGATCAGATGTTTTAAACGAGCTTCGATATAAACATAGATAAAATCAGGATTATAACACATGCTACAAACAGTTTTACGACACGTTTCATTCATTCAGTCTTATTACGTTAATTAGCAACGATGTTGGTCAGCTGTTTTACTTCACCAAGACTGATAAAATGACAGTCAGGTCATTTTGACTAATTTGATTAATTGTTCGTAAGATGGAGTTTTACATCCTTCTGTACCATGAAAAATATCTATTCTAGTCATAATTAATACATTTATCTTTAATTAGGATAACAATGAAGGTCCATGAGAGAGTTATACCAACTGATCCCAGACCAAACCTTGACATTGATCGTTCCTGATAGAAGCTCCCCTCATGCTGCTTTCAAAGCAAAAAAAAGAAAAAGAAAGAACTGTATTTTATTTGTAGGATAACAAGTTAGGTCCACCTTGACAGGGATCCTTTCTACTAGCTGCTCCTTGGTCAAACCTCTTGACATTGATCTTTCCCAGATTATCTGAGCAACCGACAAAATGACCTCTTTTGAACCAACACTCCAACACAGCGACTGTGCTATAGAACTCTACAATTTCACTTGTTTCAGATGAATAATCATTATTATAGCTTTTTCAGAAACGAAATTGGATTTTAATCGAATTTAAGAATCTAAAATCAATTTTTTAACACAAGACTAGAAATGAAATGAATGGAGTTTTACATCCCACTCTTCTACACCACAAGACACCATTGTTCTGACTAGTTATAATAGGTGAATTTAAATCTAAAAACTCAGATTCCCAATCTTTAAAGAAGCTAATCTTGGGAAGAAATATTTCTCATGTGAGAAAATCGTGAAAAAAATTAATCAATAAGAGAAAGAGTAGAGTAAAGAGAAATCAATGATTATAAACAGTTTTCAAAGATTCCAAGATAAACCATTTAATATTGTCTAGACTATATAACAATTCAGTTTAATGTTTTATATCAGGCCTAAAATATCCACCTGTCAAAATATTTTACACCTTTCTTTATTTTTTTTAATATCTGTTAGAAATATAATCATAATATCAACATCAAATCTGGATTTTCTCAATTCAGAAATGAAATGAAATGAATGGAGTTTTACGTCCTACTCTTCTGCCCCTTAGGGCTAATGTAGAATGGCAATGTTATAAAGCGTGCAATGAGATTAATTTTGCTAGGTCTATACTATTTTTCTTTAAGAGCCCCTGCATCCAATCGGATCCTGATACGCCAGCCTTCTACAAGCCGTTATCCAGCTTCCTGAGACACAACGGAGGAGTTTCAGTCTTCTTCTCATACTTCTGTCTTAAAACTTCTATTTCTATTATCATATCTCTAAACACTTCATTTATCATAAATTTATGAAATAATTTTCATCGTTATTTTTTTTCGTATAATTCGAAGGTATTAATAAACGCCAGCCATTATCATCTAACATTATAGACTAAAACATATTGAAATGAGAAACACTGTAAGTATAATAATCAAGATAAATTGAGAGATTGAGGGTGACTCTTTCTATTGCTCTGGTCAGTTTCAAATAAATTCCAGTTGTCACGGAAATTAAATCAAAATATCTGTAAGATGATGACCAGACTTGAAAAAAGAAGAATCATTAATTATAGATAAAGACAGTGAATATATTCAGATTATACGATTGGACGGCCAGATCGTGGTGAATTACTCGAATCAATTTAAAAACTAGTCAATAACCCAATTACTATATTCCTTAAAACTTAGAGAAATCACTAAATCAGTTTAAATCTAGCTTAAAACTTTAAGCCAATAAGTTTACTGTAATTCTCAAAATTCTTGATTCTGTTTTAAATCATATAAACTAGAGTCCAAAAGAAACGATACCACCTGTTTGCAACGACATAAAAGAAAAACTAAAAAATGCAGGACTTGAGGATTTATGTTACGCTTTTGAAAAATCGTTTCACAACATCTGTACAAAGATTCATTTCAATAAAAAGTGTACAATCAATATGACAAGCCTTTAAAGATGGGTGGGGTCTGTCAGCTGTTTTATACAGTTTATATGCACAAGGCTAGAGAGGGAAATGTCACTTTCAACAAATTTTTTTTTTTACCGGAAAAGATAGAGTCTTCCCGGTATTTTTGATCGACTATGCAATGTTTTCATACTAAAAATTCACTTAGTTAAAAAAAGAATTGAATATACATTGGTATCGTTTCTTTTGGAAACTAGTTTATTTCAAGAGTGTTATTTTTATTTTTTTTCTTTGCCATGGATGGTGAAGGTACAATAAATTAGGAATCTACAGCCACCAATAAGGTGAGAGGTATTTAGTTTAAAGCAAGAGTTTTATACAACTGACTGGGTTATGAAGGTTAGCAATGCCATTCAGTTGGCAATGAGGGAAATTTTACCCTGAATGTAAATCACTATCAACTTTAAAGAGTTGTAAGTTGTTAGCAGACATATGGTAAAAAACAGATAATTATTTCCGTTTTTTTCTGTTCTGACTCGATTAGGTTTTTTCTAACAATGACCAGAGATGTATTTTGAGCGTTGCCATGTTGAAATTATCTATCTGTTTTTATTGTTAATCAAATTTCTCTCTCGACAACCTCCATCCCATAATTCACTGGTGTAGGTATGAACGAACGTGAGGTTTATGTTAAATCAATACCATATACAGCTGTTTCCTTCCCCGTTTTATTGTTTTAAATAATTTCCTGACCAGACTACCAGATCCACTATTTATTTTCCTTGCTTTATGGCCTTTTCCTCTGGTCCAATATCATACATACAATTCAATATTGTGCTATATTACATCTCTTACAACATTCAAACATTAATATTTGTTCTAAAGTTCATTCATCACAACCACCTAGAGAAATAACAGGTGCCCATACCATGAAATACTATTTTCCAGGGTTTGTCGCCTTTTTCTTATATCATATTATACATAGACATGAATATTGATAGTATTTGATATATCATTTTTTTATTTGTAAAACCAATGTCCAATGGTACAAATGACTTACTAATTTTCACTTAAATAAGAAGCTTATCTATTGTTCTGTAACCAAGGCCAGTGCTTTCATTGAGACTCGTCTCAATCTATTGCTCTGTGACCAAGGCCAGTGCTTTCATTGAGACTTGTCTCTATCTATTGCTCTGTGACCAAGGCCGGTGCTTTCATTGAGACTCGTATCTATACACCCTTACACAAAACAGTTTATCCAGCATATCTTTTTACTGCTCAATTTCTCACCTTTGGGTTCTCGAGCAGTATTTGTTATGTATGGATTTTGTTATTGGACTCTAAACTTCAACCTATAGAAATGTTCCAGGCATAAAACACACAATCATAAAGCAAAGAGACTGAAGACAATATTGAAGTTTAAAACAATTGGTAATAAAAACAGATAATTTAAGAGTAGAAGTTACAGAATAAGAGATATTAACACTTTACTGTGTTAACAATCAATATGAACACTGGCTAATAACACCCAAATATAAAGACATTATACTTCAGTCAATACTGAATTCTATTTTCAGAATTTAAACCATGTTAAAAACAACCTTTTTCCAGTCTGAATTAGCAAGATAATGCCATAACAATTTTAAAGACTAGTAATTGAAATGTACTGTTCGATTCAATTCTTCACGGACTTGGATAATAAACCATGTAGTCAATACCTAAACTTCCGATTAACAAGCGTCTGAGGTACATCAAATTTTTTTTGAACTTATTATGAAAAGAATACCTTGGCTTTAATTATTAAGAACTTCTTTTTAATTTCAAATTTGTCAAAACATAGCTTAACAACATATTAACGATACAGGTATGTAAATGATATACATAAAGTTTTACATCCGACTCTCCTGTACCTTATGGGCTAATGAAGATAGAGATACAGGTTCGTAAGATCGTTAATTGCAACTGATTAATTAACAACAGAAGTTATTGACCTAAAGAACAATATGATCAATTAAAATAACGTTATTGTTAGAACTCTGTAATACCTAAAACTACTAATTAACAAGGTAAATATCAATAAGTTTAAAGAATCTTAGATTCATCCAACAATGACAGCTTTTAAAATCAATTGACCTATTGACCTGTTCAATATAACTATATGGTTTAAGGCAAAATTACAATGTGTTCAAGATATTTAGCTTGGGGTAAAGAAGAAACAATTCTGAACCCAAAATAAAAAATAAAAGGAAAAAAACCCAGAATAACTTGAGCAATAACTCCCTCAATCTATTTATTGACCATACAATACAACTGTAAGGTTTCAGGCCAAATTTTGATTTATAAGAGGACAGAAACAAAGGTGATAATTCTTAAAGATACAAAATTCTGATTTAACCATCAATAACTGCCTCAAGTAATATAAATCAAATGGCTTTAATATTTGATACAGATTTCAATCCTAATTTCTTGGCTCAGTCAATCTTAGCAAAGGTCGAGATGAACTTTCAGATGTTTCAACCCAGTTTCCTTCTATCAGTGATGCTTTTGGGGGGGGGGGGGCTGACATGGTTAAAACATTTAGTCGTCCAGACGAGGCTCCCTGTGCTACAGGCTGTGCATATATCCCTTGACAGTTGGATAATTTCACTCATTGCAACCTGCATGGCCTGTATTCCTTACCCAATAAGGTGCTGAAGAGTAGGATGTAAAACTCCATTTCATTTATTTTACTAAGCCCCTGACACTTCAATAAAATGTGGTGGGCAACAGAGAGGCCTATTTTTTTCAATGATAGCTTGAAGTTAATATAATAGAATAATACTAAATAGATTCAATTCTATCTTGTTCTCTAGGCATTGAATATAAACTGTGGTAGGCAACAGAGAAGGGCAATTTGAACTAAATGATCAATTGAAATTTCGTATACATCATTCTATTCTGGAGGACCTAGAGACTAAGGTTAAACCATTGCTTGAAGTTACTAATCAAATTGAGTTATTTGACTGTCGAATCAATTCAGATCATTGGAAATTCCTGAAAATAGCTGGTGTCAATATAAATCGTGCACCTTAATGACCCCCTGTGACTCTTTGACAATTCCTGACAATTTATGGCATTGATTGGAACAATGGAACTTGACAATTGCAGGACCATTCAATATTTCACTGTTCAATGTCCTTTAGGCCAATACATTAACTGTCATTTGATTTATAGACTTTATCGACATTTTAAAACAATAATTGATAACATCTATAACATTACTTTTTAACTGGAAAGGCTCTTCATCACATGTTGAATTTTAATATTTTCATACCTTTGATTGCTAGGTTATGGAATTAAGAAAGACAAAAGAAATGAAGTAATACAGTAAAGAAAAGATAGAAACAGAGTTATGAAAAATTATATCTAGCCTATATATGACATGGGATGTAATTCTGAATTCTTTAAGTGCAGAATTTCTAATATTTGAACAGCAGATTATCAGATTTTGAATTAATTTTTTAACGAAACAATTCTATCCCAAATGAAATAGACTTTTACACCCTATATTTCCTCACCAAAGGACAGACATCACCATGCTGTGTGTCATTTAATATTTAAAAACATTATCTACACCAAGCTCTCTAAAGCTATATCGGTGATTGAACTGGTAAGTTTGAGCAAGGATAGCAGACAAGTTGGACCCAAGATGGCCATTTATCATCTTAATATCTTCAGTTATAACACCATTATTCTTAAAATATAGTAACTATTCTCCGATTATCTCCATTTTATTGAGATGGAAGTGTTATTTAACGCTGAAATTACTATCCTGGGATAGCCAAACAGAAGTGTTATTCACAACTAACTTACAATAAACCTTACGTTATATAAAACCATTCATACAACAGACATGCAATACTGTACTCTGATGATTACAGGCAGGTTATAGCACCCCAGTGATCACAGGTTTCACTAAATATTGCATATTTTAATAAATAAACCATTCTTACTTCACTATATACGTCAACAAAGTACTGTTTCTTCATTGAGAGCCATGAATATACACTTGACATATATTGTCATTGTTTCAAAATTTCAGATTTTCAAGGAATGACCCTTGCATTCCCTTTGTTAATGAATTAGTAACACTTTGAAAAGAGCAACATATGTCCCTAGCAATGAACCTTCTCAAATTTTTTGTCTCATTTTTTAAATTTGAAAATGCCAAGACTCTAGTGGTTTGATTACCTTGTTTGAAGTACCAGTGTATAAATATTATTGTTAAACAATAGATTAGAATGATTATTATTGAGATTGTAAAAACTGAAATACTGTTCAAGTTCAATCAATCTATCATTATCAATAAGTTTAATACCATAAAATCTCGTGACTTGATCACATCTGATTAATTATTCAAACTCTACTACAATATTCCTGTACAACACGATAATTTTATGACTTGAATCCCACGGGGCCAATCAACTACCTTCACAGTGACAGGCAGAACTTGTATCTCACGAAACAATATCAAATATTGCTTTACATCATATCACATCATCAAATACTCAATAATATTCAAGATATGATTGGTCAAACACAAAATTCAAATAAATAACTCACTTTTTGATTGGTCCACTGGGAATTAATCAATTAGCACCTTACATGCTCATTGGACAATTAGAAATTTTGAATAGACATGTAAGCCTTTCATTGGTCCATTGAGACCATCGTTTGATGGTTCATATTGATAATGAGATCTCAAGGCCTAGTAAATGATCAAAAATTGAAGAGGATATTGAAAGCCTTTTTTCGGCTTTTGTTATCTGAAATCCCACAGCCCTGTTTAAATACACTGCTACATCAATATTTCACGATGTTCTTAGAAACCTAATTTCCATCTGAATTAATGTTATCCATAATTTGTACGTTAATCTCACATATACAATATCTCTGTAATTCAATTATACAGCCCTTCACTTAATACACCATAAAAACAACCAATTTCAAGCCAGTATACAAATGGTAATTTATAAGTGAGTGCCTTTTGTTTTTTTGCTGTGAATAATTGAAAGAATGAAATTCTATTGTAAAGTGGTATTGCTGATATTTTAGTTTGGGAAAATTGCCAGACACCAAAAGTGCTGTGTAAGGCAAAGTTTTCAAGGTATGGACCTGAAATTTTGCAGAGAATAACTTCGGATAGTTGGCTACCTGTATTTCAAATGAGTGGCAGCAGTTCCAAGTTTTTGTCTGGTAATTGAAAGGGTGAAAGTCTATTGTCTTGTGGTATATATTGGAATCCTGAACTTGTCCTTCACTTTAATTTATTAATTGTCAATACATCAAAATGATGCTTACACATAACACTATATACTTCTAAAAATATCTTTACTATATAAGTGCATTGTGAATTTTGTAAATGAAGTGAATGGAGTTTTATGTCCTATTCTTCTGCACCTTATGGGCTAATGAAGTAAGCAATGAGAGAAATTTTTGACAGGACAGTGGCATTAGCCTTCTCTTTTGCAACTGTCGCGTATCTTTAACATGCACAGACTCGGTTAAATTCCCATCTGAACGAAAAATCTGAAAGTTTATCTTGACCTTTGCAAGGATTGAAGAGGGTTTTAGGGTTAGCCAGCAAGCATGTAACTCACTGAGCCACCACGGCTCATTTATATAATTACCAGACTAGACTAGACCAGAGTTTGAGATATTAAAACAACAATATTAAAGAAAGTACAAACCTGATGAAGGCATAACCCTTATCTTTAAAAACTCGAATTTCTTGAATATTTCCATAAGGTGTGAATGTTTTCCTCATTACTTCCTCTGTAATTAAAAACAAACTTCACCATTAATATATTACTCAACATTTTACGATACCTTGATCATTTTTATCATTATATTAATTTCTCAAACGAATTCATATAACTAGTTTCAATATTGTTCTTTTTATTTTCTATTTTGAGTCTAAAATCTTTAGGATTCCCAACTGTCGAGGGATCTTAACGTTCGCAGCCTGTAGCACTGTAGCTTTTTGTATGTCAGTCCCTCCAACCTGCATCACTGACAAGGGGAAACCAGCTGAAAAATCTAAAGGTTAATCTTAACCTTTGTCGGGATTGAACCCGTGACCCACAGGTTAGCGGGCAAGCGTCTAACTCACTGAGCCACCATAGCTCCTCTGTAAATTCAGAACCAAATACATCATCATGAAGGAATGTCAAACACTCAAAATAAATCGGATAATTATAAGAATGCAAGAGAAAACTTAAACAAGAATTACAAAGCAACATTTTTTTTTGCAAGATATGGCTGTTATTTTTTAAGAGTTCCTGCTATGATTGAATCTACAAGTTATAACAATATAGGTGACTTTATTCTTCTATTGACACACAATTTATACTTGTTAAGATTTTATAACATTATCTACACTCAATATTGAATCAAAAATAAATTACGCAAAAATAATTCAATTTCATGCCAGTATTTTCACTAAATTTCCTCTGATATATGAATTGAAGATCAGAAAATTTCACATTTACTGAGAACCGGGAAGAATAGAATCATTTGGTTTTTTTAAAATTCATCCAATTTCAAGCTTAGAGAAGGAAAAAACCATATCAAACCTCAAAAACAAATTGAAATTTGACAAAAAAATGTTGCAAAATGACAATAATAAAAAGACCAATTTTCATCAAAAAGACCTCAAATTTACATCAGCTACAATTCGAACTATAAAAACACAATTCATTATTTTAAAGTGATCCCAAATTCAATTGATATTTTTAAAATATATAATGGTTATTGTGTAAACTGAATACACAACAATTGTTATACAATTTATCAATTCAACAGTTTTCACAATGAAATTGTGAGCTGTTTTTTTACTCTTTTAATTTGAATTTGAAATTTTATATATTTCAAAGACGCTAGGACACCCTAGAAACAATGTTAGAAGATAAGACCCTAGGATATCCTACGAACCGTGTTAGAAGATAAGACCCTAGGACGCCCTAGAAACCGTGTTAGAAGTTAAGACCGTAGGATATCCTAGAAACAATGTTAGAAGATAAGACCCTAGGATATCCTAGAAACAATGTTAGAAGATAAGACCCTAGGATATCCTAGAAACAATGTTAGAAGATAAGACCCTAGGATATCCTAGCAACTAGATGATTAGCAAGTTTAAGACCCTAGGATATCCTAGAAACAATGTTAGAAGATAAGACCCTAGGATATCCTAGAAACAATGTTAGAAGATAAGACCCTAGGATATCCTAGAAACAATGTTAGAAGTAAGACCAGGACCCTAGAAACATGTTAGAAGTTAAGACCTCAGGATATCCTAGAAACAATGTTAGAAGATAAAGACCCTAGGATATCCTAGCACTAAGATCATTGAAGGAATACAGGGCCTCGGTATTTTAATCTTTAACAGGTGTAATACAGGCGTATATACATACCATTTAATCCATTAGTTACTCCACCACAGTACACTGTACAATTAGTAGCACTGGATTGGTTAAAAACTTCATCATATGATAACTGTTTAACATCTAGAAATACAAATATACCCAAAATAAACATCTGGCTTAAAAACGATTCAAAAATGCTTTCCAGTACTTTTGATCTGATCTTCACTCGCTCATTATCGCCATCAATCTGTTTCTAGAATCATTTTTCTGGTGGTTATGGTTTTGGTAATTGACTCATTTTGATTACACAGGAGCGAGGATATACAGTCGCTTATATCACTAATCAATCGTTAATTATATTGAAAACTCGTAGGGCGGGAGACTTTATTGTGGTCGCTTATTGAAGGTTGGGTCTTCATATAGGTGATCGTGTGAGCAGGCTATACTGTAGGTATGGCCGTGGTCGCTAATCAGTCGTAAATTACATTGAAAACTCGTAGGGGGGACTTTATTGTCGTCTCATATTGAAGGTGTCTCTTATAAAAGGTGGACATGTAAGTAAGATATACTGTAGGTAGACTGAAGGTGGTTTATTGTTAGTTTTACACACTGCATGAAATTTCCTATTGAACCTCTTTGATATTTACTCCTTAACTAAATTGAGATGTAAGTTTCAGTAATCAAACTGTATGTGATAGTAAAAGTTAGATCAGAAAAAAAATTAAAGTTTGATTTCATACCTGAACCTTCACTTCCTGGTGGCCATCTTGATTCTTTGACGGTCGGTGCTGGGGGTTTCCGGGTGGCCCAGTTGGTTCTGATTGGTCGACTTCCAATCCATTGTCCATTCATGTTACCAATCGCATTCTCAGCATCCTGAAAGGAAACAATACTTGATTAAGTAAAAACTTTTAAAAAAATACATAAGCTAAGAAACTGAAAAAAAAAAAAAGAGTTGGGCAAAACTTTGTTGCAAAATAAAAATGAAATGAAAGTTTTGTGTTTTGCATCCTACTCTTCTGCATCTTACGGGCTAATGAAGACTGTGTTGTAATAAGGAATGATAAAAATATAGCAATATAAACAGCAGAAAGGGACTGAAAATAAGAGTTTGGGAGTACCAGTTACTATAACAGCGTTCAGTCTATTTATAGGTGGAAGTATATCAATCATAAATAGAAGAGTATTTCAAAATAAATTCACTTGAATGGAGTTTTATGTCCTACTCTTCTGCTCCTTATGGACTAATGAAGACATGCAGAGTGCAATGAAGAAAATTTGTCCATAACAGCTGCATTTGCCATTAGTCAAATCACAGAATCTTTAACATAAAGTATTTCAAAATGAAAGGGTTGAGGAAAACCTAAACCTAGAACTCACTGCAGACAGATTTTTTTTTTAAATTCCAATAAATCTAATTCCTGACATCAGCAGAAAGTCGATAATCTGCAGGGGAAAGACATGGTGACTCATTCTTGCTGATAAATCACAAATTAACTCCCTTGGATTAGATGATTTCGCGATAAACACGACAGGTAGAACAATGAGACAGAAATATTTGCAGTCTGATAAAAGTTTTACACGTATCGGAATTCTAGAAGTGATGAATGCAATGTTAATGTTTCCATTTTTGTTTGATTTACAATGTGATTCATTCAGTTCTTTGTACAGACATTGACAATGGAATTCTTACAATCTTTTTAAATATTTATTGACAAGACAACATTCAAAAGGATGTCAATTCAATGGAACTATGGTACAGATGCTAATTGCATTGTTATTAATTATTAATGGAAAAGAATGTAACCACTTTTATTTATTATTTAAGATTTTTTCCCCCGAATATAAAGAACTTTCTTCCTTCAGGAAATCAAAGTCAAGTTATAAGATTTCTCTGACTGCACCATCAAATACAGAGTCCATTTCATTCCATCTTAGTTTAAGTACTAATGCAGTGTTTCAGAGCGAGTAGGGGGAATGGCTAGCAAATGGAAAAAGATGGCTGCCCAGAAACATGGAAATTGATGCTAATTTTCAAAATTATCCTGCCAAGAGCAACAAGTTCAATGGGGTAAGGGAGAATAATGGTCTGAAAAGGGAGGTGACCACCAAAACAGGTCGAGAATCACTGGATTTATGAAAGCAATTAAAGGACTGTACCTGGCCACAGAAATCAGACCCCCCATGAATGTCACAGTATCAGATCAAAGGTGTGATGTAAGAAAAACTCAAACACCTTGACAGTTTAAGAAGCCACTTTTATAGATCTGACTGATGCTCCACACCTAAAGGTGATATATGTCAATACGACACCAAGTCAACTGACATTGCTGATAACTTCTCCTTCAAGATATTGACAAGTTAGATAAGTCAGTAAACCAAGCATTAAGACATATATTTAACTCTAAGACTAGTATTCATCAATAAGACAGTTACATGTCAATATGAAAGAAGAAGACTGATATACAGAAGGCTGAAATCACACGTCCATGTATATTGATAGATTTATACACACTTAACTTGTTAAAAGTAATTAAGGATTTAATTGATACATGTATATATCTAATGGGATGGTTTAAATCATATACTTCTGTTTGACCAGATCAAAATCCAAGTAAAATTCAGATTTTGCTGGCAGAATGCTAAACCTGTATCGTCAGCCCAGGTTCAACTCTGAATGCAATAATTGTGTACTTTTAACAAAGCCTCAGGGATGCCATAAAATCAACCCGACATTATCAAAAGCATTGTTATAATCATCAAACAGATTATGTCTCTTAATCATTTGATAACCCTTTATGTATAACCTCATTTCTCCCATATCGAAATAAATAATTGTGTACTTTTATTACAGCCCGAGTGAAGACATAAAATTCATTCTGATTATATCAAAAGCCTTATATATTCTAGTTATTAGACTGTACTGCATGTTAATTCCTGGGTTAAATATTAAATGAAACCAGTTTGTACTTTTAACAGAGCCTCAGTGACAATATGATATAAACCTGATTCCATCAAAAGCCTTGGTAAAATCACCAAATATATCCTAGTTATTAGATTGTACTGCATGTTAATTCCTGGGTTAAATATTAAATGAAACCAGTTTGTACTTTTAACAGGCTCTCATTGACGATATGAAATAAACCGGACTCTATCAAAAGCCTTGGTAAAATCACCAAACAGATAATGTATCTTAATCATTAAACTGCACTGCATGTTAATCTGAGGGCTTACTACCACGAGTAATAAATGTGTCTGAAAACATGTAAATCAAGTCAACTCGTTTCTACTTGCTTAAGGTCAAATCGTTGGAAAGGTCAAGTAAAATTTAAGATCATCAGTCTGATACGGTAATAATTTTGATTTCGTGTTATTTTACAGTTTATATTTCCAATCAATAAATTCTAGATTTAATTTTAATAGTTGTAAAACATGGGCAACATTGATTTTCCTACAGTTTAATACTTGATCTCTTTACTACCTTGTCTGTCTGGAGATACTTCTACAGCAGACAGCTTTTCAAATTATTCAAATAATGAAATGAAATCATGATCAAATAAAAGGATAATAAAGACTTGGTGATTTAATAAATGAATGTAGATTGAGTCTTATATAACATCTATGCTTTCCTCTATTTCTAAACAGCTGAATAGATAAATGAAAAGATGAATAAAGAAATGAAGCTGAAGTATTAAGTTCAGTAACACAATGTACAACTTATCTAAAAGATTATGTTAATATTTGAAATGAAATGGAGTGTGTATAACAGATATAACTATAAATGATATCTAATAAAATAGAATCAATAAAAACATGTATTCTTAATTACAATTTATTAATCATTTTATTCAATATCATTGATTACAACTTGCAATCTTTTAAAGCAGGATTTTTCAAGTACATTTGCGAAAGCTTCATTATCCAAACTTTGAAGGACTAAGAGGCTATGAATATGGTTTTAGATGGCTTGCACACTTGTTTGCAAGACTGATATCCTCGTGAGGGAAAAGGCAGTGAAGATTGCCCCACTCCAAGTATGTGTGTATAATATCATTCTTAAATTATCCAAGTTGACAGGAACTCAAACTTAACCAGATTCAGTTTTAATACTTAAGAACAAATGGCTTTGTTTGAGACTAGGTGATAGATATTTTACCCTAATCAACCTGAACTTGATTAAAAGGGGCACTCAAACCATAGAAAACACCCAATTGTGTATGGTTGCAAATAACAATAGCAGTCTTAAGTTTCAAACCAAACTCTCATGAACTGAATTGTAAGATGCTCTGGACACTAATAGTAATCACTATGGTGTGAGGTCACCTTTAGACAATATTGATCTCAAGTGCAACAAAAATATTAGACAAAACTCAATAAAATTACCAATATACAGCCAGGGCCAATAAATGATATTCCTTTATCACATTATAGTGTTTTTTATTAAACACTAATCTCAATATGCTATATTTCACGACACATAATTGCTGTTTGTGTATTTTACGTGCCATTCCTATAATAAACAAGTTTTTAACAAATTTTATATGGAACCGTTAATGTTTGTAAATCGGGGGTTTACCATAAAAACTGGCATGTTATTGTTCTTAATACACTGTCAACACGATAATAATAATCTATAAACTCAATAGCTACTTTTTGTTGTTAGTTTTTCTATATTCAGTTTGTCATGTTGTATTTATTCCACAGTATATTTTTCAGTTAACCTGAATTTGGTTTTATTAAAGGAGCCCAGGCTTTATTTGCTTCAGACAATCATCCGACAGCCTCAAACACATGAAATCTTTTGGTTAGCTAATCAGAAATAGTCCACAGAGCTTACCTTTGAAATTTGAGCCTTCAAATCCATGTGTATCCATAATTATCCGTGTTTGAAAAATCATAATGTCCTAAGAAATTACGAACGTCCTGCCATATTGGAAAACGGTTCGTCTTGATAATCAAAGAGTTATCCTTCCCGTCGTGCAATAGCGGTCATCTATATTAAACAGACTACAACGCATTTTTCAATTGTAGACTTTGTCAACAGGACACACAATTTTCAGACTGACTGGAGACCAGCCGCGTAAGGCACGGAAAAAAAATGAAAAGTGAAATTTTTTGTTTGAGGTATATTTCAAGGTATTTTGCGATTTTCTTAGAGCTTGAGTATTTCTGAGGACTGTTTAAATGTAACAAAGGCCCAAAACGACCCCTAAAAATCAAGCCTGGGCCTCTTTAATAATTCAAGACAATATGGATGTTGAACATGCATCGATTGGCACAAAAAACCAAATTAGCACTATCTAAACCTAGATATGTAAAATTAATGTATCCATGCATCATCCTGCTAGACACATGTTCAATGATGATTTATTCTTAATAAATTGAAATATAGATCTTAAGTGTGATATTTTGGAAAAGGTAATTCCATAAAATATTTAAATGATGATTATGGTGAAAGAAACCATTAGTGTGATATTATAGTGTAAGGAATAAAATTCTAATTGATGTTTTTGAATGTTAATTCCAGAAGAACGTTAAATAATAATTTATTTGAAATAAATTGAAATATAGATATTTTAGTGAGATTAGAGAGAAGGGAACAAAATTCTGATCGACAATTTCGGAAGGTAATTCAAGAGCAGACCCTAACCTTGTCAGTATGACACTGTACCAACTACCAAGCTAGACGATTGCATCGTGAAATAATCCCAAACTAGATTATAGCCGTCAATATTCTAGTAATTTCAATTTAGCTGTGTCTGTCAATGTGTTACTAAACGGAAATTACATCGTATATATTGATTCTAGAAAAATATACCCCATTTAACTTCAATAAGCCTGTTATAACTAAGTTTAGAACAACATAATGTATTTCTATATCAATATCACACTGTACTTAGAAATAAAATGGCATTTTATATTTGGTAATCTGAAAATCATGTTTCATGTATGGAAAGTAGCTGAAGCAAGAATGATAGAATGTACACAGGTAGAACTCAACTTTAAGAACCTTCTTTCTCATTTACATAGACACTCAGGCATGAATGCAGTTTTACAACTTAAGTTTACTAGTAAAACAATGGAATCCAAAGTGGAATGCCCCACACCCTGAATAAAACATCTTGAGCAATTGAGTATGCATGGCTCAATATAGCCAAGAAATATCATGGGGCATAAACACAAACTAGATTCCTGTCAACTTCGCTCAGCCACTTACAGTTGTATTAAAATGTTTATTCTGCATGTAAATGAATAGCATATGCATGTCATTTACAAAGAAGACACATGGAGAAAGGGATGTACGTCTCAATATATATATGAACTATAGAATGTGTTTTAATTTACACCAGTTAACAAGTCGTTTTTGTCCATGATGTGAATGGGCAAAACCGTGACAAGAAACTGGCCAATTTAATCCAATAAACTGTACTAGGTCAAGAACATTTTTAAGTTAATGTATTTTTAATAATCTCTTGATCGATATCAAAATGCCACAAATCACAAGGGAGACAATCCACTTTAATTACCTGATGATTAAAAAAAAAGCTAGAAATATATCAACCTAAGAATGGAGATTAATATTAATCAAGATTGTGGTCAAATGTGTCACTTTAATGAAGTTAATTATTCACAAGCGGAATTACTCCCCCTTGTTAGCTCTTTAATTAGAAGTTAAAAACAATCATTATAGCAGACTAATCATCTATCTTTTGAAATGATCTGTCTTAACAGAATTGGACAAAAACATCTTGGGACAAGTTAATTGTCAATCTTTTAAAGACTTAGAGATAATTTAAAACTATTTACCATCTGTCAAGGATAGAAAAAAGAAAAGTTAATTGTCATGCACTTATCGCTGAAATAAGAGAATTGAAATGGAGCTTTACATCCTTTCTATCACCTACATGAGTAGACAAAGAATGGTGGAATTAAGACAACCAGAAAGATAAGATATGAAATGAAATAAATGGAGTTTTACATCCTACTCTTCTGTAACTAATCATGTAAGGGGCTGCTACTTACGCGAATATATTAAACTTTGATCTTACATGGACTAAGTTTTAAAACTATTGTATATTGAGATATTATGTATTTTCGATTTTATTTTCTATTTTTCTTTCTTTTTTTTTTTCTTTTTTTTCTTTTTTTCCAATGTATTGCCCCATGGGCTGAATGTGAGACAGGACCATGTCCTTGTGTATTGGGCCTAATTCTGACCCATGTAAAATAGAAGAGTTTATTATTATTATTATTTATTATTATAATGAAGATGAGACAAAAGACAGTGAAGATAAAGATAAGTATTAGTCTATGCTCGAAGACTGGCAACTCTTGTTTTACCACCTACTCTTCTGCACCTAATGGGCTGGGTAATGAAGACAAATAAAAGACAGTGAAGATACAGACTATTAACGGCCCCACCTATTATCCTGATAGAGTGGGGTTCTATAGCACAGCGGTTAGAGCGTTGGTTCTTAACATCATGACATCATTTGCTTCGATACGTTGCAAATGTCGGACATGAGTTCTAATCTCAATCGGAGTGTGATAGTTCGATGACCTTGAATAAGTCATCTTCACTCATAATTCCAGTTCACCCAGCTGTAAATTGGTACGGATAATCCAGGAAAGATCAATGCCAAGAGGTTTGGCCAAGGACCAGCTGGTAGAAAGGATCCCTGTTACGGCGGACTTTTGAACCTAAGTTGTTATCCTTGTAAAATATAGTTGTTTCTTTCTTTTCTTTTTGGTATACTCAAGATTGTTCTCCAAATAAACCAACTGCTTTAACACAAACTACAAAGTTCTTGAGATCCATAAATTCAATCTCATCTTCAATAATTTTTAGATACTATCTCACAGTCAGTAAAAGTACATTTTATTTCAAGGTACAGAGTAGTTCGAATTGGTCATTATTCCTGATAAAGACAATCTTCTAAAGATAAATTCTATCAAATTCTATAAAATTAAACAAAGGATGCATTGAAATAAAAAATGGTTGCCGTGAAAACCTGCACACAAATTGTTATTTCATTCAACGTTTTCTCAATCTAATACGATTATAAGGTTGAATAATTCAATTTCCTGTAAATACACACTGAACACACAACTACTTTTGTGTTATTGTTTATGTTCAAACCCAACCTTCAAATATAATTACAACTCACTTTTTATCAATGCACAAACAAAAGATAGCACAGGAATTTACTTCAAATAAAAAACAGAAAAAAAAATTGGAAAATAGTGAGCACAGCATTTTGTTTCAAATTGATTTTCTATGGTAACTAAAAGGATTTAACAACCATACTATATCTGACCAAACTTTCAAATTTCTGTTTATAATTTCTGGGATAATGATAATGATAATTGACTTTTTTTTTAAGGGTATTTGTACTCAAAGCTTTGTCTAAAGTTTGCTGATAAGATGAAAGCTTGATTCATAATAAAAATCTCAGTAAAACCACTTGAATTTTCAATAAAAAGATGAGAAGTCAATTTCAAAGGTGGTTAACTTGGGTCTGAAAAGGAATCATTCAAATGATTTTTTTAAAGATTTCAAACTGTGTTTTCTCTTGTGATTAATTCAGCTCTCCTTTTGAGAATTTTTTTCTTTAACAAATCTTCCAAGTTCAGTTATACACCATTTTAAAACGGCATTAATAACAGCTAGCAACCATCATAACCCATATATCATCATAACAGGACATACGTTACTACTGGAAAATACGTTCCAAATCTCTTTTCTTCTCAACACGATTTCTAAGTTAATGTTCTTCTAACATGCAAATGTTTGTATTTCATTGGACGAATTAGGAGGTAATAAATGGCTATCTTGAAGCACGACACTGTATTTAGTATTGAACACTAGAGAAGCTGAATTAAACACCGTCTCCAGACATTTTAAAACATAAATTCATACATTTTCAAATATTTTAATTTCATTGTCATTATTTACTGTGTTAGAAGGCCTTCACTTAATACATTATACATCAAGGGCACACGAATTTGTCTGAAATATTTGTACTGCCCTTATATAAGGTGTGTATCAGAGCCATTATAAATCTCAAACTAAAATATACACATTAAAAGTTACACTATTCAGATAGACATACATGATGTGAATCTATTATATGCAAACAGTAATAATGCTCTCTCATAAGTCAATATGTAGAGGAACTAAATAGATATCCTGCAGCAAACACTAATCTATTCAAATCTGAGTCAAATTATCATCACGAGTTCCCTTCGGAAATAGATAATAGAACACAATCCAGCTATATTAACACAAAGCCTGTATTAGTCTAAATAGAGATCCACATTAGATTTTAACAGACTTTCTGCAAATTCTGCAGATTCCTAACCTTAGTCTGGTTCAGTTTTAACCTTCATAGGAACTTTTAACAAACAAGGCCTACAGCGGTACAAGCCCAGGCTTATTGTCATTTATTTAAACAAGATGCTTTTTAAAGGGCAGTGCATGAAAGTTTAAATTGGAGAGAAATGGACAAAGATTGAAATTGAAATAAATGGAGTTTTACATCCTGCTATTAGGTTAAGGACAGTGAGAGAGAGAGGAGAGAAAGAGATGCTAATGGAATAATAAACACTATTAAAACTAGTTTGTTTGATAATCATTTATAATATAGAACTTGTAGCACATTGTATGACTAATAGAGTAGTAATATCACTGTTATATTCACTAGCAAATACTAACTCATAATAATTCTTCTATTTCACTGTTATATTCACTAGCAAATACTAACTCATAATAATTCTTCTATTTCACTGTTATATTCACTCATAATATTCTTCTATTTCACGTTATATTCACTAGCAAATACTAACTCATAATAATTCTTCTATTTCTATAATAAAGGATTGAACTCTGTTGATGGTTTGATGGCATCGTTGACGTCCTATTGGTATCTTATTGGTATCAGCACCGGACTGAGCAAATGAATATCACACTATTCAGTATGCAATGAGGGAAAATTTCTTTGAAATTATAGTATTGAGTGAGGTTTGTATCAGGAAAGCATAAGTGATGTAATGTTAAATGAAATGAAATGAATGGAGTTTTACATCCTACCCTCCTCACCTTAAAATAATGTTAAAAAAGCAAGCATACTTTGAAATTATAGTATTGAGTGAAGTTTGTATCAGGAAAGCATAAGTGACGTAATGTTAAATGAAATGAAATGAATGGAGTTTTACGTCCTACTCTTCTGTACCTTAAAACAATATTAAACAAGCTTACTTTGCCAATAAAAAATTGAATAATGAGGTGGGATTTGGACCAGAAGATTCATTTCTTTCCTCTCCTTCCACGTTTTGTAAATTTATCACAATAATGGCTGACTTTCAAACATTTTAAAACAATAAACCAGAAAATCACAGAGCGATTAAGATGACTTAACTAAATGTCAAAATAAGACACAAGAAAATCATTCTCTTTTTCTCAATTTTCTCTTGTAACCATAGAAACTGTCGTCATGATAAAGTAGTATATATCTAACCACTCATTAGGGACTGGAGTTTATCCCTTTCTTTTCCCCTCACTTCTCTACACGTCACCATTATTATTCAGCAAGATTTCCCGAGATACACAAACTTTAGAAATACTTCTCTTAATGTTTTCTAGTCAGGGGTGAAACAAATTTATAAAGATTTATTTTTATTCAAACTTACTATATCTATTGTAGTTAAATTTGCCAGTCCTGTCTGACTAAGGCTTCATAATGTCCGAAGAGCAATTTATTTTTTTGTCGTGATTCAAGTTTCACATAATTAGGCTAGTATTATTTGCCAGTCATGTCTGAATCAAGCTCCTGATTCTTAAATATCTTGATCTAAAGTGTTCTGTTCTATATTATTTCATAACTATACTCTCATTGCTGTATCTAATCAAAAGTCCAATTCTATAGCGCCTTTCCATTCTGTAGAAGAGTGCTCAAAGCTCCTGTGCGTTCTTTAAAAGAATAACCATTATTTTACTTGAGATTTGAAAGTGGCAAGAAACAGAGATGTATCAGGTTATTTGTTCCATAAAGAAGCTATCAATCAGTATTCCAGGTTAAACATATGAAGACAGTGTAATTGAGGTGACCATCCAGGCTTTTTTTATCTGAGATTTTAGAAAAAGATTGAAGAAGCATCTGGCTCCCCTCCTCCACATTATAAACACTCAATGTTTAACTTTAATAATACAGGAAATATTGTTAACATTAAATGGTTGTATAAAAAACAGGTGCTTGAATCTAGATATAGAAACAATAGGGTATCAGGTGTTCTAGAAACAACCTTTTAGTGGATCTCAAACTCTTCCACCATTTATTCTATCACATCAGAAAAACTAATCCCTATTGCTAACTGTTAAATCTTGCTATAGATTTAACCTTCGTGAACTAATATAGAATTTCTAATATCACAATTAAACACTAGAAATAGATCACATAGTTTTATAACTTAATCTGCAAATTCTGTTTACAGTTTTCACTTTAACCTAATACATAAATATTTTACATCTACTTCTGACCTTATGGCTAATAAGCCAGCTTAAATTCATTAAAACCATGTGTTTAGATTATGGATATTAAGCTTTCAATCTAACCAATATCACTATATTAAGATTGAAAAATAAAAAAAGTTATTAGCATAACTGCTTATTAGGAAGTATCATGGTGAGAAAAATAGATCTAATAATTCTGAACTTAAAATATAAGATTCATAATATCATAATATAAACTGATAGCAAATATACTAATAATAGAATATTTATAACTGAAATCAGGATAAATAACTATTTGGACATTTTACACTAGTAAATCCTACGCTAATAATTCTTCTAATTTTTATAAAGATTTAACTCTGAGTTATTTAAGTAGAATCAGTTAAAGTCCTGATTGGTAATACTTGAAAATATTAGTCAATCTCAATCTAATTCCAATTTTATAGTACACATAGAGTAGAACCTAACAGGCAAGAGAGTTAAGCATTTAGGACATAAATAGCTTTGTGGAAACATTAATCTTTGCTTTAACCACAAATAAGTACAATGAATTTTACAGCCAATACACTAAAGACCTTATCATAAGCCAGTAATATAAGAGCGTTTGATTTAAATTAGCTCACCATCTATTATCAAATTTATGTAAAGAATTTAATAGAAATATGTTAAAGTGACGGAAATCAGTGACAAATAAGCATTTACTTCTGATTACTTAAAGTTAAACTCCTAAACCATTACATAAAATAGACAAGATTTTTAAACAAGAATACTAAACAAGAAGTCAAACAATCTGAGAATCAGACTGTGTTAAAAACAGAAAAAATTCCATCCAACTCAATTAATTCAAAAGAGTTTTACAGTTCGACATAGACAGACACCCTACAGGTAGGCAAGAGAGTAAGCATTTTAGTCCATGAGTGCTTTGACTGATGGAAACATGATAATATTTGCTGTAGACCACACCACTACATAACCACTTGAATTTTACAGCCAAGACACTGAGAGAGACCTTTCAGGCAAGCCAGAAAAAGGCGTTTTATTCATTGAGGCTCTATGCCTGCTGTTAAAACTACAAAAATTTGATGTAAAGAAATTTAGCCTGATAGCTAAATAACCAAATGAAATATAAAGTAAGACAAGAGGAGACCTTGTATCTGAGTGAATAGGAAAGCATCTTAGTCACTGAGGCCCTTAGATTTCATTTAAGGGGGTCGACAACCCTAAACCTATGTACAAAAAATAGACGATTTCAACCACTTCTTTTCCACCTATCTGAAATATTTAAATATCAATGGAAAGAGGGGACTTTCAGCTATCCAAAAATATAAAATTTATTTCTTGATGACATTTCAACTTTAAGAAATAGGGTATGAAAGATGAACGAAAAAAATGTCAATTATTCCCTTAAAATTAGCATATCTACTAGGCTATTTAATATAGAAGGTTGAAATTTTGCACAACGCAAGTCTACATGTATCTCTACAAAATAAAGTTGGCTTTTTGGAAAATTTTGTTTTGTTTTGAAGATATTGATAGAAATCAAAATTTTGCGAGTGCATTTACGAAAAATTGAATTTTTAAAAAACTATTCATTTTATAAAAAAAAGCCAACGTAAAGTTATAGAGGACATCGTAAGCTTTAGCTGAAGCCAAAGTTTGTAAAAATCGGAAAAATTGTAAGCGAGATATGCTTTTGGAAAAATGGCATTTTTTTTCAACATTTTGCAAACACATGTAAACCTTACGTAATTAACGACCATGTTGTTAAAAGATTGTCTTTCATGCTGTAGAAATCTTTAAGCACCTTTTAGGCATCGATATGCACCGATATCCACACAATTGGAGTGCTAAAACAATGGATTAGCACATGTCAAAACACCCCTACCCACCAATCATAAAATTTTCTTTGTTTACATGTGACGTAAAGATTTATGGGATATCACGTGACTTCTGGATTCCCCCGATACACAAACTCTTACTTCGCGTGCCGATATTAACAATAACTGACCGGCAAACGTAGAGAATGTTTATTTAGCCGATGACGTTGTAATCACAAATGTCAACTGACAACGTAATTTGTACGTCTACATAGAGGAATACCCCGTTTTGTTCTATAAATAGATTATCTTCACGGACGGATATCAGACGAACTACTGAAGCGATTGAGCTAAAATTTTTACTAGATGAGTTTCTTTTTATGCCAAATAGAATGGATATAAACTTAATACGTTTCTTGATTGAAATACACTTCGAACGATAAGGTTGTCAACCCCCTTAAAACTACAAAACTTGCAGTAAACAACACAAGTAAATAATCAATACTGTATAATATGACATAGCATCATAAACAAAGACTACAACTCTGTAGGGAATTGGTGATATTAAATATTAACCAGAAGATGATTATGACTAGAATAGTTGATGTTTGATAGTTCTTGTTGATAGTCTACTTCTAACACAAATATCTAGACGAACATGTCTGGATATATCTAGTGTGAATGTATTACATAATAATCTACAGGCTTTAATCCAGTATATCTAAATGTATTAGTTCAATATAGATATAACTTCATTAAAATGGATACAATATCGCAATATATCTGGATACATTATCACAATATATCTGGATACATTATCACAATATATCTGGATACATTATCACAATATATCTGGATACATTATCACAATATATCTGGATACATTATCACAATATATCTGGATACATTATCACAATATATCTGGATACATTATCACAATATATCTGGATACATTATCACAATATATCTGGATACATTATCACAATATATCTGGATACATTATCACAATATATCTGGTTATACTCTACTTATCACAACATATCTGGATACATTATCACAAATATCTGGTATCACAACATATCTGGATACATTATCACAATATATCTGATACATTATCACAATATATCTGCATACATTATCACAATATATCTGGATACATTATCACAATATATCTGGATACATTATCACAATATATCTGGATACATTATCACAATATAACTCGAAATGTTATCACAATATTCCTAAATAAATTGACAAACATTAAGTTTTGAACACACCCAACAAATCGTTACTTTAGCCAAATAAGATATTTCTTTTGAAGACAAATGCTTCGAAGTTAATCTAATATGAAAAGTTCATTAGAAGCTTCCAATTTAACGCAATTGATAATATCGTTTTGAAGTTTGGTGTCTTAGTACTTGGGTAATTCATTGGTCAAAACATTAAGCATTTCTAAATATGCTTTCAATAAATCATGACAAGTTTTAACTGAATCCCTGGAGATTCCTTAACATGAACAGAACTGGCATTCAGTTAAAGAAGTTATAGAGATGAAAGTAACAACTTTTAAAAAAGGATTAGAGCATTTTTTTTATGAAAGTGAATTCAGAAGTTAATGTTTTTCAGAAAAGCCTGTACACCTAAGTGTTTATATTCTCTGCACTAGATTCAGCTGGATTCAAATAATTTCAAGGTGGCAGAAACAGTTTGGCATTCATATTTCGTAACTTTGCATACAAATCACTCTCCTAAATATAAAATTAATAAAAAAAAATGTACTCACCATTTTGTTGACGAAAGAGACGAAACCATAGCCTTTAGATTTGAGAGTTTGAGGATCACGAATAATCTTGCAATCACTGTAAAATAAAATCAAAATAAATTAAATAAAGAGGTATTCGAAGATGTTTGTAGTAAGTCTTGTAGCATACAAATGAAAAGGAAGATCTACAACTTTACTCTTTGGTAATATTTAAGCATGCTAATTTCAATGCTTAGTTTCTTCATTTCGACACTTCATCTGGCTTGTGAAAACTGAACACTATGCAGTGTGCAATGAGTATTAGTCTACTGCTATTTCATTACAATCTGGTAAAGGAACAAAACAAAAGAATGAAAACCTAGAGATAAAATTAAAACTAATTGCTAAATAGAAAACTATAATATCAAATATCAAGGAACTTTTTATTTGACAAATATAAAAAAAAGTTTCTAAGAAATTTTAAGCATTTGATTTTGGATTTGTATCTTGTATTGCTTTGTAGGTAAATAAAAAACTGTGACAAATGACAACAATTTGACACAAGTATATCTTTTTTTGTACTGATCTGGGGTTGTTTTTTTGTTTTGTTTTTTTTTTTGCAGTAAAATTGGTTAGGTTATGGTTGATATATTTGACCATGTTACAAAGACTAACAGAATTAAAAGACAAGGTTTAAGAATGAATCAATAAGTGTACAAGTTGTATAACAATGTTGACAAGCCAACAATACTACTCAAACTAGTCCATTTCCTGCCATAATTTCACATTTCATTAAACAATAGAGTTTTTAATAAATCGTGTTTTTTTGTCATGAAATCATACATGATTGTAACAGGTTATTTGTGTAATTTCCTGTAGTAAAGAACCATTTTTTAATAATTGATATTGATTCCAATCTTTTGGATTCTTCCACTTCGGAAATTCACCATTTTTCCTATACTTCCATCTTATAATTCACTAAAAAATATTTTGTTTGAAGTCCAAATTTTGTCATTTCCAGATTATCCTGGCCTCAAAGAATAAGAATAATAACTAATCAACGAACTAGAGGGACATATTTCCTGTCAAACTTAATAAATCGTAATATTCTCTTTTAACATCAAGTCAATGACATTTTTATTTCTCCTTTTTGAAATGATTTGTAGGATGTCCTAGGGTCTTAACTTCTAATACTGTTTATAGGATATCTTAGTGTCTTTACTTTTAACAGTGTTTCTAGGGTATCCTAGGGTCTTATCTTCTAACATTGTTGCTAGAATATCCTAGGGTCTTATCTTCTAACATTGTTTCTAGGATATCCTAGGGTCTTATCTTCTAACATTGTTTCTAGGATATCCTAGGGTCTTATCTTCTAACAGTGTTTCTAGGATATCCTAGGGTCTTATCTTCTAACATTGTTTCTAGAATATCCTAGGGTCTTATCTTCTAACATTGTTTCTAGGATATCTTAGGATCTTATCTTCTAACATTGTTTCTAGGATATCCTAGGGTTTATCTTCTAACATTGTTTCTAGGATATCCTAGGGTCTTATCTTCTAACATTGTTTCTAGGATATCCTAGGGTCTTATCTTCGAACATTGTTTCTAGGATATCCTAGGGTCTTATCTTCTAACATTGTTTCTAGGATATTCTGGGTCTTATCTTCTAACAGTGTTTCTAGGATATCCTAGTTAACTTTAACATGTTTCTAGGATATCCTAGGGTCTTATCTTCTAACATTGTTTCTAGGATATCCTAAGGTCTCAACTTTTAACACTATTTCTAACACGAAGATTATTTCAATAATACAAAGCCAGGACGCTGGTTTATTGTTCCAACCGATGCTTAAATGTGATTCATATATCCGATCCTGTGACCACCGTAATTGCCCAAGGAGACAGGTTGTAATTGTCCTAAGCTGAACCCCCCCCCCCCCCCAACTCCCCAAGACATTGAGATGAGGACTTACTATTACCAGCATGGCACTAAAGTATAAAAATAGTTCAAGATAAAATGAGACAAATACAAGACGTAAAAAGCTAGAAATATACAAAATACTCAAAAATTTAGTACATAGACCAATTTTCTCAAAGAAAAAAGTAAAAAAAAATCTTAAATTCTAAATAAATTCAAAGTTTGATTTTAAAATGTTATGCAAATTTTTAAAAATAGAATAAATAAAATTAAAAAAAAAAGACAAATTTTGATTACAATCTGCCAAAATTTAAGAAAAATTACTTCAAATTTGTTAGAAAAAATTCTAAGAGAAACAAAAAAATAAGACATTTACAAAAAAATATTTTGAAAATCAAGAAAACTATCAAAATTCTTAAAAAAAATTGGAAAAAAAAAAGGAATAATGAAATTTCTTACAAGTGGCCTTAAATTGTTGAGTATTATGTAGATATATTTTGGGGAGTTTTCTCCAATTTTAGACAACTGTGAATAAAAAAATATAGTGGTCATTATGGTTTAATAATAAGAGAAAACATTTCAGTTTTTATCCTTTCCTGACTGAGACTGAGAAAAACTTTAATGACAAATATTAAAATATTAAGAAAACTACAATTTTTCTCAAAATATTATTAAGAAATGAAGTACACTTTCTACTTTCGAGCCTCAGATACTTATAATACTGGTATATTTTTTGTTCATTTTTCAATGGAATAGCCTGCAGTACTTTCTTTTATTAGCTGATCAAGATATACAGAACAATCAAGTACTAGATATGAATTAGTAACAAGGGGAATAAAAAGCAAGGTGATTTTATGGTTTGTCCCTTCCGTTGTCCTGGCCAAGTTAGAGCCATGAACAAGATACATCAGTCAATTCATTACCTTACACAATATGTCTCAATAAATTTACCATTTATTACTGATTAACAATTCTATTAATCCCCTCGGTCCGTCATAAACTAAATTTATTGTCATGGATTCCGCGTTTCTCGTCATTTATTTAACGGCAGGAATTCCGCGTAATTACAAACCAAAAGTAGACTATTTGTCTTCGACTTCAAGACATAAAAATAAAAACAAAAAGTTTATTTCTATTGTTCATTCCCAGTGGAGTGGGAATGAAAGTCAATCAAAAACGAAATTTGACATTATCTAAGTGTTGGATATTTCGGAACTGCACGAGGGAAATCAAACATTTACGTCCGTCTAAATCCATCGCTAAACGACTTTCCATTTGACTTTTGGTTTGATGAAATATCGAGTATAAAAGTTAGTTTCAACATTAAACAACACATAGGGAATTCCTACTTATTGATTTCTTTACCTTTTGATAATAAGTAATTTAGATAATGTTTGACTCGGGTCATCCAGAACTATTTCAATAAAAACTGGGTCATTCTGGACTACTTTAAGAAACACTTGTTCATCCAGGCCAGGTCATTCTGGACTACATTAACAAACAAAGCTGCATATTTTTAAACAATTCTAGCTCTGGGATGTTCTAGGGTTTTTACTTTCTAACATTTCCTTGCATTCAGATCATTTTTAAAAACATGTGACTTGCATTGTTGCTTTAACAACGAGGAAATTTTCAACTTTTCCTCCTTCAAGTGGGCGCAAAAAAAACACCAAAAAAAACTTAAAAACAATTCTCAAAAGCTTCATCAAAAAATGATTTTTGTTAAGAAATATTTGAATTTAATGAGGTGTCACGGAATGTGGAATATGAAATCATTAGCTTTGACTCTAGGGAGTTCTCAGACCAAAAAATCTTCCAGCGATAATGAGCTTGTCATAACAGAAAAGGTTATGAAGAGACATTTTACATCAATATTATTTCTTTAAAAATCTGAACTTATACAGGCTGGATCATATCTATAATATATAGACTTTTAAATTTCAATATAGCTCATTAACACATTGTGAGATTTCTGATCTATTTTTCTGTGTCATTCTGGGCTGATGAAGACAGTTTAACATATTTAAAGTTAAGCCTAAATATTTTCAAATGTATGCCAACATAATAATATAAATATATAACCATTTTCTATTATTTCACTTGACCATTGTTTTCGATATATTTCTAAACCAGTAATCGTTAATTGCAGACAACTAAATTCATTTAAGACAAAACAACTTAAAATCTCTATTTTGGTGAAATGATAAATAATAACTATATTCCTGAAAGCCTAGTCTATTGAGCTGTGTTCAGTGATAATAATAAGACAACTTAGTCCTAAAAGTATGATGGTGATATTGAGCTCTCTTCGTGAATGGTATGAATCAAGACGATGATATCCCCTACGATGCCGTAGCCTCTTAAAGCTTGTTATATTGAGCTCTTATAAATGGGAAGGCAAATAATTAGATGAACATATACCTTAAAGCCAATCCTGCTTGTTATATTGAGCTGTAATAAAATCAAGGTACCATTGATAAAATGTCAATTATTTTAACTTGTGACACCTTATCAATAATAGAAACGGTCGAACTAGACGGTAAGAAGAGTTAAGTAACCTGATATTTTTATTGGATTGGCTGTCTTCATTAACCTCCATCAATCTTTAGTAACCTGAAACATTTCTTACTAATCAAACCAAGAAAATCACCTTGAGAACATCAGCATGTATACTGAGAACATTGGCATGTACACTGAGAACATAAGCATGTACACTGAGAACATTAGCAGGTACACTGAGAACATTAGCATGTACACTGAGAACATTAGCATGTACACTGAGAACATCAGCATGTAGGCTACAGTGAGAGAGAACATTAACATGTACACTGAGAACATTAGCAGGTACACTAAGAACATTAGCAGGTACACTGAGACAATTGGCATATACACTGAGAGAGAACATTAGCATGTACACTGAGAACATTAGCAGGTACACCGTGAACATTGAACAACCTGAAACATTTCTTACTAATCAAACCAAGAAAATCACCTTGAGAACATCAGCCTGTATACTGAGAACATTGGCATGTACACTGAGAACATTAGCAGGTACACTGAGAACATTAGCATGTACACTGAGAACATTAGCATGTACACTGAGAACATCAGCATGTACACTGAGAACATTAGCATGTACACTGAGAACATTAGCATGTACACTGAGAACATTAGCATGTACACTGAGAACATGTACAGTGAGAGAGAACATTAGCATGTACACTGAGAACATTAGCAGGTACACTAAGAACATTAGCAGGTACACTGAGAAGAACATGAGAGAGAACATTAGCAGGTACACCGTGAACATTGCCATGTACACCGAGAACATTGCCATGTACACCGAGAGAGAACATTGCCATGTACACCGAGAACATTGCCATGTACACCGAGAACATTGGCATATACACTGAGAACATTGGCATGTAGACCATCAGCATGTACACTGAGAACATTGGCATGTAGACCATCAGCATGTACACTGAGAACATTAGCATATATACTGATGGAAGACATAGCATATACACTGAGAACAGAAGTCATGTCAGATAAGTCCTAAAAAATATCCCTTATGGCAAAAAAAAAGAAAAAACATCTCTTGATCTAATTTATCTAAGACAATGAAAGTCAATATGACAATGACTGAAAAAAGTTTGTAAAATTTGAGTCTGTATCTCATCTCTTGGATACAAGTTTAAAAGTAATCTTTTTTCCAAAAGAGTCTTTACTTTTTAATTTATAAAATAAAATCTAATATTGCCGCA
Source organism: Nipponacmea schrenckii (assembly GCA_030562195.1). NCBI lineage: Eukaryota > Metazoa > Mollusca > Gastropoda > Lottiidae > Nipponacmea > Nipponacmea schrenckii. Next base: position 4,147,254 of record JAUJPP010000006.1, read on the forward strand.
ACCAAAACTCATAAATCTTCTAACTTAATTGGAAAATAATGAAATCTTAAAATATCCTCAAATCCTCAAATTGATTTTCTTGGCCAGCGAATCTCAGCTCAATCATTTTCTAAAGCCTGGTAATTCTTTGCCATGACTAAGAAATCATGGTATAAAACTGATCAAACATCGTAAGTCCTTTCATAAGCTTGGAAGTAATACAGTCTTTAACCAATCTTACATGGTCTTCATTCAAGATTCACAAGAAATCTGGCAATAAGCAGCTCAGTATTGAGTTGACTGGAAGCAGATTGTAGCTGCTAGATTAACACTTATCTGCCTCTGACAGCCACACCAATTCAATATTTTTTTATTATGATGGATTACCGCGAATGTTTCGTGTCAAAGCGACAGGGAAAGTAACTCTAATTAACTTACTGATCTTAGAACAGAATTAACTATCGGCAAACAAGTCTTCTTACAAAATTAAACTCAGACAAAACAATTTGAGAAAAAAGCGAGGAAAAATGTTTATTATTAATTAAACTTAGATCTTATCTGGAATCAATCAACTGCAAAAAAAGGTAATTTAAAAGTCTACAAAATTGAGAATAATTACCCAAATTGCTTTAACAATTTAACCAACAAGGTCGCATTCGGTGTCTGCCTTCAATAAGACACGACTGAGATCATTTGAACTGAGATTTGAGGAAGAGCCAAAACATCTGATTTTATAAACCAATTTTTCAGAAGACAATTAAGTCCAATATGAAAAACTCTACTCGTCATATATTTGTCACCCCTCAATATGAAATAATCTCTCCCTTACACATGTGCCTTTCCTATTTACATGATACAATGTTATGGTTGTTGAGAAAAGTTCATTTTATAAATCAGGGAGAATTTTGTTTGTGCATTTCAAATTAAACACAAATGATAGAAAAAAATAAAATTAAAATATTGCTTTTCCTTTAAATATAGCTTTCTATTTGAGAAAGAGACACAAGGTTTCCTGATTGTTAGCTCCAAGCTGTTACTGACATTTAGCTCCAAGCTGTTACTGACATTTAGCTCCAAGCTGTTACTGACATTTAGCTCCAAGCTGTTACTGACATTTTTCATTTTAAACTTAAAACAGAATCTAGGTAGGAAATTATTTTTAACAAAATTACACTTTCATTATTTCTGGGTGAACGAAATTCTTTTGAATAAATTGGATCGAATGAAATTTCCTCCAACACCAAAGCAATGTGTAATGGATTTTTGACATTAAAACAACTTGCACGATTTCAACATACCACCAATTTAATTCCTGCTTCAACTCAATAAATAATGCATTAAAATCAGGGACTGGTAAATTGGAAATAGAAACAAAGAGATAAAAAGTACAACAATGTTTTGGTGTAATATGAAATAATCTGTTTTATTAACAATAAAAACATTACACTTTCAATCTTTTTCATATTATATTTTAATAAATATTTCCACAGGATCAATTTACACCCATTGCAGTGTTTTCATGGTTGACATTTTTATAAAACATAGAACTTAGATTATGAGAGTATAACTTGTTATTTTCTGATCTTTTAGATCGATCAAAAGGATGTCTTTTACATGTTAGACTTACAGTATCAGGGACCCCCTAATTTTATCTTCAACCTAATGTATAATTTAGTTTACACCTGGAATCTATAACACTGTCTCCATCTTACTCATAATCAGCAATCTTCAGAATCTGAAAATTATCTGCATCACATCTTACCTAGATGATTGACAGGTTGCAACCCAACAATGTTTTGACTTTAGAAACACAGGCTGTGGTTGTAGATATTGTTTTAGCCATGACAACTGCCTTTCATATCAGTAATGCCAGAAAAAAAAGCTTAAAAAAATTCAAATTGAAAAAAAAAGTACTTACGAAATTTCTCCAAAAATTTTGAAAGCATCTCGAAGCTGGTGGGTCTCTATATCGGGGCTCAAATCTCCAACAAAGATGTGGAAATGCTCTGAAAGAAAAACATGATACTGAATTAGTACGCAGTCACATGTAACCTTTATTTTGACACACTGAGGGGATGGTTGGGGAAGCAGGAGATAACTTTACCTAATCTTTGTTATGTCTGCTGAGAAACGAGACATCTGTGGGCACAAGTTTGATATTCTCGATGTCTTTGGTATGGGCACAATTTGCACATTAATATGTTTTGTTTTGTTGCTGTCATTTCTCCTAATATTTTGAGTTTGCTGTTTCAACAACTCTTTCAAAAGAAAGTTATAGTATAATTGATATTAATTGATTTGAAAATTTCACATTTTTGAATGATTAAGTGTTCTAAGCAGTAAAACTTATATCTATAGTCTAGAAGAAAAGTAAAGATCATGGGACAAGATGATTAATAGTTGGTCATAAACCCTTCAATATTTTGAGAAACTAGGCAATCGTTCAGAACAGTATGACAATGTATGGGCACCCTTTCATGCCTTATAACATTACAAGCATACAATTCTGAATTAAGGACCAAGGCAGCCTGAAATAGAAGGTAGAAGTAACAAAATACAAACAAGTAAGAGAAAAGGCATACTTCATTCCTTGCGATAATTTGGTAGAGCCTTACTCGTTTTAATACCGTTCTCCAGCTTAAGATGGAAGGTCACACCTCAATTTAACCTGCAATAATGTCAGCCAATTTCAAAACTTAATACCAAAAATATAATCTCCTATTCTACATTACAGCAAATATAAACATCAAACATCCAAACCAGCGTCAACAGCTCCAACAGCAGAAGCTAAATGCTGTTGAGCCCAAATTTTGAAATGTGACAGCCATCGACAGCTGTTTTTTGAATCAAGTATTTTTAAAGCCAAAATTTGTGAGACTAAAAATATAAGTGAAAAAATTAAGAAAAATTCCATTCAAACCTAATGGAATTATACCATAAAAGTAGAAATAAAATATTTTTTTTTGTTTTAAATTTGTGTATAAAATCTTCAAGAGAACCGGTATATTCCAAATAATCAGTTATCATTTCTTACTTGACTGAAGTAGTACTATTAGTCTTAAACTGAACACCCTCCGAATACCCAAATCAAATACATTACAACAGACCACCAATCATTAAAAACACTTAATTGAGCAAATATTAAGTTTCAACTTTGAAATAATTACACACAAAAATTCACATGAATTGCAAACTATTTAGTTCATTCCATTAAAACAAAATTTGAGAAAAGAATTTAGCCTCCAAAGAAATAAAAGTTGAAATATATCTGGGAAGGGAAAGATTACACATCAACTTTTCATTACCCTGAGGGAAATAAAAAAAATACCTGCATCTAAAACTTCAATAACTAAGATATCATTATCACAGACCCTCAAGGATCAGCCAGTATTTTTTTACTCAAGTAACTGACAGAATTAGAATTAAAGTTTTTTAGGTTGATTTCAAACTAGAACTCAAAGTATTTCATGTCTGTAGCTAAAAATAATGAATTTACAGGAAAAATAGCATGAAAAAAAGAATGAAAAAATTCTCAAAAAACCAAGGACTCCAGCGAGGGTACAGTTATAGACACAATATTAAATAATGACTCAAAACCTTCCAAAAACTGGTTGAATATACCTCATAAAATAACCAATTATTATAACTCTATACAATTTTCTGTGATGATTGCAGAGAGTGAAACCTAGCCAACATGTTTTAGTTTCTATGATAATATTCCTAAACATCATAGACCAAAAAATTAAGTTTTCCCTCCACCTTTATGACTAAAGAAGACGGGAAACAGTTTGCAGTGTGTAATGAGGGAAATTTTACAAGGACAGCAGCATTAGCCTACTCTCTTAAGTAATTTCCATTTGATAAGAGATTTTTAATCTGCACAGCCTGTAGCACACGGTGCCTTGGTTTATTGTCACATCTGAACGACTAGACGCTCTGTCACTGTTAGTCCCTCACACCTGACAGGGGGGAAACCAGACAAAAAATCCAAAAGTTTATCTGGGACTAATGAGTTACCACGTTTGTCCAAAAGTTTGTCTGGGACAAATGAGTCACCGCAGCTTCCTCATAGCCAGACAAATGTTGTAGTTTCTAGGTTATGATATATAACAGACCGTATGGTCAGATATAACAGACTTTGTACAACTCTTAAATAATATATCATGCTATCGGTAAGTTAAGTTCAGATAAATGTGAAAAATAAATGAAGACGTCTGAATGGAGAGTTGAGTTTTTGAGTATGAAAAAGTTACAACACTATTAAATAACCTTTCAGACTTATATAATACAACTATAATTATCATTTAAACAACTTAGTCCAGAAATTTTCTGGTCTAGAAAGTCTTATTTCATAATGCCATCTAAACAGTTCTGCTTCTCAAGTTTTAATTTGATTGAGTTTCTATATTTGATGGATGGAGATATTGCAGGGCATTAGAAGCGATGATAGATCTATCCTGGGGTTAGTTTTGGTTTCTTGGTGACATAAAATTATTGCAAACTAAAAAAAGAAAAAAGAAAGAAATAACTAGATTTTAAAAGATAACGACTTATGTTCACAAGTCTGCCGTGACAAGGATCCTTTCTACCAGCTGGTCCTTGGCCAAACTCTTGGCATTGATCTTTCCCTGATTATCCATACTCATTTACAGCTGGGTGGACTGGAATTGTGAGTGAAGAGGACTTATTCAAGGTGATCAGACCTGTATATAAAGATGCCTCTGTATTTGGTGACTTAACATTATTATCCAAAAATCAGGTTTCTTTAAACATCACACTGATGTGTAATGGGGGAAATTTTGGGATCATTATGGCCTCTCTCACAGTTTGAAATTTAAAAAAAAAACATATATATACTGTAAGGCTAGAAATTAATGCGTCAACAAATTAATGCTACATAGGGTATAGAGACTTAAATGCGAGTACAAATTAATGCGATCAGCGATAGGTGTCTACAAGTGTTTAATGAATGAAGACATGAACAATGATCAAGGTTTTATCTTTAAATAGTCAAGTTTGAAAATCTTTTGTTTTTTTTAAAGTCATTGATTACTAATCAGCTTCAAATTTAGAGATTATTACCTAATTACTTAATCCCGCCCGGTCTCAATTTAAATACTTAACTCCATATAATTCACTTGCAAATATGTATTTACAAATTAATGCGATCGAGAATAGGTCGCATTTAATGCATTAATTTCTATCTCGCAATAATTTGTAGCCTTACAGTATATTTGGCTCTAGATTATTTAAATATATTGTATATTTTAGGATTGTAGAACTGCCGAGGGATCTATAAGGTGCAACACCTATTCTACAGTTAGGCTTTAAAAAATATTAGAAATTGGTTTTGAGGTTATTTTAATACAGTGTCTATTTTAGGATTGCAGCAATAATTTCTAAATCCTCCAAGCAAATTATTTATTTTCAAAATTCAAATGTTATATTAGTAAGAGAGAAGTCATATATCGTACAGTTTGATACCATTCGTTGATTCTGTACCTTCTAATTCTCTAAAAGAATTCTTTCTACACTGGGGAATATGTAAATTGATGATAAAACGCAGGCATGATGAGTTTGAAAGTGTTTGACATGGATGACTTGAGTATAAAATGGGAAGCATTAGAGAAACCAAACCTATGATATAGTCCCAAAAGACGTTATAACTCAATTTATCTGCAATTATCATATAATTTCAATTGGTGCAACGCTAAAAAAAATACAACATAATGCTGATTGAAACTCATATTTTCCGATTCGATGATTGGATTCCCTAAGGAACAGCCCAATATTCTATTGTATTATCAAGGTATATAATTCTCTATTTCTATTCTAGACAATTCTTTGCTTACAGGAGCATATTGGTATAAAAAACTGATATATACAGACTTCTATGGAAGTCTTTAGGATCCGGCAAATTTTTATATGTAATAATTAGCAGCACATCTCTCTGTATTTCTATATAAATATCAAACAGACTTGCTAATATGTCTGAATAAAACATTGGAGCAAAAATAAAAATTGTTTATTTTGACAGAAGTTTTCTTTTTTAAAGCCTCATCTTGGTTCTGTCAAAGCATCATCATAGTTTTTTTCCAACTGAGATCACCATTAATCATCTTCATTGGGAAATAAAGAAATGGATATAGGCCTACACCACACCCAATGAAAAGTGCCGGGAGGCAAAATATTTTTAGTGATGACAGTTAAATCAAAGATTATATAACGAACTGTAAGAGAATTGAGATTTACAATTAAATCCTAGAAACTTATTTCACTTGAAAAAAAGAGGGCACACAGAAGTTTAGAAAGGGTATTTTTACTTTAAGCTTAATCTGTCGGTGGTAGAAATCTAATCAATTGCATTAAGTATAAAAAGAAAAGATTTTGTATAGTTTTCAAATTTTGTATCCCTTTACGAGTCCACACAGTTTAGATTTGTCAGGTTTGAAGTAGTATCAGAATTTGTGTATTTAAGTATATCTAGAGCACTATATCACTTTAATAAAAGTCAATATATTGCTTTAAAAAATTATGACAAAGAAATATTGTTTTATTTGAGTGAAATGCAGCTCTAATTCTATAATCAATGATAGTAATTGAAATGTAATAATTTTTGATGGATGATTTTGAACCTTAACGTTGCGATAAGCCCAGTTTTTTATGTTTTAAAACAATAAAGACCTCTCAATCATAAATTGTAATTGTACATGAGAATTGATATGAAGGCAGACAGATATCTTGCTAAAAGTAGCTAGTTTTTTTATAAAAGGTTTTTCTAAATTTTTGTTTTTTGTATCATGGACACTGATAGGATCAACCTACCTTCTCAGGATCATGTTCCACTTTTCAATCAGACCTCTGTGGTTCCTGCAATTCCACTAAAACTAAATGTTTGATGACATCATTATGCAATAAAGCATATAAGGCGATTAGTGATGTCATCCAACACTAAGACTAAGACTTAACTGAATTGCAGGAATTACTGATGTCGGATTAAAAATGGGAATGTTGTAAATTGTAGCTTTTAGAGTAAATATAAACAATTAAGAAAACTTAACAATCTCTTTTAAGGTGGGGCCATTTTATTTCTGATAATTCCTTTTCAAGATCCTACTTGCCCATGATTGGATCAAACAAAGTAATCTGATTGGTTATTATTTAAATTTAAATAAATTCCTATCAATGATTGGCTAATCAATTTCAACCAATCCAATGCCTTTGATTACTAATCTGATTATTGGATGAAACAATAAGAGACCAAAAGTATAACTGTGCGATGGCTAGAATGTTGACCCTAACTCTTCCATTCAACTGCCATTAACTGTACAATCCAATACGGTGCCTAAAGAATTCATTCTCCACGCTCACAAATACCAGTCAATGTTTCAACTTAACCCAGATCAAATTATGTTCAGTAATCAAACTTTTAAACATAAAAAAAAACAAATCATTTCTTGTTGTGTAAATGTTCAAACCAATTACATTATGTAATGACCTTTAAACAAAAACACCATTCAGAATCGATCTTTATCAGAATTTACTCAGTTTGACCTTTAAAATTCCATATCAAGTCTATTTATAGTATCATAGAAATGAAAGTGAAAGAAGGTAGCAGACCGAATAATTTGGATATAATACAATTTACTATTAACACGCTCAGAAAGAGTGGAAAATACTCTTCTTTTTACTTTTTGATCTGGACACTTTACCTTATTAGACTTCTCTTCATATTATAGTAGACTCTATCATCCATAGAAAATTTTCAATCATTTTATCATAGCGCGATAAAGGAAGGGTAAAGAAGCCTACAGCCTGTTTGAGAAAATAGGAAGATTAGTTAACGTGAGTGAAACCAACTGATTCCATCTAATCATGGCATTTTTATGGCCAGCTTCTTTGAATCAAGTCCGATATTAACATGCCTTTAAGTGAAATAAAGTTCGTTAATTAAGAAACTCAGACACTAACGATATACTAGTGTTTAAATAACAAACCTCAATATCATCATTGAGAACATTTCAGAAATTAACAACAGGTTTGTTAGATAATCATAGATCTGATTAATGTCAAATTTCCCAAATTATCAGTTAGCTAGTCTATGAAATCCTTCAATTGGAGAGGTAAAATATTGTGTAGTGCTAGGATCAACAGAAGTGACGCCATATGGATTCATAATTATAAGGGAATAGACCACAGCAATATCCTACATTTTTTTTTATCTATCAAGGGGCCTTTAACATACACAACAAAAGCACACAAAGCCTTGGTTTATTGTCTCATTTGAGAGAACACTTTTTACATGTCAGCCTTGATAAACTTCAGACAAAATGACTACGGTACATATATATTTTCAGACACATTATCTTCTGTACAGTAATCTCTATGCCATTAGCACAAAAATTATGTAAAAAGCTTTTCTTCAAAGAATATATTGTGAATCAGGGGTTTCAGTTATTCCACTGTGTTTGATGACATCAATAATTTCAAAATGTGCTCAAATCGCATAATTTTATGATTACAGTTTTACTGTCTTATTGAAAATTCGAATGTTGCGAATTAATGCTATACTTATATTAGGAAGCCTCTTTACAATGCCTTTAAGAGATCATTTGGGACCATTGATATTCTTAGCAACAATTTGGAAAAACAACCAACGGTTACTACAGAGACAAACTATGTTAAATATTCAACAGACATGTAACATGTAATTGTAAAATCTGTTAATCTTACATCAATTTTCCCGCCGTCATCACAAGTGCACAAATCATCACAAATCATGTATATAGTTGGTAATGAAGCTGTATAAAACTGTATAGAAGTTGATAGATCTATTACCTACCGCTCGTTAAACACAATATATCTCCTATTTACACAGAAAATATCAATATCTAGCCAGACCTACTACATTTACTACTACATTGTTAATATGTTACTTGCCACATACCAGGATGATGGCATCACTGGAAAATAAGACAGATATTTTGTTATGTTTATCTGCCATTCATAAGGCGATATATTGGTCTATAAAAGCATTGGCCTAGGTCACAAGTATTAGATGTTCTAAGAGATACCTGACCAAAAAATAACTGGCCTAGGTCACAAGTATTAGATGTTCTAGGATGTAATTGACCAAACGAGTACTGCCCTAGGTTAAAAAAAAAATATTAAATGTTCTAGGGGATACTTGACCAAAGAAGCACTGGCCTAGGTCATTAGTTTTAAGAAGTCCAAGTCACAATAAATAAAAGCTCAGGTTTACTCAAATATATTCATAAAAATCATTAGTATTATATTATCAAATAAGAAATAAATGCTAGGTAACAATAAAAAAAATACTGGCCAATTCTAAACCAGCTGTTTTTTTAATCTGTTCTTTTCAAGCTAAATTCATTGATGCCAATATTATAGCATGTCACGGTACTGCTCCTCACATTCAAACTTTGACATCTCTAAGGAGTTGACATGAAAACAAAATCGACATTCTTTATTGGTATTTACGGAAACGACTGTCAGTGTTAATGAAAGAATCAGCTTTTTTTTAACGATTAGAATTTTCTGTAAATTGAACCACAAAACTGTGTTAATGACAGCAAAAACTTGAAGTTTCCTGAAGTACCAGGAATCTAGCGAGTTCTGATTCAGAAAGAACATCACTAATGACACCAGTATTTCTCACTAATTATTCTATCTTTTCTTACAGAGAATCAGATTCTGGTAAAAACAGTTGAAGAAACCTAAATTAAGCAGCAACCACATAGCCTATTTGAAATTACAGGTTTCTTTTGCTTTTTCTTAAAATGTTTGTTTCCATCAATGACCTGTGAAATTAAATCTAGAGCAACTGCAACTCCAAACAGTGGCAGTGCCAGTGGGGAACACAAGAGGAAAATGCCCAAACCCAGTTTGCATTAATAATAGATGTTTTGGTATATACATATTTCTATTGGATATCCTGTATAAATTCCTATCATTGCCTTAACAAGTGGTTGCCTAGTAAGATACCACCACTTCCCTCATAAATTTTCAGTATATAACAAGGGTCGGTGTGTCAAATTGTAACAAAAATCTATCTTGTGCAAGTATTTAAAGTTTCAATAAAAAAACTGTGTCAGTTCAAAACTGCATGTGATTTGTCTTCAGAGGGTCCACATATTTATATATCAGAATGTAAGTTTTGTTATTTTTATGTTGATATATTGCTATATATAAACTTTATCATGTTAAAACTTGTATTTTACTTTATTCAATGGTAGACAAAAACCCAAATACTTTCTCTATATAACTTATCATTTGTCACCAACCCAAACAAGTTGTAACATTGCCAAATACCACAAAAACAGCCATTGAAAGCAGATTCTGAACAAATCTGGCAAGCCTGTCATACATACAGCAGGTTAGAACTAATCCCACTAACAACAATAGACTAAATCTTCTCATTCTACTCTATTTCTTTCTTCAATGACTTAGGTTGTTTATGGTCAAAAGAGAAACATATCAGTACAAAACTGCTCAGTGAATTGATATAAGCTTAAATACCCTAATTCAATTTGCATTCCCTTTCAACACTAGGGAGTTAACCTTTTATAGTATATCAAGTTCTTATTGTTAGATTATAAAAATATTACAGCGTTTTGACTATATACCAATATATTATTAGTCAATGATAATATATTTCTCAATAACATTTTTAGGATGTTCAATAGGACCATGTTAGTGGTGTAGGACTTTATTGTGAACCATGTAAAATAAAGAGTTTATCATTTGGTCAAACCAATCAGAACAATATGAGATGATATATCAATGAATATAAAGGAATCTCTGTAGATATACTAACCAAATCTCATATTGATTTTACTGATAACCATATTTTAATGAGTCTGAAGTCTTATATATAAAAAAAAAACCATTTCAAGATGAAAACAAAAGACCATCAACTGATAGAAAAAAATATAACAATAGACAAAAAGAAATTTTTATCACTCATTTTTTTCCTCCAGTAAACAATTGAAAAACGATTAAAATATCTAAAACTTTTACAAATTAGACAAGGACATAACAGTTTCGCAAACTTCTCTTAAAAAAATAGAGAATGTATTTAGAAATGGCAGACAGACAGAAACAATAAAAACCGGACCAGAATGAACGGAATTCAATAATATATTTTATTCCTCTTAATTTTCAATACCAAAACAATGTTCCTATTTAAATAAATCTTCAGAAACAAAAGTCTGTCATAAATTTATCAACAAAACAATAAAATCTTATGTTATTTTTTACTTCTGTCATTTTTCTAACACATTAAAAGGCTCAAACTTGACTGACAAAATGCAACTTAAAACTTTACAATTTCCAAAGAATGAAAGAAGCAACCTAAATAATTCTGCCTGTTTATTTCTGAACTTTTAAAACCCTCTGACATTAAAACATATCAAATTATCAACCAAGACAATTTAACTTTGACGATCCAGAAGCGATATCGAAATTCTGCATCATTTATGACAATTCCAGACAAAAGAACTGGTATCCAATAGCAACACTGAATGATCAAATTTTCTTTCAACAGGAAGTTTGTCTGGTAAAATATCAAATTAAAACAAATCTAACGTAAATACTGATAAGATTTAAACATTAACTTACTGCTAGTGTCCTGTTTTGGCAGGTTACTAGGGGACGTGGCCCAATTTACCTTCATCTCCTGAAAATATAAAGAAAAAAACATTTAGAAATTTGAAAAAATTTGGGATTAAAACAATTTTCTACTTTTCGAGAATTTGTAATTATACAAGAACCCATGAAAGTAGATTAATTAAAAACAAAGAGTGATTGAAAAATGAAATGAATGGAGTTTTACATCCTACTTTACTACTACTGTTAATGTAACAGCGTAACTTTGAAATTTGAAAAGCACAAATTAATCCTGTCTAACAATTATAGAAAGTTCTGTTAGAAATTTTCTCAGTATTGTTATGTTTTATACAGTTCTATTTAGTCTGAATATTGCTATATTATATAATAGAAATAGTGTTGAATATATATATAGAATGTTTTTAATGTGGGAACCTCTAAATGTATTGTAAGCTATAAAATACAATGTCCTATGAACAAACTAAACTGGCACTATAACACTATAACCCTATTTCAGGAAGATAGGACCTGTAAGGAACATGGAAACCTGTACAAGTGGTAAACTATTATAGAATGAGATCTAGTTATTCTCAAATTATTTATGTCCTAGTAAATTTGTATCTTGAGCCTATTTCACCAAAACTTAACTTATTATGATTTTAGTGTTCTAATGGTCAGATTGGTCAATCACTAAAATTAAGTATTTATTAACCAATCAGGTTACTGTATTCTTAAAATCTTGATTATATCTTTGTTAAAATTTTGTGAAACAGGTTCCAGCTACCAGCTAACTGGACTTGTACTTTAAGCTGTGAAGTGAGGAAGAACAATATCATTCACCTAGTAGTAATAGAAGGTGAGAAACAGAGAAGCGTGTGACAGTTGTAAGTGTTGAACAATGTTAGGAGAAATAAAGCGATATACATATTAAATAATACATGATATTAGAACAATCAGATCAATGATAAAAACAAGCCTGATCTTTCCTGTCTTCATGATACATTTCTTTCAAATAGTTTTTACTGGAACATAAACATTGTAACATTGATCTGTAGTAGATGATCAAATAATCTACAAGTTTTATATCAAACAAAACACTGTTTATGCTTTCATATTATCACTACTTGATCAAATCCCTTTTTACCATTTATACACCATATTGATTCTAAAAATACTATCTAAGTCCAATATTATCTTTTCTATGTGCTAAAATTGTTCTTCAGTTAAAGTGACATGAACAAGTATTTTATTATTTAGTGAGAAATTAAATCATTATTTACAGATAAACCTATTATTTTCATTCATGGTTTAAATTTATTATTTATCATATATTTAGTATTTATCTACATTTGCCTTATTTCATTTAAAAACATCAATATATACAATTTAGACTGCACCATGGTTTAAATATTTGTGTGCCCTTTTGGAGCATCCACATGCCCATGCACAGTTAAATATAAAAGCTATAAATACATAATTTGTTGCTTTATTATAAGGACTAACTTCTAAATTCTAAACATATCCACATGTTCATTCAAAACCTCTTCTAAATTAAAAAGAGGAATTACAATTTTGATCCATCCAGAGGTTTCTGCATCTTTAAGGTCAATGGGGTTAAAATATGAAATTGTCGAACCAGTCACATTTGTATATAGCGTATATACACCTTCAGTTCACCTTGAGGTTACCAACATTCAAATTTAAAACATCCAAATCTTGACAATATCAGCTTAAAAAGCCAATAAAAAAATAAATTAAAATTGACAAAGTTTTTTGTACCCCTCAAACCAGAAAATGTCAGTTAAAATGACATAACCCAGGAAAAAAAACGTTTATATTGATCAGGTTTCGAAACGCGTTTGATACGAAACCAGCGAAAACTTTGATGGTTATTTGATCGCAGACTCAATATCAACGTTTCACATAGACAGGATATTACTCTCTCAAAAGGAGCGAGCGCAACGCGGAGATGGACGAATATCAATAATAATAGACCATCAATATTATCTCATGATCTAATGTAAATATTGTCGTGTTCCAATACTTTAAACGTCCCAGCTCTTAATTCAGTCCTCATTTACATTTCCTGTTGCAGCAGTCATATTAAACTGTTACTTTCATTTCCAATTTTCATCACTTTTTTACGTAAATATGAATAATTCTTATAGACAGAGCGTTATATATCACCATGGATACCAATAAGTGGTAAATAATAAATGAAATGGTTGAAGAATCTATTTATAGAATTTGAAAGCGTTACAGTCGACTTTTAAAATACAGTCTGGAATTATTCCCCGAAAAGAGAATTGAAATAATGGGTATGAAATAAAATGAATTGGAAAGAAAGAAATAATGGTAGTATATGTAAATGAATTATCGAGCTTTACAATAACTCGGAATTTAAACTTGTACTAGTTTACCTCAATGCGTGAAAATTGATCATTGCACTTGTTTACATTCAACCATCGTTCAACTTAACTGAACATCAAAGTTTCAAAACAATTATTGAAAGGTTGGTACAGACTCCAGAAGAAAAATGAAATGAATGGAGTTTTACATCCCTAGTCTTCTGGACCTAATGAGTTAATGAAGACCGGCATCACAATGAGGGAGTGACAGAAATTTTGCAGCATTAGCCTACTATTAAGATTTCAAACTGTTCAAGGATCTTTAACATACACAGCCTGTAACACACAGGGCCTCAGTTTATTGTTGAAAGGTAAAATGGCATGAATTAAATATGATCTCTTTATACAAACATGTGATGTGAAGTTCTCAAAAATAAATCATTTTTAAATCCATCTGCATATTTTATACGACAAATATTTTGAAATAAAACAAAAAATTGATTTTCATAAATGATCAATACAGCTAATTGAAAAGCACGAAAAGATGTTTGAATGTTTTTGAAAAGAAGTCAAAATTGTAAGAAGAGTTTGATATAGTGCTCAATGTCCAGAGAACCAAGTAACTCTTTCTCAATATCTTAAGCCCCTTATTTCGTGAAATTTCCCCCATACAATATTGTATTTCTTGAACAAATCAAATTTGGTTTATTTTCACAAACACATGACAAAATCTTTTCCCTTTTTTTTTAAAATTTTCATCAAATACTGTATAATAACCTTTTTTTAAAAATATAAACAGATTGAAAATCTTATGAAACAATCAGTTGTCAGCTTCCGAGCCTAAAATAATTCAATATTAAATTTAGATTGAAAACAAATCATTTCTAAATGAAATTTCCGAATAAATAAAGAAAGTTTGCGAGAGCGTGCTACAGAAGATTGGTAACATTTTCTCGTTGCTAATAATATCTGAAACTCACGTTCCGAAAGCTAGAGAGTATTGTTTCTTTTTGTTTGTAGCCAGGAACCTAATTCTAGAACAACTTCAACATTCACGTTTCCAATACAAATATTCTGACGACATGCTGATACAGGAAGTTGTGACCAATTGTTGATTAGAGGGCTGGTAAATACAACATCATAAACCCTAGTAAATTAGCCAAGGGAGGTAATTGAAGGAAGCTTGATCAATTAGAAACATGGCTCCAATTAAATTCACTCTCACATCGAACAAGCAGGAAATTAAATTAGGTGAAATTCTCAACCAGTCCCCCTTCATCAAGGTACTCCTGTAATTTTCCAGTTCATTTGTTAGCGGAGGTTTTGGCTTAAGAGTCTTGAGCATCAAATACCATTTTATTATGCCTTATTTAGAAAGTATAAAACGAAAACCATTTTTATTTTTCCTAAATCAATTTCTTGGGGGAAAAAATAAGAAGAAACTTGACAGAACATATTGTAATCACTATAAGAACTACACTGAATTGGGATTAAATGTTGTGTCTTCATTAATAGATTGGTTTGATTAGGGAGTAAATGTTGTAGCTTGTACTAATGACCAAGTTACGAAAGCACAGGCGGTAAAAATTATAAGTTTTAATTTGAACAAACTAATTTATTAATGCTAATTAAATGTTGGTTGTGTACTAATTAGTGTCGATAATCTGAAATCAGCACAACAGAAAATCCCTAGCCTTGGATGTCTATGTCACAAACAAAATAAAAAAGAAGATGTTTTAGTCCAATTAAGAATACAAGTTAGACATGACCGGCAAACACAAACATTCAATCTACAGCCTTGATATTCAAGACATGCTGAATTTACGTAATTATTTATTAAGTCGACACTCATATCTTTTAACATCCAGTCTTACGATCGATACCAACTTAATACGGCCGTAAAGAAGGAAATCTTGTCATGAAGTTTACGCAAAGGATTTTCAATATCATAGAATTAATAGGAGATAATACTGAAACGATGGAATTTACCAACTTTATAAAAGCTATTAAGAAGGGGTAGGATTTGATATTGGTGAGATAAAACCATTATCGCAGTGCTCAGCAGAAACAATTTACAACAGAAAACAATATCTAATAAAAACACAAGGTCAAGATGATTTTGATGATATTAAAACTCTTTTCCCAGTTTTTCTCCTTATTACATTCATTCCGATACAGCTTTATCTAGCATAACCCGATTAGCTTTATTAGTCATTTCTATCATTTTTACAGCAACTTGACAATTACCTTGATCCTATTAGAGTGAAATAATGCTTTATTTTAATATAGTCCAATTAAATCTCTAGAATTTTCTTAGGTCAACTTTTTATAATGCAGTTTAAAAAAAAAAATTCTTTTTAAAATTAGCATCATAACTTTAGTGAAATAAAGATTAGTTTTAATATTTGTAGTTTCCAGCTTTTTAAATTATGCAAATTTAAAAATAAAATATTTAAATTTTTGAATTATTTTTTTAATTTTCTTTTTACAATTTGCATAATAAGGTGAGATTGAAATATCACTTTATTTAAATATTATTAAATTAAATCCCTACAATTATTCCAATGGGTCACATGTTTATAATGCAAATTAACTTTTTTCATTTGGATTATTTCTAGAAACAAATTATCAAATATTGCATTTTTCTGAAGCTGTTATAAGCTTAAAAGGAATTTAGGTTGTAATATTGTTAACTATTGTTTATTTATCATTTATCTTAGGGAGTTCTAGATGTCACTGATTTACAATATATATACTATTTTTCTTTCCAAAACCAACAGAATCATCTAATTTGAAACAATCCAACTACCAACTACTACGAATACCAGCAACTACCTAGATTGCGATAAATCAGCATTTAATGGAAGCGAATGTTAACTTGTCATCTACCAACCTGTTTTCTATCATTATTGCTTTTCGTGCTTAATAAAGATTGCTGTATGTGAATTGAAACATTGCAAAAATTACAGGAAGGAGTAGTATATCCTATTATATAAATATTTTTAGAATCGGAGACATTTTTTGTATGTTCATTTTCATGTTTTCACAATTAGAGTTCAGGAATTTGGTTTAAAACTAGGATTGTCTGAAAGGATCAATTTTACTTGATGTCAAACTGA
Organism: Nipponacmea schrenckii; assembly: GCA_030562195.1. NCBI lineage: Eukaryota > Metazoa > Mollusca > Gastropoda > Lottiidae > Nipponacmea > Nipponacmea schrenckii. The sequence continues at coordinate 4,164,328 of JAUJPP010000006.1, forward strand.
AGTAATATATTTACAACATTCAAAAAATATCTTTTAGTTAATCAAAAAAAATAACTGTCCAACTCGATCGACCATCATAACCATCATCGTTCTTTTTTACTAGACATCAATAAATTAAGTTTGACACAAGTAAAAACATGTAGGTTTCCACAATTTTATTTTATCAATTATTTTCCCTTCAAGTCATTTATTCTGTCTGAAGTTTGACATGAACAGACAATTCGGATCAGATATTACAACTCAGGGGATTGGAGGTAACAAAAAATTCAGGTTTAATTTCAGTGTTTCGTCTCAAAAAATAGCCGTGGTGTTGGTAAACAGCACCTATTAGTGGTTTATTAGTTCCATAAAAAAAGTTGGAGGACAAATAACAAATGACATCAATTGCATGAAAATATTTAAAAATTCTATTCATCCTACACTTTTTTTATGATACAAAAATTACAGAAAATTACAGAAAATATAATAACTTTATACTGTTGCTGCATATTTAAGACTGAGCAAGTCCTGATGCAGTAAAGTCATTAGTAAAATAAAAGGAGATATTGTAAATTTTGACTGTTACTCATTTTATGATGCAGTAAATTCTAATAGATTTATAATTTTGAGAAATATATCTGGTTTATGTAAGACACAATTCTATCAATATTTTTGACAAGAGATCATTTTGTATACGTCGTATAATCAAATTATCAAAGACAAGTACTGTAGGTTGCCTGTCCCTGACGAATACTCTACTCGTTACATCCCCGGAATTAATTGCCAGTTGATTCCTGGGGGAACCTAACTTATCATAATCATCATCAGCTAGGTACGATTAGACTCATGATAATTATGCTCTTTCTACAATACAGCGCGTTATTTTTTCAATGTACGTCTAAATTTAATTAACTAGGTCCCCGTTGACCAGCACATGGTCGTATAACGAACAAGTAAATAAAATTAATTCTCAACCTAATTCAATTTACTGGCAGTTCTGCACGAAATTGGTAAAACACATTCCCCGGTTATTCCTGATCTCTCCAATTAGACCTTATAAAAAAACATCCAATTAGGTAAAATATGCAAATAAAGTCGAAATGGTGCGTCCATATTCGGGGGAAAATCTATTTTAATGTTGAATCTAGACTGATGAATGAGTTTTTCGAGGAGTTTTTATGTTTGTAGATGGTACGATAGACAAGAGAAGCTGGTATTAATTGGAACAAGTAGAAAATAAAAGTTAATTATTAGACAATCAGGAAATTTTTATTCCTCTTCCAACCTCGGCATTGATTATATATTAATTTTATCTCCATCATGGCCTGCAACTATTCAACAAGACTGACATTGTCAAGACAACAGGTCTGTTTCAATCACTGTCTGACTATAATATACATGCTAGTTTTTTTATGGGGAAAGCATATCCCTGTTTCAGAAAAATTGTAGCCACATAAGGTTAACAATTTTCAACTGTCAAGGGAGCTTTATCCCACACAGTCTGTTAAAGATATTAAAAGGGAGTGGTTCTCTGGTCAATACAATTTCTTTACAAACAACACAATTAACTTAAATGATTATCTTTTATTGAGCAATTTAATCCAAAGTCAATCAGAAAGTAATTAGTCCAAATCATTAATCAGCAAATAAAAACAGGAAAGCAAGATTGTCACAGAGCGGCATTAATCACAAGCAAAACAATAAAGACATTACTGGACAATAGAAGCTACTCTATTATGTTTCATTGATTATGTAGGGCTGGACGTTCCAATTGTTTATCTTTCATCTATATCGAGAATTAGCTTTAAATAACTTTGCTCAATGTGGAATTATTTTGTGGGAATTGTTGGTGTAATAAATAGCCAATACAGTCACAGACCAGAGATTTAATGGGTATATAATGGCCAATACCATGGTCCTAATAAACTTTAAGTTCATAACTCACTTCACATCTAGAGAATTTATAATATCTCATATGTAATTATAACTGATTCAATGCACAGAAGTAAAACTGAAAGTAGACCTCAAATGCATTAAAGAGAAATACCATCAAGTGTTTCAAAAAGGGTTAGAATATCCGCTTTCCACATGACACCCATTGCTACTATATAGGTTAATAACATTAATACAAAATCGAAAATAGAAGTTGTATATTCCTCAAAAGAGAAGAACTATCAGGTGTTTTAAATACAGTAAGTCTGTTCAGCTTTATATACAACACCCACCACTATAATGGTAAATAACATTAATACAGAAGTAATAGTTGTGTTGTTGTACTCCGTTGTGTAGTAGTACGCCTCAAAGTGTGTTTGAAAAAGAATAAGCATGGTTTATATGATATACTTTGAATAGAATCATACTGATAATATCTGATCAACCATCAACATTACTGAGATTTCTAGTAGTAATAAATTCCAATTGAAGGACAAATTATACAGTATCCTGTGTTGACAATGATATTATAGAGACTATTATAAGTTTTATACTGTTTACTATTAATTAACTTACAATATCACATTGATCACAGGCCATGGTAAAATAGAGGGTTTTGTAAATAGGCTGGAATTCATAAAACACACACTGATTTGTAATGTCCATTTAGACTTATGGTACCAAGGTCAGTCACGGTCATCAAAAGAAGATAATAAGATACACAGCCCATTGATTAAAATTCTGTCCATTGATTAAAATTCTGTCCATTGATTAAAATTCTGTCCATTGATTAAAATTTCAACATACTGACAAAGTGAAAAAGAGTTTAAAGTTTTCCATCAATAACAAAATTTCAGATCATGTGTATGTATCAATTGTGTTAGAATATTTTTCTACAAGGTTTGAAAAGCTATGTCAATTTCCAACCCTAGAATCATGATCTATTTCTTGTTTTTTTATTTTTCTTGCAATATTCAAAAATATTTCTATCAAATATATTGTTTGGGAATCACTTCATATTTGTTAATTAATAAAAAATCATGATGTGATGTGGTTATTGTTATAGAATATTGGTTGTACGACACTTTGAAGTATCCTTTGAAATAAAAAGTTCTTACAAATGAAAACAACCACTGCAAGGCAAAATGATAGTTATATGGGAATAAAATTTCCATAAAAAGAAATGAAAAAAAAGAAAGGCGTTTTTAGTCCAACTCTTCTGCACATAATCTTCTAATGAAGACGCAATGCAGGGTGAAATTTTGGCACAAGCCAACTCTTTTTGTGACTTCCATCGACTAACAAGGGATCTTTAATGAATACAGTTTATAGCATGTGAAGTCTTGGTTTATTGTCCCATCCGAATAACTGGACGCTTTTTCCATGTCAGCCCCTCAATAAAATGGGGAAATACAGATACTTTCAAAGACAAACCTTTTTCTGATATGATTTTGAGCCTGTAGGCCTACAATCTGATGTGGGACAGTATTATTCCAGATAAATTCAAACACTGGTGGCAATTAAAATTTCACTGGTATCTATATGCTTCAAAAATATTTTATAATCCAGTGAGAAAGGTCAAATTGAAATGAATGGAGTTCTAAATCATCTGTTCTGTACCTTATGGGCAAATGAAGTCAAAGAGAAAGGTCAAATGCTGTAAGTTTATAGCATTTTTATCAAGCATTCTTTCTAGAATGCATATTTCTGAATAATTTTATTGAAAGTAAGTTTTTATAAAAGATTTTTAAATCAAAAACTAAGCTGGATATTTAATCAATCCCACACCAACAAAAGATCTAATTGCGAATAGTGCATGTACGTGGAAAAAAAAACACAATTAAATTTTCAATAAATTATCAATTTTATAGGAGAATAAATAGAGAGAGGAAAAACACATGAATTGAAGAGAAAAGAGAGAAAGTAAAGAATAGAAAATCTATAGTGTTATTGAAGATATTAAATAGAGAATACAAGATGGTAATAGAATTTATTATCAGAATGAAATAGAGAATTAGTCATGGAATTATTCCACTCCCATCAACCAATACTGAAACTAATATTGAACAGAAGACATCAGTCTAATTCACAAAACTGTGCAGAATAATAGTCAGCAAAGATAACCAAACTCTTGCTTTAAAATAAACAGTATTCCAGGAACCCATGGCAAAAGGTTTCCAAAACAATCCTCTGGTGTTGGTAAAATGAACAGTATTCCAGGAAATGAAATCAAATTGGCACCTTCTGGGTTAATGAAGACCGTAGTATTCCAAAAACCCTTGGCACAATTTCATGCAAAAAGCTGTAAAGAATGATGGCTTTCAGATCAATCCTCCGATGTTGCTTTCAAAATGACAATATTCCAATATTACATTTAAATATAGTGTAATGTTATTTCTACAAATCTGTTTTTTTTTTAAAGTTAAGTTGTCAAGAATAAGGCCTCAGAAAGAAAGCTCTATAGCAATATATATAAAATACTTCAGTAACAATCTCAAAATCAAGTATTAAAGCTGAATTGATAATGATGATACAAGCAATTTAACAGTTTAACAGAACATATATAAAACAGTTGGTTTATAACAATATCAACTATTATCACAGCATTGTTAAACTTGATTTAATTATTTATAATATCAATGATTCAATTACATATAATATCAATGGAACTTGTGATAAATTGATTTTAATTAAATATTTCCAGCAAAGTTTTTATTTTGGCTATCAGTAAATGAATTTTAGCAGTATAGACAATTATTTTTACTGAAATTTGACAAGTAGAGATCTTTGTCCTTACTCCATTTGACAAGGGAAGTCGTTTATAGTCAAATAATCAATGACACAACTAAACGCTTATCGCAAGAAATGACTAACCTAACTTCTAGGACTGATGTAGTCGTTATCAAAGAGTAATCATCGTTACAAGAAGATCGTTAAGAATTTGCATAAAGTGCAGTAGAGATGTTAGAAAATGGAGCAATGTGGCTTTTATCAACTTCTTGATCAATGTCATCAAGATTACAACTTTTTGTTCCAACTGTAATTTCCACCAGTAAATTGAATAAATACAAACTGTAGAAATGTAGAATACTATAGAATGAATGTAGAATACTATAGAATGAATGTAGAACTATAGAATACTATAGAATGAATGTAGAATACTATAGAATGAATGTAGAATACTATAGAATGAATGTAGAACTATAGAATACTATAGAATGAATGTAGAATACTATAGAACGAATGTAGAATACTATAGCATGAATGTAGAATACTATAGAATGAATGTAGAATACTATAGCATGAATGTAGAATACTATAGAATGTATGTAGAATACTATAGAATGCATGTAGATAGAATACTATATAACGCAATGTAGATTACTATAGAATGAATGTAGAACTATAGAATGAATGTAGAACTATAGAATACTATAGAATGAATGTAGAATACTAAAGCATGAATGTAGAATACTATAGCATGTATGTAGAATACTATAGAATGTATGTAGAATACTATAGAATGAATGTAGAACTATAGAATACTATAAAATGAATGTAGATTACTATAGAATGAATGTAGAACTATAGAATACTATAGAATGCATGTAGAACTATAGAATGAATGTAGAACTATAGAATGAATGTAGAACTATAGAATAATATAGAATGAATGTAGAACTATAGAATGAATGTAGAACTATAGAATACTATAGAATGGATGTAGAACTATAGAATACTATAGAATGGATGTAGAACTATAGAATACATGTAGAATGAATGTAGAACTATAGAATGAATGATGGAACTATAGAATGAATGTAGGCCAAGATCATATCACCATGGTGAAATGAACCTAGATCTGACCCTTTTAATATTTACAAGAAATCCTGGCCCATTCCTTCTCTATTACAATACACTTAGAACATATCCTGCTTAGAAAGCCATATCATATTCTCTGAAATTACACTTAATGTATACATGACTTCAGTGAGTTTGTTTTCAGTACATATTTCATCCTTTTCTGATGAAATTTATCCATATTTGAACTCATCCTTTCTCTAAAATGATTCAACTAAACAACAGAAACAGTAAACAACACTAACAAAAGGCATTATATCAACCTAGTCAATATGTAAGTTAGAAATTAACCAACATACCCCATATTGAAAGAAATTCCATTAAAGAAGGTTTAAATGGAAACTTGATAAATGATTAACGATCAACTTCATATTTCAATCTTAAGATATCAAAATATAAAAAAAACCATCGTTTCGTTTCAGAACTACCAAATCGTGCCTTTTAGTAAGAAAATATAACTTCAAGAAAGGTTTATTTCTGAAGAAACGTCGATATTAAATGGTCGTTTTTCTTTTGTAGGCAAGCTTTAATGATAGTAATAAAACAGAGTAAGGAGATTTGGAAGCAGTGACTTCACCTAGATAAATCAGTAGTTATTTAATCTCACAGCAATTCCACAAATCTCGAATGAAAACAAGAGATGAATGGTCCTCAATAGAGAAGTTTAATATAGTTTCCACAGAGGTCAATCTCCTTATATGGCATGATAACAGCCTGATGTTTATTTGACGTTATTTTCAATCCACCTGTTTTTCTCATTCTACAAGCTTTTATTATGTACCGTTAATTTCATTGAAGATACTGATTGGATATATATATCTACTGGTATGCAGGGTTTCTGATATAGTTTAATTTACCAGTCAAGTATCATTCTATCATTTCGAGCAATGAGCATGTTTTTATTACAGGGCTGCTGATTAAGCTATTTTACCAGCCATGTATGATTTGCCTATAAGATATTGCAAGTCTTATTTCTGGTAATAAGCTGATTTCTACAGGGCGGCCGATTAAGCTCTTTCACCAGCCATGTACAATTCAACTATATACTATCGCTTTGAACTGAGCTCTATTTGTCAATCAAGCCTCTAGACTGTTGATTTGGCTGTTAACACCAGCATCTAGTTCTGGACAAACAATAGACAATAGAAAATCACCAATAAAACAAGTGTACTTGCAGAATTAGCATATTCTTTATTGAATGTGACTTATACTTATTTATATGCTTCCTGACAGTCTTTCAAATACAGAACAACGATGTATGAAGTTAATTGCAGCCATGTTATCTCTCAATGTACTCGTGTAAGAGTAATCATTCCAGTAAGCCTGGTTGTAGAAAGTCAAAAGAGCCTTATTTTTAACAGGGATTCAACATAAAATAAAAAGTTTACTGGACATAGTAATAGCTAGTATAAGCTAGTATAATCTAATTGGTTTGAAGACCTTAGAATGTGCTTTATAAGAATGCATCTTATTACAGCCACCCGATACCTGACATATAATATGTTATTTAACTTTCTGTACGGATCTAAGTGAAAAGTTAACTGGATATATAAGAGTCAGTAATAGTAGACCAGTTGAAGTCTAACCAGCCTGAAGGTCTAATTATCTTTCAGATCATCTACAGCTGTTTGGATAATGACAGAACAATTGACATCATTGTCACTTCATCAGACACTGTCTAATGACAAGACGACCATCTTACTGCTTTCTATAATTATAAACCCTTGTCTCAGGCCACTCAGTCGACACAGTTTTATCATTGGGTTCACACACTCTGGTCTTAGTAGGTGTCAGCACCTTATGCTAATGAAGACGCACATGCAGTGTGCTATGAAGGCAATTTTGCCATGACTGGTGCATTAGCTTGCTAGCACACGGGGCCTTGTTTTATTGTCCCATCCGAACGACTAGCCACCTTTTCGATGTCAGTCCCTCCTGCTTCACTGACAAGGGGATACCGGGCTGAATAATCTGTTGGTTAATCTCGACCTTTGCCAGGATCGAACCTGGGATCCTCAGGTTAGCGAGCAGTCTAACCGACTGAGCCACACGGCTCCCCACTTGTAGCTGTAGTCAAGAATATATAATACCATTTATATTTTTATAATAAAGCTTGTGCACTTTGAGCCAGCGTCTGGGATTGGAAAGAGGGTTTGCTTGTAGGGCAGGTCCTTTTCTTTGTCATCATGAAAACAAAATCTTAAAATACCTCCTGAACCTCTGACATTGACAATATTGACTTTTGACATAGCCTTGAAGCCGTACTCCTCCATCAGCTGTATTTACATCCTGTCTTTAATCAAGGGAGGTAATTGGTCAGTATGTGTAAAAGCCACGATAATTGCTTAGTCAAAGATGTTTAATGAGCTAGAAGAATCAATTGCTTGTAATATTTTCACGTATCTCTGTATGTCAATACAGCTAGTCAAGCTACAAGAATCCTAACAAAGCCTTTACTACTTAAGAAAACTTTCTGGTATTATTCATAACCTATTTGATTTAGAATCTATGTTTAGAGGCCTTTTTAGTATTTGTATTTAGATGCCTCATCTAGAATTTGTATTTAGGCCTTTCTAGAATTTTGTATTTAGGCCTTTCTAGAATTTGTATTTAGGCCTTTCTAGGATTTGTATTTAGACCTTTGTAGAATTTTGTATTTAGGCCTTTGTAGAATTTTGTATTTAGAGGCCTATTTAGAATTTGTATTTAGAATTTGTATTCTTTCTAGGATTTGTATTTAGATGCTTTTCTAGTTAATCATTCTGAAATTTTGAAATCTCTCCAAATTAAACCATATGATTTCAAATAATTTCCTTCATGCAACAAAACAAAAAAAAAACAAACAATTAAAAAACTTTGAAATTATTATAAGATTCTGAAAGCAGTCCTAAAGTTCATTTTAGTTACTGACGTTTATCAGTATAACAATGAACTTCAACAATTCTATTGACCAATCACCAAGACAATATATAGCCATTTAATTATCACGATTTTTTCTTTCCTTTCATGGCGGAACCAACTAATCTCGCCAGGCATTCATTGTAGAAGATGGTCTTCCTATTGCCAATCACGTTTGTCAGTCTGGGATCCGTCCAAATTGTCTGGAAGACGACTCAAATTAGCTGCGGTTTGTCTTCTGGTCAATGAACATTAGCCGACAATTGATAAGTATACTAGAATCAAATTAAACTTAAAGTCAAGTCCCACATAAACCAAGTACTAACAATACAAACAGCAAAATAAACTTAACATCCAAAATAACAATTTGGTAAATAAAAAAAAGTAATGCATCAAGTATATATAAATCAAGTAACAATTGCAAACCTTAAACCTCACTCCCAATAAAACAGTGTATAATATATGAGTTACAGCAGATGAACTATGCGTAAGAGGAAGTGTATATATTATAAATGTAAAGGAAATATTTATTTGAACACGAGGTATATATAGAATAACTAACGGAAGACTATATTACAAGTTAAATTTGAGTAAAACTAAAAGTTTACAAACATAAAATGATATCAAATCAGACGATAACTGTCAAATACAAGATTTTAAAATAATTCACTGGAAACATTACACTTGTAACTTTCAAAATGATATCAACATCAGATATTCCTGAAAGAAACTTCGAGGACAAACGTCAATAACAACAAGATCTTTAAATACTACATTGGAAACATAACACTCATTACAATTAAATTCACTATGATAAACTCAACAATCAACTTTGAAGCTCCATATCTATCTGGGAATACAACTTTGAAGCTCCATATCTATATGGGAATACAACTTTGAAGCTCCATATCTATCTGGGAATACAACTTTGAAGCTTCATATCTATCTGGGAATACAACTTTGAAGCTTCCATATCTATCTGGGAATACAACTTTGAAGCTCCATATCTATCTGGGAATACACTTTAAGCTCTACTATCTGGGAATACAAACTTTGAAGCTTCATATCTATCTGGGAATACAACTTTGAAGCTCCATATCTATATGGGAATACAACTTTGAAGCTTCATATCTATCTGGGAATACAACTTTGAAGCTTCATATCTATATGGTAATATCAACTTTAATCTATATATAATTACTTTAAAGATTATCTTCTGAATACATTTAACTTCATGTCTATTGGTAAACTTTGTCCTAAATGGTTAACTAAGCTCTTATTATCTGTACATGAATACTGTTAGCTCATATTATAATTTTTTTTAAACTTGATATCAAGTTATATTTATTATTAAGTTACAGAATATTAGTCTAGTACTGTAATGCTCTAACAACCTTAAAAACTATTTGTATGAATGTACTCATATAGAGAGAATATTTTATAAAAGTATTGCTGTTTGCTTTGAATTTATATTATATGACCAAAAGTGAAATATCTAGTTTCTTTCGAATGTTATTTGGCAAGTAACTCTAGTAAAGTTACAATGTTCTATGAGTTAGCTTGTTTCATATGTATCAATTTTTTTTAAACTTAGAAAAATACTCAAGTTTATATATGTATTATTAAGTGTGAAGAATTTGAAGATTTGAGATTGACTGTAGCTCTAAGGAAGATCCCTGTAAAAAATGGCTGAGTTTGTTTGATATGTATCATTTGAGAAAGAAATTGTAAAAAATTGCTGAGTTTGTTTGACATGTATCATTTGAGAAAGAACGTGTAAATATGGCTGAGTTTGTTTGACATGTATCATTTGAGAAAGAACGTGTAAAAATTGCTGAGTTTGTTTGACATGTATCATTTGAGAAGAACGTGTAAAAATTGCTGAGTTTGTTTGACATGTATCATTTGAGAAGAACGTGTAAAAATTGCTGAGTTTGTTTGACATGTATCATTTGAGAAAGAACCTGTAAAAATTGCTGAGTTTGTTTGACATGTATCATTTGAGAAGAACATGTAAAAATTGCTGAGTTTGTTTGACATGTATCATTTGAGAAGAACGTGTAAAAAATGGCTGAGTTTGTTTGACATGTATCAGTTAGCTAGATCGATAAATGATGTAAGAAAATAACGGAGAGAAAACAGATCAATCAGGCTACACTGACTGAAAAGAAAAGTACAGTCACTTTCTAAATGGCTGCATTACTGTAATCTAGTTACCCAGCAGCATCCTCTTACAATTCATATCAAAAAACATCTAAAAATTTCATCCTACAGTTATACTTTCACGTCTGCTAAAAGCATGTTTGTACCAAACGACTTTTGATAATGACAGCAAAATTGTATCAGAATTATTCAAATATTCCTGGCAACAGATTCAGACGGAAGTGCTTAAATCCAAGCCAAGTTTCATGTCGCCATGAGTAACAATCAACATATTCATCAGAAAATTTTTACGTTCGTTTATCTTTAGAACTTATGAAAGAACACTGTCAATAAAAAGCTGACTTTGGATTTCAGTTAAGAGTTGAACCAAAAAAATAACTGCACACTAAAAGGGAAATGGAACTTTAAATTGACATCAGCTCTTCTCGTGTAGAGAGTTTAACTTGATAAGTGATAAGGGTTGCTTAGATTTAAGTTATCACAACTTTAACCAGCAACTAACCGATGTATTGACAAATAAAATATAAGAACGCAGAGATATTTTTACTCATCTTGTTAAAATAAAGAAATATAATAACCCAGTCCACACAATGCAATTGAAGATGGCCAGGAAGTATTTGTGATCAAGTTTTGAGACGAACTTTGACTGATACTATCTTGGCTAGACTCTGAAGGACTACATCCCTTATTCAATCTCAGAAATTAATTCACACACTGTGTGGAAGTCAAGCTGGCATTTAGTAACAGGATTAAGCAGATACAAGACAGAAGGTTAAATGATGGAAAGTGACAAAGTTTTTTTTTAAGGATTATGAAAGAGAAAATCCCCATCATAAAATTAAATTCAAGATTTGAAATTTGCTACCAGTGCTTCTATAGGATACTGTTAGATTCTCAGTAAAACGAGGATCATGTCAATATCTGTTAAGGAAACCCTGGAAACGAAATCCTCAAAAAGGTTTCTTTAATTTTCTCAATTTATAATCTGTCAAGAAACTGCTATAAATATATTTCTGACAGATATTAATGATGACAATTAACTATTTCTACAGCAGGGGGCGTCACTTTACACGGAAAACAACACGGAATTTAAAATGGATTGGAATAAAGAAAAATAAAACTTTTAATTGAACATTAATAGCAAAAGTTTGTCTTCAACATATTGTATGTTACTTCTTTTAAAAAGACTATAGCTTCTTGAGCAATTGCAACTCTCAATGAAGCATCAAGCCATCATAGAGGGTGTGATGGATATACTAGTGTTTCAGGTTGACAGTTGATAAATGAGACGACAGTTTTAATAAGTTGCCAGCGGTAAGGTTCACACTAATCTACATCTTAGGAGATGAAAAAAATGGTAGAATGCCTTTGAGGTGTTTACTAATTGCAGAAATTAGACACTTTTTAACAGTTTTTAAAGTCATGTCTTCCAGCTAGGACTTTATGAAATTATGTGTTTAGCAGCTTGGGTATTTTTAATATTATAATTGTTATTTGTGATCTGAGAATATTGAAGTAATTCTATGCCTAGAGACCAAGGCCACCATATCAGAAGAACCATTACACAGTCTAATGAGATGACATATTTCAAACTGAAAATTATTTTTTGCAAGTTGTTAAAATCTTGATAGTAAAATATTGGGCCAATTAGAATGATCCTACAGGCAGGAATAACATTCTGATGTTTTTAATTTCATTAGTAGACTTGAATCCCGACAGCATGGATACAGTTTCTGTTAAAAAAGTCATTTATTTGGGTGTATAAAGCCGGAACTCTAAATCTAAGCTTACAATATAACCAAGATAATTATATACAAAAACAGTAAATTTACAAAATAACTCTTTATATCATAAAATGAGTTTTACATCCTACTCTTCTTCAACTAATGAGCTCATGAAAACATCTGCAACACCATGCACTGAGCAATGAGGTGAATTCTGCCAAAACACTTCCTTCACATATAATATTGGAGGGACTTAAACTCATTAGTTTATTATTTGTCCCATCTGAACTATAGAAACTTTTTTTGTAAGTCAGCAAGGTAATAAGGTGATATCTAAATTTAGATTGTAATATTGCATGATAATCATCGTACAAGTCATTGAAACGGGAGATTATTTAAATTATTCATCCAGCACGGAGAAATTAACCTGTGTTTCAAGTAGCTTATATTTTTAATCAACTTCCTGGTAGCCTATTAGCACTTCCCTTTTAATCATTGCAATTTTCATTACAGAAAACCTTGTAGCTTGGTTTATATATGGTGGGCGAAAGAAATAAAATGATTTTTCAGTAGATAACTCCAGATCTAGTACAATAGATGTAGGGTAACACAGACTGTGTTGAAGAAGGAGGGGATATGAAAGATATTAAAGGAAATTCTTTAGAATGGACAAAATATTTACTGGGCCAATAGAAGTATATATTTATCAGATGGACAAAAGAATAGAATCTCTATATAACACTATATATCTATTAATCTAAGTGATTTTTAAATGATGAATTAAAAATTTAGCATTTCCAACATGGGTATTATAGCACAGCTTCCAGGCTAGAAATTCAGGGATTAGTGAAACAGGCAGGTGGATTAGATGGTGATGCCAATGGAGATCTAAAATCATTCACCCTAGAGTCAAACTGAAACTGGCATTGATGGATCTAAGAAATTTGAGGCACAATCCATTAGTAGAATCAATCCCTATTTTTTGGCATCATAATGGGAAGACAGGTGGTTCATGTGTCCATTGTCATCTGAATTCTATTAGCTTTCTGACAGAAAGTTTGTTTTGTTTGAGAGCCGTGGGTAATCTGTAATCAATCAGCTTGGAGCAACTGGCACTTCATTAAAATTTTTGTTGGTACTTGTGAAAGATTATATATTTAGAAATCAAGGTATAATAAATCAGAGCAAACAATTTATTTTTCTAACGAAACTGAAGGCATGTTGTTTTGAGATGACTAACAATGTGCCAACTACCTGAGTGATAGATTTCAAGCTCTGCTGGGTCCTGTCCATATTTACAACAACAAAAATCTCTCTGCCTACTTGTAACACATGTAATGGAATGGGATCTGCGTCCAGATTCACAAAAATATTACTATCAATTTTATAACAAGTATTTTAAGCTTCTTTCTCAATGTCCGGTTGTCGTAAAATCTTTTAAGGAACAGGGCACTGATCTTTAACAAGCATGGCAATCAGGACTAAAATTAATTCAGTTGTGGTCCATTTAAAAATTACTGCAGTAATACAAGACAACCTTCTAAAATTTTAACCCAGAATGAAGTAAGATCACCAACTCAAAGGACATATTACTCAAGGGTCCATAAAACAAAACAAAAGCAGAGCTATTGATCTTAATCATAGGATTAAAATGATTCTGTATAAAAAACACGATCACATCTGCCCTAATTCCAGGTCAATCTATTAACGTTAATAATTTATCAAATAATCGCCTTTAATATCTTCTTCAATACACATGAAAAACGTAGAAAAAAGCAATTTCAGATCGGTTAAAAACTCTTACAAGCTATCCATCATATAGGAAAGTTAATGACAATTTCGATAGGTTGGATGACAAATAGATGATAATGTTTCAAAATGTTATTAAAAATTAATAAAACTATAGAATAATCAAACTATTTATAATCCTATTTTCACCTGCTTCTGACAAGTAAGCTGTATATTATCAGGCAATATTGAAACTTGCTGTTTTCCATTCTACTTGTAGGTGTTGTTATTTATCAGGTGAGTTTGAGAGATACTTTCTAGACAAGCCTAATAAACACCTTATTGGACAAATGAAATAAACTGAATCAAGTTTTATGTCCAATGCTTCTGCACCTAATTGGTTAATGGAGACAGGTAATGCCATGCAGTGTGCAATGACATATCAGCATTAGTCTACTCCTTTTGTGATTTTATACTGTCTAATTCACTGAGCCACCACCACTGCTCCTTCACACCTTTATTGGATAGAGCCATCCTTTATACATGAAGGGCAACTGTCAAGATGTATTTTGCTTATGATACTATGCAATGGAGACTATTTGAAATCAGTATAGAAAACACTTTGTTGCTTATTGTCACATATCTATATATATATACTATTAAATGCCATTGAAGGATCACTTGTCACATATCTATATATATATATATATATACTATTAAATGCCATTCAAGGATCACTTGTCACATATCTTTTTATATACTATTAAATGCCATTCAAGGATCACTTGTCACATATCTATATATATATACTATTAAATGCCATTCAAGGATCACTTGTCACATATCTATATATATACTATTAAATGCCATTGAAGGATCACTTGTCACATATCTATATATATATACTATTAAATGCCATTCAAGGATCACTTGTCACATATCTATATATATATATACTATTAAATGCCATTCAAGGATCACTTGTCACATATCTATATATATACTATTAAATGCCATTCAAGGATCACTTGTCACATATCTATTTAAGACAATGAGGCCAATAAAAAAAAAGAGTGACAAAAACCTATTCTTTGACTTTGATCATGTAACAACCCCCGACAAGGAAGTGTTGTTTAATCAATTCCGTGATAGTAAACAATTAACACTACCATTTTAATTATTAATTAATCTATTTAGCTTCTTAACCTACAGGAAATAACTAGGATTTAAAAACATAACACATGCAATAAACCATTAACAACATTCTGCCTTTCAGTACGTTTTTTGTTTTTTTCTTTTCCCGTCTCTTTTAAGAATTCTAAGTCAAATTGGATTTTGAAAAGATTTCAAAAACTTTATGGAGCTTTGTGTGTCATGAAAATTTTCACAATGACAATTATAATGAAACTTCATCTAATACCTTGACAGCATAAATAAAATGAATGGAGTTTTACATCTGATTGGCTGAATTGGCTAGCTGAACTGTACATATAAAATCAATGTATTACAGTACTAGAATCTCCTGATCATCAGGTAAAAAAAAAAATCAATTTGAAGAAAAAGAGAATAAAGAAATAATGTTGTTTTTTTTTAAATTGTTACACAACAACCCAGTCAAGTCAATCAACAACAACAAAATCCACTTCAACTTGCTGTACCTTGACGAATAAATACTCAATAAATAGAGACTAAAATCAGTCTATCACAAAGTGAAAAAATTTTCTTGGTTTCCGAGGCAGTAGACTAAGTATCCCATTGTCTACAGTCAAGTCTAAAAATCAATTGATGTTGAAAAATCAAAAGAAGCAGGCTGGTACTGTTTATGTAATATTTTACTCAATGCACACTGCATGGTATTGTCTTCCTGCAATAGACTAATCTTTTATAGTTCCACCTTGTTATTGAATTAGGTTAGAGAAGCTGTGGTTAAGTCCTGGTAATATTTTACTCCATGCACACTGCATGGTATTGTCTTCCTGCAATAGACTAATCTTTTATAGTTCCACCTTGTTAATTAGGTTAGAGAAGCTGTGGTTAAGTCCTTGTTATATTTTACTCAATGCACACTGCAATATTGTCCTGCAAGACTTTTTATGCAACCTTAGTACTTGTTGTTGAAGAAGCATGTTAAGTTGTAATAACGTAACACACTTGCACACATTCCTGCCTTTTTATACTAATAGTACTTTAGTTAAGCATTGTAAGATGTAAAAGTAAACACTTAATTTAGTATTTGACATATCTGAATGTCAATTGTAAACAAATCAAGGCGCTGCAGACTTTCCTTGACATTCTCTTCATGCCTTGTTGTTATAAAGATTTGAAATTCTATTGATAACAAGAACAATACAACTTGACAACAGACATCTACACCTGCTCTTATGTCAGTATTACAGTAATCCAAGTTAACAATTAGGATATAATTAGTATCTATATTTAGAATGTCACCAAGACTTATTTTAAAGTTCCTTTAAAGGTACAGATTTAGTCTTTTTTGGGCCGGTAGATTTGGATCTAGAATGTATGTTGATAGTTTGCAGAAGTGCTAGTACTAACAGAAACTTGTATTTATAGCAACGTTTCATGAAATAACGAGTTGTCATTCGGATAATTCTGGACACACACATATGGTTGGTCAAATAAATGACGAACCAATCGCTTAAAATCTTTGAAAACAGTTTTATTAATGAGTTTACATCCTTAAAGTCCCCTTTTTTCAATGCTTGTATTTCCCATAAAATCATAACATAAAATAGAAATGTTTGATTTTCTTACAGAATATAAGTTGAATAATAAAACAGGTAAAACTCCTTGTACGGTTCCCCTTAATCCATATTTAATTTATATACATTAAGTACTTAGGTAAACACTTGAAAGAACCTGTTATTTGAAATCCGAACAATAAGAAACATTAGAAGACAACTTGTAAAATCATAGAACTGGAAAATAAACTACGACTTGAAGCATGTTTTAAAGAAATCAAAGAATTTTACATCCTAATTTTCTGTTTCTAATAATAATAGAGCACTAATAACATCAAAGATAAAATTCATAACTTGAATTTTCAGAGACATTGTTTTTAACACAAGATTGGCCTAACACTAACCTACAGTTTATAATCAAACTAAAACGGTTACCAAGTAAGGTCTTTATAGTATTTTCTATCAGATATTTAACAAACTGCAGGATCTCAAATTTAAACTATTTTTGGGAAATATGAAATTATTTTGGAAGTATCTTTTGAAATCTATATCAAGTACCGTTTTCCAGTTCTGTTTTTTCAAATCATTGCAGCGTTTTATATCCATCTCTTCTACACCTTACTGGCTAATAAAGATTGGCAAAGCCATGCAGGTTGCAAAGAGAAATTTTGCCAGGACAGCAGCATTAGCCTACCCTCTTTGCTATTTCCAACTGTCAAGGGATCTTTTCTAAAGCAAATTTAAAAAATGCAAAAACAAGATTAAAACATATAACATACTTTAACTAACCTACACCAGGATACAACACACAGAAAGAATCTAATAAGTTGACAAATCCAAGTTTTCTGTAAGTGAATAAATCAAATTTAAACTGAAAAGAAGCAATGACATGACATGACATAGAAATGATATTCCATTGTAAATCTGTAAATTTAGGACTTCAGCCCACTCGCAATGATCGGAATAAATACACCATCTTAATTAGATTTATTCTATTTATAGTCACCCCTCACGCCCCCGCTACCTTATAAATATAACTTAAAAACAACGTTCAATAAATTATTTCAAGTATTTAGTCATAATATTGCTTAGGCGTCAAATTTATTGATAAAAGTGTTTTAGACTTTAAGGTTCATGTCGATTTAAGTTCAAAAATATAACTTTTAAACTAAAAGAAGAGTGCCAATAAAATTCAGAAAATATTCCACTGAAATTATTTAAGATGTCACAGCTATATATGTTTCAGACTTTCATGATTGTAAGTCATACTGACTTTAGCTGAAAAATACACATCTTTCAATTGTTCTTAAGTCACGCTGAACTGGTATGTCCATAAATAGAAATTTGAAAATGACAAGGAATTTTAAATGACCATATTCAGTAACATATTGAGAAAGACCAGATGTATTTTCATGAATGTAAACTGGTTTGAACTTTCAACTTTGTGTAACAGAATAGTGAGCAAACTCCATGTTGACAAAGTTCTTTTATTTCAAAGATCAACTCCAAGAGATTTGGTCCAGTCCAGTTGTTAAAAAGGATCTCTAATTGAAATAAGTTGTTATCCTTGTAAAATCAAAGACAAGAGGTTTGGCTGAGGACCAGCTGATAATAGAAAGGATCCATATATTGTCAAGTTGATATTCTTGTAAACTCTATGTCAAGAAATTTGGCCAAGTACCATCTGGCAGAAAGGATCTTTAATTGTGAATCTATGTTGAAAAATAAGATGGTTTCTTTCTTTTCTCATTAATGAAAATCTACAGCCTGGTTGTTAAAAATGTTCAAGAAGAAGATGTAAAACTCGGCAGTATTTGTCTTTATAGATTGTTTGGCACGCTTTCTAAAAAACGTGATGTAACGTTTACAGTGATAAGAATCCTTTGACAAGATTTGCCGACAAATCTCCACGCTTATTCTGTCACTTGTAAACGATCTTTCACAGTGATTGTTTTAAAGCAGACATAAGTTAACGTGATCTTTGATCCGACAATATTGATTTGTTGCCGATTATTTCCAATGATTTGATTGGTTCACGATTAAAATTAATGTGATTGAATGGAATGATGTCTGAGTTTTATAAGCAGACTAAAATAATTCTTATGTTTTTGATATGAATTAATAAATTACATCTTTATTCTAGGGCTGAAATAAAAGTTATATTGAACTGTCTTCATTCAAAACTTAAGTGTAATTCACCAAAATATTAATAAGTGCTCTCCACCTCTTCTTTAACATTCTACTAATGTGTTTGAAAACTTGGCAACATTTATGGAGTCCACATATCTAATTAATAAAAACATGAGGTTACATTCATTAGTACAAATTAAATCATTTAGAATATAAGTATTCAAGCTTCTCTGACTAAAAAACTGCATCTTGCTTGACAACTTATAAACTAGGTATGTGATACAAGTAAATTACATTACACCCTTCTGCGTCTGGTTTGAAAAAACTCAGCATCCTTACTGACGGAACCACCGAGCCAGATAATCAAAACAAATTCAAATTAATCATTAGTTTGTATGCCATGTATTTAAAACTTCAAAATAATTGGACTCCAAATATTTTCTCAGAAGACTGAAAGTTTTTGTGATCGTTGATCAAATCAAAACAAATTGATTGCCGAGGGTTTTTGTATTATTGATCTTACATAATCAATTGAAAACTTCACATTTAAAATACATATTCTACTCAGAAATCACAAGTATGGAACTTTGAACTTGTAAAATCATTCTTATAATCACGAAGAGAAAATGGAGAAAACTGACATATATAAATTCCCCATTAGTCTACAAGCAAAATCCAAAAGTTGACAATATCGATGGATAATTGATGAATAGAATCCATCATAAAGTTTTTCATTTCTCCACTTTTCTGAACAGTGTTGTTCTTTCATCAAATAACATCATGGTATACTCTCACATATATCAACTGAGCTAAAACAGGCCTGAAAAGTAGGATTGGCCTGCTGAAAAGATGGTGACAACTATGACTGTCGGATTAAATGAAGACTAACAGACATTTGTTTTTGAAATTATGAGTTCTAAAAGAGATTTTCAAGATTTTTTAATCCTTGTATGAACTTAAGTTATAATGAAGGGGTTCAAATTAACACTTGCTCAGTTAGAGGCCAAGTGGGCTCCTGACATGGCTTTCTTAATTTGGACCCCTACAATGCTAGTTTCATTTTGCACCAATCCAACAATAACCTGTCTGAAATTCAGCAGTTATTACTATCAAATATCTGTATCTAACTGTAAAGATTGGATTTTTGTTTTTTTTAGTTCATGTTTTGAATCATCCTTGAAGTCGACAAGTTTCTTTAAACTCTTCTGCATCTTTTAGAACTGGTTTTGTTGTGAATCATCAATTTCTTTTGACAGTTCACAAAATAGCCGTGTTCCTGTCAATCAAGACTTCTTTACGTAACTGACTGAAGTTGAATTCCATTCTGGTATCAAGCATGTGGGATTCCAACACAAACTGTCCAAACTGAGTCAATACCGCCGTTCGATATTACCACAGACGTTATTCATTCATCAACAGAGACAATTCTTTGATCTAAACTCCACAACATCTCGATAAAATTCTTAATCGAATTGGCAAATATTGAAAATGTATAGATTTTCCTTTGAAATGGTCTTTTAAACCATGATATGAGTGATATATTTCATTATTTGATTAAAAATGGGACATTTGAACTGCATGTTGAATAATTAAGGAATAGATTAGGGACTGGAATAAACAAGATAAGACAATGGTTAATATCCACAGCTCCTTGGTATTAGGTGTGCTCTTTCTCATAGATCTGGCACTTAATCATAAACTAGGTTAATTGAAAAGCATGTGTACTATCCCATAGCAATTTAGCTCATATTTACTCATATCCAGGCAGGCTAGGTTGGTCTAATCTATAAAGCTGGTATTATATGAAAAACCTAACACACTCAGTTGGCTATATATGAAAACCTAACACGCGATCAGATGGCTATATATGAAAAACCTAACAAGCCTAGATGGCTATATCTGAAAAACCTATTAAAGCTAACTTATCCTTATCTAAAAAAATCTAACAAGCTAAGTTATATATAAAAAACCTAAGTAAACTCCTTCTGAAAGGCATTTTTTATGCAATATCAAGGCAAGTTGTCTATAAATGACTATCTGATTGAAAGTAGCTCTCGAGTTACGTGGGTAAAGAACTTTCCGTGTATCGTAGACAAGGAATAAAAAAATTATTACTTTCCAATTTGAAACCATCAATGGTTCAACTATTGAAATAATAAGTATATTATAGGGATAAAAGTAACAATTGCTTGTTGATAGGGGATGAATGGAGAGAAAATGATGCCATTATTACTATAAGTACACAGTTTGATAGGTGATTAACAGCGGCTAAAGTCAACTTGACACAGACAGCGCTTATTAAACATCGAGGAACGAAATAACCGGTGGACAGAAAGAGACTGGGAGGATCAACGACAGCTGACCAATTTGTTTGTTATAGAAGGTTATTTGTGGCCATTATGATCTAATATCTATTAAAGGTATACGTTAATTTACTGATAAATCTGTGATAACTTCATCATATAATCTAATTTTCTATTTCAAAAGTAGTAAAACAATTGGAATAAAGAGGGGGAACAAGTGCTTGGACTGGGGAATGTTTTTGATGTTTTTTTTTTTAATTTTAAGCAGTCATTTCCACATAGATGTTTTTATTGTTAATCATTCAAATAATAATAATACCACTGAATAAGGGAAGACTGGATCCCTGATATCAAAGTGATAGACTTTTTAAATATAAAGTAACAGACCCATTCACAAGTTTAACATACAGGTAACCTTATGAGTAAATTATACCTTAAAAGCCTTAACTAAGTCTAGAAAGAGATGAAAAGACATCTTTTCCATATACTTTTACCATCAAATTAAAGCCAGTCCAATTCTATTCTATTACCAATTTTCTAATTTAAACCAATCATAGATAACCTAGATTTTATATTCATTCAATCTGAAATCTGGACCTAATTTGGCTGCTCTAGTTCTATCTGAGTCTTGATAATCAGATGTATCATTGTCCGCATTCAACTATTAAGACTTGAACAACAAGACATATATCTCATCATATCTATCCTTCATAATTCTGATTTTTCACGGGAGGATTTCAAAGCAATTCTATCCCCCGTGCGATATTAAAATTCAACGCAAAAGAAATCCAGGTTGTCTCATTTCTATTGGAGAGAGGCGTAAACATCGAATTAATATCACACAATTTTCGACCACTCTGTCTATATGGAAATTCTAGAAGCTCTAGAGAGTACACAATAAAAATACAAATATATAGCTATTATGATCTTTACATTCCTATTTTCATAAATTGACAAATTGTGTGAACTCTGTCAAACTGAATTCCACAATCCATTAATCTAACTTTTATATATTTGTCATGGAACCGAAATCTATTATATCAAGAGTCTTTTCATCTTTTCAACTTAATTTTTATGAAATTTAGGATTCCATTTTTCTGATTTTTTTTTCAAATGTAGATTTATTATCCAATCAGATCACTGTATTTCATCTGAAATCAACCGAGGAGAAAGTTTTTTGAAATAAGATCCCTACAACATGAAAACGGAAATTGCACTAGATTTTGACCTCCAAAAAACGCATATTAATTTATCAAGGCACCGTAGAGTGGGGGATGAAATACTCACTTTACTCAATATCCTCATTTCTCCTACACTGAACATTCCTTCATACAGTAAATTTAATCAATATAATAGGAGAGCAAAAAGAACTCAGAAGTAGGTAATTAGTAAAAAGGTTCGTTATGAAGCAAATTAATTACATTAGAAACCCATATTGTTGTATTGTCCTAGATAAATGCCATATTGTTTTCTGGCTGTGTTTTTGATGTGTTTTATTAGATTGGATTTGGTATTTGTACCAGTGAAATGGTAAAATCATTCCTACTCTACCCATTATCCTAATTATTTTGGTAGGATTGAAGAGACAGATATGTACATTAAGAGTTATTGATACTGCTCTGTTTGAATGATAGATCTCTTGGGAATCTTCTGGCCAAATGTTAGAGGTTTCTATTGCAGGGATGCTGATCTGAGAATTTTACTAGTCATGTTTGGTAAAAGATTCTAGCAAGCCCCTATATAGTAGCAGTGGATGTCACATGCAGAGCAGATCATACTTACTCTATTTAAAACACCTGATAGTATATCTCTTTTGAGGAGTCTACTTCTCTACAATTACTCCTTATTTTGTATCAATTCACCATTCTAGTAGTTTGTAGAATACAGACCATGCTTGATCTTTTCACAGCACAAAGGAGTCAACTTTTCTACAACTTACTAACCAATATAATAGTGATAGGTGAGTGTTGTGTATACAACAGAACAGTTCCACTACCATACCGGTACAACTATTGCCCCAAATTGCGTGAAGATATTTGGTTTAAGGAATTGTTTTGTTCTTATTGATTTTTATTACAATATTGTTCCTGTGAGGTATTTGAATGATTAAACATGTTAAGCCATACAACAACTGAATGTCAAATTTTACTATGGTCAATTTGTAAAATAGGCTAAATTTTTCAAGGAAAATACTAATTTGTGAAACAAGGCAGTTTGATTTAATTTACCAACCCTGTTTTTTAAAAGAAGTAATTATTGTCCCTCTTGAATATCAAAATCTTTGACCTTTCCTAACTTTCACCTTACACGTGACTTTCTGTGCTGTTTTTTCTCCAAATCAAACGAACCCATTAATAGTGAGTGACCAATAGATAACTCAATCTTTGAATCCAGAAGTACCGAATTCCCTCGAGCACCCTCCATTCTAACTGATTCTTTTAACACCACAGCAAATTACTTCTAGAAAAAATCCAAGCGTTAAGACCTTTTGAGTTGATTTGATTATAGATATTGCCAATTATAGTAATAGTGTTTTTTATTATTAGGTCAACTGGTTTCAAGATTCGAGAGTAGAAATAGTACTAGTACTAATTTTATTGTAATATTGATCAAACAATAGCTTTAGTAACTGTTTTCAGAAACAACTTAAACAGAAATTGAAGTACCTTTGTCACTAAACAGAATGAAATGGTTTCATATCCATGACCATTTAGAGAAATGAAATGGAGTTTTATGTTCTATTTCTACTTTCCTGATAAGAACTAATGAAGCACCTTTAATTTTCCTTTAGAAGGAGGCAGGAAAATATAAAAAAAAAAAGTCTGTCAATAAATAAGATACTGAAGTAAAATTAAATTCTAAATTTTATGAAACCCAGTAAGATATCTGGATAATATGATTTTAGTGATTGACCAATCAGACTAAAATCATTTTTATTTCAGTTTATAAGAATAAGAGCAAACAACTGTTATAAGTATCCGAATAAGTATTAAAGTATACAGGGCATTTATTAGCTGATATACTAGAATATTACACGAGACTGAAAACAACTTCTACTAAAGCTTTTCAACAAAACCAGTTTCCATACTTATAGCCAAATACTAGAGTTTATTTAATCCTTATTAAAACTTTTCAGATTTGTTAGTTTAGTGGAGAGCAAGTTTTTTTCTATCCCTGTCTAGATCAAGACTAAGATGTAAAGACTGTAAAGTTTTCTCGCTTTGTCTTTTCAAGTTTTTTCTGATAAACGTAGATTTTATCTGAATATTTGATCGTGTCTGAGACAGTGTTGTGAATGTTTAGAATGGCCGAGTCTGGACGTAATAATTGAACAGTGAAAAGGCCGAGTACGAGGACGTTTTCAGGATAAAGATGACATTTCTCTTCTCTTCCTGTCATTTTTACCACATTAGTCATCGTGAAGGCAATATTGGGTTTAACATTCAGAATACAGATTATTCTGCCATTACATGAACATGTACCAGGTTTTAAAATATGCAATAAAGAAACACAAGATATATAGATATACTATTTAAAACATTTAAATAATAAATTCTCTGTATAACGTTGCCTGTATAAGCATGTGAAACATTTAGTTATTAAATATCAGAATTAGTATATCTATATATCTATGCTTCATGATAATATTTGATAAGCTGTCTGTATAAGCATGTGAAACATTTAGTTATTAAATATCAGAATTAGTATATCCATATATCTTGTGCTTCTGTACCTATGCCTATTTCTATGTCTTATAAACAATAATACTATAATACTGCCTATGAGGAATGAGTGGACCTTACTTGCTCTCAAAACTAGAATATTTATTGGTTATAAAAGTGGAAAGTACAGGTAATGGAAAACCTTCTTAAATACAGATCACTCTGACATGGATAGAAAATTTGTTAAGTTTAAATTACTCAGTATTTTCATTTCATTAAACACATCCTCAATGGTAAAACCAAACACTGGTCAAATTTATATTACTATATGGCAAAATATTAGCTTTGAGCCCCCCTTGACATTTCCCTATTGGCCTTACTCTGTCTTTCATTCCATGTTTCATAGAAATCAGATTTTCTCCCAGAAATCGCAAATACAGCCTAATATACAGACTAGATATAATTGACTTAAAGGACTAGAAACACTGAACATTCCTTGGGATATATTTTACATAAATGATCATTATTATTCATGATGTACTGGAAGTTGGCTCTCAAGGGAGGTAACTATTCACTACACTATTTCAATTTACATGACCTTTAAGTCAAGGTCAACTGTAATTATTCCTTGCTTAATGAAATATTCTATGTAAATTCTTTAATTAAGGATTCTCTGATGATAGCTCTATTAGAGAGAAGATTAATTCAAGGTTATGTTGAGATAACAGTTACAAGAATAACAATAGAGTTAATGGTAAATGAAAATGAAATGAATGGAGTTTACATCTTTTAATGGTAACTGTAATATTGTGTCTCAATTAGGAGGTTTCATATAAATGGATATTATTTTTATTCTACTGTAATATGAAACACTGAAGGCTTTATTGTGGTCTATATTGAAGGAGGGCTGTTAATAAAGATGGTCGTGTGAGCAGATTAACTGTAGATATGAAACAGGCTGAAGGTGGTTTATTGTGGTCCTATATTGAAGGAGGGCTGTTAATAAAGGTGGTCATGTGAGCAGGGTTAACTGTACTTTAATTTCCTTAAATATCCAACTCCTTTTTCTACATAAA
Organism: Nipponacmea schrenckii; assembly: GCA_030562195.1. NCBI lineage: Eukaryota > Metazoa > Mollusca > Gastropoda > Lottiidae > Nipponacmea > Nipponacmea schrenckii. Next base: position 4,190,486 of record JAUJPP010000006.1, read on the forward strand.
TCCATCAATATGAAATATTTAAAAGTTTAGTTAGAACTATATTAAACTATGTTATATAGCCTGATTACTCATATAGATATGTCTGTAGAGCCTTGATCAACGGAAGAAATCGCCTACTTTAGGTAATTCACAGTAATAAAATAAAAACGTATATATTATCAATCCTACAGACTCACAGATATAAATTGAATATTGACGAGGTCTCCATTGAATCTAACGACTGATTTACCTAGCTACAAACTTCCTCTTAGTGCAATAAAACTAATGTCCTTGACTACGGACAGAATTATGCGGTAATAACCTAAAACAGATTGGTATTGGATAGCTTAACCTTCACTACTTGGTAATAACTACTTTCTTAATAAAATATTTATTCTATCATTTATTGTATCCCCAATAGACTTAATGTAAGACAGGACCAAGTCCATGTTGGGTCTCATTCTGACCCATGTAAAATAAGAAGTATATGTTTGTCTCCATGGGTTGAATGTTAGACAGGACCATGTCGGGTCTCATTCTGACCCATGTGAAATATAGAGTCTATGTTTGTCTCCATAGACTGAAAGTTTTGCAGGACTATGTCTTTGTGTGTTGGACCTAATTCTGACTAGTTATTATATACAAAATGACATGCAAATTCAAAACATTTACAAAGAAACATGTCATCTAAAAATCAAAAAATAACAATCTTAAGAAAACCAGATACAGAGATAAGAATAAGTATTGGAGAGAAGTTGTAAGACTTCTACTTCAACTATGATCAATTGGCAATAAGAAAGATATCATCATAGGATGGGATGAATTATTAATCTGAATATCAATATATACCCTCAGGTCTATCATATACCATCCACACAGGGACTAGAACACAGGGATATGAAGACACACACAGGGACTAGAACACGTGCTTCAGTGGAGTCATGCCATCCGCATGTCATTAAAAGAGACGGCATAAAGCTCTGGGTCTCTATTGGGAAATCAGGAATGAATTATTTAAATGTTTGCGTGCAAGACTTAATACTTTGTGGAATATCATTGAAAGAATTAAGCAAAAAGTCACTGCATGATGGCTTTTAACAATAGAAAACTTGTGTTAGTTTTTTTTGTATTTTTGTAGTCAACTAGGGAAGATGGTCTTTGTTGACAGCATCTCAATAAGTTAAAACAACTCAAGCATAACGGAAACAGGTCTGTTAGGATTGTCAATGGTATCTCGAGAAAAATAGCATGACAAAGTTCTAGCTGTCAATCAATTAATGGTTCCGTCAATTCTTCAAATGAATTCCTGGCAGATTGAATTGTTTCGTCAGTCATAAACATGCAGAAAGGACAGTTCAGATAAATACCAGTTTTATCCTCAATGATGGTTGTATTTGATAGTATTTGCCAGGCAAGTCTGACTGAGAGCATAAAAGGCTGAACTGTTATAATTTAAAATTCCAGATTGCACTAGCAAAACATGTCTAATTGCTGCTCCAAGAAGAAGAAGAGTTCAAAGACTCTGAATTTTATTGTAATTTAAAATGTCAACACAACTTTTAACGACTCCAAAAAAACATTTTAGTGAAAATCGACAGGAGAAATTGTACAACAAAAATCCAAAAATCTTATTATATAAGCTTACAGTTTTACAATAGATTTTGTTGTAGAAAAATTGTCAAGAAATATTGTAAACATCTTCACGAAGAAGTCAAGCGTTTAGAAACAAAGGCTTGTCAATACAATAAAAAATAAAGTCTTTCCTTTTACTGTTTAGTAATGATTGATAATGTCAGGATAAAGGCGTGGAATATATTCTATTTGATCCGTTCAGAAAAATCAAAGAGTCTCTCACTGGATGAATAATTCCATTTTAAAACTATAATCAATATGTTCAAGTTGAAATAATTGTTAACAAGGGCAAATGATATAAAACAATAGACAATACTTCAACCTGTGATGCAAGTTCTACATATTTTAACAGAAGCAATGATGGAGAAAGGTCTATATAACAATTTTCATTACTTACAAATAATCATTGTATTACGAAGTTCTTGTCTTCATAAACACATTAAGTGCAGAAGAGTAGGATGTAAAACTCCATTCATTCATCATTTCATTTTCTTACGGGGTAAAGAACTTACCATTTCCTATAGGATAATGAGCGGTAAATGGGCTGTATCACTATAATGTAATGTAAGTTTTACATATCTATAGAGAAGATGATTGGGAAGGGCATCACCATATCTTTTATTACTACTTTACTATCAGGTATAAAGACTAGTCAATACATTGATTAAGACAATTTGATCCCTATTTGTCACTAAAGAGATTTGTAATGTGAGGACTTGGTGACAATGACTACATTCACTATATACATTCATCTGTTTATTAAGGACTGGATGTATTAGTCATCATTTGTCAAGACAGTTTTTTTAGCAATGAAATGAAAAAAATGGAGTTTTACTTTCTACTTCTCTGCACCTTTATGGGATAATGAAGACGACACCATGCAGTGTGCAATGAGGGAAATTTAGCCAGGACAGCACCATTAGCCTACTCTTTGTGCATTTTCCAACTGTCCATAGATCCATGTGCATTACCTGTAGAACACTTTTGAGCAAGGGAAGTTAACTATGATGTAAAATGGCTATCAATATAGGGTATGAATAAGAGTCTATTTCTACACCATTACCTAAGACTTAAGCCTGGCAGGGGAACAACCATACTGAACTAATCACAATTCTTTCCTGATACATTTCACAAGACAAACTGATAAAAGACTAGGGCACTGTGACATCTCTAACAGTACAGTCTAAAATACAGGCTTTCTCTACAATCGGTCAAATGACCTATGTGTCAAAACAAATTTTTAGAATATATTCATCTATTACCATAGTTTTCTCTAATTTTATTTCCAATTCCTTTGACAAATTTAAAACTGATCAGACTGATCTAGTCTTTCATGAAGAATCCATATTTATATATAAGCTTTTCTAAATCTCCTTTTCTATACCAATCTTAATAATACTTTCTATAAGGACTAATGTTTGCCAGTAGACATGATTATTTAGTCATCAGATTGTAAAATGCGAGACAAGACGTTCATATAAATGTAATACTCTCAAAAGGGAAGTCAGGCAAAAGATTTGAACTGATTTTCAATCAGAATGGCGTAAATTTGACTCTGCCATTTTGACGGGAGATAAACATGGAGAGAGGAAAAAATAGTAGAGTTAATGGAATTTCATGAAAGATATCATTTATTCATGTGAAGGCTTTTATCAGTTGTCTATTTTACAACCTTACTTATAACTTCAGACTTCAGTAATATCACAATATCTTTACATTTTAAAAAAAATACAAAAAATTAATCCAGGGCTTTATTCTCGAAAACTTACCTTTGGTCTTCCGGTCATTTGATTGGTCAATCACTAAAATTAGTTTTAAATTTAGTTTTTTTGTCCAATCAGATTACTGTTTATCTTAAAATATTTTATTTTATGTTGAGTTTTCAAGAATAAGGCCCCTGATCTTCAAGAATGTGTCAACATGTAACAATAAACACATGATCATCTTTTTTTTTTAAATTCATCAAAAATTTAAATTATTCCGATAAAAATATTGATTAAATATTCAATTTACAAGTGAATATGATATGGCTAATAAGTTGATATTATATGATATCCTACTATTGAGGAACAGCTGGTGAAATAATATACTTATTGCCTGTAGTTTCAGATACATATCAAATATCCTATTTCTATATCAAACTAGTCATACTAGAAAATAATTCAAAATTTGATATGATCACAAGTTGACACTTTTAACAGTTCTAATCACTTTCATAAAACTGATGTATGGCAAAAGTCTGATCCATATTCCTCATATATTACAGATATTGATAGAAAACTGGAAGATATTGATAGAAAACTGGAAGGGTATAGATGAAAACCTGAAGATATTGGATTTAATACAAGATATTGATTTTTAAAAAGGAAGAAATTTTTTAATAAAAACTTTTAAGGATATTGAGAGAAAATTAGGATATAGTGGGAAAATCTACCAAAAAAGTACCTGGTGTTCATTACACAGTTAATGTACTTTTTAAATCTTGACAAGGAAGACAATTTCTTAATTTATCTTTTCTTTTAAAGGATTTAAAAAAATTGAGGAGGGGAATTTAAACAACAAAATATATGAATAATTAAAAATAAGACCACAGGTGTTGAACCAGCCGGACATTTTTTTAATATTTAATTGGATTAAAACACATAAGTTATTTCATCCAACTGTAAATGTATGTTTAACAGCCCTGTGTCTTTGTTGTATTGTGTTTTTTAATCAACATTTATATAGAATAAACTTAAATTTAGACCAGGGTGTTGATTTATTTTTTTAGCCGGAATTTTAACTATTTTTTGGGTAAATGCTAATAAATAAATATTTAATTTAGATGGTAATGTAAAATTTTTTTGATAATTTTTGGTTTTGGGTTGTTTAATAGTATATTTGATTTGGGAGATAGCAATAGTAACTATTTGATATTGGGTAGATGGTAATAGTAACTAATTGATATTGGGTAGATGGTAATAGTAACTAATTGATATTGGGTAGATGGTAATAGTAACTAATTGATATTGGGTAGATGGTAATAGTAACTAATTGATATTGGGTATATGGTAATAGTAACTAATTGATATTGGGTAGATGGTAATAGTAACTAATTGATATTGGGTAGATGGTAATAGTAACTATTTGATATTGGGTAGATGGTAATAGTAAATATTTGATATTGGGTAGATGGTAATAGTAACTATTTGATATTGGGTAGATGGTAATAGTAACTATTTGATATTGGGTAGATTGGTAATAGTAACTAGTTGATATTGGGTAGATTTGGGAATAGTAACTAATTTTATATTGGGTAGATGGTAATAGTAACTATTTGATATTGGGTAGATGGTAATAGTAACTATTTGATATTGGGTAGATGGTAATAGTAACTATTTGATATTGGGTAGATGGTAATAGTAACTATTTGATATTGGGTAGATGGTAATAGTAACTAATTGATATTGGGTAGATGGTAATAGTAACTATTTGATATTGGGTAGATGGTAATAGTAACTAGTTGATATTGGGTAGTTGGTAATAGTAACTAGTTGATATTGGGTAGATGGTAATAGTAACTAATTGATATTGGGTAGATGGTAATAGTAACTATTTGATATTGGGTAGATGGTAATAGTAACTAATTGATATTGGGTAGATGGTAATAGTAACTATTTGATATTGGGTAGGTGGTAATAGTAACTAATTGATATTGGGTAGATGGTAATAGTAACTAATTGATATTGGGTAGATGGTAATAGTAACTAATTGATATTGGGTAGGTGGTAATAGTAACTAATTGATATTGGGTAGATGGTAATAGTAACTAATTGATATTGGGTAGATGGTAATAGTAACTATTTGATATTGGGTAGATGGTAATAGTAACTATTTGATATTGGGTAGATGGTAATAGTAACTATTTGATATTGGGTAGATGGTAATAGTAACTATTTGATATTGGGTAGATGGTAATAGTAACTATTTGATATTGGGTAGATGGTAATAGTAACTATTTGATATTGGGTAGATGGTAATAGTAACTAATTGATATTGGGTAGATGGTAATAGTAACTATTTGATATTGGGTAGATGGTAATAGTAAATATTTGATATTGGGTAGTTGGTAATAGTAAATATTTGATATTGGGTAGATGTTAGCTATGTAACTAACATCCCATTTCAGATAATCTTACGAGTTCGGTATTTGAACTGTAAACTGACCAACTCTTTCAAAAATCCTGGAGTTAAATATTAGGGCCTCAAATCATTTTATTTCATTCTAAATAACGATCCTATGATCACAAATATTGCAAGAAATACAGAAAACAAACTTCTCTATTTGTATCTAGTTGTCACCCAAACTGAAGTCAAATATTAGGGCTTTAAAACATTTCATTCATTCTAAAGCAATGGTCTATCATATACTATTGCATAATCACAAAATATTGAAAAAAATAAAGAAATCAATCATTATTTATATCTAATTGTGAATAATAACTACAATATGTACGAAAATTAATCTCTTCATGTTTTTAAATACATCAATGAATCATTAGATATCATTGACCTTCCTGGATATCTTAAGTCAATTTAGTTTTTAACTGGTATCAATCTATCAATAACTGTTGATCATATTAAACCATCCTACAAGTTGAAGAAATTGACCCCCCAGGCTTTGTCATCTTGGTATTCTATTTAATATTGGTAATTAAACACCCTGCAGCCAAAATCATATTTCTAATACACAAAATAAATCAAATTATCTTCGAGTTTAGAGACGTCAGCCGTCCGAATCCATTAATGATTCTCTGTTAGACCAGTCCTACAGTATCTAACGACTTTTTAAACTCGGACGGAACATAATAGCTCAGTTTACAATTGTCTATATTTACATAACTTATTATTAAATAGATAACTCTCAATATTGATTGATCTGGTATTCTGTAGACTCCATCAAAAGGTCATTTTAGATATTAAGAATAAAATGTAATAAATTGAGATATTAATAACCAAGAAGAATTCCAAATCTACATAATGATTTTGACCTTGGTCTTGTTAAAGCCTTAGTAGGCACACAATTTGAAAAATGCTTATATCAAAAGTTTGTGATACAGTGAGGTCATCTTCACAGTGTCGAACTATTACGAACTTTGTACTTCTACCATCTTTGTATAATGAAATTGCAGTGATTTGATTGGATTGTATGGCTGAATTCCCTAATGTACAATCCAATGAAATCAATGCAATAACAAATTTCCATTAAACAAGAAAAGTGTCTATTTTAGTCAAGGTATAACACAAGTAAGATAGTTTGACATTACCAGAATTATCGATATATAGAAAATATGGACACAATTGAATTCTTTTTGTTACAATTTTATCTAAAATTCTGAACAAAAACTCAGCTCCTGAAACAACCATTCTATTAGCCTACCTGAGTGTTAATTCAAACTTTACAATATGTTTTAATACCATATTTCTGGTTAAGGTGAAAACCATTCATGAATATACATAGCATAATTTAATTTAGAACTATGTGATATTCTTAGTTGGTCAAAGAACTGAGAATGATTCTTGACAATCATTAAAAGCATGTCCTTGAACCAAGAATGTTTTACACTCAACAAACTGTATTCAAATCTAAACTAAACAATATTATATATTCAATAACAAGTAAAACTAAACTGTAGCAGATTATTTGTTCGATTTCTCAGATATTAATTGGTTTCCCATCAATAACTCTGCATTGTTAAATTTTTATTTACTTTTTTATTATCTATCGCTTAAATCCAACCAGCTTCCAATTAATGGGAAAATACTATTTCAATAACCTTCGTACATTTCATTACTATGTTTACATTGCTTTCATATCAACAATGGATTCCAAAAGTATTTAACAAATGCAATTATAATGTATTTCAATAGGTCTGGATATTCAATGCTATATTATTTGTGATCGACCAGTGTTTGTCTGTGTAGAATGTGGAAATAGATAGATCAAGGGTGAATTATCATTTTAAATAATGTTATAAATGAGAATGAAATGAATTGAGTTTCAAGTCGTCTCTTCTGCATCTTGAAGCCTAATGAAGACGGCAACGCCATGCAGTATGCAATGAAAAAATTGCCTACTCTTTTTATGATTTCCAACTGTCGAGGGATCTTTAACATGCACAGCCTGTAGCACACTGGGCCTCGGTTTATTGTCCCATCCAAACACTCTTTCCATGTCAACCCCTCGGACCTGCATCACTGACTAGGTGAAACTGGACTGAAAAATCTAAAAGATCATCTCAACCTTTACAGTGATTGAACCCTCGAACTTCATTTTTGCGAACAAGTGTCTTAACTCACTGAGCCACCACTGCTCCCTTAACAATGATTTGCAAGCAAGTGTCTAACTCACTGAGCCACCACTGCTCCCTTAACAATGTTTTAAGGATGGTCTTAGAAATTTATATTTATACATCAAAGTTTTCACAACAATTACATAAACAATTTCAGCCAACAGTGAAAACAATGACATACCTAGACAGTACTTTGTTTTAGTACCACTAGACATACTAATCAATGTAAAACAACTAAAAAATTAATCAAGTTTTTACGACATTGACATGACATTTGAAATACAAGGAAAATATCTGCCATTTGCAAGACAATCAAGACAGGATGATCGGGTCTAAAATTTCCAGTGATATAAAGTGTTTGAAATGTATCAAATTTCCTAGTAATTAACCTCCATGGACCTGGACATTAATAAATGATGATCATGATGTCGTTCATGAGTCAAGCCTCCAAGGAGATTGTAAAATAACATCAGTCTTGGTTTTGGTCAGTCAGGAAGGTTGACTGTTTCTATTAATAAATAATTAATATTTACTAGACTGTTCGACTTTCACCAAGAAAATTGGTTCAGTTCTTTGTTCTGTTTGACTCTGGTAGGTTTCTAGAACATGTAAATCAGAATCAATACTCGGATGTAGTGTTAAAGATGATCTTGATTAAAGCCACGTCGCAATCCTCTTGCACTTTACTTACAAATTATTTCATGTTTTTTCAAAAACAAATTCTAGAATCCATTTATAATGAAATGGAAATGAAACCTTTTTCCTACTTTTCTTCTTCCAAGTTAATTCAGTGCTCAATGAGGTAATCTTTTCCATGAAAGCCTTATAAGCAGAACAGTAGCACAAGATGAGATGGCTCAATTTGGCCTGTTTCATGATAAATTCACTCAAAGGCATCAAAAATTGATCTTAATTTCTGAACATCTGTACAAGTATCGACATTCATTAAACTTGGCTTCACCAGCTGAACAAAAAGCTACAATGTTTACTGTTGATCTGTACCACAAGATGCCTTAAGTTAATGTGGTGTTTCATGGTAAAGTCATCATAAATTGATAAGAATCTGAGAACATTTGTACATGTCTCTAGTAATTTGTGATTCAATATATTTTTACTTCTATAGTGTATACAGAATTACTGACTTTCTCAAAATTCATTAAAATTGGCCTCACCAGTTCAGACAGCCAGCTAATAGGAAATAATTCACATGGGGTCCCTTGACAGCATAGGACTTGAAAACAAGACTACATCAGCATTAACAGAATAATTTTTCTACTTTCTGTGAAATCCCAGAACGCGACCGAGTTAAGCAAGTTTCAGATGAATTCTTTTGAAGACAAGTCGAGTCATTTCACATAAAAATCTTAAATTCTCTTCCCAGACACAAGTCAAATATCATTCAAATGATGCAAGTAAAAACGTGAAATCGTTTTCATGTGGAGGCTTAGTGTGATTTTAAACAGGGCTTTAACTTACTGATCATATTTAAAGGGTTATACAATTATACAAGCAACTGGAACATATTCACAATGTTAAGCTATGTACATACTTGGAACTTGTACACACTTGTAGACCCCTCTCATGTTACAGAAGTAAATGAAGCAATTTGATTGAATTGTATCACAGCTAATACAGCTTATCAGAGCCTTAACATCAAGCTATGGTGAGCCACATTCGCTAGCATACAATATGATCAAATTTTACCATTAATAAATTTCAGACGAAAGGTGAAGTCAAGGTATAATATACAAGGGTTAAAGTAGCTTGACATTGTGTAGATTCAATATGGAATAACAAACCCAAGCTACCAACAATACCGCAGTGTCCTAGTCTATAAAAACCCCCCATCTAAAAATCAATCTAAATGCAATAATAACTAACACCATTAGTCTGGTATCAATAATAGATAACATTATAAAATCACAACATGGCTTGCACAAGCATTGAATCATAAATGGAATATTGCCTGCTGTGTTATTCGTATATTCCAATATTTCCTTATGATGAAAATTTGGCATGAGAAGGTACAAAACATTGCAGGCATGATAAAGAAGAATCCAAAACTTCAATAGGACACCCCCTTCCAGTTTCATCAACTTTCAGATCAATTTGTTAGGACATAAATCCACCAATTTGTCCAGTCATTCCTTCCTTGCTGGAGGCTAATTGATTCTTTGTACCATCCTGAATAACAAATGAGTTATTGGGATAATTTTGGTAGTATATATTGTCAAGTTACCAGAGTAGGTAAATAAACCAGAGTATTTATCAGCCCAGAATGTCGATAAAATATTCCTTCGTCTTCATTCATATTTTGTCGTGGACTCCATGTGATTGATAGTAGATTGATGGTAGGTACAGGCTTGTATAAATACTCACTTAACGTCTTATAGATTTGCTGGTTAATTGAGTCTCAAGTTTGAATACTAAGTTGTGAGAGCTGGGTAATACAGTCTATGTGGCTGGGTAATACCAGCATAAATATTTACTTTCTGTCATATAGATTCACAGGATAATAGAGTCTATTAAATGGGTTATACATCACAAAAACCCAACTGGACATAAATTTGGCTGGGTAATACAGTTTATCAGATTAATTCAGTATAAATACTTATTTACGTCTTATAGAGAGGCTGGGTAATGAAGTTGATATGGATGGGTATACCAGTCCATATGGCTAGGTAAACCAGTCTATCTGGCTGGGTTAACTATTCTATATAGCTAGTTAATCCAATCTATATGGCTAAGTAATCCAGTCTATATGGCCGGTTATCCAGTCGATGGTGATCAACAAAATAATACAATAAGCGATAAATCATTGACCTTTATTAATCTACCAAATACTTGGACATTGATATGGCCTGGGTTAATATCAATAGCTGGCTAGACACGGAATCTATTTTCTGACTGGATTCTGTTAAAATAGTCGTTCTGATGAAACAATAGACCAAGGTACATCTTTGCTACAGGCCGTGTATGTAAAAGATCCCTCGACAATGGACAATTGAAAAAGGGTATGGTAATGCCGCTGATCCAGCAAAATTACCCTTGTAGCACACTGCATAGCGCTGTCCTACTTTGTTAGTTTATAAGATGCAAAAGGATGTAAAACTCCATTCTATTTCATCTTGATTAGCAAATGTGCCATAAGCTTATGCCCATATCTTGGTATGCATGTGGGTGTATGCAATAAAGTAATATTTTACTGCTACTAATGACACAGATATAGAAGTCTTAGAATATTAGAATTGCTAGCTAATAGACCACAATTTCATGAAAGATAATCTGGTGAAGGCCTACTTCTACATTTATACTTCAATGCAGATGCTCTGCACTGATTCAGAAGGTGCAAAGTGAAATAAGTCCTAAATTAGTCTACAACTGAGGGGAAAAAATATTATTTGGAATCAAACCAAAAAGCTATCATAAATATTGACTGTCTAATATGTGGCAAAGACTATTTTGAAACCGCTCAATAAAATAATCATTTATATATTTAAAAGCGTGGGAGTAGAGAACCAGGTTTACATAGAAAATTACAGCTTTTGATAGATTTCAGGACACACTGTATAACACTGAGGTGTCGCAAGGGTTACCACAATAATCAAAGTCATTTATCTTATTGAACACGATTGAGAACCTTAAAAACTTGTCATCATTGCATATTTTATAATCAAATATTACAGAATATGTATACTGTAAGGCTAGAAATTAATGCGTCAACAAATTGATGCGATACGGGGTATAGAGACTAAAATGCGAGTACAAATTAATGCGATCCGCGATAGGTGTCTACAAGTGTTTAATGAAAGAAGACATGAACAATGATCAAGATTTTATCTTCAAATAGTCAAGTGTGAAAATCTTTTGTTTTTGACTTCATTGATTACTAATCAGCTTCAAATTTAGAGATAACTACCTAATTACTTAATCCCGTCTGGTCTCAATTTAAATACTTGACTGATTCTACCTTTTGTCCATCATATGATTTCATTTTTCTTTAATTCACTTGGGAATATGTATTTAAAAATGCGGATACAAATTAATGCGATCACGGATAGGTCACATTTAACACATTAATTTCTATCTCGCAATAATTTGTAGGCTTACAGTATATATAAGTGAATGAAACATTAAGTTGTTGATTGTAAAAGGTCTTTTCGGCCTATCAAACATATTGAGAACACTGATTGCACAAGTACATGTTCAGTCAGAGGGGTTTAAATGTTTTTCTCAAACTAAGAGCTTTATGAGGTTACTAAAGCCAAGGGCCTAACATATTAACTGCTAAAGCAAGAGTTGTGTCAAATACACCATAACTCCTTACAAGAACCATATACATGTTGAGAAGAATTATTCTTTGGCAGTGAGTTGTCAAATGAAAATCACATAATAATTAAGCTGTTCATTCCCTTCGCGCACCCCCCCCCCTCCCTCACAAGGTGGTCCAGATACTAAGAAATAAGAATACCAATAATATGTATTACAAGTTAATGTAAGCTTCCAGTGGATGCTGATGTTGAAAACTAGAGTAGTTGTTTGTAATCACATAGTGGTTTGGTTCAAAATTGGAATAAAATAATTGGAGTTTTACATCCTAATGTGCTAATGAAGACAGGTTTAAAATTTGACGATTGAATGCTGTTGGTTTGGTAGTTAAGAAGTTAACAATGATTTAAAATATCCATTAATACTTGATTTCCAATCCTACACAAAGATGTCAGGTAACATTTTTATTTTGTCAGTTTGAGAACTTGTCACATCTTATGAGAACTTGATACTGAACAAATAGAATTTATTTTAACAAAAAATGCTTCATACGTTTTTGGTTTCGAAGCTTTCCACTGTTGCTTAGTAACCAGAAAATAACAATACCTTTTGTGGAAATATTTAAACTTGGTTTAAAAGAACAACTTATTCCTTTGAGACCAACATAAAGGTTTATGATACCAGAACTCTTAATTGTTACAAAAAACGTATTCTTGTAATCTGGTAAGGATGTAAAGATCTTCTATATCAATACATCTATAGCTACTATTACCATCTACCACAAACAAGATTCTCAATATTCATATCTTAAGGTGCTTTGATGTTTTGGAATATAAAATCAAAGTATCACCACTAAATTCTTTGTCTCGGAACCAATGCTTTGTCTTAGAATCAGGTTCATATTTCAGATATTTGTTAGAAACAGAATATTGAAAATTCACGCATATCATAGTGCTTTGAAGTATCTATTAAAAAAATGTATCAAGCACAAATGCTTTGTGATAAAACATGAAGAAAAATGATGTAGAGATATTATGACATGGTTTATACGAAGAAATAATATTTATAAACAACTTCATATTAGTTCTTCACGACCTTGAAAAAACCTTGAGAAAATAATCGTCAAGAAATGAACGAAACCTGACTTCCCGTGGAGTGAATTTATTATAGATTTTGTTCCTCTATGATTAAAATCTTGTGCCGTTGTGAATACAAAGTGAGTAAAAATTGAACACGGTTCATTTGGTTCAAAATTTACAGTCAAGCGTTAAACAAGCAAGTATAAGGGAGAAAATTCAATGACCGGTTTGTACGATAAATAAAAAAAGATAAGTTAGAATTTTCTATTGAAAAATTAAATGAATAGGTTTTATCAACTATGCTTCAGCACCCTATTTAGTTCATGAAATGAAATGGAGTTTTACATCCTACTGATAAACTCCAATATTGGGTGTATTTTGAAATAAAATGAAGTTTAAAATAATACTCTTTAAAGCCATGTTCAGTAAGAATGGAATGGAGTTTAACATCCTACTTGTAATCACTTTCTATATTAGAGTGATGAAATGTAGTTCTTAGCTTATAAAGACAAGCCTTCCCAGTTCTTCTGCACTAAAGAAGTGTCTCAGCCTCTCCATCTATGCCCAAGACCAAACCTTAAGCTTAGAGAGACAGAGTGATATTAACTGAGTCTATTTGGTTTCCGAGTACAGCTTGAACTCCTATCCTATCATATCAGTCAGTCACTGAGAAATCATCAAGTCGGTGTATGACAAAGTGTTACAAAGTAACCATATCTCTAAGCTAATAATGTGTTTAGGATAATAAGAGATTACCATTAAAAGCCAACACCTTCACGTTTAAAACAAACACTTCGGACCAAATAAACACAGTACTTGAATGAGGACAATCGGCAAGACAATCTGAATGATGGACAGAAGATTGGCTGTGTCAACAACTCAGCTGATCTTGTCAACATATTAGATAGTGATAAGCTACTTCAGCATTTATACGAGGTGTTACAAGCTAAACCTTTACAACAGTCTGTCTATCTATCGCCTATCTTGTTACACTTTCAAAACCATTTTTTTTTTTCCAGAATTCTTTTTTTATCTGTTTTTTTTTGTTTTTTTTTTTTTAAAATAGAATGGATATTTTGAGACTATTATGGGATTATTTATTTTCATCCATTAAATTCACAACTAGCATGTTTTATTTCTAATACTAAAAAGAACATTAGGTCTATGTTAGAAGTACTATGTATTCTCATTTTAACATATAAACCTTAACAACAGTGAACTCCCCTTTAACCCTGTGTCAGTGCTTCCTGAATGGTTACTTGTTACCTTTCAACCACCCTAAAACTATGACCTAGGCCCGTGTTTTTTGTGAGAATACTTTTCTTATATCATCTTAACACTAAAACATATTAGAACATTCAGTGAACTATAAATTGAAGCTAGATGTAATAATTATTGAAATACATGCACTGAGTTAATCCAACCATATAACATATACTCATGGACTGTTTTTTTTAATATTTCAAGGCCTCCGATCAATTTAATAACAGTACAGTCAATATCAATTATTATTGATATTTTCAAAAAGTTCTTTGAATATTTTTTTTTTATTCAAAAAATGATGAAAGCGGCAATCACCAATGGCAACAAATTCACCACAAATTGTATTAGCAATTACCATATTTCAAATAGATTTTCAAATTATAACATCAAACACAATCAATTTTTATAATTGGCAGCCTTTTTTCACCTGTAACTACTCATATTTCTGATTTCATTTTAAAAGCCAGTAACTTTTCATGTCTTATACAAAGTTAAAAATGGGAAACTAATAATTCAATATTCAGAAGCATATAAATAGGACTTCTTATTGTATTGTATAAGTAAAGTATAAAAAATTGTATACAAAAAGTGACGACCATACACCATAAAAACCTTTCTATTACTAACACTTTGTTGAGTATATCATAATACTTATAACTATTAATATGAATACATATCTGAACACAAATACCAGACTACTGAACAAAACAGGAATAAATACGATCAAAAACATTGTATAGATATCCCAATAAAAAAAAACAGTCTTTACAAATTTGAACAATTGTCATTGAAGCGTTTGACAATGTTGATGGGAAATCTCTGGACAACCAGAGAGAGCTGTGTATCAACATGTCCCATCTTATATTCCCCTTCCATTAATAATTCACCTATTTTATATTTCTCCTACTGAATAATAGATAGGCTATAGAAATAGAGTTGGTGTTAGACCAGCCTTCTGTTATATTCAAAAGGATATGTTCATGTTCATGCACATCTCAAATTTCTTGTTTACAACTCAGACCACTTGTTCATATTCATCAGATAATCTATTGTAAGATTTGAACAAGAATTAGAATCAAAGACCCTATTGAGAACACCAGATAATAATTATGGGATATCATGGCATATGAGGGGCTGTAAATGTACCCCTTCTGTCCATGGATGTTCAGTATGATGACTTTGATGCAAAATTCAAAAACCAAAATACAGAGATGATTAAATGTCATTTAGAAAGTGATGTTGCAACAATATTTTCGTTATTGGGATAACACTTTCTTGGTATAGCACACAGATTCTAGTGCTGAAAATTGGCTGAGACCCGAACGACAGGTCATGGCAAGGTCCTTATTTATAGGACCTACTTTCTTGCAATATAGGGAGTTATGTATACAACTGACAAGATGTTTATCAAAGAAAAACAAGCAGAGACAATTTCTTTTCATCATCTCTCAGAAATTTTGAGACTAAAGAAGGAAAAAAAAAATGCCATGATGGGATCTAATTTGAGGAGAAGTGGTAGCATCTGTTGTAAATATCCTAGGAGAATAATTGCCTGGAAATAAAAGATAACTAGAGTAGGAATTGTGTTGATATGTTGTGGTACTGTTGCCCAGACTTGACAGAAATTGGTCCCAGTTTAACACATTCGGTGCTGAGGTGGCAGATAATGGCTGAGTGTGGAATGAAACAACATGTAAAATCAATATTCCAGCAGTTCTAGACAGTTTAAATTGTTTCCTCTGTTTTTTCAACGATTCTATGTAAGGAAATTCAGATGCAAATTACAGTCTTTTTACTCAGAGATAATAAAATTCACAAGATGTAGACTGAATTTATCATAACCATTTATATCAAGTGTAGTTTTAATATAAAAAATCAACGACACGCTCATAAATAATAAAAAATTGGATCAAATAACATCGGAATGTGTTTAACCATCAATTCAAATGAAATGGAGTTTTACATCCTACTCTTCTGAACCTTATTGGCTAATGAAGATGGGCAATGCCATAAACAGTCCAATGATGGATTTTTTTCAGGACAGCAGCATAAGCCTACTCTTTTTGGAATTTCCAACCCTTGATCTCTAACATGATTAATCACTTTTTTAACCCTTGCAACCATAAATTCAACTGAAGGGTTCTAATAAGGTTTTATTTCAATATAAATTTCCTCCCAGTTCTAAATTTCCCCTCTTTATAACTTCCTATTTCCCACTTCCTTCAATGTATTGGATTATCAATATATTTTAGATATTTTGTCTAAACCAAGAAATCAGATAATAGCAAAGTTAATCCTCTTGTATGACATAGTTGTTTACCCATGAACCTCTAGTCTTCAATAAAATTTTAGTCATAATCAGTCCACGCAGACAAATGTAACCAGTGGCAACATCTTGTAAAATAGAAAGAATGCAGCCAAGCAATTAAAAATGAAAATTTAGTGAATGGAGACAAATGAAGTATAAGTATGACATATTTAGAGCAACCTGTGGTGACATTTTGGAAATTTAGACAATTTCGACAGTTGAACCACCCAAGATTGTGGTTAATTGATCAGCTATTACGAAGGATAATTATGATAAATGGCTAAATGGTTCATTAATTCCAATATCAGGGCCATATTAGCATACTCACCATATGGTGTTCTGATAAATCACATTATTTCAATACACACAAGTTTTTCTGACATTTCTCTCAATTTTTTATTAACGT
The DNA here is from genome assembly GCA_030562195.1 of Nipponacmea schrenckii. Classification (NCBI taxonomy): domain Eukaryota; kingdom Metazoa; phylum Mollusca; class Gastropoda; family Lottiidae; genus Nipponacmea; species Nipponacmea schrenckii. Next base: position 4,207,754 of record JAUJPP010000006.1, read on the forward strand.
TTAGTTCATAGAAATTTTATGCATTATTGATATTTTTCATTTTTGTATGTTTTGTGTGTGCACACTCTAAAAGCAAGCTGTGATTGAAAAGATGAATTCTAGCTATTCTGATATTTGGGTTAATAAATCAATGGGTTACTTTAAAATTTGAATTTGATCATAAGCAAGTTATGGTAGAAAAGATTGATTGCTTCGAGTCTAGTTTATAGAATCATATATTGACTTTCATTTTGAGTTTTTCAAAAATTTGACCACTTTTCTTTATTAGCAAGATTTGATATTTACAAAATGTCTTGAATATAGGACAATATATGGTAAATGTTTTTAAATTTTGTTCTAAACTGCTCATAGACCACTGATCTTAGAATCACCACAAAAAGATTTTTTACTGTACTCTTATTTATCCAAATTTCTAAAGAAAGATAAAAAAAATCATCTCTGATTAGGCTTCGATCTGAAGAAATAAGTCTTGTCATTTATTTTCCACTTAACAAAATCTAACATTTTATCAGCTTACAAGTCTTCTTGAAATTCAAAAAAAAAAATTGTAAAGTACGTTAGAATTTAAAATATCTTGTTATAAGAATAAAAAGGGAAAGATCAAAAAAATTAAAAGTTTGAGTACAAATAAGTCAGGATTGATTTTTATGAAATGTTACACTGGCCTTTTGTGAACTTCCTGTCAGGTTAAACGACAAGATGAATAAAGAAAATCAAAATATTTTGAGTCGATATGTGAAGAAGTTGAAGATTTATATAAACATGGTATTCATATATATTATGTTTACTTTCATATATTGACATTTCTTGACATCTCGACTGAAAGTAAAAATTCTCTGGTTACAGAACTACATGAAAATCTTTGAAAAGTCAATACGGTTTCCAATGATAAAAGACCGTTGTAAATGAAATGAATGAAGTTTTACATCCTACTCTTCTGCACCTGGGCTAATAAAGACTAGCAATACTCTTGGCAAATGAAATGGAGTTTTACGTTCTAATCTTCTGCACCTTATGGGCTAATCAAGATGAAACTCGTGGAAGAACAGCCTGTGGTAATGGTGATCTTTTTTTTTAGTTCTTTTTCATTCAAAACCTATGAAGCTACATTATTTCTCTTCAAGGACAGTATAATTCAAGATTAAATTTTACTCATGTGTCAGTGTATAATTTCCGTCATTTGTCTTATGTTTTTGGGTCAATTCAACATGCTTTTATAATTGTGTGTGGACGTTGCTTCGTAAATACTCCCCTTATATCTTTTGTCTATTTATGATTTATTTTGGATAAAAAAAATACCATCTTTTCCTTGTTGAATACCTTTTAGTCCAATTTAGGTCAAAGTTGACTTTCATTGAAATTTCAAGTCCTTTTCATTCAAATGGTTTCTTAAACCAATAAATGATTCATAAAATAAAAAGCTTACCAAGAGAATAAAAGCATTTAGTTCAAACAATGGACACACTAAAGAGGTCAAAGTTCAAAGAGAGATTTGAATAATGTTTTAATTATTCACATTAAAAAACAATAACAATGGCTGACAGTTGTTAGGGTTAAAATATGCGTTGTTAGGGTTAAATATTGTGTTGTTAACCTAGTATCTAGGAATTTAGAACACATTGTGAATATCAAACTATCCCTTTTTAGACTGCGGTAAATACAATCTGTATTGTTTAATAGGGGGAATAGTATATCAATGATCTTCTTGATATTAATATCAGAGAAATACAGAGAACATCTTGTACATCATCACTGTAAATTATTAACAATGAAAAGAAGCTGACGATCATTTAGTTAAACAATTCAGAAAGTTGGCAAAAAAAGAGAACAGAAAGTTGGCAAAAAAAGTGAATACAATGTTAGTCTATTGGTGAGAAGGTCTTCTATAGAAGAAAGGAAACAAAACTCCTACTTGGTCTTAATAAAACCATTCCAAAAACAGTTAACATCTCTTTTAAAATGAAAAACCTGAATCAATATAGGAATGCAGAGAAGAAATTCGAATTTGAAAATAAATATATTATAATCATATAAGCACAAGAAGTATTTAACTGTTTTTTGGTCTGATAATTTCATCAATAGATCTTTGTTCTAACATATACATATTGAAATAAAGCCATGAAAATATGTCACTTTAATATCAGTTATGTTTGTCCACTGTTTCAGTGATAGTAATCATCCACTATCAACAATGTTCTCTGAAATTTAAGTCATTTAGTGAAACTATTTTTAACAAAGACTATTTTAATCGGTTGATCTGTTCCAACCATATGTTACACCTGTCAATTTTTAAATTTCCATTGAACAAACTCTGTAACATATTATACACTTCAACTACCTTCATATACAAAATAATTTTATTCTTGGCTTAGTCATTTATTCGGTTTGTAATGTGAACAATTTGTTATCACAACAATAGCTTATCTATTGTTCTGTGACCTAGGCCAGTGCTTTTATTAAGTCTCATCTCAATACAACCTAACACCAATAATGCCAATAAACCATCGTTAAATTCTTAAATGAAAAAAACTGATAAACCTGAACCTTTTTTAAATACTTGTAGACAACTTTCAAATTAAGTAATTTTTTCAAAAAATTAAAATATAAATCTAAAACGTTGATTACAAGTTGTTTTTTCTATTAAAATTATACATTTATACTTAATATTCCTGGAATTTTAATTAATTTTTTTAATTCAATAAATAAATTCATAAGAGTGGAATGAATATTTTTATAAATTATGTTAATTTATTCCGAAAAAAACTTAATTAAATAATCAAAATCCATCTCGGCCAGTTTTTAAATAAAGTTTCAACAGATTACATTGTCATTATCAGTAATATTGTATATGGAGCTTTATCTTATACAAAGTTTCAACAATTTACATTGTTGTTATCAGTTACAAGGTATACTTGGCTTGTGCTTTATCTTATACAAAGTTTCAACAATTTACATTGTTGTTACCAGACTCACAATAATTAACAGTCTAATAATTAACCATTTCAAGCAAGTCAAATATTTAATATCAATTTCAGAGTTCATTAGATCAGAGGATATTGAAACAAACAATGTTGTACAATGTTAACAATTATCTTTTAACAGTGCATAACCATACTTGTATACCATACTTAACAGTCCATAACCATTCTTAAAATAATTTAGTCTTATATACCAAATACTTATGTTTATCAAGACACAATTATATGGATAACCATACTTTATTAAATAATTTGCAAGTTATAACCATACTTATAAGCGATACTTATATTATCAAACCATATTTATATACCATTTATATTAGTCTCAATACCATTTTATAACCATACCTATATTAGTCTTATATACCATACTTATATACCAACCTATATTAGTCTCATATACCATATTTATATACCATACCTATATATACTCATATACCATATTATATACCATACCTATATTAGTCTCATATACCATATTTATATACCATACCTATATTAGTCTCATATACCATATTTATATACCATACCTATATTAGTCTTATATACCATACTTATATACCATACCTATATTAGTCTTATATACCATATTTATATACCACACCTATATTAGTCTCATATACCATATTTATATACCATACCTATATTAGTCTCATATACCATATTTATATACCATACCTATATTAGTCTCAATTCTACCTGTAGTTCATATCATTTACCTGAACCAGATGTTACTCAACCTGATTTAATCAAGCTTTTAACTGACATTTAAATCTAGAGAATAATTTCAAAATTGATCATATTCTCCATTATTCTAACTATGATATTATTGAGTTTTCATTAAGTGTTTATTGAAGTCGTATAATATAATATATATCTAAAATTACCTTGGTAAACTTAATATTCAACAAAGGATATATATTTCAGTTTTCATTGCTATTATCGTAATCGAAATGGATGAATACTTTTGTTTTTAAAGTAAAGTTTGTGTGTGTTTTTATTTAGAAATTGTTATTTTATATTTTGTAGTGTTATGCACTTAAATAATAATAATAAATCCTTTATATTATATGGGCAATACAAGGACATGGTCCTACCATTCAGCTCATGGAGACAAACATAGTATATTAATTCTTGTATACACAAAATATTACATGCCTGGTTCATTTTAATGGGTCAGAATTAGGTCCAATACACAAAGACATGGTCCCGTCCAACATTCAGCCAATGGTTTTAACATTCAGCCAATTTAGAAAGTGAAGAAAGTAGGCCTACAAGAAATCTTTCTGAATTTAATGCATGAATGAAATGTACTCCCCTTCAGCCATTTTCCTTACAGAGGTAAAATTCATAGGGTGATAATTTTTTTTTTTTTAAATTACTTATCCAGGAAGGGAAAGATCAAAGACATTTAATGAATGAATAAATTAGGGTTTAATATCCCTGTCACTGGAGTTGACAGATGTACATTATCAACATTATATAATCCAATCAAATTTACCTTCCCTTTGGATCAACCAATTAATACTAACCATTTTAATTATCAATCAAAAATTAACAATTCCATTAATTAATATTGTTTGATCATAAAATGACTATAATTTGTTTTTTTTTTATGAAAATCCATAAACAAGTTTATTCCTTTAATATTCCTTCAGTCTAGAATTACATTTTTCTTTCATGTTTTAGTCCAAAAGAATTTTACCAGAGACAACACATGGGTGGAATTTCTAGACAAAAACATTAAAACATAGTTTGTCATGACACAATTAAACTTTTATCTTTATAGATAATAATGGCATTTTCTAAAGTTTGAAATGCCTGGTATGAAAATGTACCTTGTTATTAAAGAAGTGTGTTATACCATAATATATTCCCTTATGTTTCTTATTATATCTATGCTCTCTACTTCTAGACATCGTTAAAGTCTTTAAGTCTAGCAAGAAGACAGTTATGTTGAAGAAATTTTGAACACATTTTGAGGATAATATTATATTGATCAGTTAGAGTTCAGACTATAAAGACTTAAATAACAGATATTTATCAACATATATCATCTAATAATGACACTTAGTTTTTTAAATTTTATAAATTCAAATTATCTGGCAAACAGACAATAAAAGTTCAGGAAATACACAATAACTGTTAAAATAGTGCTCAATACATCAATTGTAGAGCGATATAGAAATACCACTGTTATAATAGTGCTCAATATATCAATTGTAGAGCAATATAGAAATACCAGTGTTATAATAGTGCTCAATATATCAATTGTAGAGCAATATAGAAATACCAGTGTTATAATAGTCCTCAATATATCAATTGTAGAGCAATATAGAAATACCACTGTTATAATAGTGCTCAATATATCAATTGTAGAGCGATATAGAAATACCAGTGTTATAATAGTCCTCAATATATCAATTGTAGAGCAATATAGAAATACCACTGTTATAATAGTCCTCAATATATCAATTGTAGAGCAATATAGAAATACCAGTGTTATAATAGTCCTCAATATATCAATTGTAGAGCAATATAGAAATACCACTGTTATAATAGTCCTCAATAATCAATTGCAGAGCAATATAGAAATACCATGTTAATAATAGTGCTCAATAATCAATTGAGAGCAATAAGAAATACCATTTAAAATAGGGCTCAATAATAATTGCAGAGCGATATAGAAATACCATGTTAAATAGTCTCAATATATCAATTGTAGAGCAATACAGAAATACCACCCTTAAAATAGGGCTCAGTACATTAATTGTAGAGCAATATAGAAATACCACTGTTATAATAGTGCTCAATACATCAATTGTAGAGCAATATAGAAATACCACTGTTATAATAGTGCTCTATACATCAATTGTAGAGCAATATAGAAATATCACTCTTAAAATAGTGCTCTATACATCAAAAGCAGTGTTCATACACTTTTTGAAAATTAGGGTGGCCTTTAGGTAGGATAAAGTGTTCACTATGATCTAAAGATCTAATATTATTATAATATATCACTAGTACTAATTACTTTATCACTTTCTTTAAAACAAGGAATCTTAAACACTCATTAGTGTAAGAACTAAAGTGAACTATGAAATATAATGATGGTATTCTACTTGTCTTTCAAACATACAAAGTTCATCAATAATTCCTGAAGTTGAAGAAGTTATTATTGAAATGTAGAAAGCCAAACATTACAATAACCACCCAACAGATCAAAGACAAGCATCATTAAATATGTATAAGATTTTTATCAAAAATCTCTGTATTGAAGCATCTAGTCATAACAATCAGCTGGAATCTAGTAGAAATATAAATAAAGAAGATATATTTACTTCAACTTATTGAACTTAACCAGCCCAATTAAAAGTTTAACCTTTGTTAGGAATAATCTTCAGCTGTCTTAATCTGTATTTTAATCAGCAAATAACAGGGTTCGAAATAAGCAGTATCGCATCCCAGTTTAGGATATCCTAGGGTCTAACACTATTTCTAGGTTATCCTACAGTCTTCACTTTTAACACTATTTCTAGGATATCTGGGTCTTATTCTAACACTATTTCTAGGATATTCTTAATTTCTAACACTATTTCTAGGATATCTTTAACTTCTAACACTATTTCTAGGATATTTAGGGTATTCTTCTAAACACCCTGTTTCTAGGATATCCTAGGGTATTAACTTCTAACACTGTTTCTAAGATATTCTAGGGTCTTAACTTCTAACACTGTTTCTAAGATATTCTAGGACTAAGATCATCCTGATCTTGGCTAGTTTTATTATCTTTACCTATCATATCATATAATACATTTAATAGTTTCCTCTAAATGTACAACTTATCTAATCGATCTAAAAAAACGTCAATAATGTTGTTCAAGACTGTATCAAGCATTTATTTTAGGCCATTTTTTTGTAAATTTTATTGTATTTTTGTGAAACGATGGGAGAAAACAGAAAGATGAAATAAGGTATGTGTTTGACAGTGGATTAGTTATTTTTTACTATTGATCTGGTTTCTACTATATTTCATGTCACAGCAACCTGATATTGGCCAAAAATAATGGATAGTTATTTGGAAAATACTGTCATTTTATCTTCCAGTGATTTAACTACCATCTTCATAGCACTGCGACTTGGGTTCATTTTCAATTATCATAAAAATTAGGTTAGGCTAGGAATAAAATAGTTCACAAGGAAATAGTGTCATTTTGACTTGGCAAGAAAATATCTATTATAATAATTGAAAAAAAGATCACAAGATAGTTTTTAAAACCGAAATAATTCCCTGGGAATTCAGATCATTTTGTCTTCCTCGGAAATATCAGAATTTTCAGTTATTTTAAAGGTCTAAGGCCACAATAACTAGTTCATATTGAAATACTGTTGGTTTGTAGTTAGCTTAGAAATATCACAATTTTCACTTATCATAAAGAAACAAAATAATGTTAGGAATAAATACTTTAAACCTACTGTAGTTATCCTTCAACTAAATATCTAAAACTAGTAAATCTTCACAGTTCTATAGCCATCTTAGACCAATTTTCATTTATTACAACTTATATCTAAAACTAGTAAATCTTCACAGTTCTAATTTACATTTATTTCAAGTAATAAAAAAATTGGTGTTGATTGTTCAGATTTTATATCAAAGAAAATTCCTATTATTCAACTCGATGGAAATGTTCTTGACAGTCCTAATTTTATTAGTTTACAACAGAATTTTATTTATTTACAATAAAGATTAGCGGTAATTATAGATAATAGTCATTAATTGCCATGTATTAAAAATATTGATTATCAAAATTTTACAATTGTATATAAAACTGTATCTAATGACATTTAATGTGTTCTGACACAGAAATTTACAGGGAAAAACATTTTTACTTCAGGTGCAGAGAAATACAGAAGCTGCTGCAACTCTTACAATTTTTCTTACAACTTTTATTTAATGCCTGGTATATTTTTATATCTGACACAGAAGCTGCTGCATGCTTACAATTGTATATAAAACTGTATTTAATGACTGGCATATTTTTATTTCTGGCACAGGGAAATACGGAACCTGCTGCAACCCTTTTACAATATAATCAACACCATTATGAACAAAATAGTAATTATAATGAAAGAAAGTCTAAATTGGTTGAAGAAAACAAGCACCTGCAACTAGATTCTCATATACTACCAGAACACTACTATATATAGAAGTAATTCAAATGCAGATCTCAAGATGTTGTCAAAGCTGCATACAAGTGAGAAAATTCATTAGTTGTAGATGCTATCTTAAATTGATTTTGCATTCAAAAGCAGTTTTAAACAAAAATATTGGCTCATAAGTCAGAATGAAATTTTAAATTGCACATATTTTTAAATTCAACTTTTCAAATTTATCACAAAATCCTAAAGCTAGTTTATACTATTCAGAGCGTAAAATGAATAAATTAATAGTTATTTTGAAACTATGTATAAAGATTAACTAGCTCAATAACATGGCACAGTACAGGTCCACTTCTATATCTTTTTATCATGGTATAACCTTCAATACTTTTATAAAAATTTCATATCTTTCTTCTAACTTGTTATGCTTAAGTTAAAATAAACTTGGCCTCTCAATATGTCTTATTCCTTATTGCTTGAATAAACATTTCATAGACACAACTTCCTATCCACTTGTAATACAATGATATTAGGATTGTGCCTTATTATTCCCTGATTTCTGCTCAAGTCTAAACAGATCCCAACAGAAAGGCTTTTCAACTGAACTACTTATCAAACCCTACATTAAATTATAAACTAAAATTCAATTTCTTTTCCCTCTGAATTTATTTCCCATTTCTCCAAAAATTGTTCAAAGACATTACATTAGTCCCTACATCCATTTACAAACTCAAGTTAAATATTGAATACCTTTATATTTAATCTAAAAAATGTTTCCCCTTTCCCGTAAAAATGAATTTTTTTTTTAATTTTTGAAATTTGAATTCAGCCAAATCATAACATTTAAAATGCAATACATAATTGGACCAAATTTGAAAAACCTAAACATTTCCTTTCATTTGAAACTCAATTTGATTTGTCACATTAAAGGATTAAAATACATTAAAGATGGCCTTATAACTTAACTCTACATCATCATTTGTATAATTCTGGTTCTTATTGACTTAATTCTTGCCCTTGTAAGTCTTATATCAAATATTTTAAGCCGAGTCCCCTTTGAATGGTGTCACCTACAGATATCAAATTGTATCACACTATAACGCAATGTATAACAACAAGTGTTTTATCAATATCCTAAATCTCTCTGTTTATTATACTACCTCCATCATCCTAACATTGAAGAGTCAACGAATATAAAAGCTGATATCAATCGAAAAACTCCACGAATCTTCATTATTATCTTATAACATTTTGATAATCCGTGGGAAAACTATATTCAACAATGCATGAGGGATTATTGTAACTAAATAATCAAATATAAACTTACCAATTCTGGTTTAATTGTCATTGGAATATACTGAACATAATAATAAGGATGCATCCTGTTCCGAGCTCGACTTCGATTGAGTAAGATCGAGCGAGCTAGCAGGTTGTTAGTTATTCCCTCAATGGTTTCGACCAAATAGAACCAATTGGACAAACTATAGTAGAAATAGAAGCAAGGCGATCGCGATGGAGTTGTGTTATGGTCTATCGATGATACAGCGTTGTGTATAGGACTTCAGTATTGATGTATTTAGTTCTATTGTTACAGTCCTCCAGTCAACTCTTCATAAACATTAACAGAATGCTGTTGCACACTTTATAAATTGCTCAAGGCTAGGAATTAAACACTTGTCATAGATATGTATCCTTTCTTTGCGAAAACTGTCGTAAGGTCCGCACTGCTCTTAATTCACAACTTATACTAATACAGTCCAGTGATATAAAAAACAGTTTTACACCAACAATACAAAGATATTGTATCGAAACCAATCACTTCTCAATGTGTTCTATAGAATGTATTGTCAACCGTGTATTTATTCAAATATTTCTTGATAGGGCCTATCAATCTATCATAGCTACGTCTTTAAGGCATTTACCATACATGCTTTACTGTTAACTTTCACCTATAAGTGATTTAGAAAATCATTCAAGCACATAATTATCACTGCCTCAGGCCAGTCAAATAGGAAGTTTTTTAAAGTGTTAGGATTAAAAGTGTGTGACTCACGTTATTTGACCATCAATAACGCTGGGTGTTATTTTAATATCCTACCTCGTTATCAATTAACACTAGAAATTAAATAATTAACTGATGTTTTACTTTCAATGATGTTCTATTTTATAGGCCAGGACACACTGGAAAGGTCAAATTTCAATATGAATAAATATTATTTCATTAAAAAATAAATACAATTTCATTTGGCACGAGTGATTCTGTTGATTGGTGATAAATATCTTTAATTCGTCTGCTTACAAAATATATTAAACATTTCCAAATCATTGTAAAAGCAATGGATCAGAGCAGTGAATTACAAGAAAACATTATGCTTTTGATGTTAACATTTTCAAGGACACGAAATATTGCTAGAATCAGCTTAATATATAACAATTAATTGACATATACTTAACCCTTTGAACACTGAGTGTAATTTAGATAGAACGTCATATACCCTGAGCTCCAAGCAATATTTCTTAATTTGTATGACGCTACCGTTGTAATGACGTCACTTGACAACAGCCGGTACCGGCTTCTAGGGTATATATCATATAAGGATGAGCCGGCTTCTAGGGTTGAAAGGGTTAAAGAAAGGGAAGACATTAGGTAGTAAATTTATAGTAGAATTATAACTAGAGATATTCAAAATACTACAATAAGCCAATTTGAGAATTGAAAATCTGGTTATGCTAGTAAGGTGTTTTGTTTCAAACGAATATCTCTAACTAGTTACCAATGAAGATCATGGTTATGCTACAAAAGACTTTCCAACACAGATGACAAGCAATTTACTAATAATAATAATTCAATCCAAACCCTTTCAAGTTGAATCCCAAGTGAGTTGAAACTAGTTGACTATATTGCAATTAACTAATATTAGACAGAACATAAAAATTCAGTATAGCTGGTAGGGACTAATTATTATAAGTAATTAACCAATTATATAAAGGTTATCTTAATTTAATTATAAATCCAGTATACGAGTACCTCAGTGGGAATGGCTCTATACATAACAAATAGGCAAATGGTTCTATTGTTATACAAAGGAATAAATAAACAACAGCTAGCACTAGTCTTAAAGGATTTAAATCAACATAAACTAAACTAAATTTCCTGCCAAATCAAATGAATTCCCATTCTAATCATAATTATTCCTTTAGTTTTTTATTTATCTATATTTAAATATATTATTTACTGTTTTTGTTCCATTTAATTTATATTTCATTGCAGGAATAAAAGAGTATAAATAAATAAATTCAACAAGATTTTTGTGTAATAACTAACTATATCAAATATACTAAGCTTATCAACATTGTATAATTATACTTCCTGCTTCTGGTGTGCCACAGACGGAGCATGTTATTCATGTCGCGACAGTTGGAAATCAAAAATAATAGGCTTACGCAACTGTCCTGAAAAAAGTTCCCTTATTGCACACTGCAAGGCATTACCTGTCTTTATTTACTAAACAATAATCTGAAGACAGTATGTATAACCCTTTTTTTATGTCTGTTTAAGGCCGGTGCTTTTTTAATGAGTTATATTCTCAATTGACTTTGAAACAACCATTTAGAGCAGGTCAAAATAAGCATATATTCTGACAATGGCAGACACGTCAAGCTGCAAAAGGTTCAGTCATTCGGTCGACGAACTTTGTTATTACAAAAAATTACGATATTGAAATTAAGCCCATGATTTATGTTTGATCATGCACAGATAACTCTTGACAAACTCTAGTTTTATCGATCGCAGGAAATGAATTATGAAATATTGTCCAGGACAAAAAAAATTATTTATTAAAATTATGAAAGATTCAATAAAGGATAATGAATTTCCATCACATGGTGGATGGCTGTTGGTAACAATAGAAAGTATAACAATGAAGACAATAGCAACATTGTTCTACACAGTAATACTTTTAAAATGGAGGTAATCTAGCAGAAATATGACAAGAATACCTTCACTTCATCTACCTCTTGTATTATTAATAGTGGAATTCACATAAAATGCAAAAAGTGGTTCAGACGCAGATAAAGATGATGTTATAGAATAGGATTAAGGGATTCTGAAATTTATACTTATTTTTATTTATAGAGGGAATACAATAAATAGTTCCAAGAAAGATAGATATGTTTCACAATATTGTTAGATTAGAGATCAGGGGACAAAACTTTGGTTATTCTAAATTTTAATGCCATATATAGAAGAAAAGAAAAAAGTTTTCAAAATAAGGATGTTATGCTTAAAGAAATTATTCTAAAGAGATTTTTTAACTTTTACATGTTTGATTGAAATATGGAATGGTGAAAGTTAAAGCTATCAGATTCACAATATATTTTAAAGTCTTAAAGTCAAAAAAAAAAAACTTTTACAGAATTTGACAATTAAAGTTAAGTTAAATGTTCACCAGTTTTTGTAACAGAGTCAATAAATGTCTTATTACATTTATTTTTTCAGGTTTTTTTTTTTAATTTGTTTAAGTATAATGTTATATTTCTGATTGTTGCAAGTTTTTTAGTGAAATGAATGTTCAAACCACAGCCCTATTCGGTAAAACTTCCTCAATAACATGGTGAATTACGTATTCATAGTTAAATAGTGTCCAATCAAAATTGGTACTAGAAATTGTCTTGGGAATTTCAGCCAATCAACTCATGTTTGGTTCTTATCTCCACGCCAACAAAACAAAGTGAAGAAAGCTTAGTTTAATACAGGTTAATAAAACCATGTTAAATCGAAGTGTAGTGGGTTTAGTTTAATACGGGTTAATAAAACCATGTTAAATCGAAGTGTAGTGGGTTTAGTTTAATACAGGTTAATAAAACCATGTTAAATCGAAGTGTAGTGGGTTTAGTTTAATACAGGTTAATAAAACCATGTTAAATCTAAGTGTAGTGGGTTTAGTTTAATACAGGTTAATAAAACCATGTTAAATCGAAGTGTAGTGGTCTTAGTTTAATATAGGTTAATAAGACCATGTTGAAGTAAAATGTAGTGGTCTTGGTTTAATATAGGTTAATAAGACCATGTTAAAACAAAGTGTAGTGGGTTTAGTTTAATACAGGTTAATAAAACCATGTTAAATCGAAGTGTAGTGGGTTTAGTTTAATACAGGTTAATAAGACCATGTTAAATCGAAGTGTAGTGGGTTTAGTTTAATTCAGGTTAATAAAACCATGTTAAATCGAAGTGTAGTGGGTTTAGTTTAATACAGGTTAATAAGACCATGTTAAAACAAAGTGTAGTGGGTTTAGTTTAATACAGGTTAATAAAACCATGTTAAAACAAAGTGTAGTGGGTTTAGTTTAATACAGGTTAATAAAACCATGTTATATCGAAGTGTAGTGGGTTTAGTTTAATACAGGTTAATAAAACCATGTTATATCGAAGTGTAGTGGGTGTAGTTTAATACAGGTTACTTTAACCATGTTAAATCAAAGTGTAGTGGGTTTAGTTTAATACGGGTTAATAAGACCATGTTAAATCTAAGTGTAGTGGGTTTAGTTTAATGCAGGTTAATAAAACCATGTTATATCGAAGTGTAGTGGGTGTAGTTTAATACAGGTTAATAAATCCATGTTATATCGAAGTGTAGTGGGTGTAGTTTAATACAGGTTAATAAAACCATGTTATATCGAAGTGTAGTGGGTGTAGTTTAATACGGGTTAATAAGACCATGTTAAAACAAAGTGTAGTGGGTTTAGTTTAATACAGGTTAATAAAACCATGTTAAAACAAAGTGTAGTGGGTTTAGTTTAATACAGGTTAATAAAACCATGTTAAATCGAAGTGTAGTGGGTGTAGTTTAATACAGGTTAATAAATCCATGTTATATCGAAGTGTAGTGGGTGTAGTTTAATACAGGTTAATAAGACCATGTTAAAACAAAGTGTAGTGGGTTTAGTTTAATACAGGTTAATAAAACCATGTTAAAACAAAGTGTAGTGGGTTTAGTTTAATACAGGTTAATAAAACCATGTTAAAACAAAGTGTAGTGGGTTTAGTTTAATACGGGTTAATAAGACCATGTTATATCGAAGTGAGGTGGGTTTAGTTTAATACAGGTTAATAAATCCATGTTATATCGAAGTGTAGTGGGTGTAGTTTAATACAGGTTAATAAAACCATGTTAAAACAAAGTGTAGTGGGTTTAGTTTAATACAGGTTAATAAATCCATGTTATATCGAAGTGTAGTGGGTGTAATTTAATACAGGTTAATAAAACCATGTTAAATCGAAGTGTAGTGGGTTTAGTTTAATACAGGTTAATAAATCCATGTTATATCGAAGTGAGGTGGGTTTAGTTTAATACAGGTTACTTTAACCATGTTAAATCGAAGTGTAGTGGGTGTAGTTTAATACGGGTTAATAAAACCATGTTAAATCTAAGTGTAGTGGGTTTAGTTTAATGCAGGTTAATAAGACCATGTTAAATCGAAGTGTAGTGGGTTTAGTTTAATGCAGGTTAATAAGACCATGTTAAATCGAAGTGTAGTGGGTTTAGTTTAATACAGGTTAATAAAACCATGTTAAAACAAAGTGTAGTGGGTTTAGTTTAATGCAGGTTAATAAGACCATGTTAAATCGAAGTGTAGTGGGTTTAGTTTAATACAGGTTAATAAAACCATGTTAAAACAAAGTGTAGTGGGTTTAGTTTAATACAGGTTAATAAAACCATGTTAAATCGAAGTGTAGTGGGTGTAGATTAATACAGGTTAATAAGACCATGTTAAAACAAAGTGTAGTGGGTTTAGTTTAATGCAGGTTAATAAGACCATGTTAAATCGAAGTGTAGTGGGTTTAGTTTAATACGGGTTAATAAGACCATGTTAAATCGAAGTGTAGTGGGTTTAGTTTAATACGGGTTAATAAGACCATGTTAAATCGAAGTGTAGTGGGTTTAGTTTAATACGGGTTAATAAGACCATGTTAAATCGAAGTGTAGTGGTCTTAGTTTAATACAGGTTAATAAAACCATGTTAAAACAAAGTGTAGTGGGTTTAGTTTAATACAGGTTAATAAAACCATGTTAAAACAAAGTGTAGTGGGTTTAGTTTAATGCAGGTTAATAAGACCATGTTAAATCGAAGTGTAGTGGGTTTAGTTTAATACGGGTTAATAAGACCATGTTAAATCGAAGTGTAGTGGGTTTAGTTTAATACAGGTTAATAAAACCATGTTAAATCGAAGTGTAGTGGGTTTAGTTTAATACAGGTTAATAAAACCATGTTAAATCGAAGTGTAGTGGGTTTAGTTTAATGCAGGTTAATAAAACCATGTTAAATCGAAGTGTAGTGGGTTTAGTTTAATACAGGTTAATAAAACCATGTTAAATCGAAGTGTAGTGGGTTTAGTTTAATACGGGTTAATAAGACCATGTTAAATCGAAGTGTAGTGGGTTTAGTTTAATACAGGTTAATAAGACCATGTTAAATCGAAGTGTAGTGGGTGTAGTTTAATACGGGTTAATAAGACCATGTTAAATCGAAGTGTAGTGGTCTTAGTTTAATGCAGGTTAATAAAACCATGTTAAATAGAAGTGTAGTGGGTTTAGTTTAATACAGGTTAATAAAACCATGTTAAATCGAAGTGTAGTGGTCTTAGTTTAATACAGGTTAATAAAACCATGTTAAATCGAAGTGTAGTGGTCTTAGTTTAATACAGGTTAATAAAACCATGTTAAATAGAAGTGTAGTGGGTTTAGTTTAATGCAGGTTAATAAAACCATGTTTAAACAAAGTGTAGTGGGTTTAGTTTAATACGGGTTAATAAGACCATGTTAAAACAAAGTGTAGTGGGTTTAGTTTAATACAGGTTAATAAAACCATGTTAAATAGAAGTGTAGTGGTCTTAGTTTAACACAGGTTAATAAAACCATGTTAAATCGAAGTGTAGTGGGTTTAGTTTAATACGGGTTAATAAGACCATGTTAAATCGAAGTGTAGTGGGTTTAGTTTAATACAGGTTAATAAAACCATGTTAAAACGAAGTGTAGTGGGTTTAGTTTAATACAGGTTGATAAAAGTTGGTTTAGTTTAATACAGCTTAATAAAAAATGGTTTAGTTTAATACAGGTTAATAAAACCATGTTAAATAGAAGTGTAGTGGGTGTAGTTTAACACAGGTTAATAAAACCATGTTAAATGGAAGTGTAGTGGGTGTAGTTTAATAAAACCATGTTAAATCGAAGTGTAGTGGGTGTAGTTTAGGCTACTAATAACTAAAACTGAAAAATAAAAAAATTTACATAAAAAAGCCATAATTAACTTGAAATATTTAAATTATGATACATCCACTCTAAATGACTACCATAATGTAACAGAAGGCGTTCTCATACGCACCATAAACCCTTCATCAGTCATCTTGCTGCTATCATTTACTTAATTATAATGACATATGCTAGGATATCTGTTTCCTTTGTCCATTCATTCAGGAAGATTTTTAATTCATTCATAGATAAAGTAACTAGATATCATAACTTTCAGCAATTACCACCAATTTATACACAATACATTGTGTTATTATCTCCCTTTTCATTTCATTAATTTCTCTTTAATTCATAAATAAGTATCAATATGCTGGCTTTGTTTTAGCAAATAAAGACCAGGCTAGGCTATATCAGCCATGATGGCAAATACACTCAATAAACCCGGTTTAAACTACAGAATTTATCCTTTTTATCCAACCTTCACATTTTGCCGCAGAATTTCATCGTCATTAGGCAATATTTTTGTTTCTATCCGGGTTACATGGACATCTAGAACACATTTAAATTTATGTGTGAATGAAGCTTAGGATAGCATCAGGTTTTTTACAAATATGAGCCTCCAGACTGAGAAATATTCTTCTGTCAATTGCACATTGTTTATTCAGGAGAAATAAAAATATTTAAAAAACTGCAAATCTAAAATAGATCTTGAATTGCTCAAGCTAAAAAGGAACAAAACTTTACTTTTCTTTCAATGGCAATAAATTTCAAGTTCTCTAAAGATGTGGAGTTAAGTTCGAATTTGTAGGGATTCATAGTTCTAGAAGCGCTGGAACTGTTTTTATGAACCTAATGGATCATCAGCTTTTAATGACTTGAATGTGTGTGTATATTTATTTTATAGAACTAAACAAAGTGAAGAGTTAATATATCTCTAACCAGAGAAAAGACTTCTTTTTAAATGAAGATGTTTTTATGTTCAAATGTTTCGAACAACAGGGTGTTCTGAATCAGTCAACTCTTCAGTTTAATGTACAAGTATCTAGTCCGATCCCAGCGAGTCGGCCTGTTTACCCCTCGTCCAGCCACAGAGTAATATTACAGGTGTACAGTCACAGTCTTTCTTCCTATTTATATACAGTATAATAGCCTTTATTAGCCTAAAGAACAATCTCACTACAAATTGTCTATATAACAACAAGTTTCCAGTGAAATCCCATCAGAGAATGATAAAGATGAAAAGGAAGGAAAACAATGACATCAAATAACACTAGATATACTATAGGGAATTTTAGATCAACTGGTAATTTTCTTTTTCACCATTAACAAGTATAAAAATTTAACAAGCAGTAAAATGTACAACAGAGTCTATTATATGGCAGGGTAACATTTTTTCGTATTTCGACTTTGTCGAAAACGTATTGTAATCGTTCGGATTATTTTATTTTTTTTTTTTTTTTTTTTTTTTTGTAATTCTTGGATGAGTTTGCAGACAAACTGGTAAAAGGTGCAGAAATTCTAAATCTACAGTTGATCTTAGAATGATTTCTATTATCAAATAAAACAAAACCGGAAGTTCTATCTCTGACAGGAAGTGAGAACCGGAAGTTCAGGTTTTTTTGCTTTAGCAAGTTTATTTTCAGTTCGATTTTGACCGGATTTTCAGATTTGAAAACTTCAATGTATTTGTCAACTAACAATTATAGGTTTTATGCAATTAGGCTAAATATTTTACCCACGATTTGCAATTCAATATTCAAGGGTCATCGGCAAAAATTTCAGACCGTGATTTCTCCTTTAATATAAATGGTAAAATTTTGAAACTTTACCAGTTGATAGGCGATATGTTTATAATTTTTGAAAAAATGTGAAAATAAAAATTCCACTTCCGGTTTAGCCTCAAATGACGTAATTACGTAACTTCCGGTCTATAACTGCTAGGTGAAAAGTGAAAACTGTTTTATAAATAACTTGTCAATAGTAATTGATTTGACCTAAATAATTAGGTCAAGCTGCCATATCGGCCGCCATTTTGAATTTTCTTTACAATTCTTAAATCCGAAATTCAGACACTACTGATAGACCGATTTTGATGAAATTTAGCACATAGATACAATGGATCATTATCTACCTTTTCTTGGAGACCGATTTTCGAATTTCGTATTTTCTTTCGAATTATTTAAATTTCGATTTTTTCAAAATTAGGTCACTTTAACGGGTACGGAAGGTGTGACCCACTTAATCTATGACCTTGAAAATTAGGTCAAATAATATTCAATATATTGTCTACAAGTAGATATTTTTTAATTTGGCTTACTTAAAAAATTCATAGAGTTAAGTGTACTTAAAGACAGCAAAAATTGATAATTTTCATATTTTCGCCATCATTAACCGTTACGGAAGGTGTGACCTAATTATTTTATGACTTTGAAAACTAGGTCAAATGATATTCAATATATTGTCTAGATGTAGGTAATTGCAAATTTAGCCTACATAATATTTTAAGGCTCTCGAAATACGTTCATAATTGTAAGCAATTCTTGTTTTTCTCTTTCTTGGAATTTCTTGGAAGCTGTCTTTGTTCTTCTAATTTATGTATGAGGCTGTCTTTATCTCTACTTTTAGTTTAGCCATTACACAATCTTAGGATAAGAAAAATGTCCTTCATGACTTGCTGTAGACATAATGTTATAAGAACACGACTGCAGTAGAAATCTTGTCAGATTTCAATAAGGACAAAAAATGTTAAAAAGAAATGAAACTGGTTTTCTTTTTGTGATTATATTGGCATCAACATTTTCATGTTTTATTTTATAATATATAGCACAGCTGTTTACAATATACTTGACATTTTTTATTCAAATATGACTTCAAAAAAACCTATATACTAATTGCAACAAATCATTTTTTATATTCTTTGGTAACATTTTTTCATTTAAGTTACAGGAAAGAAATATTCTTTTTGATAAATGATGAAAATTCTATACTATAAAAAATAATCAATTATTTCTAAAATGTTACTAAGCAACTCTTTTAAAATCTAAATTCAACATCGTTATAAATTAATATCATATATTTCATAATCACAACACAATTAACAAACAATATTGCTGTTTGTGTATTTCTTTGATTTTAAATGAAAAGGTAGACACTGAAAATTGATTTTACAGTAGTATTTCATATTTCACAACTTCTGAAGTTTTCTTATCTACAATTCCTGTGATTTTTATGACATGTATATGTATCTTTGTACAGTTTTTATGATATTATTGTAACAAAACTCTAAATATGGAAGGGTTTTATTTTCCGATAGTTGATATATTTGACACAAAACTTCAAAAAAAAAAATTAAAATTCTTTTCAATTCAAGCTATAATTACATTAGAATTTTTCGAGGAAATCCTACTTCCTATAGACCTTTGTTTTCTTTTCTAACCTTACAAAATGAAATGTAGTTTAATAAAAGTTAAAAAGACCATGTTGAAGTAAAATGTAGTGGTCTTGGTTTAATTAGAAGAATGAACATGTAGTCTGTTTAATTAAGGTTTAATAAGACCATGTTGAAGTAAAATGTAGTGGTCTTAGTTTAATGGTTAAAAGATAAACCTTTCTAAATTAAATTAGAGGTCGTTTATCGATATTTAAAACATGTTGAATATTAGTCCCGGACTCTTGGTTTTATGGTAATTAATGGTCTATTCAAACAAGTGGTGTCTAAGTATACGAATAAAACAAACCACTGCTAAATGTAAAAAGAAGAGTGGTTTATCTTAATATGTAACAAAATTGTAAATTAGTTCTTGTTAATACCCAGTGCAAAGACCATGTTAAATGTATGGTATTTAAACATAGGTTATCAGCATTTAAATGAGTTGTGGTCAGTAATAGGTTAATAAGACATGTTAAAACAAATGTAGTGGTCTTGGTTTAATAAGGTTAATAAGACCATGTTAAAACAAATGTAGTGGTCTTGTTTAATATAGGTTAATAAGACATGTTAACAAAATGTAGTGGTCTTGGTTTAATAAGGTTAATAAGACAATGTTAAAGTAAAATGTAGTGGTCTTGGTTTAATACAGGTTAATAAGACCATGTTAAAACAAAATGTAGTGGTCTTGGTTTAATATAGGTTAATAAGACCATGTTAAAACAAAATGTAGTGGTCTTGGTTTAATACAGGTTAATAAGACCATGTTAAAACAAAGTGTAGTGGTTTGGTTTAATATAGGTTAAAACCTGTACTTCAGATAAAATAGTCACAATATTGCTGACTACATAACCTTGGTGACTGAACTCACCCAAGCACTTAATGAACCTAGCCAGGTATATCTATTGTCAATTACATCTAACTAGAAATATCAAAATCTAACCAGCATCTGTTTAACAATTCCTCCTCCTCCCAACAACTGGAAATAATTTCAAACTTGACCACAGCTGTAGTTTCAACTTTTCCTATTTTTTAATTAATTCCTGTTTTTTAATTATGCTTTATTAAATGCTAATTTTATTATTTATATTCATTTCAAATTAAAATAACCAACACAATGATGTTGGAGAAGTCCAATTGAATGATTCAAGCCTTATCTTTAATTCAAAATTATTGATTGAAAATATCTAGGCAGAAGTACGTAATAAAGTAAGAAGTAGTATATCCATATATCTTGCATTTTGAAAAATAGCATGAAATAAGAAATAGTATATCTATATATCTTGTGTTTGAAACATAGTAATAAACCTAGAAGTAGTATGTCTATATATCTTGTGTTTTGAAACGTAGTATGTAATAAAGTAAGAAGTAGTATATCCATATATCTTGCATTTTGAATGAAATAGCATGAAATAAGAAATAGTATATCTATATATCTTGTGTTTGAAACATAGTAATAAACCTAGAAGTAGTATATCTATATAGATTGTGTACAGTAATTAAGTATAGATGACTATGAAGATGAAGTCAACGAAGGAGTAATAGCTGATAAAAGTAGTATAGTTGGTACGGTAAATATTAGATGACTATTAAGATGAAGACAATAAAGAAGTAATAGCTTTTAAAGCACACTTTTATTCTTTTTTTTAAAAATAACGGAACTAATTGACTGTTTATTACAATACATGAATAAAACAATATACTGAATATCAATACTGATCATGCTGTTAAATGAATATTGTTCAATAATTAGGCAATTTTAACGAAATAACTTAATTATTACTGGATAATTAAATCAAACAGTGTGAAATATCCCTATTAAACAATTGTGTTTTATTGTAATAAAGCTCATCCATATATGATAAATAGAACACAATTTTTTTTTAACTAACTCGACTCTTAAGCAAAACCAATGACAGCTTCATGGTGAAGGTGAAGTTTGTCACGTTATAATTCTTTTCAAGCTTTCAGAATACTCATACTTCTGGCTAATTGGTACCAGACTTCCTGTCGAGGGATGTGCCTGAGCTTTCTAATTCCTTTAGTTTATCACTATGTTACCTCAAGTTCCAGCTAAAAGAAAATCGTTTGAAGGATTTATGTTGATTTTCGCAACATGACACACAGTTCAGTTGAGTTTTTTTATGTATTAAGGGCAATTTTCTCCTTGTAAACCTCAAGATGACCAACATAGATAAACTCTATTATGTGCTGTAACTTGGTAATTACTGTTTTAATAGAAAAATCAATTTAACAGGCCTACTACTACTGTACTATACTGGGTATCAATGCACTTTTTATTCACATACCGTGACGACTAAGGCATTGACCTGAGGCATTGAATTGGTAACAGATCGTTCACAGATCAGTAACAGATCGTAACAGCTAGTGTACTTGTTACATGGAGATGCATATCAATCATAAATGAGTACCGAGTTAGTATGTCAGAATAAAAAGTGGTATCAGGCATTAGAAGAGTAAGCACACCCTTCCTTGTGTTACACTGGTGGTATTTAATTTCTTACGTCCCAATTTAAATGTTGCATTTTGTAATGTTCAACAACAAAAATGGAGGTAGGATTTGAAAGCATAATAACAGTGGAAAAAGCTTGAAGCTAGGGAAGTTAAATTGAGAGTGGGACATGAAGCTATACTAACATATTATATAAAACCAGGTCAACCATTGCTGCTCCAGGAAGGGAAGGACATAAAACTATAATAACAGCAGAAAAAGTCTGAAGCCAGGGTGAGGTAGGATATAAAACTATAATAACAGAAGGGAAGCCAGGGATGCAGCCAAGGAAGCTAGGGAAGAAGCCAAGGAAGCCAGGGAAGTAAGGGTGAAGGTAGAATATGAACCTATAATAACTGAACCACATTGAATATATGAAGAAAGCCCAAGGGATATTGAAGTACTATAGATATTACTAGACCAATATTATGGTAAACTATTGGAATGTATTGATGGACTTAAAACAAATAATATTCAACTCTTTAATAATATCTAGAGGACAATTCCAGGATAATTAAATATCAAATAATTAATAGACTTAGAAGTTGAAGAACACAAGATATATATTCTAGGTTTCAAAACACAAGACATATAGATATATACTACTTCTGGGTTTATTATATACTGTTTCAAAACACAAGATATATAGATATACTACTTCTAGGTTTATTATATACTGTTTCAAAACACAAGATATATAGATATATACTACTTCTGGGTTATTATATACATTTCAAAAGAAGGAGTTCAAGAGTAAGACAAAAAACTCATTTCATTTCTGGAATAAAACTCTTATTTCTTTGGAAAATATGATGGAATTGAGTAATTTTTTTTGCTGAATTAACACAACCATAGATGTTGGGCTAGCAATCAGAATGGTGCTGGTGCAGTCTTGGACTAGCAATCAGAATGGTGCTGGTGCAGTCTTGGACTAGCAATCAGAATGGTGCTGGTGCAGTCTTGGACTAGCAATCAGAATGGTGCTGGTGCAGTCTTGGACTAGCAATCAGAATGGTGCTGGTGCAGACAAACACACGTAAAAAAGGACAACCTTTTTTCTTATAATTCTTTTAAATTTTTGAAGTCATAAAATACATTGCTTGGTGACATTTAAAATACTGGAATCATTTCATTCTGGTATAAAATATTTAATATATTGTTATTACTATGGAAACTCATTTTATTTAAATCTGACATTTTAAGATGTCTGCCTTCTGAAACAATCAGCAGTTTATATCAGGTCAAGGTTGGAACAGGATTACACAGCAAGCATGGGAATATAAAACAAGGTCATATTTTATTAAAGGAATACTAGGTCTTAAAATGAATATAAAATTTAAAAACTTAAAACTTGGCCAATAAGAGTATTATATTCATCAGTAAATAAACCTGCTGCCATAAATAATATAACAGAATCCTTATATATTCAGAAAAGCTTAGTAATTATCCATAAAAATGCAATTGATTATTGAATTGAATTATTTAGTTTTTTGAGTTTTTCAGATTTAAGGGATTCTGTTACTTTATGACACCAATATACTCATATTGACCATTATTGAGAACTTCAATTTGATGGCCAATCTAAGATGCAGCATCACTTTACGCCAATACTAAAATTCAGATTCCATCATCCTACATAGTAACAGTAATATTGTCCTTGGAAACCTAAATTCCATTAATATAAATGATAAGTTGAGAAAGGTCATTGCCGATTGAAATAATTGGCAGAAGAGGAGAAAAACAAATAACCTTGGTTCAAATTATTAATAGTTTGGATAAAAATTCAATTAATAACGCAGAGATTTGTAATACCCGGCTAAAAGCCCAATTTAACGTGTCCATAAATCATGAAGAGTATCATCATTATTTTACCACCATGATGAATGGACGCCGGTGAAATAACCAGTCTTTTCATTTAACCAACATTTGTTTCCACGGATAATTATATATTGCCATACAAAATACTTCCAACCATTTTATTACTCGTCTGTAAATCATTTATATCATCTATTTTATTTATTTGGTTGAACAAATGAAAGACCAACATAAAGCATTTTATAATAGCGTATTTGTTCGCTTGTAATTTGCATGAATATTTAATAAGTCTGTGGTTTGTATGATCAGTGAATACAACTAATACCTTTTGTACCCCTTTGACAGAATCACAAAGAGAAATAAATTAGTTCTAGGTTTTAACATCTGAAAATGATATCTATTTTTCCATTTCTCTAATTATTCCATAGATTCAATTAATTCATTGTATAAATTTTATTAATTAAATTAAAAGATGCAAAACAGACCTCACTTACTCTTTCAAAACACCTGGTCGTACTTCTCTATTAAGGAGTCAACTTATCTACAACTATTACTCCTGATTTCCTATTAATGTTATTTACCTAATTAGTGGTAGTGGGTGTCATGTAGAAAGCAGAACATGCTTACTCTATTTAAAACACCTGATGGTTCTTCTCTTTTGAGGAAATAGATACCATACAATTATTTCAGTTGTCAACTACAATTATTATTATTATTACAATATTTTAAGTGCTCCCTTCCACTTATAGGTGTTCAAGTGCACTGTACAGATAATATATCATAACAAAGATATACAATATATAAAGATACAATATAACTTTACTCCTGATCTTTGCACAGGATTTTTTAGAAAATTGCCTTGCCTTGTACAAATTTTTATAATATATATACTTCATGAAAAAGCTTAATTTCAGCAATCTGTACAGCAATCAATGTTTATTCTCGCTTGTCTATATCAATCATCAAATCTGTCTATTATATTTCTGATACTTGTAAACACAGAATTCCTGTCATCTTAAAGATTGTGTATGTAAGTCTTACTTAAGGAAGATATATATTTCAGATGATTAACATATTCAAATTTGAAAGGATTTAAAAATATGGATATATACTATTTTTCTGATATTTCATTATTACAAGATATCTTTTGCTTGGTTCTTATATTGAGGTATCATGTATTTTATTTTCATTCCTCAAAATGAATCCAGCTCACTACAACTTAAATAAAAGACCAGCTTCAATAAACTGGTCTCTGAACACAGGTTCTACTGTACGATGAAGTATATTTAAGAATAGGCTTCTGATTTCTAATAAGGGTTGAAAACCTATTTTTTAGATTTAATATTTTACAATTATATTGCCATACAGTCTGGAAACATGCTGTCCTCAAAACAATGTGGTGGATAGTTCGAAGGTCAAGGTCAGGACAAAAGCTGATAATGATCACAGAGGTAATGTAGCACACAATGGAAAATACGACAGTAGGAATACTAATAACAACGTTTGTCTGGGGACATCAGGCTTCGTTTTTATTTCATCGTGGCAAAATCAATCAAAGACATCAAGTCTGGAATGTCTCACAGGAATTGACACCCAGTGCTAGCGGCAGCAAAGTGACGACAGTCAAAAGAAAAGGACTGTGACATTGTAAGAACAATGACAATAAGAAGTGTGGAGAGAATTCTCCCGAGAAAATTATCATCAACAGTTAGCCGTTTTGCTCCAGCTTGGATGTCACTCCCAGAGAACATAAGAAAACGACGCTGATAATCCAGTTGTTCTGAAATTGAAGGCTATTAGCGGAATTTAATGGCGCCATCTACCACGAAGTGAGCAACAATAATAGTACCAGAATGAAAGAAATGATTGTCGTAAATACTGCCACTGTCAATTCTCTGGAGATTTTATGTTCAAATAAAAACCTTAGAAATAAATTTCTTCTACAAATTTCTATTTTAAATTCTGTTCTTGAAAATAACATTCCTTAAGTTTGACTTTGATGTTTTTTTTCATAGTGCTTAAAGTGGACCAGGCTTTATTTGTTTCAGACAATCATCCGACAGCCTCAAACACATGAAATCTTTTGGTTAGCTAATCAGAAATAGTCTACAGGGCTTACCTTTGAAATTTGAGCCTTCAAATCCATGTGTATCCATAATTATCCGTGTTTGAAAAATCATAATGTATTAAGAAATTACGAACGTCCCGCCATATTGGAAAACGGTTCGTCTTGATAATCAAAGAGTTATCCTTCCCGTCGTGCAATAGCGGTCATCTTTATAAATAGACTACAACGCATTTTCAATTGTAGACTTTGTCAACAGGACACACAATTGTCAGACTGACTGGAGACCAGCCGCGTACAGCACGGAAAAAAAATGAAAAGTGAAATTTTTTGTTTGAGGCATATTTCAAGGTATTTTGCGATTTTCTCAGAGCTTGAATATTTCTGAGGACTGTTAAAATGTAACAAAGGCACAAAACGACCCCTAAAAATCCAGCCTGGTCCCCTTTAAGCATCACTTGTAAAAATATTTATATTTATCTTTCATCCAATACATTACAAAAATATAATACTGGTATATTCATTCTATTCACTAGAATTCTCAAAATTATGACTTAGATTTTCACTTTCTACTAAATGACAAATAACTGCAGAAAAAATGAAATGAAATGAATAGAGTTTTATGTTTTTATACTTGAAGCTGTAAGATTAATGGCTTTTGCAAATTCATTATAAACTTCTTTGTTTTCGAATTTCAAAATATTCTAGTCACTCCAAAATCCAAGATTTATTGAAGATACTCAATAATCTTATTCAGATCTTTTTTTAAAATTTACCAAATAATGACAGGACATCCTTTCAGATAGAACCATCTTTAAGATTTGACAGTGAGAAAGAAATTATCATATTAGTGGGTGAATTAAATCAAGTCTAACATGACTCTGACAGTCTCGAGAAACCAGATCAATTTAGAAAAGTATTTCATGATAACTTGGGCAATTATTTAGTCACTAAAGACCATTTTCCTGGCAAACAGACGAGGTAAAGTCTATAATCTGACCAACTGTTGGTGTTTATTATGTAGATTTATGGAAATTTCAAAGTTAAATAACGGGAATTATAATTTTGAGTCCATAATATAAAACACTTAGTATTGACTATTTCATTATGAAAACTTGTAGAACTATGAATTGCTTATTACAAGTTTGTTCCAATTTTTAATAACTAAAACTAAGCTTGTCTGGTTTAAAATATTATCTTTCACTTTTATATTAATATTCAATATAAACCATACTCTCAACGTGGACTAAATGTTAGTCTCATTAGCATTATTGGTGTGTAAACACAATAGATCACATGACAAACTGAATAAAGTCATTAATGTATGTTTGTGGCGTGATCTATTGCGTTTACACACCAATAATGCTAAGAGACCAACGTTTAATTACTATATTTATATTTTTGATACTTTTATTAATACTGTTTCATACGAAATTAACACAGATTATTGAGAGCGTCATTGTTGTGCCTTGACTATGTCATAGCGTCATGTGACAAACTACAGTAAGGGTAACTGCTTTATAGACTCTCTAAAATTGATGCCATTATTACCAAAGAAATACTTTAAGATTTGTGGACTCTCCAAAGAGATGCCCAATTGACAAACCTATTAAGCAAATAAACATTTTAAGCTATGGGATGCGATTTGAATAACCTTATTTCCAAATAAACAATGTGGCCATGTGGACTCTCAAAAAGTGGGAGGTGAGATAAAAAAAAAGGTTGTAAAATGTCAGCAGGAGGAAAGAATTCGCTGGCAATGAGTAATTTATTGGAGTAAAGATTTAATAAAGTCTTCAGAGATTTTAACGCCAATAATTTGAGATATGACCTCATTGACCGTTGAGACAATCTTGTGTGTTAAGTCAGTAGCTTATTGGTATTATATCTATGACCTTCAAGAAAAATCATCAGTTTCATATCACCCATAAAGTATTAATTAACTTTATTTTTCTTGACTTCAAAAGTTTCATAAAAAACCCAGGTAGAAGACCATTGCTTGATGGATGTAATACAATACAAGAAACATAATACTGCCAAAATATTGCACAGAACTAACAACCGCATTTTTACAACCCATTCAATCATCTGAGATCAATGAACTTCTGCTTAAATCAGATTTCTATACAATGTTCCTAATGATATTCATTCAATGTTATTGTCCAAAATGCTTTCAGATTTTTCTTTATATAGCAAAAATTCCTGAAAAGGCTTTCTTCAGTAGATTCTACTTCTAGACACAATGATGTTTAAATACACTTAATATATTGAAAAAGGAACAGACTTCCTGCTTGGAACCATTGTTTTTCTAGGGCTTTTATAGCACGAGTTTTATATTGTTTTCTGCAGACATCAACATTTTAACAATTAAGGGTCTCTACTTCAATTCAACACTCAAGATTCAAAGCTTAACTTGTGTTTTACATGTACGTCTAGTTATAACACCACATCTTACAGACATTTTTTGGGCACTTTTCCCTTCTTTTCCAAACCTTATCTTAAATATAATCACGATATAAAGTTATGTTAATCTCATTGGATAACAAAACTAAATTTAAATCATTTTTAGTGATTGACCAATCAGATAACTGGAATATTAAAACCATCTTAAGTTAAGTTTTTAAGAATAAGACCCCTGGGCTAAAATAGAAGGAAGTAAAATGGAGTTTTGACATTCTACTTCTCTGTGACAGAAGATGGGTTTATGAAGTGTGCAATTAGGCAAACTTTTTGAAGATAGCAGCATAACTTTTGTTATTTGATTTTCAACTGTGAAGGAAACCCAGTCCTTAGTTTAGTGAGAACAAGAGACATATAGTCAGAACATCAGACTTCACTGTTTCCATCAATTCATAATTCAATTTCTTGATGGTTAGAAAATTTAAGAGTTTTTGCTGTAGCAGAATCTAGGCTTATCCAGGCCAGACAAGTTTAAGCTGAATTTTTATACAATATCTCCTTTTGGCCAAACTATAACATTAACTTGAATTTATTTATAATTTTAGTTGTTGTGATTGCAAAAAATGTGCCTTCATTTTCTTTCTTTGTCACAACACCAACAACACCTTAGAGCAGACTACACCCCCCCCCCCCTTCAGAGAATAGCAAGATTAACTTAAACTCATCTATACAATTTGATTTCTTGATATGATTGGAAAATTTACCCTCATTTGATCGCAGACATTATGTAATTTTACGCGACAATATTTTCATCACAAGCAGAAAGCAATTTTCAATCCAGACATTAGATAATTTTTAAGGTTGAGACGTTTCTTATATGGAAAGGGAGAAATAAATTGAAGAAGCAAGCTTTAATCAACAATAAGTAGCCTAAAGACATTAGTTTTAATTTATTTCAAGCCTTGAAAATTGATAGTAAAAGTCAATGAGATAAAACAATAACAAGTATTATCTGAGGTATATTAAAGTGATACTGTGTCGTAGAATGGATATAAAGTTTAAGTTCTCAAGAATGGTCAATGTGTATGTATATTTTCATCAGTGAACTTATTTGGTGTTATAAATGCAGGAAATTTTGTCAGGACAGCAGTATAAGCCTACTCTTTTGAGAGTTTCAACTGTTGAGGAATATTTATCGTACACAGCGTGTAGTACACGTCACTTAAGAAGGATTAACTGCAGGTAAAATTAACAGGTTTTATGACAATGAAAATAAGGACTCAAAAAGCCTACTCATCTCATCCATGCAATTTGTGAATTGTGGTTGACAAGACCGGACTTTTAAGCAAACTAATCCTACAATTGCTTCATAAAGACCAGAGAACGCTGCTTGAAATATCGCTCAATTCAAGTTAGTAATAAGAATTTGTTTATTTTATCCGACACCTCAACTAAATGCCATTTAAAGATATTAAACCAATCCAACACCTAGTCTGAAATAGTTTTATTTAAATACGAATACTGGATTGCCCAGAGATAACGACCAAACGACTAATTAGTCAATTTCAAAGCTTATAAAACATCAACACTACAAAAAAACGTAATAGATTCTTTGAATGAATAAGATAAACAGCCTGCAGCAAGAATCAAATGAAATAACAAGTCATGAATAAGTTGTAAGAAAAAGACTGGAAAAGGAATTAAAAAGCTATTAGTAGATTGGATTAAGAGGTCGTTTCTTGTCACACTTTCCTGTTGGCAGCTCTTTACTCCACTCATTCAATTAAAATAAGCTTATTGAAAGAAATCAGGATAAAAACAGACCACGAACATGAGTGGGGACAACTTCCGTTCAAATCATCAGTAGAACAGACACGCCTCTTAATCTGTTTGACAAAGTTTCCTGATGCAAGTTACAAACACTCTATCAATATACAGCGGAACTTCAACAGAGTGTAGTGTATAGAGATAAAAAGATAAAATTCTATACTTCATTATTGACCAATAGAAATACAGATATTGATTTTCTTCTGCTAATAGTTTTACACTGGTAACTAGGTAAGGGAAATAACTCTGTCATATATTTATTAGGGTGGATTAATATGCAGATTCTAATCAAATATTACAATAATTCCCTTGGGACTAGCATTAATCTTCATAAAAATCTCCATTATTTGTTAAATATGATTAAAGGGAGACAACTCCACTATTAAAATGGGTTCCAGGATTTTAGATGATCACAAACAAATTATGATTCAGGCCTCTGGCTTGTCTGGTCTAAACAATTTGGAGGAAATAGCAATTTCTTATTAGTGTGGTGCATGTAAATAGCTGTATTTCAGATATATCAAGTTCATTTCTAGATTGTATTTCAAAATATATAACTTATTCTTATAATATTATAAATGTAGACTGCTATTTTTTTCGTGATAATCAAATATTGTCTATGTTTAACAGTCTGGATTATCAATATGTTGCTAAGACGTTAAATAGCCAAAATTCTTGATAATGTTTGGAAAGTGCTGCTCGTTTAAGATTAAAGTACCGTATGCCATTCACATTTGTTATTGTAAATTATCTATTATGTATTTTCTTGTAATATATTGTAGTTTCAAATGTTTAATATCTGTGTTTTTTATACACCATGTATTATTGACAATGCTTGGCGTGGTGGTGCATTCAATATCAAAGTATACTCATCAGATTTGATATTGGAATAGGGATTTGTTAATGTCAATAATTTATCATGTATTTATAAATATATCAATTGTATTTTCAAATGTTTATATCTGTGTGTGTTTATATACACATGTTTTGATGTTTTTAAAAATTAAAAATTCTTGTGAACACTTACTTTTCCCATGCACATTCTTTTGTTCATGGCAGCGAGGGCTGAACTGGCGAAATCATGGTCGTGGAATTCCACAAATGCATACGGATCGTTACCAGGCTGAAAAATAAAACAAATAGAATGTAAACTTTAAATCATTCCAAGTCTATTATTATTAACATTAATATGGCTAATTTCAAAGGATTACTGCGTTTGAACAGGACATTTTAACATTTTAAACTTAGCCAATAAGAGTATAAGATAAACCTGCTGCCAAAAATAACATATCAGACACTTTCTGATAAATCCCCAAAGAAACATACCGGTAGTAATTATCCATAAAAATGCAGTGAATTATTGAAAAATACTTTATAAATTGATTTTTTTATTAATTAATTTTTGTGAGTTTTTCTAGAGTTTACAGGAATTCTAAAATTGAGATCCATCAGTAAGTCAAGTATCCTAGGACAAAAATACAGATACAGATAGTAAATATTTAGATAACTATACAGATAACTGGATTTGAGCTCTATCAGCTGGTAAAGTAGATATTTAGATAACTATACAGATAGCTGGATTTGAACTCTATCAGCTGGTAAAGTAGATATTTAGATAACTATACAGATAGCTGGATTTGAACTCTATCAGCTGGTAAAGTAGATATTTAGATAACTATACAGATAGCTGGATTTGAGCTCTATCAGCTGGTAAAGTAAATATTTAGATAACTATACAGATAGCTGGATTTGAGCTCTATCAGCTGGTAAAGTAAATATTTAGATAACTATACAGATAGCTGGATTTGAGCTCTATCAGCTGGTAAAGTAGATATTTAGATAACTATATAGATAGCTGGATTTGAGCTCTATCAGCTGGTAAAGTAGATATTTAGATAACTATACAGAGAGCTGGATTTGAGCTCTATCAGCTGGTAAAGTAGATATTTAGATAACTATACAGATAGCTGGATTTGAGCTCTATCAGCTGGTAAAGTAAATATTTAGATAACTATACAGATAGCATAATGTACAAACACAGATATTTTCATCAGGTGGTGCAGTATATATATCTCTATATTATAATCTCTATGAATAATACAGCTATATCAACAACATACAATGTATGAATTTCAAATATCTCCACTATGAATATATTTAGTAATTGCAGAGAAACCTGATGAATAATTATGTCATAGAGTGTAAACTATACAATTTGTTTTAAAGGAACACTAGCTCTTAAAATGGACATTAAATTAAAGTCTTCAACTTGTAAAAAAAAAATTAAATGGAGTATTACATCCTACTCTTCTGCAACTAATGAGCTAATGAAGATTGGCAATGCCATGCAGTGTGCAATTAGGGAAATTTTAACAGGGCAGCATTCAGAGATTTCCAATTGTCAAGGGATCTTTAACATGTACAGCCTGTAGCCCACAGGGCCTCAGTTTAATATCAGCCCCTCAGACCAGCATCACTGATAAAGAGAAAGCGGGCGAAAAAAATTCCGAAAGTTTATCTTGACCTTGCCATGATTGAACTCTGGACCTTCAGAGTAGCAAGCATTTAATTCAATAGATAGCTTGAAGCTCCCTTTAAAGTTGAAAGACTAATATTATATATTATTTCATCAGTTGTAATTACCAGGCATATAGTACAAAATATTTAAAGGTATACTAGCTCTTAGAATGAACACAAAATGTTTCAAAAATTGGTATTGGGTGTTATAGAAGATACTCTCCTATGGAAGCACTGGCCAAGGTCACAAGAAGAGAACATACATTTTCCTTCACATTTCTGTTATTACAAAAAGTAATGATTCCGAAGATTAGATTAAAAATACAATTAAAGATAACAATGAAATCTTGAATGACTAAAATTAAAAATACAATTAAAGATAACAAGTACATATTCACCAGCTAGATTTACCAGGTGTTATGACTAGAGAATAGAATCTCTATAACACTGTGTTTCCACTTAGAATTGTGAAGTGAAGCTAGCTTTAAAGCCAGCTTTTTTGCCGAACACGCTGCATCACTGGGCTTATCTGGTTCCCGAACCACTTAAGTCTCGATCAAATTATGGGAATTTCATTTTGGATATAAGAAATAGCATACACCTTTAAGATTTTATAGACAAATCCAGAATATATCTATATTAAATTGAAAATATGCATTGCTCTGCTTGAATGATTTGGATGAATAATAAGTTTGATTTGAATTAAAGTATATGAACTCTGAATGTAATAGTATGTCTATGTTTATGAGAAATCAATATTAATGTACATTTTCTTGGGTCAACCTGCCTCTAGTACCGTTTTTATATTTCTGTACATAACACTCACACATTTATTAAAATAGCCTAGATACTTTCTATATTACGTCAATCTGAAATTTTTCATTTCATCAAGTTTTGGATTTTACTCAAAAATGAAATGAATTTTACAACTTAGTCTTCTGCACATTATGGTCTCATGAAGATAGACAAAGCAATGCTGTGTGCAACGAAGGAAATTTTGAGAGGACACCTGCGTTAGCAATACTCAGTTTGCTATTTTTCGACTGTCGAGGGATCTTTAACTCATTAGATGCTTTTTCTATGTCAGCCCCTTTGACCCGCAGCAACGACAAGGAGGATATCAATTTTAGAATTGTAGCCAATGGGTGGGGACAAAAAAAACTGACGTCCTGTGTGCTAGATTGTATTTATAAGTAAGAATCCCATATATTTAGAAATCAATAAAAAAAAGTAGGTACTAGTAAAATTTCCCGCAATGCACAAAGCACGTCTTGCTCGTGTTCATTAGGCCAATTATGTGTACAAGAGTAAAACTATGCATTTCATGTCTAAATGTTGTTTAAATCTTGAGAAGAACAATCAAGGGTGACTGAACTATATTTTTATTACAAAACCTGATCAGATCAAAGAGGATGGTATTAAGCTATGATAAAATGTACAGAAATTCCACGCTGTCTGTGCACTACATGTTATATATGTAGGTAATGTTGACAAAGATACAACCCCTGTAACATACACACATTATTTGGCAGATACCTTGTATACCGTCTCAAAAACAATGTCAAATCACATGTTTTTACCTTCAAATATTTCACATTAAAAAAACAATTGGCTCAATCCCCACTAAATTGTGATGACATAGAGAAAGGACGAGCAGTTTATCGTGTTTGATTATTTATCAAATTTCAACTCAAATCTTAAACAAATACACTGGTATTTTTATGTCAAATAAGGCATTCAGTAACGTTTCTTTTAAATATCTGCTCTTAAGTGAAATTTAACAAAAAACGAATCTGATTTAAGGGCAGAATGGATCATCTTTGTGTCAAATGAAAGTAATTGAGTTTTACACCCTACTTCTCTCTTCAAGCTTAGAGCAATTCCATGCAGTGTACAATTAAGGAGAGTTTGCCAGGACCTCAACATCTGTATTATATCATGTGAGGCTATTTCTAAGGCTATATATCTTAGGCTTATTAGAATTCAGAAGATTCTAAGCGCTCTGAAAAACTTGCTGACTAGTTTATTAGCTTGATAAGAAGCAATAAAACTTTAATTTACTTTAATATAGATTACATATCATATATACCTGAGTTTAATAAATTTTACTAAAGAGTAAATCAATATTCTATTAGGTCTATATACAATATGTCATTATATATATATATGATATATATTATACAAGTTAAAAGATCAGATTCTTTTTCCTAAAATTAATTTTAAATATTCACAATTGAAATTTGCAGCTGCATTTATTCCACATGTTATATCAAAGGCAAAATGAATTGAATGGAGATTAACGTCTTTCACTTCTGCACCTTATTGGATCATTCATTTTTTTTTTTTTTTTGTAAAGAAGGTATATTAAAGGGATAATAGGCGTTAGAATACACTCGTCCTACAGCTTATATTTGTGTTTCAAATTGACTATTGGTTAAATAAGTATGCATCCCACACTTTACCAAATTTTAAAAAGCCACAATAAAAATATATTCGGAATTTTAAAAAAAAGTGAGCCAGCAAAATTGGAATTCAACAGTAGGGGTCAAGGACGTGTGAAAACCCACATGTTAGAGTTACTTCCCTTTATATTTACACGATTTGAAAATCGCTTGATGGATGGCTCAAGCGTTTTATGATTAACTACTTTATTTTGGGGATTTATCGGATTTTAGAGGGATTTTGATGTATAGGTATGACACCAGGTAAGTCCACTGATGGATATATACTGTTATTGTCCAAATTTGAGTGAATTTAAAATTTTATGTTCGTTCTAACGCCTAATATCCCTTTAAGGCAGCGACAGGAAATTAAATGATAGGTAATGGAGTGTAAGGTCTTGTTTTATAGTATTGACAAGTATTATAAAGTACTGTAAAGACTGTAAATTAAAGCTAGAAGTTTGGGAAAACCGGATGTTGTTATAAAATCATATTTATCAGGTGAAAATAGATTAACGTGTGTTACCAGCAATAAAAATACAAGTAACGACTCATATTTTATAGATTTACGGCAAGGAATTTTGACATTGAAAATGATAGTTTCCATGAAAACTTTGGTACTGGTATTGAAAATAAAAAATAAAAAGTCGGAATTGGGTATCGAGTCGGTTCAGTACATAGGAGACAGCATATAAAACCGTTAAAAACCGAACTAATCATGAATGAATAAAGTAAGATCCTATCATTTCTAAAATATCAAAACAAAATGGTCTTACTGTTCCTCTCATAAGAGGCCACCTTCATTCAGCAGCCGTTTTTGAATATTCCCTTGAGTGGTCACTGAATACAGGTTCTACTGTACCTACTCCATGCACATGAATTATTTCACAATTTTGCTTTTTAGTGCTTAGCAGACTAACATAAGCAATAAATATGAGTGCAAATGGAAGGGCGGTCATGATTTTCAATGCCAGGATCAGCAAACAGTCCTTCCAAATAAAGCCTCAGGCCTTGTTTCATTACAAATTGTTATTAGAAAATATTACAAACAAAAACTCAACAAGCTTTTAACTGATCTTCCTTTGTTAAATTGTGCAATATTTAATGTTTTATGCTTTAAGATTTGATTTTTCAATTTGTATTACCTTGTATCAAGCGCAACTTAACACTTGTTTTACCTGGATATTTACACTTTAAATATATAGACTTTATTATAATTACTGTAACTAAACCAAGCAAGTCAAGACAAGAACTGCTATAGACTTTTATAAAGTGTTTAACTTACAATAATCACATCCCACATGTACATCCAATCTAGAGGAAGATCCATCCTAAAGGGGTAGTATAAATATATGGTATACACTCCAGTGAACTTTTGTGTTAAAAAATAAGTTAATATCAAGATATAATCTTCACACAAAAATGAAAATTCTTTCACACAGAAATCTACTCCAATTTAATTTATTTTTGCAAGTCAAAAATACCCCTGCCAATAATACCTGTCAAACTCGGCACAAATTCACTGATTTTTAAAACATTTTCATCAAATTTTGTCCTAAGTAAATTCACACACTATCAACATAACTAATATGAAGAGCCAGTGAAAATATGAAAATATTGGGTTTGTTTAAGTTGATAATGAACAATATTATGAAAGTATAAAGGGACATAAAGTTAAACCTGCAGCTGTTTAATTGTTTCATTATGCATATTCATGAGGTATTTATGTTAATATTTAATTCTTGAAAATGATAATTTTTATTAGCTAATCCAATGAAACTGAATCTGTCCAGTAACACTTCAACAGATTGATTTTTACCAGGTTCTTCAATGTGTTCTAATATCAGTCCAAGAAAGATAACTCAATAACGCTGCATGTAAATTAAAATAAATGATGTTCATACCACATCACCATTTGTCATACTTCCTCGGGGCATGGTAATACAAGTGAGGGGGCATGGTAATACAAGTGGAGGGGGCATGGTAATACAAGTGGAGGGGGCATGGTAATACAAGTGAGGGGGCATGGTAATACAAGTGAGGGGGCATGGTAATACAAGTGAGGGGGCATGGTAATACAAGTGAGGGGGCATGGTAATACAAGTGAGGGGGCATGGTAATACAAGTGAGGGGGCATGGTAATACAAGGTGAGGGGGCATGGTAATACAAGTGAGGGGGCATGGTAATACAAGTGAGGGGGCATGGTAATACAAGTGAGGGGGCATGGTAATACAAGTGAGGGGCATGGTAATACAAGTGAGGGGGCATGGTAATACAAGTGAGGGGGCATGGTAATACAAGTAGGGGGCATGGTAATACAAAGTGATGGGGGCATGGTAATACAAGTAGTGAGGGGGCATGGTAATACAAAGTGATGGGGCATGTAATCAAGTAGTGAGGGGGCATGGTAATACAGAGTGATGGGGCATGGTTATACAAGTAGTGAGGGGGCATGGTAAATACAAGATGATGGGGCTATGGTAAACAAGTATGAGGGGGCATGGTCATACAGGATGGGGGCATGTGTTAATACAAAGTAAGCATGTAAAATAAGCAGGGCATATACAAATACATGGTAATAAAGTTATGAGATAAACATAGTTATCTGGTAATAAATAAGCAATCTGTTGATTGGGCAGATCAATCAGACAAATGTTCCAGGCCAATCTAATAGTGATGAAGGAACTCATTGTTATTTCAATACAGATGATGGCTAGTTAAACAATGACTGTAAACTATTTTGAGATAAACAATCATTAACAATCCAATTACTATGAAATGCTACAAAAAAAACTTAGCCTATGAAACATTCAATAAAATGAAGTTTTACTTCCTACTCTTATACATCTTATATGAAACACTGAGCTGATGCAACCGAACCGAAATCATTTTAATTATTCAATTAACAAGAAAGAGTCACTTTAACCAATATAATGTAGAATTTGATAGGAAACAAAAACAATATAATGTTATGACAAACTTAGGTCAAAGTTCAACTCCAACATTAACTCATAATATGCAAGAGTCCAAGTTTTGAGTTGAATCATTAATGAACCTTCCTTTATCATTATAACTGTACAGGAAATTAAAACAAAGTTTGCCAGAAACTGTCTTTAGTCCACTTTTGATGAAAATCAATCCCTATACTCCACTCAACATGCAAATTTGCAAAACATCTCAAAAAAGTAAAAGAAATTAATGGAATTTTATGTCTCATTCTTCTGAACCTTATGGGCTAATGAATTTGGACAACCCCCATGCAATGAGGGAAATTTTTTCAGGGCACCGGCATTATTTTTCCATTTCCAAATATTGAGGGGATCTTTAACATGCACAACTTGTAGCACTGGGCCTCAGTTTATTGTTCCATCTGAACGATTAGACACCTTTTGTCATGTATTAGTCCCTCATACCTTCATTTAGGAAAGCAGGTTGAAAAACCTCGACTTTTGCTAGAATTGAACCCTCTGGTCAGCAAGCAACTCTATGAGCCACAGCGGCTCCTGCAAAACGTCTCAAAGATTCCAAGTTTTATGGGCAAACAGAAAAGACTGTCAGAGGATTGATAACTTAAGGATAACTCTGTAAAATAATCAACAACACAACTATACATCTTAGAAATCATGTTTTATTGTGGTTTTCACACTTTCAATAAGTAGTTCCTAGATCATTATTCTTGTTAAGTACGGTACCCCTTATTGTTTCAATAGTGTTCTTAATATCAATAAGCAGCCCCAGTGATTTATTTAAATTGATACATCATCCAGGTAAAACCAAAAGAAGTGTGGATATGATTAATTAGGATCAAACAAAATTAAATTAGCTCCAAATCCATTAGTTTTGTTAAGTTCCCCAGACCTCTTACAGTTTCAATAGAGCCAGAGAGATTTATTCAAATAGATACATCAAAAAGTGGATATGATAGAATCAAACAAGAGATTAATTAGCTCCTAATGGATTAGTTTTGTTAATTATCCTGTTGTTTCAATGTTGTTCTTCACACCTTTAATAAGTAGTCCTGCTTAATGATGTTGTTAATTAATGTTAATTACAGACTATAGTCAATCAATAATCCTTAAATCAATCAGTTTATTCCTAAAACCAATTCATGGACTAACACAGATAGTGTTAAGAATTAAGACGTCCCAGCTAAAACCTCCTAATACTAATTGGATGGAAAGAGCCTATATGATTTAAGGTATTGAGTACACTTAAGTATTGTTGTATTTTTAAGGTATTGCAAAGGATTTCAAAACCAATTGAGACCATTATTGCAATAGTCACCTTTCTACTTTCTTTGATTGGTTGTCTGCACTAATCACATGTGTACAAGCCAATCAGAACCCTTCATTTGTGACACATTTACTTTATTGTTAATTAACTTCACCACTTCAGCCAATATCTTAATCTAAACTTTCTATATTTTCTGCGACACAAGAAAGGTGACTATAGCAGGTTTAATCACTAATTTGTAATAGCTTGACATTGTGAAGATGTATAAGATAAAGTTTGTAATAGCTTGACATTGTGAAGATGTATAAGATAAAGTTTGTAATAGCTTGACATTGTGAAGATGTATAAGATGAAGTTTGTAATAGCTTGACATTGTAAAGATGTATAAGATGAAGTTTGTAATAGCTTGACATTGTGAAGATGTATAAGATGAAGTTTGTAATAGCTTGACATTGTGAAGATGTATAAGATGAAGTTTGTAATAGCTTGACATTGTGAAGATGTATAAGATGAAGTTTGTAATAGCTTGACATTGTAAAGATGTATAAGATGAAGTTTGTAATAGCTTGACATTGTGAAGTTGTATAAGATGAAGTTTGTAATAGCTTGACATTGTAAAGTATAAGTATGAAGTTTGTAATAGCTTGACATTGTGAAGATGTATAAGTATGAAGTTTGTAATAGCTTGACATTGTGAAGATGTATAAGTATGAAGTTTGTAATAGCTTGACATTGTGAAGATGTATAAGATGAAGTTTGTAATAGTTGACATTGTGAAGATGTATAAGATGAAGTTTGTAATAGCTTGACATTGTGAAGATGTATAAGATGAAGTTTGTAATAGCTTGACATTGTGAAGATGTATAAGTATGAAGTTTGTAATAGCTTGACATTGTGAAGATGTATAAGATGAAGTTTGTAATAGCTTGACATTGTGAAGATGTATAAGATGAAGTTTGTAATAGCTTGACATTGTGAAGATGTGTAAGTATGAAGTTTGTAAAATCTGATATATTATAATAGAAGTATTGAAAGTTGTTAACCAATATAAGAGTTTGATTTCAGACAGGATCAGACAGGATAAAC
This sequence comes from Nipponacmea schrenckii, assembly GCA_030562195.1. NCBI lineage: Eukaryota > Metazoa > Mollusca > Gastropoda > Lottiidae > Nipponacmea > Nipponacmea schrenckii. The sequence goes on from JAUJPP010000006.1 coordinate 4,248,465, forward strand.
AATTGTATTCCTGGGACCTCCTTTATTTCATCAATCAAATTTGACGGAGTATTTTTATGGGATTTGTAACTTTAATAGTTAGAGTTAAAACAAACAAGAAACAAGAAATTACAAATACATGTGATTTATGACCCTGGATGATATTTATTTTAAGGAAATAAGGATAACAAAACAGTATTACAGGGATTTTCTTTGTTCTCTATTAAAGGTATTTTTAAACTTGTTTAAAATAAGGCTTTGTTCATCAGAGGACTTATCTGGTATAAAGGTGTTATAAGAGATACTCTCCTATAGAAGCACTGGTCTAGGTTAAAAGTATAAGGTGTTAAAGGAGATACCCTCTAATAAAAGCACTGGCCAGGGTCAGAAGTAGAAATGAAATGAATGGAGTTTAACATTCTACTTTTTTGCACTATGTGGGTTAATTGTTAAAAGTAGAAACTATAATATTGATTTCAGTATGAAAATAAATCAACATGACATCAAAACAATATGACATAATCCATCTATAGTTCAATAAATCCATACCAATAATAACCCATTAAAATAAGTAATTGTGAAACATGCAAAGAAGATGAGTTAGGGTACAAGGTTCGTAATAGCTTGAAATATCCAACTCTTTCAACAGAGCCATTAAAACTGGTGTTCCAAGCCAGCATTAGAAAGAAGTATTGGCTTTGACTTGCATTTTATTCCATTAAGTCATGGTACCTAGTAAGTCAAGCTAATGAATATATTCTAATTTCCAAGTTTGAGACTTTAACTTTAAATGTTGTGTTTATTCTATGAGGTAGGCCAAGAATAGATATTTTGACTCAAATTAAGGTAATACATGTTATGAATTACTAGTTACCAAGTGAAATGGAAGTACCTGGTCTGTAATAGACACAAATGATTTTTATTTAAGAAATGAAATGAATGAGTTAAAACAAAAAGCAAGAGATAAACAAGAAATTTGATCTCCTACTATTCATCACAAAGAGAACAAGAGGAGACAGGCAATTTCATGCAATATGCAATGAGGGAAATTTCGTGGACAGCAGCATAAGACTTGTTTGCGATTTTCATCTACAGCCGGTAGTACACAGGCCTAAGTTTATTGTCCAGCCAAACAACAAGACAATTTTCAATGTCAGCCACTCCAACCAGCATCACTTACTATGGAAAACCAGTTTGAATGCTTAGATTCAACTCTTACAAGAGCAGAATAGGATGTAAAACTCCATTTCACTTCTATGTTCAAGACCTATTTAGTTCACAAAGTTTGAATGTACAAAGCCCATTCTTAAATATTGTTAGCATAATGTAGCCTTAGTAATAAATATTACAGATGTTCAATGTGTGTATGGGCCCTCAGGGCTGTAACTATGTGATGTCATAATGTTAATACCATCAACCAGACAATTTGAAAAGTGTTAAGGGTGGAGGTAGGATCAATCTCCAAGCAACTATTACTGGCCTAATGTGTTCTATGGTTATTATAAAGAGGTCTTAAACCAATGATGAGTCATTATTACAGAAAAATAAACACATCAGGTAAAATACCATACAAATTTTACACACCAACATTCTAAAAATGTCAATTATTGGAAACAGTACTGGATGTGAACAGTTGATGAGAAAGAAAACAAATGTATTGACATCAGTTCAACAAAATAAACAGAGCTCATTCCGGTGGTGAGGAAAATACTGATTTTCTTCTTACCTCGTGAATAATTTTACAGCTTTTACAGGGTCCGATCTGCCCAAACAGGGCTATTATCAACTGTTCTGTGACGGCTGGGTCGAGATTTCCCACATACCTGAAAATTCAGCAATAAATATGGTGAATTTGCCTCAAGACAATGATCATAAAACACACGAAATGCTCAAGGAAACATGGGGACTCGAAAGCGGAAGCGTAACAATCCGGCTCAACAACGAAACTTTCACAGTTCAAAAAGTACATAAAATAAAGATATACTCACAAAGTACGGGGGTTAACTTCATCGTTATATACCTGAAAAGATACAAAAAATTATTAGATTTCAATAAAATTGGGCAATAATAGACAAACTTTTGTTAGAAAGTAGAGTACCTGTTTCGACATTATGGCGACTTCACACACAAGAAACGGAAGTTGCGCATGCGTTTGAGGAATTATGGGAAGAACCCGCCAAGGTCTGAAAACAATTTCCTGTCGCATGGAAAATAAAAATGAAAGTAGATGTTGGTGCACAAAAAAAATTATATCGATCAAGAAAACGCGTAGGCCTACACGAAAAAATGTTTTGGATAATTTAAAATTTGAATGAAATATTGATTTTTCACATCTGTAAATGTTGATAATGCTAGTAGTCTTTTGGTAGGTGGGCGTCGCTAGTAATCTTTAGACAGGTTGGCGTCTTGCGGCGTGGGGGTTAGTCCGAAAACGCTGACCCCAATCTTGCCTTTCTTACTTTATAATTGCTGAGCAATTATTTTGTTGATTTAATGTGTTTTAGTGTTTATAATAACACAAGCATGTCGCCAATAGCTATCTCAATAAACAAGACAGATAATATACTTTCAATGGGTGAGGTCATTTTCGTGCTATTGTCCCGTGTTAAGGTGATATGAGAATAGTATTCTCACAAAAAGCACTGGCCTAGGTCATTGATCTAGAACTATATATTTCGTATTCTGTTAGTTCAGTTAGTAAATAGAAATAAAAAAGATAATTATTTGGTGGTACCGACTTATAGTGATCATCTGAAAGAAATATCAACAAAAGTTCTCCTTACAATTCCCCCGGAATATATTAAATATAACGATTTATAAGAATGCTGATAGGCCTGTAGTTCAATATCTATGTGTGTTAGTGTTAACACTGTTACATAACACAGCATTTGAATCATTCTTCATACGTCTATATATTATCTGGTGTTAACACCAAGTAAACCACGGAAAAAAATAACAAATAAGGTCAATTACAATTTTAATATAATATATCAAATTATCAAAAACAATTTTGGAAACTTTGAACAATTCTTAAAAATATACAGATAGGTTCTGTTTGATATGGACTCAATTTGTGATTCACTGTAGTATTCTATCATGACACACCGACTCACACCGATAATATCCCCCATTTGTACGTTCCCAAACCCTGACGTCAATGTAATTTTTTAAACACTCTTACTACTTTGCGTCAGCCCACCCACAAATTATTATATAGACATTAGTTGTAATCCATAAAGAATTCGTATGTGTTATAAGTAAGAACTATTAAATGCCATTCAAGGATCTAAAATTATTTGATTACAGATATTCTCGAGGAGTAACGTCCCTTTGATGACGCCATTACACCGACTGGTTTCAAAGATATCATTCATTACAACTTATCGACTGCATAAGATGAGCTTGTTGTAGGTAAGATGGTCGAAGGGAAGTTGTTCACCGCAAACACGATTCCCAAGTCCAAGTTACCGTGCACCCTTATTGATTGACTACAGTATATCTAGCAGTTCTTAAACCATTATCAGGGAGCCGCGGTGCATTAGTGAATTAGACGCTTGCTCGCTAACCCAAGGGCACAAAGAGAATAGGCTGGCCTGGCCAAATTTCCCTAATTCCTCCACCCTGCACGGAGTTGCCCGTCTTCATTAGGTTAGTAAAAACTCCATTCATTTTATTTCAGACATCTTTTTTTTAAATCGTCTGTTTCAACGAAGAATTGAAATCGGGAACACTTGATCAGCAAAGACAGCCCTTGACGTATAAAGGGATACTGTGTCTAAGCATGAACATAAAATTTTAGTTCTCAAGAATGATCAATATGAGTATAAATTCATCAGTGAACTTACCTTTTATCATAAAGTAACAGAATCCCTTAAAATCTGGAAAACTAGAAATAATCAATTTATTAAGCTTTTTCGAGAATCAAATGCATCTTTATGGACAATTACTTATTTTTTGGATATTTATTTATTTTTGTATGTTATTTATGGCAGCATGTATATTAACTGATGCATAGAGCACTTATTTCACAAATGTAACATTTTCACATTTTTTATTCATTCTAAGACCTATTATCCCTTTAACACGATGATATTTATTGGTAATATTAAGAGCTGGCCATTGATCATCACAGGCTAGAGAAAATTAGAGGACAGGAAATTGGAGACGGTCCCTAGAGACTGGCTGTCAGACGATAACTACTGGCCTTAATCTCACAACATGACCGACCTCATGGTATAGGTTATACGGGGCCAGACAGAATCGCCATTTTTCGTTTTACGCCAGGAATTCTATTTGTTTCATATACTATATAGTAATTTGAAACCAATACATATAAATCCTAACTGATCGGTTATAGGGACATATTAGTCAATTTCGTTAGTTGAAAATCAATGTTTCTCAACCTTTTATTAGTGGTTATCCCCCTTTCCAGACCGTGATTCTTTATAATTCCCTCGAGGCCCTGGAACTTGTTGCCGGGTCGCTGACTCCATGGCAACCTCCAAGTCCTCATTACTTCAGGGGGAGGGGGGGGGCGTGGGGTATTGGCACCCTGCTGATAAACAATGAAGTAAAGAGTCTACTGAAGTATAAGCAGAAATGTACGTAACCCACATAATTTCTTTCCATATCTATGTCTTTTGATTTAAGGCAGTTGCTGGAAAAGATGAGTCGCCATTTCAACTTATAATGAAACGCAGGTTTTTCCTGGATACAGGTGGATTTAGACGGTACAGATTTCCCGTTCCTGATATTTAGTTACGATATGTCAAACGGAAAGCGAGCTCCATTTAATATGGGTTGGATATAGGCTTACTATAGCTAATATCATAACCAGTCGTCACAATATACCATACAACTGAAAAAGAAATAGGCCTACTATAACTAATGTGATATGAACCCGTCAGTGCCTTTTAACGTTGCGCCAGTGTCAGAGGACATTTAGGGATAACTATAAACGTAATACATGTACTCAGTTCAGACTAAGACATCAATTGGGATAACTATAAACGTAATACATGTACTCAGTTCAGACTAAGACATCAATTGGGATAACTATAAACGTAATACATGTATTCAGTTCAGACTAAGACATCAATTGGGATAACTATAAACGTAATACATGTACTCAGTTCAGACTAAGACATCAATTGGGATAACTATAAACGTAATACATGTACTCAGTTCAGACTAAGACATCAATTGGGATAACTATAAACGTAATACATGTACTCAGTTCAGACTAAGACATCAATTGGGATAACTATAAACGTAATACATGTACTCAGTTCAGACTAAGACATCAATTGGGATAACTATAAACGTAATACATGTACTCAGTTCAGACTAAGACATCAATTGGGATAACTATAAACGTAATACATGTACTCAGTTCAGACTAAGGCATCAATTGGGATAACTATAAACGTAATACATGTACTCAGTTCAGACTAAGACATCAATTGGGATAACTATAAACGTAATACATGTACTCAGTTCAGACTAAGACATCAATTGGGATAACTATAAACGTAATACATGTACTCAGTTCAGACTAAGGCATCAATTGGGATAACTATAAACGTAATACATGTACTCAGTTCAGACTAAGACATCAATTGGGATAACTATAAACGTAATACATGTACTCAGTTCAGACTAAGACATCAATTGGGATAACTATAAACGTAATACATGTACTCAGTTCAGACTAAGGCATCAATTGGGATAACTATAAACGTATACATGTACTCAGTTCAGACTAAGACATCAATTGGGATAACTATAAACGTAATACATGTACTCAGTTCAGACTAAGACATCAATTGGGATAACTATAAACGTAATACATGTACTCAGTTCAGACTAAGACATCAATGGGATAACTATAAACGTAATACATGTACTCAGTTCAGACTAAGCATCAATTGGGATAACTATAAACGTAATACATGTACTCAGTTCAGACTAAGCACAATTGGGATAACTATAAACGTAATACATGTTATCAGTTCAGACTAAGCATCAATTGGGATAACTATAAACGTAATACATGTACTCAGTTCAGACTAGACATCAATTGGGATAACTATAAACGTAATACATGTACTCAGTTCAGATATAACTATAAACGTAATACATGTACTCAGTTCAGACTAAGCATCAATTGGGATAACTATAAACGTAATACATGTTCAGTTCAGACTAAGGCATCAATTGGGATAACTATAAACGTAATACATGTACTCAGTTCAGACTAAGCATCAATTGGGATAACTATAAACGTAATACATGTATTCAGTTCAGACTAAGCATCAATGGGATAACTATAAACGTAATACATGTATCAGTTCAGACTAAGGCATCAATTGGGATAACTATAAACGTAATACATGTATCAGTTCAGACTAAGACATCAATTGGGATAACTATAAACGTAATACATGTACTCAGTTCAGACTAAGACATCAATTGGGATAACTATAAACGTAATACATGTACTCAGTTCAGACTAAGGCATCAATTGGGATAACTATAAACGTAATACATGTACTCAGTTCAGACTAAGACATCAATTGGGATAACTATAAACGTAATACATGTACTCAGTTCAGACTAAGGCATCAATTGGGATAACTATAAACGTAATACATGTACTCAGTTCAGACTAAGACATCAATTGGGATAACTTTAAACGTAATACATGTACTCAGTTCAGACTAAGACATCAATTGGGATAACTTTAAACGTAATACATGTATAATATACCACACATCCCCTTGAAGAAGTGTTATAGCTTCAGAGGGAGACTCTTGAAGGTGGTTATAATTACGTCTGTATTCGAGTGATTGGAGAGGCGATACAGGCGAACAAATTTAATATCCAGTTCATGGGAGGTAACTCTATTGGCATTTCGAACACCTTTCATTCGGACTTAGTCCACTAATTCATTTGCCATCTGTTTCCATGTTAAATCACGAAATTCAAACTGCTATAACTTTTTCCAGAAATCTCGTTGAAAACTTTCCAATATGTCACATGAAAGCCTGGCCAATACTTAGTTTCTGTACAAAAATTCAATATAGCATGACCATGAAAATTTTGAACTAGTCAAAATGAAAGTAGACCACTACCGGATATCAACATCCACTTGACTGTCATGCACAAAAACCCTATTTAGAAATAACCTTCGAATTAAATTTTCATTATCTCAGAATTCATGAAAGAATCAATTTGCAATTTCAGAACAATATTCAAATTAACCAAAAAGTGTAAAAATGCCGGGGATAAAAACCCTGGGAAGGGTTAAAGAGCGTTTCTAAAAACTAGACGGACAAATTCTATACCAGTTCATTAATTGAGGATAAATTTTGTTGTGAAACCATTCAATTATAGAAAAGGGGTTTAAAAATCTGGTCTTTGACCTTTTCGGGATTGAACCCTGGACCCTCAGGTTAATGAGCCAGCGTTTAACCCACTGAAACACCACGGCTCCCAGCTGAGGATTTTTGTTGTGAAACATGATTTATAGATTGCTTATCCTTGCCTTATGAGTTTTCTGACAACGATTTCTGGAGGGTTGTTACATAAACTGTCACAGATAAATATTCTTATATTACACGTAACAAGCAATTGCGAATCATACGTCATATTTTCCATTTTAATTGGTTGTAAATTCATTGAGATTAAAAGGGAAACAGCCGTTAAGATTTTTTATTATACAATATTACGAATAAAAATATTATTGTCTTATACAAAGTAAATATTATTTATTATTTCGTTTCTTGTCTCTTTTTTTTATACAATCTATAATTTGGATAGTTATTTCTATATAGGAACCATACTTAGTTTTGTGTGTGTTATTTTTATGTAAGAACCATACGTAGTTTCGTATGTGTTATTTCTATGTAAGAACCATACATAGTTTCGTGTGTTTTATTTCTATGTAAGAACCATACATAGTTTCTGTGTGTTTATTTCTATGTAAGAACCATACGTAGTTTCTTGTGTGTATTATTTCTATGTAAGAACCATACGTAGTTTCGTGTTGATGGCAGTGAACCAAAATAGTCGTTATCAAGCACTGTCCATCATTTTATGCGAATCGATGGTAGATTGAAAATGGCCGCTGTAGATTATAAATTTCTTTTTCATATTATCTAATTATATTATATACCATTCAATTTAACTACACCAACAATACTCTTTCACTAAAAGTTACGCCCACATGCCGATACCTGTTTTTAAACTAAGCCAATTAGTTCATATATTCATCAGTAGATATAACTGCTGCCATAAATATCATAACAGAATCCTTGTAAAATCTGATAAATCCCCGCTACCGTAAAACTAGTACTCCTCTATTACCGAACGAGAAAAAGCAGGCTTTTTGCGTTTCCACTTGTTTAAAAACCCGGCTTTAAAGCTAGCTCTCATTTGGCCCCGATAAATTGCCGAACGCAAAAAAGGGGGTTTTCGGTTCCCGAACCGTATGGTTCGGCAATTTAACAAGTGGAAACACAGAAAAGCTAGCTTATAGCCGGCTTTTTGGCCAAGTGGAAACACGATTATTATCTATAAAAATACATTTAATTTAACTGAATAAGCGTTTTTCAATATTACTTAGTATTGTGCTTTTTCCACATTTTAAGGGATTCTGTTACTTTATGACACCAGGTATTCACTGATGAATATATACTCATAACTAAAATTATATGTTCATGCTAAGACGCCGTATCACTTTAATATCTAGAGTTAGAAGCACATTGTTAAACAAAAGCGTGTATCTCATCTGACAAACTTGAAATGCTTAACAAAGTTCAAGGTCGACATCACAATATGCCATATTATATTTATATGAAAACGAAGCATAACAATCGTTTTAAAAGGAACACAGCCACGAGAGTAAAGAAACTGTCAGAATATTTAACTAGAATCGGCATTGACCTCTGACCTTTCATTTGCCATATTATCTTCCGAGATCGATGTCATTTTTATTTCTTAAATTAAATCTAGAAATCTATTTCTGGCCCAGAAATACAATTAACACAAAATAACATCTTGTTTTCAAGCAATTTCCAATTGTTCTTTTGTCAATTATACTCTGATATCCAGACTGCTGTCAATTATAAGCAAATTATTGAAGACAATACTGCACTAGATGATCGAGATTTGTCTGATCAGTCCCGTAATCGATGATCGATCTTGTTTATTGATATATGAACATGTACGTCAACGTTTACTACAGTCCGACTGGGGTCAATCGCGTTACGTAGGGTCATTATTCATTTTCTGTCAGGGGGGTTACAGTCTACGTAATGGAGTCCAGTTAAGTAGGCTATATAAGGCGGGTATTGTTCCCGTCCAACAGAATTTAACAGTGTTGAAGGGATAAAATTTTTGACTGCCTCAAATAAGGTATGTATTTATATGTAACTTTTAATGGTGTTACGTTAAGCTTGATAATGAATAAATGTCGTAGTCGTTTTCCGGAAGATCGATTGTCCATAAGCCTTCTCCCGAAATCATATATTTGGGACCTTCTCGACGCACATATTATTTGAGGCCTAAACTGTTCAAAAAAGGGCCCTGGGGACTAAAAAAATGACTCACCGCTGACATACGTGTCGTACGAATAAAGGTTTCTCGTAGTTGATTTCAGGGCACTATCCCGTAAATTAGTTTACTTGGTACCGTGTTCACGCCACAAGTCCTATATCGGGGAGTCCTTATCGTTCATTTAATTAACTCAAGCCTCGTATAAAGCCCAAGGATTTTAAGTTTGTGGCTGAAATTGTCTTAGGATATATGTATTTAAGCCAAGTTAAGGCGATTCTGTGTCTTAGCATGAACATAAAATTTAGAATCGCTTAAAATCTGGAAAACTCACTAAATTAAATAATTCGATTCAATAATCAATTGCTTTTTTTTGGATAATTACTAAGCTTATCTGAATATAAAAGGATTCTGTTATATTATTTGAGGCAGCAGGTATATCTATTGATGAATATATACTCTTATTGGTCAAGTTTAAAAATTGCAAATTGTATGTTCACTCTAAGACGCAGAATTTCTTTCAAGTGAAGTTTGAACTTTTGTTGTTTCAGGCAAGAAATAATGCGACTACAAGTATTGGTGGTAAGCCTACTGGCCAGTACCACCCATGGTTTCCTCTTCAACCCTCTTATGATGGCCCTACATAGATATAGAATGGGTACTTTCGGGTCATCTATGGCACGATCTCCTTTCATTTTCAACCGTGGAGGAGTACTGGAGACGATCCGGAGAAACCAACTGGCCAACCTTCGATCTATTCTCAACCGAAGACGAAATCTAATTAGAAATAGAATGGGTAGAGGTAATGGTCGCTTTCCTCAAACCCCAAACAGAGGTAGGTGAATAGATATCACTGACTTGTGAAGCTTGACAACCCTGAAGACTTGAAGACTTGTGGAGCTTTTCGTGTTAATACATGGGTGACAACCTTGCAGAAAACTAACATTTAAACTTTTAGGCAGCAATCTTACTAAGGACTTATGGAGCTTTTCGTATTAAAGATAACGCTCAATTTTGTTGTAAATCTGAGAAGGATTTCTTGCTAAGACGAAGCTGAAGGCTTTAGGTGCTTTGCGCAAGTAAATATAGGCAACTTCTGCTGAGGAATCCTTCATATTATTGTCTTTCATATAATCTAATTTGGCTAGAGAGCATATATAATGCAGTTCATTCGCAATTATTAACCTTTAGCTTTGAAAGTTTTCAGAATTTGAAATTAAAGTCTCTGTGCACATTGTTTATAAATTTGTATTTTCCATCTGATCTAGTGACAATCAACCCAGAACGCTTGGAACCATTCGGTGGCAGACTTGGTGGGATGCAACAACCGATAATGACGGTTGGCAACAACCATAAAGTCATGTCCAGGATCGGCGCAGGTGTCGTTTTGAACCAACTGGATTATCCTACGAGAAATATCAACAATAGGAGATCTAATAGTATCATGGGTCAGATAATTGCAGCCTCGCCTAATTCCGTGCCCCAACAACAAGTCGCAATGTCAAATGTTTTGAATACCCAACAACAGCAACTAGCTCAAAATGGAGTACAGGCAACACGTGTTATGCCTATACCCCAGCAGCAGCTTAGTGCTAACGTCGGACCATCAGTAGTCGAGATCGCACAACAAGTTCCAAATGTAGGACAGACGCTTCAAGCAACAACTGGAATAGTTCCCCAACAACAGCTTGGTACAACATGGATAGCAAATGCTCAAGTTCCAAATGTACAAATGGAACAAGCACAGATTCTTCAAGCAACAAATAGAATAGTTCCACAACAACAACTTGGAGCTACGGTTACAAATGTCGGACCATCCGTTGTCGATATAGCACAACAAGTTCCAAATGCAGCAATTGGTCAAGCGCAAACGCTCCAGGCAATGAACACAGTGGTACCACAACAGCAGCTAGGAGCTATGGTTACAAACGTCGGACCATCTGTAGTTGATATCGCACAAGTTCCAAACGTAGCAATGAGTCAAGGACAAACGCTGCAGGCAATGAACGCAATGACACCGCAACAGCAGCTAGGACCTATGGTTACAAACGTCGGACCATCGGTAGTCGATATCGCACAAGTTCCAAACGTTGCAATGAGTCAAGGACAAACGCTGCAGGCAACGAACGCAATGACAGCGCAACAGCAGCTAGGACCTATGGTTACAAACGTCGGACCATCGGTAGTCGATATCGCACAACAAGTTCCAAATGTAGCAATGGGCCAAGGTCAAACTCTCCGAGCAACAAATATAATGACTCCACAGCAACAATTTGTAGCAAACGCCGCCCAATCCGGAATAGAAGTTGCACAACAACTTCAAGGTACAGTCGGTTCACCCGTAATTGAAGTCACACAACTTGGTGTTGATCAAGCGCAAGGTCTTCAAGGATCGAATGCATTATCAACACCACAGATAGCAGTATCCGATCCACAGTTGGTGAATATAGATAACGCCATTGCATCCACTCAGCAACAGATCAGAGCCATCCAAAATGGAATAGCGGAAGCTAAAATACAAGAACAGATCATAGAAGCGAACAACAAAGCAGCACAACAGGCTCAAGCTCAGCTTCGGGCAGGTGAATTGGGATCTATGGCTATCCAACAGCAAATGATTAATGCTGGTAATAATGTTGATCTTCAGCAGCCAGCGATGGTGTCCGCGGAACAACTGCAACAACAACAATTTTTGGAAATGAACAATGTCATCCAAAATCAGGGAACCAACAATTTAGCACCATTCCCACAACAATCAAATCTAGCCGAAAGTTTTGTACAACAACTGCTTAAACTCAACAATGCTGGTTTACAACAACAGGCCATGTCAAATATCGCCCCAATGCAACAAGATATAAATAATTTAGCAGGACAGCAACCACAACTCTTTGACATGAACAACATGGTCCAAAATCCGGTTCCAGAATTCGTTTCAAAGTCGCTTCAGCAACAAATTGTTGATATGAATAACGCGGTCGTAGAACAAAGTCAACCCAGATCTTCTTCCAATGTTGTCATGGAACCATCCCAGCAGATTCCAGCTGATTTCGCAATGCAGCAGCAGCTCGGATCCAATGTTATCACTGATCCAATCTCTGTAAATTTGAATCAACTTCAAGGTTTAAATGTGATGTCTGAAGCTGTTCAACAACCACAAAACCCAGAGCAGTTCGGCCAAATGACAGAACCTCTGCAACAGCAACAGACGCTTGTGGATATGACTAATATACTGAATCCAGAACAGCACATGGGATCAGCTATAACCGGATCCAACATTGATCCCTTACAACAACAGCCAATGGATATCAACATTGCGGCAGAATCTCAACCACAACCAATTGGAACAGTTATGGATCCCAATCAGCAAGTGGCTGGTGGACTACAGACCATTAGAACGAATTTGGCACCCGGCAATACCGAACAACAGATGGTCGAAACAGCAAATGCAGCTGGTCCTACAGAGCAGCTTACAAGCATCTCACCAGGGCAACAAACCTCAATTGATTCAAATCCCACGAACTTTCAACAACAAATGATGATTCCAAATGCTCCAACTGACCCTCTCTGGCAATTAGGTTCTGCACAAGGCGTAATGCCTTATTTCGATCCCTTACAGGAACTTGCCCTTATCCCAGGTCCGTACGCCCAGGAAATGTTTTATTCCAACCCAGCAATGCCTCCAACATTTATAAATGGGATGCGACTTCCAAACGAACAACCATCAATTGTACCAGGACAGGTTCAACCATCAACGGGGCAGTCTGCAGTCTCTGTTTTAAGTGGTACCCGAAGTCAATTGGGTCCCTGGAATCTGCATCTGGACCAAAATCAGCCGTATATGGCAAATGAGCCTTCGCTGTCTGGCTTACAAGCCCAGCCACTTAATGCTGCCGTACCAGACTTACAACAAACGGGCACGATAGTTCAGTCGCCACCGAACCTACAGATTGTAGACACAGTACAGCAACCCCAAGCTACTGGAACCCAAATAACTACCTCAGCTCAAAACCTTAATACAGAGAACGCCAACATCACTTCCTCCTCTCAACGTTCTATGGCTACCCTGGGCATACCATCTTCATCCCAAACTGCATCTGGTTCTTCAGTTCAACAAAATACCCAGCTTTCGGACCAATCACTTCAATATCGCCAAGCCATTTTGGACAGCATCCTCAGTTCACTTCAACCACAAGTGATTTATAATCCAACAGGTAGTCTTAACGTCCCAGTAGGCTCCTCAGCGCCTTCAACGACTACACATAAAAACAGAGCAACACTAACAGCTGCTGCAGGTTCTATTCAAGTAGTCAAGAAAGAATCGCCACTTCCATCAAACCTGTCGTCTGCACAGATATTAGGTGAAGTCGGAAAACAACCGACAAGTCCACTACCATCATTCACTGTTTCAGATGTAATAAAATCTTTGGCCACTGGTGGTCAAGTGTCCAATCTCCCGGATCAACAAACTATCTTAGCTGACAAGAAAACGGCCAATGTTCAATCTAACAAACAGGAACTCATTCCAAATCATCAATTTGATATGTCCGCAGTGACAACATCTTCACCATTATCAGTATCTCCGCTCAGTCCAGTCCAAGATGCAGGTCAACTACCATTACAAAACTCTGTATTTTATGGTGCGCGACCTAAGGGATCCATTCTTCAACCATTGTCTATTCCTTCTGCTTACATTCCTAGGAACGATTTCTGGGGCGAATTGGCTTTAGCATCCGCTATATTTAATCATCCAAAGCAGCCTATGACCCCTGTACAAAAGCAAAAGAAAGCACAAAAGGAGAAGCAACAGGGCAAGCAATTGAATTCTCTTCTTCAATCGTTCATGTTTGCCTCACTACTCCCAGAGAACAATACCGTTAAAATGGCAGACCCTGTTATTAAACGCGGTGACCTATCTGGATCCAAAACGTCTCCAGTATTTACACGTAGTAACCTGAATCAATTTTTGTCTGCATCAAACAAGCCCAACTCATCGAAACCATCAACTGCTTTTTCGAAAACCACCCTAACCAACACTGTCATCGGACTAACGCCTTCGTTAAAAGCACGACGAAACCCTGTTATTTTCTCTACTAAGATACCCTCGTCACACCGACCAACGACAACGTTAGGGATTACTCTAGCACCAGTAACACAACCAACACACTCGCTGCGGAATCAATCGACGATATTCAGCCGATCCGTGGTGCGGAGAAATCAGCCTAAAGCCAGTTTCACACCAGAAGCTCCACTCATGAATTTTTCAACGGGAAGAACTCAACAGACTCCAGTGATGCCAATGTGATCCCGGCTTAGGAGAACTCTTACAAATTAGGACCTTTGTTTGAATCTGTTATTTTGTGAAATGTGAAAGCAATCAATATTGCCAGATTTTGTATTGGACTAAATTTTACAAGGGATAAATCAAATTCATAGGTCAATAGAGAGGGTGTAAAATAGCAATAGTTATGATTAGACAAATAAGATATTTCATAGACTTCACTCTGAGGTTATTTGGGTTGTTGAAATAGTTAATTTCCTTCAAATTGAAGGTTTCAAGATAATTTAGAAAAGCTAGACATTTTATGTTAAATTTTAAAGATATTTATCATCTTCACACCATCCATCAACAAACTACCCCTATTAATAACCTCTCCCTTTGCACTATACATCTCTTATATTAATCTCCATCATTGTATATAATTTATGTTCCTATTTTTAATAAACTGATTTATATTTTGTCATGTATGTGTTGTTGAGAAGTCATTCTTATCGCTTTAAACCCTGTCATTTACTCTTGTTATTACACAATCATTGACAGGGATAGTCTGGGTGTCAGAGACTACAATGACAGGGATAGTCTGGGTGTCAGAGACTACGAGTTAATATAAATATGTTCCATCTGCTTTCATGTTCAGTCACGAAATTATACCTTCATTAACCTTTTCCAGAAATTTCGTTGAAAACTTTCCAATATGTCACATGAAAGCCTGGCCAATACTGGACTGAAGTTTCTTGACAAAAAATCAATATACAATGTAGCAAGACAATGAAAATTTTGAATTAGATACAATGAAAGTAGACCAATCCATTTGATAAAGATCCGCTCGATTGTTATTGAATGAGAAAGACATTTTGTAGAATTATCCTCCCGTTTGAAAATCAAAATACAAAATTTAAAAGAGAATTCCATTTCAGCCATCAAATTCCAATTTAGGTTAAAATGGCATTTAAAGAATCCAAAAAAAGGAGGGGGGAAAGACACAAAACAAGATTTATTAAAATAACGTGAACTTAATTCGTATGAAATGTTTAAGTGGAGTCAGCCCTCGAGCTTCGTCTCAAAGCAAAAGGTTGGAGTTTTCGTCTTGGCATTAATGACAAAGTGATGTAATAGCACAGAATCACCCATTTAAACGGATACTGAGTCTTAGCATGAACATTTTAGTTCTCAAGAATGATCAATATGAGTATATATTCATCAGTGAACTTACCCGGTGTCATAAAGTTACAAAATACCTTAAAAGTTGGAAACTCACAAAACTTGGTCAATTTATTAAGCGTTTTTTCAATTTTCAAATGCCTCTTTATAGATGATTACTTAGTTTTTTGGATATTTATCTTTTATGGTATTCATGTCAGCAGGTATATTAACTCGTGAATAGAGCTCTTATTGGCCAAGTTAAAAATTTTATGATGATTAACTTGTCATCTATTTATCAACATGCACGTGAAAGATTCATCAACAGTACGAAATCACAAATAGTATGTTGAGACGCTGTCCTGGCAAAGTTTGCCTCATTGCAAACTGCTTGGCGTTGTCTGTCTTCATTAGCCCATTAGGTACAGAAGAGTAATACATAACACTCCATTCATGTCATTTTATTTATATTAAGCTAGCAAGCTAAAGGCCAGATGAAGGCCGCCCCTGTTAGTGTAGCGGTGATAAGTGAACACATCTGCAGCCCTTTTAACTGTACATGTGATCTCAGTAGACTATAATTTCAGAGCATTTCAACATTCACCGACTACTGACAATTCGGACCAAAATAAACGATGGTTGATTAGACTCAAAGCAACCTGTAGAGAATTTGAACAGGTCATCTGGTGACACCAACTTAAATATATCTGTAGCCTAGTTGGGTTCGTTAACAACAGATTATACAGTTGTTGGTTTCTGCCTCTCCTTGGTTTAAACCAATACTTTTCTACAAGGTAGGAATTGATTCAGAGGGGAATTGGGAGAAAAATACTGCTGCGTATGTGATACTGTGTCTTAGAATCAACATAAAATTTAAGTTCTCAAGAATGGTCATATGAGTATGTATTTATCAGTGAAATTACCTGGTGTCATAAAGTAACAGAATCTCTTAAAATCGGGAAAACTTACAAAAATAAGTCATTTTTGAAAAAACGCTGAATCAGTTATTTAGCGTTTTTCAATACTCAAATGCATATTTATGAATAATTACTTGCTTTTTATGGATATCATTTTTTAAATATTTATTTATCTTTTTATATTATTTATGGCAGCAGGTATATTAACTGATGAATAATGTCGTTATTGGCCATGTTTAAAATTGAATGTTCATTCTAAGACCTTTTATCCCTTAAAATCACCCAAACTACTATTATCCCTTTAATAATGGAGTAAAGGGTCGCGGTAAATGATGCACTGGGAAATAAATGTGGTTCGTGGAAGATATCACTGAGCGAAATCATTCACGACTGAACTATGGAACTTAGAGCACTAATAAGTTTCCTGAATAGGTCCAGCAACTGTGCCAAGTGCCTTGTGTGTTGTTTTCGGTCCATTTGGAGTAGGTATGAAGAGGATTATAGTTGCGCAAAAGTTGCACAAAGATAGAACAGTATATCGTACTCACACGACCACCTATATGAAGATCCGACCTTCATCAAGCGACGACAATAAAGTCCACCCTACGAGTTTTCAAAGTAATTTACGACTGATTAGCGACCACGTCCATACCTGTAGTATATCCTGCTCACACGACCACCTATATGAAGACCCAACCTTCAATAAGCCACCACAAAAGATCCCCCCCCCATCCCTCCTTTGAGTTTTCAGTGTACCTACACGATTACCTTTGTGAATATTCAAACATCAAAAAGCGACCACAATAGACTATTATTAGTATCAATTGACTAGGAAGGTTGGAGTCCAATTCATTAGAAACCTATATATATTGTATTACAGTATATCCTGCTCATACGACCACCTTTATAAAGAGCCCACCTTCAATATGCGACCACTATACACTATACAGTCCCCCCTACGAGTTCCCAGTGTAATTTACGACCAACTTTATTTAGTGGCAAATGAAGATGCGAGTCGCAGTGACTCATGCTTTAAGACAGATGTTTCGAAAAGTGTGGTTTGAAACACTAGACTTTTTTGAATCAGCATATCATTAGTTCATACAAAACTACGTTTCTAACACGGAAACGGGAACTGCTATTTCCATGTAAGATCCATCGATGTTTCGCATGAAATTTCTTTTTATCTCCACAACCAATAATTTATTTCGGTTGTAAAGAGTAAAAACTAAAATTGTAATTTTAATTAAAATATAATTTTTATTTATCAACAAAATAAACTATAATTCAAACAAATCGTCAATGACTGTTTCCAGTTTTTCTTCATTTCAATCTTCCACAGTTATACTACCTCTAAGGTAGACCAAACCAAATAATTGACTTTTTTAAATTGAAACAAAATCAGTCTTTGTTCATCAGTAAACTTATGGTTCTATATTAAACTATTGAATACATAACACTAATTCTGAAACACGCTTAGAAGCCTTTACAATAATTTCATTAGTTTAATAGATGCATAACCTTATAAAGAGATTATATTCTTGAGTCATGGTACCAAACGCAAGTACGTATGGTTCTTAGATAGAACAAACACACGCGAACGTAATTTATAGCCACTGTGAATCACTACGCCTAATAACGTGTAATAAGGCATAACATTTCAACCGAGCCTTCATATTCCATATAACAACTTTTGTATTTACGTTGATGAATATTATACTTTTATTGACCAAGTTTAAGATCTGAAATATTATGTCTATTATAAAAGGCATTATACGTCTGTTAATACAGATGACTCTGGCCTCTACGCTGTCGTCTTCTCTCGATATAGTCAGGAGTATCCACCGCTGAAAATACAAAAAACAGGTTCATGTGCATTCGATATACATTTTCTTTTGTGTGCGAAGACCTTAATATAGTCCATGGTAAGTATTTATTGCGAAAAGTTTAGTGGATTTAAAACAAAGCCCTTAGGCGTCTGATTAAGATTGTTGTTCCATCGGTCTTACAATCGCTCATGGAGACGTAGTGGCTCAGTCAGTTAGATACTTGCTCGCTGACCAGAAGGTCCAGGGTTCAATCCTGGCAAAGGTCGAAATTTGCTTTAGAATTTTTCAACTCGCTTTACCCTTGTCAGTGGAGCAGTTCGGAGTAGGACGTAAAACTCCATTCATTTTATTTCAGTTACAATTGAATTGCTAAATGGCTATCGAAAAAATCTGCCTGATTTCTCGTCCTAAACAAGAATTTATCAAAATATACACTTACCCATTTCCATAGGGTCGTAGCCATTTTGGTATCCTCCATTCTGAAATCGACCAGGGAATCCGCCATTAAATTGTCCAGGAAACTGTTGGAATCCGCCATTAAATTCTCCAGAATATCTCCCTTCAAAGGATCCCTGAGGGTCGTACTGATCAGCCATCATTCCTCTAGTGTAGCCAATCCCACTGGAGGCGGCTCCCAGGGAGGAGTATTGAATAGGAGATTGTCTGGAAAGCAATCTGTTGGAAACTGGAACACCAACATACTCTTTCACTACCGGAACCGGAAGTGCACCAAATGGTGTTACCATGCCCCGAACACCAACTCGTCTGCCTAACGTTCTTCCAAACTGAGCGTGACTAACGGCTGCTAAGCAACTGATTATTGCAATTAGGATTTTCATTTTGTTTCTGCAAAGAAAAGTTATTGGAGACAATCAAATTGAAAAATAAACTACAAAATAAAAAAATCTGGGAGTAAATTATTAAGATAATAACAAAGGGCAAACATGACAATTGCATACATTTTGCATCAACCACACCACCCCTACCACCTACCCCCTCTAAAAAGGGGCCGCATTTTAAATTAAACCACACTCCCATGCGCTACGACTTTAAAAAAATTGATATGTCCACATCATTTAAAACATACCACCTCTTACCTTTAATCAAACAAGTTTGAAATTAATTACTGCGGCCAAACCACGCTTTATAGTCTACAGCTTGTTGACATTTATCGTCGGGGATCACCGCCTGTCCGATCTGGTACGATTACATCCTACCTTGACATGATGCGGCTACACCACTGACATATTGACAGGTAGTTATATCATCTGACAAGATCAGAATCTGTTAACATGTGATTTATATCTAGCTTTCTTAGAATTAATGCATTCTGAAATTTTACTTTACATTTTAATGAGGGGTTTTAAATTGATTAATAGACTTATAATACAAAACAATATAATACAACAGGGTCGAAACAGACATATCGGGATTTTATATCGTATTGTCTTTTCTTAAATAGATTGAAAGAGGGTTTCTCTTAAATATATTTGTATCGGGTCGGATACATTGATAGTATCGTTTTGCACCATTACAATGTCCAAGCATACATCTGTGCTCTTGTTATGCCACTAACCAAGACGTCACTGGAATAACATACAAGGCTCTTTGCAATAGTGATGTCATTAAACAATTAGTTTTAGTGGAATGTCAGGAACAACTGATCCCATCAGTGACCCTGATAAACATATAAGCATACATACTAGTAGTTAGGTAATCTATCCAACTGACTCAATGGGAATTTGTGCTTCATTACAATATGATGCCTATTTATCTCGTACACATGTGCTTGTATATTTTTAAACACATTATACACATACGTTTGTCTCTATGAGCTGAATGTTTGACATGATCATGTCCTTGGGTAGTGGACCTAATGCTGACCCATGTAAAATAAAGAGTCTATGTTTGTCTCCATGGGCAGAACCTTTCGATGCCGACCCGCTGTTCATAAAGACCATGTTCTTGTGTATTGGACCTAATTCTGACCCATGTAAAATAAAGAGTTTATGTTTGTCTCCATGGGTTGTATGTTAAACAGGACCATGTTCTTGTGTATTGGACCTATTTCTGACCCAAGTAAAATATATGTTTATTATTGTTATAGAACTGTAGAGGTTGTCACTGGTTATGAAGAACCAGGCATTGCATGTAACAACAATGTTTCGATAATGATATCCCTTTGAGTTTAAATCCCATTACAAATGATCAAAATTTGATTGAAAACGGATAGTATGACATACTCGTTTTCTATTGTAAAAAGGTCACATACATATATATAACCAATTTATGAGTTTTGCGTGTCATTATTTTTTCATAAGGTACACAAATTAGGTAATTGCCTCTAGAAGCATCAAACTGAATATTAAATTAAAATGTCGATTAGAGGCCACCTTCATGGCGTTCTCCCCTCCCATGGGGACGACCTTTCATGCGACCCGCTGTTCATAAACACCTTATTATTGTTTTTATGGAATTGATATTTTAATACCATAATTTAAAGTGACAAAGTCTGAGTGGAAATTATGTTTCAGCAATTGAGATGTTACTGTGTACTATTTACTTTATCGTCCGATAAACTGAGATTTCATGTACTAGAGAGTCCATATGCTAATATATCTATTAAACCACTTGGGTTTAGTCAACTGGGATTCCTCTGCAGCAAACCTACACAGTTAGTAAGTCATATTTGACATTAATTTCAGAATTAAGTAAGGATTAAATTCCATTCCAGAGAGTCCATTTCATCCCTGAATATATGATATTTGACTTTGTAAAATGGACACCCCTTTCAAGGTTTCTCCATAAAGGTCTAATGTATCACCTATTTAGGTATGTAATGACAGCCTGACTTACTTTAAACCTTCGACTTTACATTGAAATTAACTGAAACTTGATGACGAGAATATGATGATATTTAACCTATAATTATACCAGGTCTCACTAGCATTTTAAAGGGACTACAAGTTGATTTATGTGTATTTTGCGAAGTGTGGAAAGGAGGAAGAAAGGGGGGAGGGGGGTAGACATTGAAGACCTCTTCAGAGCTATATGAGTATGTCAGGAAGATGGTGGCAGGCCGTTGAAGTCTTCCTGGAATAGTCCCTTTTTTCACATTGAAGGAAAGGGGGTTAAAATGGCCCTATTTGCTTATCTCAATTATGGGATAGAAAGAAGGAGGGGCTTCATCAACACGTGCATAATTGATTCAATTAGATAAGAAACGGGGCTTCATAAGCACGTAAATGAATAGTTCTAATTATTAGATAGATAAGAGGAGGGGCTTCATAACCACGCGTATGAATATTTCCAATTGTCAGATAGATAAGAGGCGGGGCTTCTTAACCACACGTATGAATAATTCTAACTATCAGTTACAAAAGAGGCGGGGCTTCATGAGCACAAGCAGGGATAGTTCCAATTATCAGATAGTTAAGAGGAGGGGCTTTACAACCACACGTACGAATAGTTCCAACTATCAGATAGATAAGAGGCGAGATGCAGAGTTCCAATAAACAGAAATATGATAGTGAGGTTTAATTTAAGAATTAGATGGTTAAGGAATAAGAATGATGCGTCTTGGATGTAAAACTCCATTTCAATTTCAATTCCTTGAAAAGAGTGGGACATATACATTTTCATTATATCAAACCCAAAGCTACCATTGTCGAGATCGCGGGTTTGTGATTTGTTTCAGGGGAATAAATACATTGATAATAATAAGTTGTAATGTTCCAGTTTCCAGTTTCCTAAGGTTCTTACAATTGAACTTAAACTAAGTGATTTATGACTTTAATATCACATCGGCACCTTCTCATCATTAGTCAGATCGCCTCTTTAAAATACATAATTATGAACGGTCTCAACGGAAAATTAGGATGATATCAATTTACATAGATGGTAATTTGTCACTGCTAGAATCGTTCTGTTAGGAATTAAACTGTTTTATGTCATCAACCATCAAACCCGGAAGGTTGAGAATTTGTTTTGAATATTATAAATAACAAATAAGTATAATTATAGTCGTGGACACTCCAGGGAGGGACTTGATAAAACTGGATAATCACCTCGGCTTAGTGTAGGATATAAACTCCATCATTAGTCGTGTGGTCTACCAATATATTCCAAACGTGAAGTGAGGCTGCTGTCAAGTTAAATACAGAGTGTAGGGCTGGATTAAGGTGAGGTTAGATTGGATAAAGGTGAGGTAAGATTGAATTACGGTGAGGTATGGTTGGATTAAGGTGAGGTATGGTCGGGTAAAGGTGAGGTAAGATTGAATTACGGTGAGGTAAGATTGGATTAAGGTGAGGTATGGTTGGATTAAGGTGAGGTATGGTTGGATTAAGGAGAGGTTAAGTTGGATTAAGGTGAGGTTAGATTGGATGAAGGCGAGGTAAGGTTGGATTAAGGTGAGGTATGGTTGGATTAAGGTGAGGTATGGTTGGATTAAGGTGAGTTTAGGTTGGATGAAGGCGAGGTAAGGTTGGATTAAGGTGAGGTATGGTTGGATTAAGGTGAGGTATGGTTGGATTAAGGTGAGGTTAGATTGGATGAAGGCGAGGTAAGGTTGGATTAAGGTGAGGTATGGTTGGATTAAGGTGAGGTATGGTTGGATTAAGGTGAGGTATGGTTGGATTAAGGTGAGTTTAGGTTGGATTAAGGCGAAGTATGGTTGAATTAAGGCGAGGTTTGGTTGGATTAAGGCGAAGTATGGTGGTTTAAGGCGAGGTTTGGTTGGATTAAGGTGAGGTTTAATTGGATTAAGGTGAGGTTTTGAAGTAATTTATATTCGAGACTCGTGGGTGTGGGTGTGTTGTATCTTTTTAAATCCTACTGGGTATTACGTAACCAGACAAATCATGCTTTAACAGTTCCTCAGATGTGATATATAGATATGATATACCGATGTGATATACCGATGTGATATATAGATGTGATATATAGATATGATATATAGATGTGATATATAGATATGATATACCGATGTGATATATAGATGTGATATATAGATATGATATACCGATGTGATATATAGATGTGATATATAGATGTGATGTATAGATATGATCTATCGATGTGATATATAGATATGATATACCGATATGATCTACCGATGTGATACATAGATGTGATGTCGCCCTCAGTATGACACATTTGAAGAACTGATTAGGAAAGATTTGTCCGGCTATATCGAGAGTTGACAGCAGTAAATACGGACTATCTTTTAGATTTCCCATTTGTATTTGTGGTGAAACATGGCGTAATATTCTTGGTACGTGTTTGAATGAAGAGCCTATGGTTGACCACATGGGCTGAATGTTTGGGTCGTGTCTGTTTAAAACATAGTCGCTGTCCAAATGTTTTGGTATGGATCTTTCGTCAAGAATCCTTGTGTTTGGAGAAGCTGTATCTGACCAGAATACAGATTCTAGTTTTATGGTTTTTCTACATTTCTTTACCATTCTTGTTTTGGTTAATTTTCTACATGTTTTTCATGCTTTATCTGTTGTATCAGGATATTTTGTGGTTAATACAGTAGAACCTGTATTCAGAGACCACTCAAGGGAACATTCAAAAATGGTCGCTGAATGAAGGTGGTCTCTTATGAGGGATCTGCAAGACCGTTTCATTTTGATACTTTAGATATGATAGGAACGTTTTACTCCAATATACCAATAGTCGGAAATTTGCCCAAGTCTAGAATCATACCCATGATTGTGCTATAATAAATATTCTGTTTGTTACTCATTTCAGAATATACGTGTATACCTATCATCATAATTATGCTCAGTTGCGAAAGTTTAATTGGTAATAATTGAATATTACGTCGCTTCAACCAGTCATTATTTCAGAACTTACCCGGATTGTTCTGAAAACTTAAGTCACAACAAGAATTTGGACTGAGTGGTTTACCAAATTCAGATCCCTGTCGCTGTGAATTTTTCAAAACGATTTCTGATATCCGTGTAAAGGCTATTGACACTGTGTTTGGCCAACTACTGGAATAAAATCCGAGTGATTTAAGAACCTACTCCGATAGTGAAATAAAAGGACAGAGGCCAGAATCACAATATAAGCAAAAAGAAACCAAAGAAATAAAGGGAACACAATGGTCATGTGGTATCCAGAAACGATCCTAGGATTGAGTTTGTTATTTCTCGGTGTCTTTCAAGGTTTGAATGATTTCTTATTTCTTATATTTTGATTATTAGAAAATGACAATAATACTTAAATAGTTCTTGATATAAATTGAAGACCATTTCACGAACTATTTTATGAACAGAGAACAAACTACAAACTCGCTACAAATTTATTGCACAATATGCAGTAGCTCACTTCCGGTCTAGCACAAATACTAGATATTCATTTTCGATTCCATTCATTTAAAAAATTTTGGTCCATAAATATATACTATACCATTTCAAATTATAAATCGATTGCCACGCAATTATGTGGGCTTGATTTCGTGATTGACTTACTAGAATTGCCACAGACTGTTGGTGGAAATGGGATTTATTCAAAGGTCATTTGTATCTATATACAATCATTAACGTCATAATAGTTCACCCTGTATTATACCCATTTCTATCGCTTCCAACGATTAGACGAGATATTGCGTTCTATATCAATAAAAAAAGGGTTAAGTTTATGATAAACAAAGACGAAGTTATCAGAAGTCGAACTCACTATATCATCCAAGTTTATACAGACGAAGAAAACAAAAAAAATTGCCATTTTGTTAACATTTTTACTTCGGTTTCCACCTGTCAGTGATTCAGGTCAGAGGGGCTGACCTGGATAAAGCGTCTAGTCGTTCGGACAATAAACCATCAATAAATGTCGACGGTTGGAAATCGCAAAAGAGTTTTTTCCCTCACTGCACACTGCGTGGCGTTGCTTGTCTTCATTAGCCCATTAGATGCAGAAGAGTAGGACGTAAAACTCCTTTCATTTATTTACAATTTCTGTTTATTAACATAATTGAAACCATGAAACGAAATATAGAGGTTAGAAATAGGGGGGGGGGGGGCATTCTATTATATAAGATAAATACGGCATACTATTTCACAGTTCATCGATAACAACGTTTCGACATATAGCAGTATGATTAGATCTCCTAATTGATCTTAAATTTTTACAATAACATAGACTGCAGTGATTCAAAGATGGTCTATGTAATACGTTACTTTATTCAACGGAAATATAATTTTTAGAAACGTTGTGCACTATAAAACCTGGGAAAGTATTTTCACCTAGGTGAAAAGTCGAAAAATTTGATGTTTAAGTCGAGACTTTTCACCCAGGTAGAAAGTATTTTCACTTAGGTGAAAAGTCGAAAAATTTGATGTTTAAGTCTGGACTTTTCACCCAGGTGGAAAGTATTTTCACCCCGGTGAAAAGTCGAAAAATTTGATGTTTAAGTCTGGGTGAAAAGTCAAGTTTATAAGACAAAAGTCAAAATCACTACCACATAAAAAAAAAGCATATTGTAAATTCTGTGGCGTATAACAGCCACCGTAAAAACCCAATATTCACCTTGACACCGTACGTGTGCATAACGTTATTTAAATTTATTGAATGTAAATTCGTCAAGACCTCATTACCTCTATAAGAAATATGATGACTTCTGTTTCAGTGAGTAATGGATTACCGACTTATAAAAGATCGGGGTATCGGTGTAACGAGAATGAAATATATTCATGTTTAGGACCAATATCCTCCATGGTGAACCCTCTACAGACCGACCTGGCTGCTATTGGCAAGGGAGGGGACATGAATGCATTTTGTTTGTAAGTATACTTTCAACTGATAGCCTACTGCGTCTTAGAATAGGCATAAAAATAAGTTCTCAAGAATGGTCAATATGAGTATATATTCATCACCTAGTGTCATAAAGTGACACAATCCCTGTCAAATCTAGAAAACTCACATAAATGATTTATTAGGAGTTTTTCAATAAATAAATTGCAGTTGTATAGATACATGTAATTACTATTTCTTTTTATTTGTCCGGTTGGGTAAGGATTCTGTAATGTCATTTATGGCAGCAGGTATGTTCATTCCATGACGCAGTATTCCTTTAATTGTAGTCATTTAAGTTTGAATATTTTAAGTGAGAAAAGGTACCTTGATATGAATTGGTCTTTACGTATTTCCTTCATCACACGCGCATGGCTTGGTAACATCTCCATTAACCCAATATCTTGCATTGGTGGATCGAATCATCGTATTAACGAAGTCATATGTGACGAAGCCAACTCTCTGTTTACGTAATATGAATTTTCAGTCTCTTTGCCGTCACTGTGTCTAAATGACTTGTACCTACCTGACCTAGTGTAAAAGGAGTCTGTATGACTTGTGCCTTAATGACTTGTACCTGCTGACCGAGTCTAAAAGAAGTTTGTATGACTCGTGTTTAAACGAGTTGTTCCTACCTGACCGAGTCTAAATGATTTTGTATGAGTTGTGCCTAACTGACCGAGTCTAAATGAGTTTGTGTGACTTGTGCCTTAATGACCGCATGCTGTTTTTTAGATTGGTAAGTGACGTCCAGAAATGCATCAACAAGAAATTGGTGGAATGTTACAACAAGAATTCAGATTTAGCTGTTCAGACATTAAATGGTATATTAGGATATCTCTGTGGAGATGGAAAGCGTGGTAAGAGGAAACATTTCGTGTATTTCAAGGAATAATTCAGTTCACATCTTTCGGTTTACTCGGATTAATACTTAATTCTATCCTCTGTCACTTTGATTTAGCGTCACACTCTCTGTTAGGTTGATAGAGCTCACATTCTGTCGGGTTGATAGAGCATCACACTCTGTCAGGTTGCTTCACAGCTTGCAGTGTTAATTTAGCGTTAATCTGAAAATAGCGTCACACTACTATCGATAAACCTCTACGATATGTCCAGAATAAAATACCGTCTTTCTTTGTGCTACTGATATACTGTCACGCTATGATATGATAAAACACTGTTTCCTTCTGTCCTATTGATATACCGCCACGCTATGCCCTATTGATATGCCTTCACGTTATGACCTATTGATATACTGTCACGTTATGCCTTATTGTTATATCAGGTAATGGTACATTGATACACTGTCACGCCATGACCTATTGATATACCGTCACGCTATGTCTTATTGATATACCGTCACGTTATGACCTATTGATATACTGTCACGTTATGACCCATTGATACACTGTCACGCCATGACCTATTGATATACCGTCACGCTATGACCTATTTATATACCACCACACTATAACCTATTGGTATACCGTTACGCTATTATACCGTCACGCTATGAGCTATCGATATACCGTCACTCTA
This sequence comes from Nipponacmea schrenckii, assembly GCA_030562195.1. Lineage (NCBI taxonomy): Eukaryota > Metazoa > Mollusca > Gastropoda > Lottiidae > Nipponacmea > Nipponacmea schrenckii. The sequence continues at coordinate 4,276,505 of JAUJPP010000006.1, forward strand.
TGCCCTATTGATATACTGTACCGCCATGCTATGAGCTATTAATATACCGTCACGCTATGTCCTATTGATATAGCGTCACGCTATGCCCTATTGATATACTGCCACGCTATGACTTATTGATATACCGTCACACTATGTCCTATTGATATACTGCCACTCTTTGACATATTATTCTATATCACCTCAATAACACATGTGAAAAAATATGGTATTTTTCATTGAGGTATTTTCTTAATGCTTAGTCATTATACTATGCATCACAAATTGTACACATAGCAAATCACCAGGTAACACCACGTAACACGTAAGCTAATTTCAGCTCTATGTATACTAACATGGTTGTTAAAATGTTTCTCCTTGCAGCACTATTTATTCCAATGGTGTCTATCCCTTCTCCATTTCATCTGATGACGACGCGTGTAAATTGTACTGATACGTTATGTACCTTGTTATTAACGAAGTGTGTTATACCATGATTCATTCCCTCGCGTTCCTTTTTATATAGTTGACGGAAGATCATTTCAGGCTACCTTTTATTGGGGAAATAAACCTGTAACTGACTGTTTTTTTTTTTTTTTTTTTTTTGCAGTATTTCAGGCTGAAGCGAAATGCTGGAATGATTCCAACTTTAAAGAGGGCATGACACATTGTCAGAAAATTGCACAGGGTCGCATCGCATCCTCCATGGTCCTCGCTGATAGATGCGAGTAAGTAACTCTTTTTCCTTCTAGTTTTATATTACTCCATTGTTTAAGCTAAAGATAAGATTATTTCTAGCAACACTATTAAGTTGGGGAACTTCATAAATCGCTGGTTAGAATATTTAAATATGATCGTTTTACTGAGAAAGCACTGCATTGGCGTTGGAAATAGATTCACTCCCGAAACGTTTTTTATCTCTAGATCGTGAACAAAGTCCTAAAGGTCATTAACATTGATAGTTAGCAAACCTTGTTTTTTTCAAAAAAATAACTTGTCATTTGAGAAATGAAATCGTCAAGGATTTCCACATTCAGCAACTTTTAGTTTACATCGCAGTTGAAATTATGTCCTTTATTGCAGTGCCCTAGTGAACCTAAATGATTGTCTGGGGGTAACAACAGGACGAGTCTGTAACAAACAAGCCGGAGAATTTATGATGGAAATGATCTACCGTGGATTAAAACCAGCTAAAAAATTCATGGGATGTTCGTTTGGATTCCGACTCGGATGTAAGTATTTTCTGAGGGTGTAAGTTTGGAAGTTTTCGTTAGATTTGTATGGAACTGTGCAGTTTGGTCCTTTATTGTTTAGGTGCATACCTTCAAGTAAGGGAATTATCCAAAGCATTCCTTAGAAATTTAGTCGTTCGGATTGGAAAATAAATCAAGGCCTCGTGTGCAACAGGCTGTGTATGTAAAAAATCCCATAACAGTTTGAAATCGCAAAAAAAGTTGGCTAATGCCGCTGTCCTGGCAAAATTTCCCTCGTTGCAACCATACTGGGCATTGCCCGTCTTCATTAGCCAAATAGGTGCAGAAGAGTAGGAGGTTAATGTCCATACATTTGATTTCATTTCCGAATTCATCTGATGGCATTCTGTTACTGAGATTGTCTTTTTCTTTCTTCAGATTAAATGAAGACTAGATTTACTGCATTTCTACTCTAAAGAGCGGTGGAAATAATCCGGACGCAATGCAACTTTCGATTATTTTTAAATACTGCGTCTTAAAATGAATTTAAAAAAAAGTTTTATAAGAGCATATATTCATCAGCTTATTTATAAACCTGCTGTCATAAATAACATAACTGAATCCTTATATAATATAATATAAACAATTGCAGCTTAAGGTCTCAGCCTCCGCCTATTTATTTTTCACTGTTTCGATAAAAACACACAATCCTCCACACCTGGCACTGGACCCGCTGAACGGAACAATGTATGGTTCGTACGAGAACGCGTCTAACCTTATTTCTATAATGTGAGAACGACTCTTTGGTTTCGGATGTTCTTGTGTCATTTACGTGTAAGAACCATACATAGATCCGTATGACCGAACCCATTCTAGTCTCATTTTATCCTGGATTTACAGGCATATTTACTCCAAGGTCATGTGACTCATTTATAATTTATTGAAGGTCATTTCGTGAATCATCAAGTTATTACCGTCGTAATTAGAATAATTAATTAGCTAGTCTGTTAACTGAACGAACTTAGTACAACAATTTATTACATAATAAATTTGTTTTTAATTCTATTTATTTTTTGTACGTTACTTTCGGGTTGCATGCAACAGTTAATTCACATATAGTTTGGTGATGATAATGATAATAAAGGTGTATCACAATATATCACAATACGCATAACAATACAGGGGAATGTATCGCAATATATCACAATACGCATCACAATACAGGGGGGTGTATCGTAGTATATCACAATACGTATCACAATACAGGGGGTTGAGGTGTATCACAATACGGGGGGTGTATCGCAATATATCACAATACGTATCAAAATACGGGGAGGTGTATCGCAATATATCGCAATACGCATTACAATACAGGTGGTTGGGGTGTATCGCAATATATCACAATGCGCATCACAATACAGGTGGTTGGGGTGTATCGCAATATATCACAATATGTATCAAAATACGGGGAGGTGTATCGCAATATATCGCAATACGCATTACAATACAGGTGGTTGGGGTGTATCCAATATATCACAATGCGCATCACAATACAGGTGGTTGGGGTGTATCGCAATATATCACAATATGTATCACAATACGGGGGGTGTATCGCAATATATCACAATACGCATCACAATACAGGGGGGTGTATCGTAGTATATCACCATACGCATCACAATACAGGGGGTTTGGGTGTATAGCAATATATCACAATACGTACCACAATACAGGGGGGTGTATCGCAATATATCACAATACAGGGGAGTGTATCGTAGTATATCACAATACGCATCACAATACAGGGGGGTGTATCGTAGTATATCACAACACAGGGAGGTATATCGCATTATATCACAATACGCATCACAATACAGGGGGTTGGGGTGTATCGCAATATATCACAATATGTATCACAATACGGGGGGGGTATCGCAATATATCACAATACGTACCACAATACGGGGAGGTGTATCGCAATATATCGCAATTTTTCCCTCACAATACAGGGGGTGGGTGTATCGCAATATATCACAATACGGGGGGGGGGGGGGGGGGTATCGCAATATATCACAATACGTACCACAATACAGGGGGGTGTATCGCAATATATCACAATACGCATCACAATACAGGGGGTGAATCGTAGTATATCACAACACAGGGAGGTATATCGCATTATATCACAATACGCATCACAATAAGGGGGTTGGGGTGTATCGCAATATATCACAAGATGTATCACAATACGGGGGGGGGGGGGGGTATCGCAATATATCACAATACGCATCACAATACAGGGGGTGTATCGCAATATATCACAATACATATCACAATACAGGGGGTGTATCGCAATATATCACAATACGCATCACAATACAGGTGGTTGGGGTGTATCGCAATATATCACAATACAGGGGGTTGGGGTGTATCGCAATATATCACAATATGTACCACAATACGGGGAGGTGTATCGCAATATATCACAATACAGGGGGTTGGGGTGTATCGCAATATATCACAATATGTATCACAATACGGGGGGTGTATCGCAATATATCACAATACGTACCACAATACGGGGAGGTGTATCGCAATATATCGCAATACGCATTAGAAAATACGGGGATGTATCGCTTGGACTTTAATAAATCAATAAATGTGATGAAGATAAAGCATCTTTAGCAGACTTGAGAGGTTTCTAGCATCAAATTTCCATTTCGAGGATCAGCTCTACTGTGATTGTTAGGATAATGTCTTTGATATATGCTAGGAGGTGAAGAAATGCCAATTGGCAATCTCTTAGATCGATCATGTGTATTAAAATTACATATTGTTGACTTTCTTCGTCCAACAACAATTGGTGAGCACGAAAGCATTGTGGTCTCAGCCCCAGCTTTACCATTAAGAGTTGTCTTGATACCAAATATGTTACCAAGTCATGAATATATCATATAATAGTCATATATATAATACCAAAATATCTGAATAATTCTGAATATCATTTTCAATACTGAATTGGATATGAATTGAACAAAGTTTGCCAGTCTAACTTATCTTTGGAATGTAAGTCTCTATCTACAAGCGAAGGACCACAACTACTGTCATTGTATTTGGTTCCGTCTTGTTTACACGGCTGGTGTTGACAGTGAAGCAAACATCCCACAACATTATGATCTTATCATCGGAATATCAATGCAAAAACAATGTCTGAAAGTGTTAATGGATTATCAGGTTCGAATTGTACGCATTTACAATTAATACAAATACCCGGTTGTCCAGACTGATTTCTTCATCAAAACATAATGATTCTTCTTTTGTAATCAACACAGAAAAAAACATGTTCAATAACAGGAGGAATAGGGGAAGTCATCTTTACAGAGTACATAATTGTAAAAAAGGAGTCCGGAAACGTTGAAGGAAAGGTCATCTTATCATTGGTTGTAGTGGTTACATGATAATAGATTGATTGTGCAGTGTCTAAAGTATTGTAGGTTAGGGCCCCAGATGATGGTTCCCATTGGAACAGACAAGTCCATTGCAACGATTTCTCAGGCGTGCTTTGATCACTTTGAGTTTACAAAATCAAAAAATGTACATGCGACTTAATGGCAGGGGTGATGAACCCTTCTTTCACCAGAGATCAGTAAATAACAGCCGAACCCTTAACACAGTTAAGTCCGATTGGTATCTGTTGTTGATAACAATGATAATACTAGAACTGCGTTGCAGTACTGAAGGGTTCCTCTTAAAGGTTTTATTTAAAAAGTTAAGATATGTCTAAATGTTAACAAAATCAAGTGATATTAGAACTCTTTAACAATTCATGTGTTGCCATTCAAATTAAGTTCAACTGGCCTCACTTCCAGTAATATTGCGTGACAGTGTTCCACTCAAGTTTCGTAAAGATCGCACCGGTAGATTTTGAGAATTTCAAGGTCATCTGATATAACATCCATCCACTTCCAAGTCTTCTATTAGCCAATCGTCTACTAGTAATTCCAATCAACCTTCTACTTCTTCTAATTCACCCCTCAACCTCTGATGTCAGTAAGAACAACAAAACCAAAGACTTCTTTAACTACTAGTTCTGCTCCTAAGGCAACCAGTCCTCCATCTTTTTCTTCAACGTCTAAACCTTTATCATCTTCTGTCGGAAAAAATTTTCAGCCACCACAATCCCCTATCAGATCATCACCAAGATTGTCCTTATCTCAGCCAATACCATCACCCCCATCATCATCTCCTCCCCCTCAATCCTCACAACTAGCAGCACAGAAATCCTCATGTCGACGCTTAGACCTGAACCTGGAGGCCCCATTATCACCACGCCGGCACGATAACCGCAACAAAGCACAATGGATCCTCCCACCTGTAACTAAACCAGTTTTAATCATCGGTTCGTCTAATTTGAGTAGAATTACCCGGGGTAGACCAAATACTCAAATAGAGTCATATCCTGGTGGTAAAATTAGCCATCTGAAAACTATCATGTCTGAATACCAATCTTCCTCTGTCAGCCCAGAACATATTGTCTTCCATATTGGATTAAACAACCGTAGTGAACCTGCTTCTTCTTCACATAGACAGATGATGGATTTGTTATCTTCAGCCTCAACCACCTTCCCTGATTCCAAACTTTACTTGACCCACATCCCAACCAGCTTCGCATTCCAACAGAAATTCAAAGAAGACAACAAAAATATTCAAGCTTTTAATGAACTAAATTCCAAACAGTCTCCACCAAACGTCACCATTATTCCGCCAGTAGCCTTCAATATCAAAACAAAGAATGACCACATACATTGGGAACCTAAGACAGCCGATAACATTTTACAGCACTGGATCAACCATATATCATCCACACCTTTAAACTAATAGCGGGGGGTCCTATAATATCACAATTGGGACAAACTATAGTTAACTTAAGCTCCCAGAACCTCAATGATGCACAACGAAGCCTACTAAATAAAGGACTCAAATTCGTACCTTCCCGAAAAATGACGTCGCACACTCCTCTACTTGAAGCTACTGAACGATTTCAACGGAACTTGAAACTCAATTATTTTTATAGAAATACGCCTTCTCGTGGTCCTATAACCAAGTTTATTGAAAAATCAAAATTTACTCCTGCTGATAAAACCATAGATCCAGAAATTTTAGACGTGTTTAAAGAAATGAATGACCAAGTTTCCAATTTACCACTGGTAAATGAAAAGAATAATTTATCTCACGCTGAACGTACTGCTTTGAACGCTCTAAGAAATGATAAATCCGTTGTTATTAAGAAAAGTGACAAAGGTAGTTGTTGTGTCATTTTAAATAGGCAGGATTATATATAAGAAGCAGAAGCGCAACTAGGCAATACTGCTCATTACTCTGTTCTCCCAAATCCAATTTACCAAGAAACTGCTACCATGATTACAGGAATTCTAAAAACTCTAGTGAACAAAGACTTTATAAATCAAAAACAATTTAATTATTTGAAACCCGACGCAGCCCCTAGACGACGTCACATGTATACACTTCTAAAAATCCATAAAAATCCCGAAACAGAATGGTTTGAGCCACTTAAAATTCCCAAGGGTCGTCCAATTATCTCGGACTGTGCAAGTGAGTCCTACAGAGTATCTGAGTATATCGATCATTTCCTCTTGCCTCTTGCTTCTAAACATCCTGCCTATTTGAAAGACACAAATGACTTCGTACAAAAAATCAAACAACTTAATATTCCGGCAAATGCGCTCTTGGTTTCTCTAGACGTTCAAAGTATGTACATGTGACGATAAGGAATAAGACTGTAGATTAGGGGGGTATATTTTTGAAGGCTTTACAGTTAAAGGGAAGTAACTATGTTGTGACTTTCTGGGTTTGATGATAACCGGAAGTCATAATCAGTTTCTAGTTACTCCACAGTCAAAGAATAAAGCATTGTCCTAAAATTCTTATTCTTCTCCTTCACAGGTATTTAGATTATCATTTGATATAAAATATGTTCAGTTGTTGTCATAAATAGTTTGTTTATCGTTTGCAATTTGAATTGAGAAAGAAACAATTTATTTGTGGGTTTAGCAAAAGAAAACCACGTGAGGGAATTGAAATCCATAGTGGCCATGTTGGTGTCTGTGATTTCCATCCATAAAATCGTAAATTCAGTATTCAAGTTATAATCATTTATTAAGTTCAGCTGTATAATTCTGTAAACTTTGAAATGTTGTATTTGTTCAGAAACTGTTCAATATTTATTTCCATGTTGTGGGAAGTCATAATCAGTTTCTAGTTACTCCACAGTCAAAGAATAAAGCATTGTCCTAAAATTCTTATTCTTCTCCTTCACAGGTGCTGGTAGGCCTAGTTGTTACAGCTTTGGCATCATTTTGCAGATCCACGAACCACCTTAGCCTTGTCTACACTAAATAACAGTTTACCCCTAGTATTTACAAGCCACATGCCCTATTTAGTGTAACAATTGGGGGCTTGTCCGGGATTCTGCTTCCATGTTAGTGTCATCTATGGTCCAGTTGTTAACAGGTTGTTTAAAGACTATAGATTGTGACCAAAGCCTGTATATTGTAACTCACCTATAATACCAACCATGGAAGAAGAACTGTTTGAAGTTAAAAGTAAATTATATCAACTGTCATTACCTCAGTTATTAAAGTTATTGATGGAGTTACGACTTAGTTCGAAAGATGTAAAATCTCGTTCGGCAGCTGTTAAAGTTGTTGACGCTTTGTTGGACAATGAAGATGAATTTGATGAGAATCTCAAACGTCTAAATGAGTGTCTCACCGTGATCATGTCTAATAAATCTGTTCCAGTAGAACTAGTTGAGGTTGAACAGCCAGGTGATGTCACTACAACAGAAAGCGTCACATTGGACTCATCTAACACTGTTGAAGTTGTCAAGCGAGAATTTCGGATCCAAGGTCAAGTCTGCGAGAAGAAAGGCATTTCTTTCATGAATCTAGTCCGTCAAATTGATTGTGCCTTACAGAAGCAATATCCCAGTGATGAAATAGTCAGTGCTGTACTTAAAGCCATCCCTATTGGTTCTAACATAAGAAATTATTTAGAGGGAAGGTCCACATTGACACTTCAAGAATTACGTGGTATATTGCGTGCACACTATCACGAAAAGTCAAGTACAGAACTTTTCCATCAATTGAGTAGAGCCATACAGTCTGAAAGGGAAGATTCTCTAGACTTTCTCATTAGATGTATGGACTTAAGACAGAAAATTCTCTTCTCATCAAAAGAAATTGGAAGTGTGCCTTATGATGTAGAGTTAGTTAATTCTATGTTCCGTAGAACAGTCGCTACTGGTTTGTTAAATGAAAGTATCCGCACAGATATGAAACCGTTCCTTGAAAAAGAAGAAACAGATCAACGTCTTATTGAAGAGTTAACATCTATATCACAACGAGCAAATGAGAGATCAACCAAGTTATCGAATGGTACTGACACTAGTAATAAGAACAACACTTCAACTGCTGTTAAGAAACATAAAAGTGTGAACCAAGTCAAGACAGAAGAGACTATTTGCGATAATAATGACAAATTTAGTTCAGATTTGAAATCACTCATTGCTGAGGTTGCCTCCCTTGCACAGTCAATGCGTGATAATAATAAGCCAGTTAGAGGGTATCGCAGGAGACTTATGGGTTGTAAATCTTGTATAGAATCTGGACAAAGTCATCTTTGCAAACATTGTTGGACTTGTGGGTCACCTGATCATAGACGTAGCTTTCACAGGGATACAAAGACCAATACCACCCAGCAGGAAAACTAGCAAGAGTCACTGGGGAAGGGGGTCTTGTGGCTCAGGAAGTAGAAACCCCTTGTTGTTCGTATTGTGGTCATAAGAAATTGCTAAAATGTTGTTCCAATTGTCATATTTCATTGTATTGTTCTAAAGATTGTCAACAATTGGATTATGGGAGACACAAAGTACTTTGTCACAAGATTAATCAGATTACCTCCCCTTGTATAGATAGTAAGCACCATTATTCTTTAAAGGACTTAAAGGGACAGGTATTGTGTGTTTCTCCTGGTGCAAAGAGTAAATTACTAAAACTGATATCTGATGAATGTTATGTTGATTGTATGTTAAATGATACTGCTTTTAGGGTACTATGGGATACTGGAGCTCAAGTCAGTCTAATTAGTAAGGAATGGTTAGACAAAAATTTTCCAAATGCAGTTGTGCAGGATATTGGATTATTATTGAGAAACCCCAGTGAATTTCAGCTGAAGGCTGCAAACGGGACTGAAATACCTTTCCTTGGTTGGACTGAACTGAGGTTCAAACTAAATTCATGCCCAGAAATGGTTGTTCCATTTCTCGTTTCTAAAGTACATCATATGAATTGGCCTATTGTCGGCTTTAATGTTATATCACAATACTGTCTTTCTCATGTTACATCCAATGATATGATGTCAAACTGTTTTCCATTTTTGAGAGAAAAGCATGTTAGTCAGGTGTTGAATTTGTTAAAATCTGATAATGATTTATGTTTTGTAAACAGTGGTCATCGAAATCTTTTAATTCCGTCTAAAAGTTCAAAAGTTATTAGGACAAAAATTCGGACTCAAAGTCGAAGTGATGCAACCCCACTTCATTGCTTGTTTACTCCTAATTTGAATAATGATAATCAGTTACAGATGACTGAAATGTTAGTGACCTTAGGTAGGCAGAATCATCTTAAGTTACTAATCACTAATAACTCTAGTGTTGATGTTATTTTACCTCGGAAATCGGAACTTGGAGTGTTAACGACAATCAGCTCTTTAATGGAAACTGTTCCTAGTGAGAATAGACATGTAGACACTTCTAGCGTAACCAATGAAACTAAATATTCGGGTGATAAAACGAAAACTGATAGTTCACTCGAAAATTCTTGGGTACCGCCTGTAGATTTAAGTCATTTACCCGAAACTCAACAAGATGAGGTGAAAGAACTATTGTTGAAATATCCCGATGTGTTTTCAAAATCGGACGACGATATCGGGTTCGCACCGAATTTGCAATTGGACATTAATCTCAAAGACGATATACCAGTGAAACAATCGTATATATCAATACCAGCACCACTTTATACAGAAGTCAAGGACTATATTACAAATCTTATTGCGAAGGGATTTATCCGTAAATCGAATTCTCCCTATTCGAGTCCATTGGTTTGCGTACGCAAGAAAAATGGAGATCTCAGGTTATGCGTCGACTATCGAAAGATTAATCAAAAGTCAGTAGTAGCCAGCAGTCCTCTACCCAGGATACAAGATGCACTCGATGGTCTTGGAGGAAGTCAGTACTTTTCCTTGTGTGACCAAGGGAAAGCGTATCACCAAGGTGTGATGACTGATAGAAGCAAACCGTATACAGCCTTCGTAACACCTTGGGGGCATTATTCGTGGGAACGTATTCCTTTCGGACTTTCTGGCGCACCCGCGGCGTTTCAGGCATTTATGAATGACTGCTTAGAGGGTATTCGCGACGAGTTTTGTCTCCCTTATATCGACGATATTTTAGTTTACAGTAAGACATTCTCTGAACATCTTCATCATTTATCACAAGTATTTGATAGACTGAGATCCAGCGGTGTGAAACTTAAACCTGGAAAATGTGTTATGTTTCGACATGAGGTCAGATATTTAGGACATCTTGTAACTGCTAGTGGCTATACAATTGATCCCAATGACAAAGTGGCCGTTCTTGCGTTAAAGGATCGACTTCCTCAATGTGTCGGTGATGTTCGGAAACTATTAGGATTCATCAGTTACTATCGCCGTTACATACCGGACTTCTCTAGGAGAGCGAAACCACTGTACAATTTATTAACCGTCGGTTCTGGAAATCAACCCAAAAAGAAAGTCAAAGGCGGTCAAGTGTCATCAAACCAGAAGATCCATTGGACCGATGAGCATCGGAAAAGTTTAGATGAGTTAATTACATTTTTGGTTTCTCCACCTGTGATGGCTTACCCCTGTTTTAATAAACCCCTTTCGCTACATGTAGATGCCTGTGCTGATGGGTTGGGTGCCATTTTATACCAGAATGGTGAAGACGGAAAACCTCATGTAGTTGCATACGCCTCTCGTACCTTGACACCGGCAGAAAAAAACTACCACTTACATTCTGGAAAGTTGGAGTTTATCGCAATGAAATGGGCAATTGTCGACCGATTTCGTGACTACTTATATTACTGTCCCAATTTCATCGTATATAGTGATAATAGTCCTCTCAGTTATGTAATGAACACTCCTAGATTAGATGCTACGCGTTTGAGATGGATTTCAGAACTTTCTGACTTTAACTTCACTATAAAATATAAACCAGGTAGACTTAACAGTGACGCTGACGGTTTAAGCAGAATGCCTCTTGATTTTGATCAGTATAAAAGTGCTTGTACTCAGATTGTCGACAAAGATATATTATCTACTTTGGTAAACTCATTTACATTACAAGACGATAGAAAGTTAATATGGTGTAACAGTGTTTATGGTGATCAATCCGATGGAAGAAATTTAAGCGGACATCGAGTATTCAGTAAAGATGAGATTGGTTCTGAACAAGACAAGGATCCTGGTATATCCTTCGTTAAGGAGCTCGTAAAGAGTGGTCGTAAGCCTACGTCTGCTGAAAGGAAGTCTTGTCCCGTAGAATCCACTCGATTGCTTCATGAATTGTCGTCCTTGATTATTGACCATGATGGTTTACTTAAACGTGTCAAATCAACACCTGAATCACATAAAATATATCAACTTGTATTACCATTCAAATACAGACATATTGTTTTGCAGCAGCTCCACAACGAGATGGGACATCTCGGCACTGAAAAGGTTATGTCACTGATTCACAGTCGGTTTTATTGGCCGAAGATGGCTTCAGAGGTTGATCACTACATCACTCGCCAATGTTCCTGTGTTAAGTCAAAAGCTCCTACCAAGAAGACAGTAGCGCCTTTACAGCCAATAGAAACTTCGTATCCATTTCAAATGATCTCAATAGATTTCCTACATTTGGAAACATGTAAAGGAGGATATCAGTACATTTTGCTAGTAGTGGATCATTACACGAGATTTGCGGTAGCTTATCCCACAACCAACAAATCTGGTCGTACAGCCGCCGATAAGATCTTTAATGATTACGTCTTAAAATTTGGGTATCCGGAAAAGATACATCATGACATGGGAAGAGAGTTTGAAAATGATTTCTTCAGTAGACTTCAAAAGTACTGTGGTATCAAGCATTCTAGAACGACTCCATACCACCCCGAAGGAAACGGTCAAGTGGAACGACTGAATCGTACTCTTTTGTCAATGCTAAGAACACTCCCTGATGATTTCAAGGCTGACTGGAAAAATCATGTTTCCAAAATGATTCACTCGTATAATTGCACAAAGAACGAAGCTACAGGTTACTCTCCGCATTTTCTATTATTTGGTCGTCTACCGCGTCTACCAGTTGATCTAATATTTGGTCTAGATGAGTTTGAAAAATATCCAAGTTACAAAGACTATGTTTCTCGATGGTCTGAGTGTATGCGGGAAGCCTATAGTAAAGCTACCAGTTCTGCAAGAAAAGCCAGTGCCACAGCTAAAACAAGGAGAGATACTCAACCCCAAAGTGCGGCTCTTTTGCCAGGAGATCGTGTATTAGTCAGAAATCTGAGTGAAAAAGGTGGTCCTGGAAAACTAAGAAGCTATTGGGAAAAGGACGTTCACATTGTGGTTAGACGTATGAATGAAACATCTCCAGTGTATGAAGTAAAACCTGAAAGTCATCCTGGGAAAATTCGTCGTTTACATCGTAATTTATTGCTACAATGTAACGAGTTACCAATAGAGGAATCCAAAGATCCTGTCAAGCGAGTTCGTCAAAAGCCAGTTATTTCACCTGCACCTGCCAGTGGATCCGTTCAATCTGACAGTTCATCAAATGAGAATTTTATTATTGTTCGTAATGGACGCCATCGTAAGGAATTAAATCCAAGTTAAATTAAACCACTAGTTTACCGCCTGGTACACATCTTGATATTGAAAGTCCCGTTGAAAGTGGAGATGTTGATATGAGAAATGTGATTGATGTTGCAACTCCAGAAGATTTATCATCGGATGTCGATGGAACCTCAGATGGAGAGGGAGCACAATATTCTCGACGTAAATGTCAACCTCCAAAGCGCTTGACTTATGACACTCTTGGTCAGAATGAAAGTAAAGTTTGGTTTATGCATAACAATAAGCAAAGTCAGTATTATTTTTAGATACTTACATGTAATTATTTTGATTACCACTGTATTGGGTTAATATTGTTATTTGAAAACATAAATAGTCAAGTATACTCTTATACTTAAATTAACATAATATTAATTGATTAGATTCAGTCTAAGAATATAATTTGTCCAGCTTGATCACCTGGAACATTTATATTTACGGTATCTATAATGTGCCGATTAGTATTAGCGAGTAATGTTAATTATGACATTGAAGTTGGGCCTCAGTATATGCTCTTTAGATAACGCTAGACCTTAAGGCAGGGTATTTTATGTTTGATTGTGTGAATTTGGCCAGGTAGGCAAAGTGATGTCATTGTAATGTCAATATAACGTATAGGTCCGAGTATAATGCGCACCTTTTATTTGTTTTGGTTTAAAATTGGTTTTATGTAAACTTTCCTAATGTCGGGACGACATTTTAGTTTGTGGGGGAGAATGTGACGATAAGGAGTAGGACTGTGGATTGGGGGGGGGGGGGTATGTTTTTAAGGGCTTTACAGTTAAAGGGAAGTAACTATGTTGTGGCTTTCTGGGTTTGATGATAACCGGAAGTCATAATCAGTTTCTAGTTACTCCACAGTCAAAGAATAAAGCATTGTCCTAAAATTCTTATTCTTCTCCTTCACAGATATTTAGATTATCATTTGATATAAAATATGTTCAGTTGTTGTCATAAATAGTTTGTTTATCGTTTGCAATTTGAATTGAGAAAGAAACAATTTATTTGTGGGTTTAGCAAAAGAAAACCACGTGAGGGAATTGAAATCCATAGTGGCCATGTTGGTGTCTGTGATTTCCATCCATGAAATCGTAAATTCAGTATTCAAGTTATAATCATTTATTAAGTTCAGCTGTATAATTCTGTAAACTTTGAAATGTTGTATTTGTTCAGAAACTGTTCAATATTTATTTCCATGTTGTGGGAAGTCATAATCAGTTTCTAGTTACTCCAAAGTCAAAGAATAAAGCATTGTCCTAAAATTCTTATTCTTCTCCTTCACAGGTGCTGGTAGGCCTAGTTGTTACAGTTTTGGCATTATTTTGCAGATCCATGAACCACCTTAGCCTTGTCAACACTAAATAACAGTTACCCCTAGTATTTACAAGCCACATGCCCTATTTAGTGTAACAAAGACACTCCTCTTTAACAAGTAATGACAGTGATCCACTCCTCTTTACCAAGTAATGACAGTGATACACTCCTATTTACCAAGTAATGAGAGTGATACACTCCTCTTTATCAAGTAATGGCAGTGATACACTATTTTTCAAGTAATGACAGTGATACACTCCTATTTATCAAGTAATGACGGTGATACACTCCTATATATCAAGTAATGACGGTGATACACTCCTATGTTCAAGCAGTGGTGGTGATACACGCCTATGTATCAAGTAATGACGGTGATACACCCCTCGTTACCAAGTAATGGCACTGATACACCCCTCTTTACCAAGTAATGGCAGTGATACACTCTTCTTTACCAAGTAATGACAGTGATACACTCCTCTTTATCAAGTAATGGTAGTGATACATTATTTTTCAAGTAATGATAGTGATACACTCCTATTTACCAAGTAATGACGGTGATACACTCCTATATATCAAGTAATGACGGTGATACACTCCTATGTTCAAGCAGTGGTGGTGATACACGCCTATGTATCAAGTAATGACGGTGATACACCCCTCGTTACCAAGTAATGGCAGTGATACACCCCTCTTTACCAAGTAATGGCAGTGATACACTCTTCTTTACCGATAATGACAGTGATACACTCCTCTTTATCAAGTAATGGTAGTGATACATTATTTTTCAAGTAATGATACACTCCTATTTACCAAGTAATGACGGTGATACACTCCTAATTATCAAGTAATGACGGTGATACACTCCTATTTATCAAGTAATCGTGGTGATATACGCCTATTTATCAAGGAATGACGGTGATACACCCCTATATATCAAGCAATGACAGTGATACACTCCTATTTAACAAGTAATGACATT
Organism: Nipponacmea schrenckii; assembly: GCA_030562195.1. Lineage (NCBI taxonomy): Eukaryota > Metazoa > Mollusca > Gastropoda > Lottiidae > Nipponacmea > Nipponacmea schrenckii. The sequence continues at coordinate 4,291,967 of JAUJPP010000006.1, forward strand.
GATACACCATATTTTTCAAGCATATTTTTCAACTTATATTTACCAACCAATAACAAAAGATTTAGTTGTAATTTTTTTTTTATTTGTACAAGCTATGACGTTGATTAACTCGTTCGTATATCAAGTAATTATGAAGATACATCTCTATTTATCAAGCTATGTTGAACATTTGCTTTATAAAGCTATGAATATGATGCACTCCTTTCTATTTACCAATGTCAATGTAACACTCATCCGAATCAAGAATGGCGATGATACGCTCGTCTTGGTCAAGCAGTAGACCTTACCTGATAAAATCGTCTGACTGATATTTATCAAGCTATGACAAACATACACTTGTTTTGATTTGAAATGATTTTTCAATCACGATGAAATATTAATTATTGTAAAACTAAAAGATTCACAAGCTAACTAAATTCATTTTAATCATTTCAGGAATTCGTGTAAACTTCCGAGGAAAGGCTTATGTTCATTGGACAGACCAGAATATGAGAGGTCCCGGGGAAAGTCGATATCGAGAGATACGTCATCATACAGCGACAGAGGAATATTTTGATATTTCAAATACACTGCTTTCTAAAGGTGAGTATAGTAACTGGCGTACAGTACAAGTAAGAAAATTTTTATGTAAGACTCTCTGTATCTCTAGTTAATAGTTTTTCTCATAAGATTCTTTTCGTAGGCTACTAGAGAAGTATGGTTTGCCAACATTACCGAGACCAAAATGTGTCTCACCTAAGACAAGCTTCTCTGGTAATGGTGAGATTTGAGCTGTGTAGCAAATAACAGCAAAAATCAAATTTGATTAGTCATCTTTCATTCTCATTTGGTGTGGTTTATTAAAAGATTTTATAATATTTCAAATACTGTGCCATACTAAAATATTCGCCTCTTTGATCCTCTGCTTATCAATAATCAGCAGACGTCAACATTCAATAACTATTCCAATAAACCAGTCCTTATGTTTACCGTCATTTCAATCGATTTCATTAAAATTGAACCAGACGTTAGCAGAGACAACAATATGTGGATATTTATAGGACAGCAGATTGTTTTCTGCATTTTGAGGTCGAGGGAACCTTATTTAGCATATTTATAAAATATCTATTGTGTACCTAATCAGACAGAGGAATAACGCTTACTTACTGAATGAAACATAGATTACAGAAATATTCCATTCTTATCCGGTATCCCATGTGATGAGACTAATACATGTTGATTCCCTGCTCTAATTTCCGGCAAGATTCTGCAAACCGTTAGATTATATAATGTATCTCCCCTCGTTTTTACTTGTTACTTGATACAATCGCTCAATTGTTTGAAATGATTCGCCTTCAATGATCAGTTTCCCGCCAGATTCTATAGCTCTTGGTAGCTATTTTGATCCGAATAGTTCCCAGGAGAAGACACATAATAATGACTACTTTAGTAAGCATGCTGGTTAAGTTTTCATCGGAGGCAGGAATTGAATTTCACGATGAATCAAGCTAAACTCTTTTATTGAGAACAATCCTTGATTTTTCATAGGCCAACTTTACAGATAAACATTCGGTAAGACCAAATTTCTAAAAATAATTCGATAAATTTTCTAGTGCTCACAAAAAGTGAACTGTTTTCGGTTTACCACAGCTGTAGTTATGTGTATTGATACTTCGACCCCACACACCCGTAGTTGACCGCAAGTAGAGAGGAACCTCGCTTGCCATATTTACAATTGCCACCTTTATACAAATAGTTTCCCCATTCATAACGAAGAAATAAGAATTACGTATTCCGTAAGCCACATGATACCAAATTGAGTAGATTTTAAAGAGTGAAGTTAATTGGTCTAGTGATAGAGAACATTCTACAATCTCATTTCATTCTCTATTTCATTCAATTAGAACTATTAATAGGAAATATATATTGACTGGTCCAATCCAACTTACTCTAGATGTTCTTTGTACGTCAGACTACGCTGTCATAAAACAGTAATGAAACTGAAAGAAGTGTCTCAAGGGGGTCGACTTAAAGGTACCTTATTTAAAGTATTCGCCAATTCTCGAGAGTTTCTGTGAAGCTAAATCTGTTCCCTAGCAGAACTTTCACGGTGGAGCATGGTTTAAATATTAGTATAATCTAGAATATACATAACTTACTTTATAGAATCCAAGGGAATTTATCAAATAACAAAATGATTTTCAAGAAGTTCCAATAAAACAGCTATACGGAAGTATAAGTGTTTCTTATTGGTCAATTCATCGATTTTTTATGATTGTTTGTATTTTACGTATAATAATTGGTCTCGCTAGTGTCTGTATCTGCAGAAGGCATTAACTTTTTATAAACTAGTTTAACGAATGGTTTCACATTGGTCATTTGCCCTCAGCTCAGTAATATAGAAGAATACATATATTATGAGTCACTGCCAAAAAAATATCAAAATAATACAATCAATCATAAAATAGGCTTGGCAATAAAATATGTTAAGAAGAAACACCATTTTGTGGTGTGTAAATGTGTGTTTTATCTATAAAATCTGTTCAAATCATTAACATATTAGCCTACATACTTATATAGCTTTTAAATTATGTGGAACAAAAATAATTGCGTGTTTTTTCAAAAGCTTTGGTATTTCTGACCCCCGGATTTTAAATAATACTACTGTTGTTATGAACAAATCTTGCAGGCACACTGACTTCTCAAATCTTCCCAAAAAACCCTAACAGGAAAAATGAAAACATGAAATGAGAACATCCTACTCTTCTGCACCTAATTAGCTACCAAAAGCCCCATTTAATAAAGCGCCCCGTTCTCGGTCTGGACCAGGCCGCGATAAAATCACAAATGTACCCCTTTTACGGCAATAAGAAAACGAGAACGAGAACGGTTTCAAATAACAGTTGACTGCTCTCAGACGCGTTCTAATGGAATTCTTCATGAAAGAGATAAATATGGATGTCCATGTTACCCGGATAAAAGCAAAAAATGACCCCTGATGAATTCAACAAAATTCACCCGTACCGTTCTGAGATAAAAAAAAAAAAAAAAAAAAAAAACCGTAAACGTGTAAACGTGGTTAAAGGCGGCAATGAAGTTAATTTTGCCAGGATAGCACTGTTCTTATTCGATTTCCAACTAAGGTCCTTACGTGCAAAACGACAAGACAAGTCAGTCCATCCGACCTGCATCACTAACAGAGTTAAACCGGATTGAGAAATGGTTTTATAATGTACAAACTATAATTATATTATGATTGTTAAGTTGTATCTTTGATTTAATCCTATCCGAATAACATATTTCAGAACATTAACCAAAAGTTTTGTTTCCAATATTATTAAAAGAATATTATTTCAGTTTGATGACCGTATATATCGTATATATTCTTCAGATCCAAGCAACAACAACGATAAGAGGACTTTACCAGCTGGTCAATACACCTACCCATTCCAGTTTCAGATACCAACTAATACTCCAACATCATTTGAAGGCCAGTACGGTCATATACGGTATTGCGTCAAAGTGATGATAGAAATCCCCCATCGCTGTGATCTGACCTGCAAGAAGGTTTTCACTGTGATCCAACCTTTAGACTTAAATAGAGATCCGTCTATGTCTGTAAGTTTTCCATTAAAGACTTTAGAGAGTAGGCTAACCAAGCTTTGTTTTTTTCTTCTCGAAAGTAGGACCTAACACTAAATTTAAAGGGATAATGGGTCTGAGAAAGAACATAAAATTTGAAAATTTTAAACTTGGCCAATAAGAGCTCTATTCATCAGTAAATATACCTGCTGCCATATATAAAATTAAAAAAATACCCAAAAAACTAAGTAATTATCCATAAAGATGGATTTTGATTATAGAGAAAAGCTTGATGAATTGATTAAGCGTTTTTCAAAAATGACTTAATTTTGTGAGCTTTCCAGATTTTAACGGATTCTGTTACTCTATAACACCAGGGAAGTTCACTAATGAATATATACATGTACTCATAATGACCATTCATGAGAACAAAATTTTTATGTTCATGCTAAGACGCAGTATCCTTTTAAGTTGATTTACGCACTTCCACTTGGAAAACTCACGTCGGTATGTAAAATCCATTGGCCGGCATGAAGGACTTTCTATACAACCAACAAAACCATTTGTAAAGCATTGTGTTTCGTGTTACTACTCTATAAAATCACAAAATGACCTTTTTGACCCATTAATTTTGTAGGTTCCATTTCGAACTCAGAAACAAAAAAAGTTGTGTTGTTTATGCTGTCTATCAGGACCAGTTAGTGCAACACTAAGTTTAAATCAGAAGGGTTATGTACCAGGGGAGACGATCCATGTCGATGCTGAAGTAATGAATAATTCCAGAAGAAAAATGGCATCATCGTCTCTGGAGTTTAAAATGGTGAGAAAATGTGATTACATGCAGGATTTTTGGGCAATCACGTGGTCGTCTTTATTACTGTGCTATTTAACCAGTTCTCTACCGTTTGTAGTTGATTAAGAGTCGTGAAATCATAGGGAAGGAATACACATTTAATCAACATGTATTGAAGATTCACAAAAAGTTTGCTTTCCTCTATATGCAAGACTATACAGGGAGAGCTTTTGGATCAACCAACTACAGACCGTTGCTTCATCTGGATTAAATATCCAATATGATTCGCAGATTATACCATTTGTAACACAGTTTAACAGTACTTCGTGCCAAGCTTCTTGGGTTGTTAAACGCTATTATTCCGAGTTGCAAAATAGATTCCAACTATCTTTTATATAAAAAAAAAATGGTCATAGCCTACTCAAAAAAAAATAGAAACCTTAGTGATAACCTTGTCCGTGGTAGACTTGATCCAAATAACTATATCGTATTGATTGTCATATTAACTATAATCATTACACTTGATTTCAGTGCAATTACCTAGTACCTTTTTTAAAACGTTTACTTTTCGAGAGGTCCGGCTAGCATTTTGTTTTGCTTTAATGACCATTAATTGATAAATTTTTCATTTTTAGTGAAAGAGGTAAAGAAATTAGCATTGGTATATATCATATTTTAATAATAATGATGTAATTTAATGATTTTTTATGACTTTAAGGTCTATGTTAGAAGTAATTTTACATTTAAAATATTAACAATTGACTTTTTAATAATAGTGAACTCAACTTTAACCCTGTGCCTGCGCCTTCTGTTGAATTGTAACTTGTTTCGTTTCAACCACCCTAATCTCTATATGTAGAAATAGTAGTAGTCTATCATTTTATTTTTAGACAACCACGTTCTACACCAAGACGGAGACCCGTTCTATAACACAACAGATAATGAAACGAAAACGTGGTCAAATTCCATCTGGTTCATCAGACACTTGGGAAGGAGAACCACTTGTTATCCCTCCTTTACCCACATCACATCTTATGGGTTGTGGTATAATTGATGTTAAATATATGATAGTGGTAAGTATCAAAGAAACTACTCCGGCTACATAATAGGCCTACTTGTATGTCAAGATGTCTTAGATTTGTACCAAATTGTAAATATCACTAATCTTGTCCTTTACCGATTTGCATGCATATTATCTAAAAATCCGACAAGAGCCTTTCTTAATAAGATTAATTTATATTAGCGTCATAAAAGATCGTGATATATTTTTTATATACAGCTTCGTATAGAACCGGTTGGTCCAGCGTTCGACCATGCCGTACAGGCAGAGATCTTTGTCGGAACAGTGCCTTTACCTTCATCAACACAACGACATCTGGCAATGGCTAATGATTATCAGGGGAGACAATCATATCACAATTCTAATGGGGCTGGAGCAGATCAACTCTATCATCCAAACACATATCTACGTAAGTCTATGTTTCTGCCTCTTTCAAATGTAGATTGCAGGTTTCCACTTGACAAAATATTTTTAGTCCTGGAAGTCAGAGAGAACCAACCACCATTGCATTACGCCTAGGCTATAGTTTTGATTTCTAATTTCTCTGTAAGAAGGAACGAACTTTCTCCATGTACAGTGTACTTTAACATAATAACCGTGACTCTTTAGATCAAGTTTTTCGGCCTCCTAATTCTAGAAAATTACTTCTAAATTTCAGCGCCACTTCGATTTGCCAGATATCCATTCTATACGTCTTGTATTAGAGAACAGGATGAAAACAGAAACAAGGGAGATAATTCATACACTCCAACCTACATGTATTTTTTATGGAATGAGGAACATAATAGGTGCAATTTTCCAACGTAGTTAAATGTTTTGTTATGATGGTATGAATATGGCAAACTGATCTGTATTAAGACTAAGGCAGGAGATGATCAGGTTTGATAACAATTCAGCATCCTGTAATATTGCAACACGGAGGGGTCTTCAATTTGTACTAACGAAATCAATATTATGCTTGTTATTTTACATACATGCATTGTACATTCGTATTATTAAATTTACATTTCTAACTATTGGTACCTATCGACTATTATTGAAAAGGACTGCTAATGCTAATGAACGAAAGGACAAAGACAGTTGACCAAAAGCAGTCCTCTCCAGCTGACGGCTTCTGACGCCAGAATAGGAAATAAGTTGTATGGCAAAAGTGTCGTTCATCGATGATTAATTAAGCAGTAATATAATAATATTCAATAATATTTTTTATATAATAAATATATAAATGAATAAAACTAAATTTTTTTTATTTCATTTACAAATATATTTTTTGTGTGAAATATACAATAAAAATCGATAAACAAAATAATGATACTTATATCATAATATGACATCGTGTACATCCGATTGTAAAGTAATGCTTTTTTCTTTAAAAATCTTCATTAAGACACCATTATTATGACATAAATTCAAATACAAATAATATAAGGCTGAAATGTGTGAGCTTGCCTTATCCCGAAAAAACAAATAATTCTATAAAAACAAAATAAAACTACATGAATAATTAAGCATTTGCTGTGCTGTGCGTGAAGCTGTGCTGTGCTGTGCCTGTATTGCACTAGGTTATTGTTGATTTGAGAAGCTCAGACAAAACTCTATACCCATATGCCTACTGCTTCTGTTTTACCTTTGTCAACAAGATGACTTCTCATTGGATATATCTGTAGCATGAGATGATCCGTTATCGGGAACTGTTTTGGTACAGAAAGACTGTAACCAACCCTCCACCTCTTCGATACGATACCCATTTGGTCCCCTTTCTCCTTGATACACAATCACACCGTCTAAAACAATATACAGACGTTCAAACAGACCACCGTACTGATGATTAGCCTCGTTTTTCATTGAATCCAAAACTACGGGGCTAAAAACTCCCGCCTTCAACAAACTCTTTGCGGCAAGAACCCGATCACCTAAGTTTGTGTGAGTTCTGAATTCGTAATTGTTTTCAAATCGCCAGCCATCAACTGAATGAGCCTCTTCAATATAGATTGTGACAAAATCACAATATTCTGCAAAGTTTCGTACTATCTCGTTGAATTTCCGTAACTTTGCCATAAAAGGTGGTCAGGTACAGCTACCAAAATTCATCACCAATGGGCGACCTGGTTTCATCCAGTCTAATAAGAGATGCTTCTTTAAACCATCAGATGAATGAACATCGGGATTTGGAGCCATGCCACCAAGCTCTGCTGTCTTCCATACATCAAGATATCTAGATTGGAACATTCTCTTCAGGGCTGCCCAAGTACACACACTTTCGCCCCAATCTTCTTCAGAGAATCCAGTCCCTTTCATTACATCACCAGCTTTGGAAATCATATATTGCTTTATCGAAAGGCTAAATTTTGACAAAATCATGATAGCTCCAAAAAAGACTATTTCACTGCAGATTTTCAGCAAATTCCACCACTGTTTTAATCTCGCCATGGCAATCCTAGTCTCGGGGGAGGTTCTGAAAGTAGAAGTGAAGAATCCCAAAAAACACAATGAACTAATAAATGCAATACATGTAACAAGATTTAACGTTATTTTAGAATTGGGGTTCAAATAAGAAGTGGGAAATGGAAAGAAACAGAATACCCATGATACATTGATTTGTCAACCTAGCAAATCTTCACCTGATAATTGTGTTCATCATCTCGAATCTCATATCCTTTTAAAGAAGAACACGTGATGACTATGTTTGGGGTCTTTAGATTTGGCTTTAAGAAAATAATAATTCCTTAATAATTTAAATGAAATATCTTCATATTATTTTATTCAAGAATTTGACAACCCTTCTATTCAAATACATACAATTTCTTACCTTGATAGTTATATAATGAATTTGTGCTGCTAAACCATTATTTGTCTATATATGGATCTCATGAAAATGTTCAATCGTCGTATTTATATCACCAAGCTTGTTCTGGCAAGTCGCCAATGAATTAAACCCACCAGATGCAAGGCTTAAGATGAATCGACGCCAAATTTCAAACTATTTGATTGAAGCAGAACTTAATATGGAAAATATTTAAAACTGACATTGCAAAATATTTTTTCATTCATTTTATTTCTGTATAATTCTCCTGCATTCTGAGACCCCTCTGTAAGTCAATTTAATACTCGGTTTCTTAGGTTTAACAGTTCGGTTCTTGTTTTTCTAAGGACTGTGGCCCCATTAGGGTTAGAAGCCCATTGACTTGGTTGCACATGGGCAAGAAGTATAAGTCGTTTTGTAGGAACTGTCAAATTCATATATTGTCTTCATACAAATATCTAGAAATGCTAGTGTATGTACATTTGATACGTATGAAAGGACTACAATTCTTATGATAAAATGTTCAATTCTCCGACTGAGAAGAATCGAGGTTTAAAAAGTGAAAGGAAAACAACAAAAACAAACCAACAAAATCAACAAGATGGTCGCCAAAAATACAGACTCAATCAGTGAACAACTGTCAAACAGGTATTTCGAATTAAACAAAGGCCAAGTAAATAGGCGCAGAATGTTTTGAATCACATAAGCAACCATTTACACTTACACTGAGATCGATACATTATTATCGGAACTCACAATCGCATCGCAGAAAGTTAACTAATTGATAGTATCATGACAATTGTTTAACAACTTACAACTCAAGTTGGTGCAAAAACTATTTGCCCAATTTAACATGTAACAAATGTATACTATATAATAATTCATTAGTTGATTTCAACCCGGTTGAATTTAAAATCATCGAATTTAATCTTCAAGAGTTGTGGTACATACAAATTCATGTCATCTAAGTTTCTAGACAATTAAATTTAAATCTGTTTATAAAGAGGAACAATACTTAAAACTGTAACAAGAGCTCAATATTAGCCCTGTTCAGGATTAAAACCAGTAGGTTCGTCAGCTAAAATATCTTTCAAATGTGTGATGTAATAGTTTATTTACCTACCAAACAATTTCCAAATAAAGTTCCAATTTCATACAGTAGGAATTTTTTTTCTATTCGTCAGTTGAATACGTAACGTAATCAAATGACGGAGTGAAAAAACGGACTTGATGTACGTATGTGTGACCACGGCCCTACGGTAGTTATTCACCTGGTTATGTAAGTAAGAGCAAAAAGAAGATGAAAATAAGGATATTATATCGAACTCTAATGCCACAACAATTAGGTTTAACAAACCTTTGAAAAAAAACTGACATAGATGCGATTGTTAAAAAAGGCCTATCAGAAAAAAACAGAATCAAAAACACGCTGTATTTCACTTAATCAAATGGGAACGCTGTAAAATAAAACTGAATATATAATTTAATTGCTTTGTCAGTGAAAAGATAGAAGGTCCAGACAACTAAAAAATAATGGACACCTTTTTTTAAAAATAAAATGGACACTTTTTAAAAAATAATGGACATTTAGTGAACAATTTTTATGAAATAAATGAGTAGTTCAAACAACACTCATACATTCTACTAGAGAATGGATAAATACAACAAAGGATGACGTCATAGCTGTTATTTAACCAAAACTAAGCAATACAGTTTTGTATATTTATTTCTTATATTATACGGACTGAAGAACGAAACATACGTATAAAAACGTACAAATGTGTGACCACCCGTATTCGTACACAGTTTCGCATTCGCTTAACGTACACAATTCAGACGTACGTATGTGTGACCACGGCCTAACAGAATTGATATCACCTGTGTACGAATATGAAGAATATTTTAGAAAATAGATAAAATATTTAATTGATTGTTGATAACAATACAGACATGAAATGATGCATTGGATCGTGTCTTTGTAAACATTGATCTGTGAAATATTTATAATGCAAGCACTTTAATGAAAACAGCAACAGTGTATATTTTTTAGTCTACTAGGCTTGAAGATCTTGTTTCATACCTTTATAATAGTGCTTCCTGAGGTATGATAGTTTATTACGGCAGGTTTTTTTTTTTTTTTTTTTAAAAATATAACGCTATGTAGAAATGTCTTAAGCAAAAGTCAATTGTAAAAAGACAAGAAACAAAATAAATTATACATCTAAAGCAAATGTGTAATTACAAATGAAAACCATTCAAAAAAATTACCAAATACACTCAATGTGCAAAACAAAATAAACTAGAATTGCTTACAATTATGAACGTATTTCGACAGCCTAAAAATATTATGTAGGCTCAATTTGCAATGACCTACATCTAGACAATATATTGAATATCATTTGATCTAGTTTTGAAAGTCATAAAATAATTAGGTCACACCTTCCGTAACGGTTAAAGATGGCGGAAATATAAAAATTATCAATTTTTGCTGTATTTAAGAAAACTTATCTCTATGAATTTTTTAAGCCTAATTAAAAAATACCTACTTGTAGACAATATATTGAATATTATTTGACCCAATTTTCAAGGTCATAGAGTAAGTGGGTCACACCTTCCGTAGCCGTTAAAGTGACCTTATTTTGAAAAAAATCGAAATTTGACTAATCCAAAAAAAAAAAAAAAAAATACGAAATTCAAAATCGATCTATCAACAGTGTCTGAATTTCGGCTTTAAGAATTGTAAGGAAAATTCAAAATGGCGGCCGATATGGCAGCTTGACCTAATTATTTAGGTCAAATCGATTAATATTGACAAGTTATTTATAAAACAGTTTTCACTTTTCACCTAGCTGTTATAGACCTGAGTTACGTAATTACGTCAATTGAGGCTAAAACCGGAATACGAATTTTTGTTTCAAAATTTTTAAAAAATTATAATTATATCGCCTATCAACTGGTAAAGTTTCAAAGTTTTACCATCTATATTAAACGAGAAATCACGGTCTGAAATTTTTGCCGATGACCCTTGAATATTGAATTGCAAATCGTGGGTAAAAGATTTAACCGAATTGCATAGAACCTATAATTGTTAGATGACAAATACATTGAAGTTTTCAAAGCTGAAAATCCGGTCGAAATCGAACTGAAAATAATTTGCTAAAGCAAAAACACCTGAAAATCGGTTCTCACTTCCGGTCAGAAATAAAACTTCCGGACGTTTCGCCAGAGTCGAAATACGTAAATAATCCGAACGAGTATAATACGTTTTCGCCAAAGTCGAACTACGCAATAAAACATTTAATACAATATAACTAATACTTCAAATACAAATGCAAATATGAATTATGTCACGTATTCGGCTTCAATCTCACGCTCTCACGCAGCTACTTTAAAATCTCACGCATGTTGAAGGTTTGAGGTAAAAAAAAATACTGGTAATTGTTGGTTTGCTTACGACATTAATCTGACCAAAGAACGGGTCGCGACTCATGTTTATTTTTAACCTTGCTGCTCATTAGCTCAAAGTTGAGTCTGACTGATCGTAAAACAGCAATCTCCCCCCAGATTTGTCGTTCCAACTTGCGTTGACAGTTCAGATTCCAGCACCACATGTTCAGGCTGTCAAAGTGTCGGACACGCGGGACAGGTCAGATTCTACCTTGGACAACACTCAACACGTAAAACGGACCAAATATACAGGAGCCGCCACTTACAAAAGGTAAAAATAGAAGATATTGTAAAGACAAACAAAAAACAAGTTTACATACTGATTCGCAGTTTTATTCTCCGGAAATGAGCTAGAATGAATCTCCGACCATCTATAGAACGCCAAAGCTTCCAGGGGACTAGACGGCCCCTGGACCCGTAACCAAATCTCACTCCTTTGGAACATTCTAGGTTGAGAGGTACATAACATCCACGACATTTCTCTGTAGCATTTCTATAATTAGGTTAAGGTCAAGGTCGAAACAATTTCTAATCCTTGCAATTACTTCTCCCTTCCCGTGGGACATAACTCGTTTTTTATCTATTTGTACTAATTTACAGGCTACAATTCTCTATGGATTATTTTGATTTTTTTTGTGGGTCAGTGTCATTATAGAGATGATACCTATCGATTTTCGTGATGGCCCGATAATTTTACAACAAAGAATAGTGTGATTGACTTGGCGTTTTTCGCCCCATAATCCATAGAGTCCAACTCGTGCTCACTCTAAAGGCTTAAATTCTTTTTGCATTCTTTTGATTTTTATTTTGTGGGTCAGTGTCATAATGAAGATGATCCCTATCGATTTTCGCGATGATCCATAATTTAACACCCAAATATTGTGTCTGACAGCGTTTTTCGCCCCATTAACCATAGGGTGCATCTAGTACTCACTCTACAGGCTGCAAATCTTTGTGGATTCTTTTGATTTTTATTTTGTGGTCAGTGGCATCATGAACATGATCCCTATCGATTTCCATGATGATCCAATGATTTTTCTATGATTTGTGATGTCTGACTTAGCGTTGTAGCTGTAAGGTGATACTCTTTCTCAATCTACAGGCAACAGTACTCTATGAATTCTTTTGATTTTGATTTTGTAGGTTATTGTCATTATGTAGATGATCCATATTTTTTTTTTATAATGATCTGACAATTTTTCATCGAAATATTGTGTCCAACTTATGTTTGTGTTTTCATAGTGAAACTCTCCTCACTCTACAGACAACAATTATTAACGGATTTTTTTGATTTTTATTTTGTCTGCTTAAAATTCTTTATAGAATCCATAAACCAAATGTGAATGGACAGCAAACAATGATTTGTACTTGCAATCAAAGCTGCTCAAAATTAAAAGAATGCCTATACATTTAATTTTTGACATTGAGAGCAGACAGTCATTTGAGCACGTGAGACGAGCATTAGATATCATAATTGGGTTTGATATGTAGAGTTTGCCTTCATTTGTAGATTTTGATTTGAGTAATATTATTCGATATCTTGTTTCTTAGCATAATAATGGGGTCTGTTCGATTCCATTGTCCCCGAACTGGAACAGATACCAATTAAATGAAACTGGACAAAATATATTCTTCCTGTACCGACACGGGCCCTCACAGACTTCAATTAGCTCCCCTTACCTTAGTTCTGGGAGAAGTTATTGTATCGATCAGAAAACCCTTCGACCTTGACATTGACCTAAATAAAGCTAATGCAGTGGAGATATGTAGTGTAATGCAAAAGAGATGTGTCAACTATTGATGTACGGCAGATGTTTCCGAATGTAAAGTGAATTATGCATAAACAGTTACATGTATTTTGTATAAAAAGTCATGTGTATTTTGTCCTTTGCATTAGCCGTATCAAGTATTTATATAAAAGGTTTTCTGTATTTTGTCTTTTGCATTAGATTTCGGGGAAGGGAGGGATTGAATCTCCCAAATGTACAGGCCTAGGGTGGAACAAATATCTTATTGAGAAATTGGGATCTGGATCTGTTGGATGATTTTCTTCTCTTCTGATCTGAAATTAGAAAAAATAAAATAACTCGCCCGATGGGCGAGTAGTATAGTACCTGTTAAGTACAGATTATTTTTAGTTTGCTATGAACAAGGTTGTCATTTAAGTTCTGATTTTTTGAATATGCCACTATCATTTTCTGTTTATAGACATGAGGAAATTTCTCTTGAAGACTCTTATAATGGGTTTGAACTATCTTACTTGCTTTATTACTGGTTGTATTAAATGGAACTACAAAGGGTGCTATGCCTACACTGTGGTGAATATTAAGTCCTATGGGTCTTGCTGTATTCAATGTCTCAATCCAATGGGCTTCTCTAGATAGACGGAATTTGGTAGTTTCATCTTCGGGCAAGTCGATTTCTATGCGCTCAATTGGGGTTAGGGTGAGATCGTCAAGTGAATGGTCGTCAAGATTGAAATGGTTAGAAACAGGCTTGTCTTTTTTTAATTTAATATCTGATCTGTGAGCATTAAAACGAGTGCGTAATTTGTTCTTTGTTTCCCCGATATATTGTTTGGGACATTTTTTACATGAAATTAAGTATATTACATTCGAGTTTTCACATGTTAGGTGCTCTTGGATCGGGTATCTTTTATTCGTAGAGTTACTTTGAAAATAATGCGTTTCTGATATAAAGGGACATGTTTTGCATCTGGTTGACATACATGGGGCACTCCTTAAACCTGGAGGCCCTTCGGCATAAAGTCTATTTTTAGCTGCTAACTGTGCTAATGTGGAATTTTTTATGTTTCGTAAAAATCGTTTAGAGTATCCACGCTCTTTCAGTTTTGAGAAAACAATCGTACAGGCTTGGTTGAAATCAGAAGGCCTTGTGCAAATTCGGTGAAATCGTAAAACTTGTGACTTAATAATTCCAGAAAATGTATGTTTTGGATGAAATGAGCTCTTATGCAAAAGTTGATGAGTGTCGGTTTCTTTGAAATATACTTTAATATCTAATTTATTAGTCTCCGCTATGGAATCACCTTTAAAAACAGTAGTATCGAGAAAATCTATGCTTTTGTGACTGACACTGGCTGTTAGTTTGATGGACGGGTGGTGGTTGTTGAGGATTTCAAAAAATTGCCAAAATTGTTCTATGGAGTAAGTCCAAACCATGAAAATGTCATCTAAGAAGCGTCCATAGAAAAGTGGGTCAAATGGACAAAGGGGTAATACCTCACGTTCCCACTCTGCCATGAAAAGGTTTGCGTATGAAGGGGCGAATCGTTTGCCCATAGCTGTACCTGAGGTTTGTAGATATGTTTTACCATTAAATGTGAAATCATTGCGACTAAGACAAATCTCTAAAAGCTGTAGAATTGCATCGTCGGGTCTGTCTGGATCTGGGTTTCTATCAAAAGCTTTGCGAACTGCCATTAGGCCAGTAGTGTTGTCGATATTGGTGTACATAGAAGTTACGTCTATTGAAATTAGAATAGCATTTGAAGGGACTTTGAGGTTTTTTATTTTATTGACAAAGTCAGTTGTGTCCTTAAGGTAGGCTCGATGTTGACATGCTAGTGGTAGTAAGAAATGATCGATGTATTCTGACACTGCATAAGACTCACTACCACAGTCAGAGATAATCGGGCGGCCTTTAGGGATTCTATTAGGCATGAACCAATCCTTGGTAGGATTCTTATGAATTTTCGGCAAAGTGTATAAGTGTCTCTCGCGGCAATCAGGTTTGGCAGAAAGATAGTCATATTGTTTCTGTTTTAAATGACTTGTTTTAACTAAGTCGGCAAGAATATTGTTTATCATATTAGCAGTTTCTTTAAGATCGGCTCCGGTAAAATTGCATAGTGTTTAGGATTATTCAATTGATGCTCTGCTTCTGCAATATAATCTTCCCTATTTAATATAACGCAACATGAACCTTTGTCACTCTTTTTAATTACAATGCTATCGTCTTTTTTAAGTACATTTAATGCTTCACGTTCTACTCGCGTTAGATTAGGCTTCTCGTGTGTTATGGAAAGATTTGATATTTGGTTATTCATACTTGTAAATACGTTTAATATTTCTGGATGTATAGCGGTTTTAGGTGGTTTCCACGTGGATTTAGGAATAAACATTGTTCTAGCACCGCGTGGAGGGTGGTTTCGAAAAAAGTATGTGCAACTGAGATTCCGTTGAACTCGTTGAATAGACGGTTGAAGATAATCAAGGTTGGGTAATTTAGGAGTCGGAATAAATTTAAGTCCACGGTCTAAGATTGAATGCTGGAGGGGTGTGAGAATTTTTCGGCTTAAGTTGACGACGGTTTGGCCTAGCGGCGGCCTCTCAATATTTTTATCCCCAGTAATTAGTTTAAAGACTTACCCGGTGCTTGAAGCTGGTGTATCCAAAACAAGTATATATTGTTGGCTGTTTCCGGAGACCAATGAAGATTATCAACTGGTTCGAATTCTTCTTCGTAGGGTGACAGGATTGTTGCGTTCTCAGTGTCGGAGTTCATCATCATATCGTTGAATGTCTTAAGATTCTGCTGGGCTTTCTTAGAGATTTTATTAGAGATAGGTATACAAGAAAAGATGATCTTGGAGCTAGGAAAGGTTTGGTTGGCTGTGGAAATTAATTTCTGGGCTTGGTTAAATGAGGTTTTGGCTAACTGGTCACGATTGTTGAGGCCTACATGCAGAATGATCGTAGCCGGTTTATGATCATGGTCGTAAGATTCAAGGATGGACTGGATGTGGTGGATTTGGGCACCAGGATACGAGTGTATTTCGGTGTCTGGAGCTGTTTTGGTAATTCGGTTGAGGTTTGAGGACCCAATAATTAAAGTAGATTTCTGTAGAGCAGGTAGATTCCATGATGACTTGTCCTTGGTTTGGTGATAAAAGGGTTTGGTAGCGGATATAATGGTTGTCGACGGGGTGATAGGTACTGGATTGGTAGTTGTTACAAATGTGGCATTGGGTACGGACTGAGATCTGGTTCGTGGTGGAGATGGTCTGGGCACACTTGACCTGGTTGGAGAATTCGGGGTGGTTTGTTGATCCAAAAACTTACAGAAGGAAGAAAGGTCGACCGAACTTGGGTCACGTGGTGAAGATTCAGATGGTGTAGGTGAGGAATCTGAAAGGGAAAAGAGAAGGGGGGTACCTTCTCTACGAGAACGTTTACCAAAGTCTGTTGGACTAGGGGATGGTATTTGTAAGAATATCAAGTATTTATTGATCAATTATTTGATTTATCTGAGTTACAAGTGAGTCATTCAGTATATAACATTCTGAGTTACAAGTGAGTCATTCAGTATATAACCTTCTGAGTTACAAATAAGTCATTCGGTATATAACATTCTGAATTACAAATTAGTCATTCAGTATATTACATTCTGAGTTACAAGTGAGTCATTCGGTATATAACATAATGAGTTACAAGTGAGTCATTCGGTATATAACATTCTGAGTTAGAAATTAGTCATTCAGTATATAACATAATGAGTTACAAGTGAGTCATTCGGTATATAACATTCTGAGTTACAAAATTAGTCATTCAGTATATCACATAATGAGTTACAAGTAGGTCATTCAATATATAACATTCTTAGATACAAATGTGTTCATCGGTATATAACATTCTGAATTACAAATAGGTCATTCAGTATACAACGTTCTAAGTTTTAAGTGAGTCATTCAGTATATAACATTCTGAGTTACATGTTAGTCATTCAGTATAATACATTCTGAGTTACAAGTGAGTCATTCAGTATACAACATTCTAAGTTACAAATTAGGCATTCTATATAGGCCCCTATAACATTCTGGATTACATGTCGACTGACTATCAATAGGGACTAAGCACAAACCGATCTGGTTGCGAGAAAGGTATACAATATCCTATATGTTAGGTGTACAGTATATAGTATTTTTCCTTGATAGTGGACTATTCAGCATGTAACATTCTGGGTTACTTAAGTTAACAGTATATAATATTTTGAGTTACAAGTTAGCTATACAGTATCACGGCCACAACCACGACCCCCCCCCCCCTACAGACTTTCAGTGTTATTAACGACTGATAATCGACAACCTTCATTATTCGACCAGCGTATATGATATTCTGAGTTACAAGTGGTGATTTGAGCATAAAATATTCTTAGTTACAAGTGGTGTATATGATATAGTCATTTGTACCATTATGACTATATAATGTGGGACACAGGTGGCGTAGAAAACAGATATGAAGTTAATAAAGTCTAGTAATAAAAAAAAATATATAGCCATTTTTTGTACGTTATTACAAAAAATATCTATTCAGAATATTAACAATTTTTACAATATTTGAATGTTTGTAACCAAAGCGTCAGGCTTTTCTACAAAAATGTCGAGTTAGTTATGAAAATGATAACACGAAGATTCACAACAACTTTATGGATAAAAAGGTGATCTAGAAGCCTTGATGCTTACTATAGATCGAAGAACAGGTATAACAGATAGAAATCAAAGAAATAAATAACGACAAAGCATGATCGTTGAGACCTAGGAGACCTAGGTTGCGCATTATCTGTCAGTTTGTGCACCTAACACAGATATTTTGAATCGTTTATTAAAATAGAGTAGATGGTGAGGATGTCAGGTTATGGTGGTCCGTTTACGACATCATTTTTTTTTTTTTTTAATTTTGGATAAAAAAAAATGGAATATAATTTTAAAACTTTCATTTTCACCCAGGTGAAAATTCTAGAATTTTGAATTAAAAACTTGAATTTTCACCCAGGTGATAAATCTAGAATTTTGAATTAAAACTTGAATTTTCACCCAGGTGATAATTCTAGAATTTTGAATTAAAAACTTGAATTTCTACCCGGGAGAAAATTAATTTTCGCCCGGGTGAAAAAACAAATTTAAAAATCAAATTTCAATGTATATTATTGGTTGAGAACTTAGCCTTAAAAAAAACCAGTCCATATCAAAGACGAGAATGTGGTCTTGCTAAATCATACGAAACTTCGCATCTTGCCTAGGTCCGTATACTCGCAAATCTGATAGGTAGGATTTCTCTGATGATCAGGATGTTGCTCGATCAGATATAAAAACAATGCAGCTTTCTTGTCAGGTAAAGGGAGGTAACAATTAAATGAACAACAGGCAACAAATAAATACATTTTTTAGTCATTTCATTCTTGTATTATTATCAAACACCAACACATCACAGTGGAGACTCTGTCTTTTAGAAATTTAGCTTTGTCATATCTTTTTATAACCGAGGTGAAAATGCTCTCCACCTGGTTGAAAAGTCTCGAATTAAACATTCAATTCAAGACTTTTCACCTAGGAAATATTTTAAGTTGTCACGTTACTCTCAACTAAACAGAGTTTTATGCCACGCGATATTGATGTAAAAAAAAAGCTAACCCCGGTTAAAAGTCGAGGTTAAAATATAAAAGTAAAAATCACAACCATATTAGAAAATTGCATTTATTGTAACTTTGATGGTATATACCAGCCAACGTATATATGGGCCTGAGGCGATATTTACTGTAAATAAACATTATTATTGGAGGGTTGGGAAAAAGCCTAAAGAATACGTGTATGTGAGTTCCATTGGGTGTCGAACTCAAATGAATAAATAGTACTCAATTTTTCTCTTCAATATCAACTTGTCTCGAGTAGTCGTCTCGCTTAGCCGATCATTATATAAAGAAGAGTTTATTATTTTCATATAAATTCATATAATATACGCACAAGCCAGCACAAGGTCAAGTCCGCTATATAAACAGAACATCACTTTTCCAAATTTTTAATTGATATGTGAACCATAAATAACAAGTAGAAATGTGCCCCTTAGTGTTAAATTCCACTTTCCTGTAAATTTATCAGTTATAGAAAAGCTTGTTACGTTATTTATATGTTATATAGATAATAAATTCGGATACAAGGCAGACAATGCAAACTATAGTCTACAACCATTAATACAATTATAAAGTTTATTAAAGGAAGGGTTATGTCACTTGTGTCACATGTTTTCGCCCACTATATATACTTGACACCGTAAAAACAAGAAAATGGGGTCTTATATACCGGTAATAGAGAAAATATACTGTCCTGTATAAAACCTTTTAAAAGCTCAATTACATAATTACTACATGAACTGTAATTTTAAATAAGTTTCATATTTTAAATTTTATCATTCAAAGTATATTACTTTAGAATATTAATGTCAAATGAGTTTGAAAGTCAAAAGGTGAATAAAGTGAATATAACCGGTCTCGCTCGCTCGAATTCGGAAAAATATATATATAAGTATTGATAAAAGATTGAGGCTATAATTTTTCTACCTTACATCTACACAGACCTACAAGTGGTAATCTTCCATTTGAAAAAATTGGAATAGGTGAATGGGACGTTATAAGGTTCCTCCAGTCGATGGACATAAGGATTTAAATACATTAACTCAGTAAATCTATACATTATTGCAAAAGATTTTTATAATTTAATATAGAAACTTTAAGTATAATATACAAGACGGAAACAAGTTATAAGTAAGATAGAATACAATTTGTCATCATGTTATATACACACAGTCATCACGATGTATCATAGTCAGATAACTCTAGATTTAAATACCCGAGATCTTTTTATGAATAAGATTTTAACATTTGTAAACCATCACTAGCCTGGAGGCTGGCCATAACTGAATAATCTCTTTCTTGTGAGTGGGATGGGTGAATTAGTAGAATAAACATGCAATCTACAAATTTTATAAACACTTTGAAATTTAATTGTCGTACAGACTAGAATTCTCTTGCTTACACATATTGTGTCTGTGAAAAAATCAATGTACTATTTTCCATTGATCTGTATGTCATCATTTGATGTCAATAAAGGTTACAATAGAGTATTATCTTTCACTGTATTCAATGTTGCTGTACACTTAGGATATAATATTGGTCGTCCAAAAAAAACATAATTTAATCACAAAAAAATTATTTCAATTCAGATATCTTTTAAATCAAACTTGGCACTGTATCCGGAGCAGACTGTGTGGCAAGTTTTGTAGCAAAGTTTCGAACACCCTCTAAACATGATATGTTCGATTTCACATCCGAAATGCCATAACTGAACAATCTCTTTCTTGTGAGTGGGGTGGGTGAATTAGTAGAATAAACATACAATCTACAAACTTTATAAACAATTTGAACCTTAATTGTCGTACAGACTAGAATTTTCTTGCTTAAACATATTGTGTCTGTGAAAAAATCAATGTACTATTTTCCATTGATCTCTATGTCATCATTTGATGTCAATAAAGGTTACAATAGAGTATTATCTTTCACTTTATTCAATGTTGCTGTACACTTAGGATATAATATTGGTCGTCCAAAAAAAACATAATTTAATCAAAAAAAATTATTTCAATTCAGATATCTTTTAAATCAAACTTGGCACTGTATCCGGAGCAGACTGTGTGGCAAGTTTAGTAGCAAAGTTTCGAACACCCCCTAAACATGATATGTTCGATTTCACATCCGAAAAGCCACAAATCAGAACATTTTTACTCCTATTAGCCACGAAAATTGTGTCATTGGTCCTTCCAATTAAAGTGTTTTCATCCACAAGAAATATTTTGTACTTCTCCGACTCGATGTATAAACCAAACATAGTATTGGACATTCCAGTCATACAAGTTATCATACTTAAGGCTTCTGCTTTGCTGACGTTGATCCCCATAGTTCCTGCAAGCTTCTCACCATTCAGATCAAAGATGGCGGCTTTTTGGAGTTGACCCTCCTGGGTAAGGCTATCGACCATTTCTTCCCAAGTCATCAAGTCTAACATAGCTTTCTCAACACTACTGCTTCTATTTCCTCCAGCAAAACTTTATATTTAGTTCAGCAGACGACAAGTTTAACCCCGCCTAAAAATGACTGATGTGTTGTAAATAAATGAATTCGCTCTCACGTTCTATAATCCGGGAGCTGAAATGAGTTGAATATCGTTGTAATTAGCTGAAAATAACGAGATGATTGAGGTGAAATAACCCGAGGTGACTAGAGTTCAACACAATAACTTCTACATCGTCTAAAAACTTGTTCTCTTGCCAAATTATTTTATATCAGCGGCCCGTATCTGTCTCGACTATTGTTCCCAAATCTCGTGAGTTTCCGTAACATTTCGGAAATGTGTTGACGCGTTGATCAAACACTCCCAATTTGAAAAGTGTTTATAATGTCAAACATTTGGAAGTGTGTTATTTCCAACAATACGTTTTAGGCCGAGACCTAATATATTAATATATAATACCGTATAATACTATGCATTTAAATAGCAAGAGTGGTTAGTTAATCTTAGAATTATTTTGTAATCTTCTATCATAAATATAATTGTAATTTTATTTTGGATAATCCCCCCTCCTGCCATAATTATGACTTAACTTAAATATTATGAAACGACAAGCAATGTTATTTTTGTTGATTGAGGAAATTTTGGAAGGAGATTGATATTCAAAGACACTCACGTCGTATCTTTAGAAATGCTTCTGACTTTGAAAATTTGTTAATGTAAAGTATTGTTAGCCTACATCCATATTTCCATATTTTGGGTTTGAATATGCCATAATTAACATTCTAAGCCATGGAAAGGTTTTAGCCAGGTTTTTATGTTGATTGAATATGTCATAACCCGATCTATAATTTCTCGAAAAGCACTCATTATCGATCAGCTATCAATATTACTCTAGAAACTTACGTCATAAACTATAGTCGAAAACCTGATCGGTATAAATAGATCTGTCTACTTTGATCCGCTAAAATCTGATAATATATTCCTAACAATTTAAGCATTCAATAATCACCTTTTCTGAAGATTCTCTCGTTTACTCTCCTTTGTATGCTTTCCCCAAACTGAAAATTAATGGATAGACATGAATTTTAAGTATTTTGTGGAGGTCAGCATTCAATGTGGCACTACTTTTTGTAAGCACAAGAAGGTTAGACATGGTACTTTGAACACGTTCATTTGATCACCGGTCATATATGCACGGCCTTATTTATAACACAACACAATTATAAAATTTCAAATTTTATTATTGCCATAAGGGAACTATCTATCTCTGAGTACAGAGCAGTATGTGGTGATGCTTGGGAAGTTCAAATGAATGACTCAAATGTGCAGACAATGGTTCAGAAACAAAGGGGGACAATACCTTTGCACATAACATTTAGAGACTCTTTAAGCTATATCTTCTGCTTTCTCCAGGTGTAAACAATGCCGAAGCTCCTAAAAGTAGAAGACTTTGTTTAATACGGTAACATTTAATACCATCATCGTGTTAATCAAATCAGTTAAAAAAAATTAGGTTAATGATTTTCTTACAATTATTTACGGATTTCGAGCCGTTAAATATTAAAAAGGCTAAATTTGCAATTACCCATCCAGACAATATATTGAATTCATTTGATGTTTCTCAAAGTCATAAAATAATTAGGCCAAACCTTTCGTAAGGACAAGGATGGCGAAAATATGAAATTTAGGGGGGGGGGCTGTTCCCCCCACCCTCTCCATGAATTTTTTAAGACGCCAAATTAAAAAATATCTACTTAAAAATATATTGAACATTATTTAACCTAATTTTTAGGTCTGTTAAGTGGGTAACTTCCGGACCCCCTAAAAGGACCTAATTTAGCACATATTCAAATTTGGCACCAGAAAAGGTAGAAAGGATCCATTGTATCTATCTGTAAGTTGACACCATCACTGTGTCTAATTTCATTTAAAGAATTGTAACAAAATTCAAAATGGCGGCCGATATGGCAGCTTGACCTAATATTTAGGTCAAATCAATTACTATTGACAAGTTATTTATAAAACAGTTTTCACTTTTCACCTAGCAGTTATAGACCGGAAGTTACGTAATTACGTCATTTGAGGCTAAACCGGAAGTGGAATTTTCTTTTTCACATTTTTTCAAAAATTATAAGCATATCGCCTATCAACTGGTAAAGTTTCAAAATTTTACCATTTATATTAAAGGAGAAATCACGGTCTGAAATTTTTGCCGATGACCCTTGAATATTGAATTGCAAATCGTGGGTAAAATATTTAACCTAATTGCATAAAACCTATAATTGTTAGTTGACAAATACATTGAAGTTTTCAAATCTGAAAATCCGGTCAAAATCGAACTGAAAAAAAACTTGCTAAAGCAAAAAAACCTGAACTTCCGGTTCTCACTTCCTGTCAGAGATAGAACTTCCGGTTTTGTTTTATTTGATAATAGAAATCATTCTAAGATCAACTGTAGATTTAGAATTTCTGCACCTTTTACCAGTTTGTCTGCAAACTCATCCAAGAATTACAAAAAAAAAAAAAAAAAAAAAAAAATAAAATAATCCGAACGATTACAATACGTTTTCGCCAAAGTCGAAATACGTTAATGATGTTTTAGTATCAATTTACGGATGTTTTCCTTCCGTATTTGAAAAAGGAAATTTGAAAGTGGGAGACCCATGCCAGAGTTTTGATTTCAATTAAAAGATGTTTCCTTCCTCATTGAAAAACGTGGGAGGCCAAAGCCTGGAGAAGACACAAGGTAGGTGGGGAAGTTGGAAGGAGGGGGGGGGGGTCTGGTTCCCCCCCCCCCCCGCGCCACTGCTTGTTGATTTTAGGCACGCCTTCGATTAAGCAAATATTACCTAGAATCACACTTTTAAGGCCCATTCATATTCTGCACAGTGGTATTTAGGGACAGTAATATAGGCACTCCGTTTAATTAGTCACATATTCATTTAGGCACCGATGCTTACTCACTGAAGAAAGGATAGAATTGTCACGTACGTCTGTCGAGTTGACACATCACTGTTTATATTATCATTGTAACAGAAAACCACGATAGGTCTACAACCAAGGTGAGTCAGTCATTAACATTATACATAAGTCACAACCTAAAATTTTGTTTTCCGCGTTTCCCCTGTTCTCTATTATTACTTTTTTTGTTCAAAGTTGAACTCATAAGTATATAAACAGAATCAAAGTATGGTCTCATGAGTTCAAGATTAATCACAAACATTTTCGTCATCAGCGGCAATAATGGTAGGGCCTAAAAGAAAGGTGTTTGCCTATAGACAAATAGTTTAAACCCCCAGCCCAATTGTACCCCTACTTAATTTCTAATAACAATTGAAGACATGAGCCACAAAATATGTGTAAATTATTTTTTTTTAAATTTTTCTTGCAGTTGCATAATAATGTGGTAGTTATTTAGTCTTTGACCCATTTATTTTTTATTAAGACGGTTTTCTGTTTTCTCTGCATAAAAAGAAAACATGTAGGACTAAGCTATGTCGAACTGAATACGCATTATAACGAATTTTGTTATTCATTAGTACTAATTATTATCATCAGGACCTATTATCAATAGGCCGCATAAACTGCGTTGTTATTAATATTACGCTTATTATTAGACAGATAAACAGTAAGATGGACTTAGTCCAGTCACTTACCATCTGTTTTCATGTTAAAACATAAAATTCAACCTTCTATAACTTCCAGAAATCTCGTTGAAAACTTTCCAACATGTCAAAAAAGAAATAAAAAAAGGGAAAAGCGAGGAATTTCGTTTGAAAAAAAACACGTCCCAATACAGATCGCTTTGTTCGCCGACAACAGCACTTTCTTGGGGAACGGTATACTGTAAACGAAACTCTAAACGCGGATGCAAACAAGTTTGGATCGTTTTGCAAGGTGGGCTGGGGCTGCTTGCAAAACGATCCAAACTTGTTTACATCCGCGTTTGGAGGTTCGTTTACAGTATACCGTTCCCAAGAAAGTGCTGTTGTCAGCAAACATCGCGATCTGAGGCTGATAACCAAGCTTTGGGGCGTTTTTTTTTTCTTCAAAAATTCAGAATACAAAGCTTAAACGTCCTAAAGACCCCATGGAGATCGACACGCGACTAGTATTGGGCGGCGAACGCATTCAATTCGTCAGTGAAGTTACTTGGTGTTACTTTCGATAGAAAACTCCCATGGCAAACTTACATTAAAACAAATAGATGCCAAGCTGTAATGAACTTAACGTTGTGACGCTCATGATGATCTATGGTGCGCTGATTCAGCCCATCATGGACTACGGGTTCACAGGCATTCATGACCGCTAGACCAATGCACCTGCAAAAGTCATACAGCACTCTGACTAGCAGCCGGAGCAGGCATCGGTATAAAAACAAGTCTCTACTCCAAGATGTTGGTGAGGTCCCCCAAAAAAGTTCTGTTCGGAAACATTGGCTAGATATGTTGCCCATAAAGCCTCTTTCATTTTCTTAAGTCGCGCTCCATAGAAGAGAGTCGGGGTGATCCCTGCAACGCTCGAATGATCGCCTTAACTCATATGGATGCAAGGTGGTCGGAAACCTGCGCATCTATACTGATGGTTCACATAACCCTGGATGATGTTACGAGTACGTGTTGTGGGATCTACGTCCCCTCGGGCAGCATAAGAAAAAGCAAACGATTGCCAAACAACTGCTCAGTGTAGACATCAGAGATGCTCGCTATCCTGTATGCGGTGCAATATTCCGCAGGCCACTTTCACTAAATCTATGTAGTACTAATAAAGCGACTGGCATCGATTCCTCTAATTCTCTAGCAGGGCTAGTTGGTGAAATCAGGCAAGCGTGTACCTTTGTACATAGTCAAGACAAATCAATCGAGTTGGCATGGATCCCGTCTCATGTCGACACACAAGTTCATGCAAGGTTAACGAAATAGCAGAAAAACTCGAAAAATTAGGACGGCAGTTTATCGGACCAGTCCTCATGAAAATAATTGTTGTCAGCCAAAATTGAGTTACGTCCCTTGATTAAAATCTAAACGTAAACAAATCCACATGTTCACTGTTCACAGTTGAAAGTCCAACAATTATTCGGTAACTTTTCGTCCATTATTTCAATAATTTGCACCTTTATTATGACTTAATTCGTAGACAATTATTTCAAATTTCTATGGCTAGAGCTAACCCTTAATGTTCTGAAATCAAATGATTTGTGAAATGGTGTCTATGAAATGCCAATAATGGTAATAACAATATTGATGTAAGAATCAATATCTGTCAAATATTAAGTGGACTAGCTAACAAAAATAGTTTGTAGAAAAGGTTTCTTATGATGATGTCAATGCAGGGGCGGGGCTTTTGATCAGAGTAGCCTATACGCTTATGGAGAAATAGAGAAAGAAATACTTTTTTTTTGTACAATCTAGAACTCAGTATTGGCATCATTTCCTGCATTTCTCTTTCTCAAAGCTATGTAAAAATTTGCATTTGTTACTTGTAAGAAAACATTTTTATAAAGTATGTCAATATGTTCAGAAAGTTAAAGTTAAATACAGTTTACATTTGGTAAGTAATTGGATAGTAGCATTGTTTTCTTACCTCCAACACATCGTTCAAAATATATCTTATTTGGGATAGTAGTTGAAATTTTATTTAACAACCCCCATTCTTTTCTTCAAATAAATCCAACCAGGTTCATTAAAGTGAGCATAAATGTGTATCTTGTCATTTAAGATTTAAGAGACAATATTAACCTATAAGATGAGTGAAAAAAAGAAAAAGTCTGGCAAAGACATGACTGATGCTGAAAGAAAAGCCATGGTTGAAAAAATGGAAGCAGATCTTGAGATTTTTATTGAAGAGATGAAGGCTAAAAATGCTGAAAAGAAAAAAAATGAACCTCCTGAACCAGAGAAGTCATTTGATGAACTAATGAGTGTAAGTTTCAAAATTTACACGATGAATATGAAGTCAGATTTTTATTTTAAAATAGGTTTTGAGAATCGAGCTGTTAAATGGTTTTTTTTAAATTACATCTCTTGATTGATGTGAAAAGTAACAATTATTGGTAAATGATATGGTTATGTAAGTTTTATTTATATTGAAGGAATTAGAAAGACATCCATTATTTGCTAAAGAAATAGATCTGTCTAAACCATTATCTAAAGAGACAGAGGCTTTGATGCAGATAAAATATGAATGTGATGATCCTACTGGTAATTACTCTTTATTTCCAAATTATTTGTCATTCAGATAGGAGAAAAAATCAGGCTAGAACACTACTGAAATATTCATGATAAGATTGTTGAAAGTAAAATTAGACGAGAAATTTGCTCAACTATCACAACATCAAAATTGTCACCATCATAACATTGTCCCTGTGTGTCCATCTGTCTGCCCTCAATTGTTGTGGACACGAAAGAGAGCTGGCTTCTTCTTGGTGTCTTTGTAATCACCAAAAGATGATCTCCTTTGAAAAACCAGACAATTTATTTATTGAGTTCTTGACTTCATTCTTAAAAAAGGATTCAATTTTTTGTGGTCATAATAAAGAGCGGGTTTTTTGATGGATTTTGATGAAAATTAAGGTGTGATTCTTTATAATCACCCAAGGATGAACTTAAAATCAAACCTGTCAAAAATATTAACTACAATGAGTTATTGTCTGTGTTGTTGAATTTTTTCTGTACACAATTAAGAACCGGGAACTAGTATTGTGATGAATTTTGACCTATCTTGGTGTGAGTGTTTGTAATCATCCAAGGATGAATCCGACCAATCAAAATATATAAGTGGAACCCATTATTTTATGTTTTATATATTGACTTGTAATTTTACAGTGGTTTGTGAAAATTTGATAAATAAATGAAATAATAGTTTAGTTTTGAAATGCTGGCCTTGATTTTCAATACATTGTCAGGAATGCCAACCTTATACAATTTATTTATTATATATATTACAGAAAGAGCAGATAATTATAGAGATGATGGTAATGATAACTTTAAAAAGAAAAGATACAGAATAGCCATTGACAATTATACTGAAGGCATAAAATCCAATTCACCTGATGTCACTCTCAATGCTGTTTTATACTCAAATAGAGCTGCTGCACAGTTTCATCTTGGTAAATATACATTCTATTTATATTTACAAGTCTCAAATGTGATACCAGGTGTCAGAAAAAAAATTTAACGATTTTTACAATAGTACCAAAGTAAGCCATATATAGAATGCAAACAAACTACCCTCTTATGGTGGAACAAGAATCTAACATTTATATTGTAGGGAATTACCGATCAGCATTCCATGATTGTATATTTGCTAGAAAATTTAAACCTGATCATTATAAAGCCATTATTAGAGGTAAGTAAAGATTATCTTGTTATGAATTAATCAATTTCTTATCTTGCTGTGTAGTCAGCATACCCCTAACATTGTAAATGGTGGTAGATGACATGTACCTTTGCTTCCAGCAAATGATGATATCTAGGTAGTTGTTTGTAGACGGATTGGCTCAAATTAAAAGATTCTGTGTAGTTTGTTAAGTAGTTGATATTTGTCAAATTGGTCGAATGACATTGCTCTGAAACTCGACCCTTGATAGTGTGGCATGAGTTACTCATTCTTCATTCTTCCAAAATCATTGTTATCATGGTATTTCTAATAAAATGGTAGATGTTGGTTTGGTTAGATTATCTAATAAGTGTAGGTTCAGATTTGATAATAAATTGGTAGATGAGTTAAATTATACCAGGGGTTTCCAAATGGGTTTCAATCCAATATATTCAATGAGGAGATGTGACAAGGCTGCATCCACATACATGTATAATGGCAATTAACTGCTTGAGGGTTAATAATAATTACCATATAACATATAGACTGTCTTGATTATCATTATTACTGTATTATTATTCAAAGGTATTAAATGTTGTCTAGAAATGAAGAGATATGATGACTGTATAAAATGGTGTGATGCTGCTTTAATGGTAAGTTTATTATTAATTTTTCTTTATCAAGTGTACATGTATATAGTATTTCAGTGATTATGCTTGATAAGTTCATTCATCCTACAACCAGGTATGACCTATAAGCTGTCCTTATAAGAATTCTATGTCCAAAACATTTGTTGGCATCATGAGATCTTGTGGAAAATTTTAATTTATATTTTCTTTGATACATTTGTCCACAAATGGAGGTTAACTCAAATCAATATCGCCTTGTATTTTGTAGATGGAACCAGATGATAAAGATGTATTAGACTTTAGATCAAAAGCTGATAAGTTACAGGTAGTGTTGTTTACAATTGTCTGATAATTACTGGATATAATATGTACCTGTATTGGAAAGCTCGTCAAAAAATAGCTATAGATAAATATAAGATCTGATTAAAGTGAAATGAAATTTTACAAGCCAATTTCTTTTGCACTTTTTTTATGTGGAAATTTTGCTAAAACTTCTATTTTTTTTTATTGAATAATGAAGAAAACCAAAGAAAAAGAGAAACGAAAACAAGCAGCTCAAGAAAGAAAAGAAGAAGCTGAAGAGAAAAAGCTGATAGAACTTATTCAGGTATGAGGATTATCAAATTGGTTTGAGAATAATCAGTTTTATAATAGTTTTGAAAGAACATAGGGAACTATTCAAAATTCTAGGACTACAAAAATCAACCAAACCATGTTTGTTTCTCCAAAAATTTGTTATGTCAAATTACAATAAAATATATATTATATAAAAACTGGTCCCATAACTGTTAAACTTCAAATTGCTTTCTAATATTTCAGAGCAAAGGCATCAAGATAGCTGGATTAGACAAACTTAGATCAGAGACAAAATTATCCCCCCTGATACTAGCCAATGTAGAATCCCATCATCCTGTTGGTGCAAAAGTGAAAGCTGATGAAAACAATAATTTACATTGGCCAGTACTTTTCTTTTATCCTGAAAACTCCCAAACTGATTTTATTGAAGCCTTTAATGAAACTAATACGTGAGTAATTTGAAATAGCGCTGTGGTGTTTCAGTAATTCAATTTTAAATGCATTGATCATACATTTTCTATCTGAGAATTGTACTGTGACTCTCATATAACAAGAATACCTTCTTTCAATATATTCTGAAGTACACCAATATAAAACATGCATAAATAAATAAAATGTTTGTCTAGACTTATGTGCAAAATTTACTTACAAAATGTAAATGTAACATAGCATTGTTAATTGAAGAGAAAAAAGTGAAAACCTTACCCAGTTCATGAGCATATATAGTAATAGAAAACCTAGTTATAACCACTACATGTATATTAAATCATTTTGTATCTTGATTTCTAGGTTTGCTGATCATATAATAGTTATGTTTGGAAATGATTCAGATTCTGCACCATGGGATATTGATAAAAAATATAAACCAGAGTCTTTAGAGGTAAATAATCATAAACAATAACCTCATTTCACTGATTTACCTATATCAATATTAATGTTAAAGGTCAGGCTGAAACACAAATGGTAAGAGCACTGAAATCGTTATATGTCACATGCTTGGTTTACATAAAACAAATCTTTTTTAATTATTCCACTAAGAGTAAAGGAAAGATCAATGACAAAACTTTTGGAAAGTGCTGTGCTTGTTGTTTTCCTTTTTCAAAAGTTTTTTTTTCTCCATTACATTCATCTTCCTAAACAGCACTAAGTTACTCTCTTATTTTGAATGGTTTTGGATGCATTTAAAAAGAAAATTGAATATTTGATTATTCTTATGATTTATTATAGATTTATTTTGAGAATAGAGAAGAAGAAAAGTTATATCGTGTAGATATTAATTCAACGCTTCACGACACAATGCTGCATAAAAAGTAAGTAAGCTGGGAATCAAGGTTGTCCCCAAAGAGAGAGGCTGTTTTAAGTCTTTTAATAAATGAAATTATTTTATAAATCACTTGACAAGATTGATAAGTTTCTGTAAGATTGGGGAGTGGTTTCTTATTAAGTTCATTGTCTATTATAAGAGAGTGTTGTTTCTTACATCCTTTCAGTAATGCCTATAGGTTTGATTAAAATCCAAGATTTTGAGCACAGAAATTACATATTATTAAAAACAAAACTCATCTTCAATGAATTTTTAATATTGGTCACAGTTTATAAAATAATGTTACATAGAAACTTGAGCCTATGAGTGGGGCTGGATGTATGTACTAATTTTCATTATATTATTATGCTACATTGGTTAATCAACAGTAGCACAGGTTCATTGCTATGCAAATTTGGTAGAATGTAGGTGAATTCAATGTAAGAAATTTATTCATGCCACGTTCCCATAACAAAATGGCATTATTTCCTGTTGGCACTCCGTCACTGAAATTGTTCCAAAAGGATTTGGTAGGCCAATATTTTATGAAGTGAATGTAAGCTACAGTGACAACGCAGACAATGTCTGCCAACATGATTTCTCAATATAAACGATAACTAGAATATTACTATTAGTAATATTGTATATTTATCACCACAGAAGAACTGTATGACTGAAGGAGGAATATTTCATTCCATCGATTGTTTACAGTACATAAAGTTTTTATTCAAATTCAATCCTGGCATTTATTGCCTAGTCTGGCAAGCAATCTTAGTGTAACTTATAGTAATATTGTACATTTATTACCTCAGAAAAGACTGAATGAATGTATGACTGAAGGTTGAATATTTCATTGCACAGGTTTTTTACTGTACGATCAAGTTTTTATTCAAATTCAATGCTGCCAGTGGGCGTATATTACCTTCCTTTCATCCATAACACTGACTTGTTAAGTATCATTATTTTTTACAAATGTTTGTATGACGCTGAATATATATAACTCATTTCAATCTTGATCTTAAATATTTTTTACTTTATAATGCTGGCTTATTTTTCAGATTCTATGTTCACAATGGTACACCATATTTTATACTGGTAGTTAGAGGTTCAAGATACTATACAGAATTTGTTAAAAAAAATAAGTTATGAAACCTTCATGTAATAAGATGAATTCTTAAAAGGCTTGTATGGTCTTAACTATGGATCTATTGTAAACTTAAGTTCTATATATCATGTAATTAATGGAATGGATCAGACTTTTCTTGTTAATGAGTCAATTTACAACATCACTTCCCTGACATCAATTTTGATCGACCCCATCCAAATAGCAAGAAATGTGAGCAAGAAAGCTTTCTAAAGCACAGAGCTAATGAACAACATATGTGTTACATTCATATGCCCAGTTCTGTATTTGTTGCTGCATAGAAATAGTAAATAAACAAAACTATGAATGAATTCTATTATGTTCTTATATAAATATTCATTACATACTACCTTACCAATATTTTTAACAAATTTTCTTGCATAAAAATGTGCTTTTGTGATAACCTTTATCCAGAAAAAAAAAGAATTGTTTTCTGGTTGCAAAGAATCTATATCATCAACATTGTACACATGAATTTTTAACAACAGGATGGTAAGAAAGGCAAAAAATCTTTTTTTTCTTTCTGATACAATAGAAAAAAACATATCTTCAATATTAATCACGAAAATTTCTCTTGGTCAGACAATGTATAAGTTGCTTGAATATTTTTTTTTAAGACATTGTGAACAGTCACTAACATATACCACAGAGATCCATAAAACGAGACAAAATTTTTAACACAACAAAACAAAAACATTAACAAACAAAACCTCATTTTCATCCAGTTGTAAGATAGGGCCTGAAGTTGTGTACCCCAGGTCATAAAGACATGACAGTTAAAGTTGCACGTCAAGGGACAGTCGGGATCGGGCCATCCTTCGTAAAGGTTTCGGCAAAATCCGTCATCAATACTGCCTGTCAATATCGTGGTTCACAACCTCAGGTATAGGCTCACATATTGGCATATATTTTACACTGAAATTTACAGAATCTATACCTAACAGCAGTTATAAATGACAATAATAATTATTACATTATTTCAACAATTGGAAAGAAACCAATCAAATTAAAAAATTAATCACAAAATAAACTAAATAAAGAATAAACAAAAATGTGAGAAACTTTGACCTTCCTATCTTACAGCCTGGATAATTTGCTTATTGTGACTTTAAGAGGACCAATCACTGTTTTAGTAATTCTTCAACATCTTTAATAATGGACTGAAAAAAAAAAAAAACATTTTTTTTTTTTATGTACATGTAAGGTTCATTTAAGCTGATATAGCCAAAACATTTCCGTGTTTCAATGGTACATGTTTATTTGCTGTTATATACATATATATTTCAGTCTTTGTGTTTAAACTTGCTACTGAAATAACAAAACTATGACTATTGAACATATTGTTAATAAATCTATAACAGGCTTTAATGTATAAACTTACATTCGGTTCTACATTTGGTGCATATCTTTTCTGTGGAACTCCATTTTTATCGACCAGAAATTTACTGAAGTTCCATTTTATAAAACTACAAGATAAGTGTTAAGAGGAGGTTAAGGAAAGTATGTGATTATGAACATTGTGATGTTGAGAAGCAAAGATAAGGAGAATCAGTATGATATTAAATCTTATGTCCCTTAATTTGTTCTCCATGTTTAATATTATTCAATGTAAGACCTCCCTTATGTCTGAACAGCATGGAATGAAAATCAACAAGTTCGTCATGTTCAATAACTTACTTGCCAAATGTTCCTTTCTGCGTATTTTTAAGATAATTAAATAAAGGATCGGCTTTATCACCATTGACATTAATTTTACTAAACATATCAAATTCTACTCCATATTTATCTTTGGCAAATTTTTTAATATCTTCATTGGTCCCTGGTTCCTACAAACCAAATTTATTAATAAGCTTTTATTGACATTCGAAGTAATGTATTCCTTTCTATTTAATATTCATAAATGCTTATAAGGGGATTGTACGAACTGTATCAATGATATCATTACTTCATTCATCGTCTGATTCGGTCTTAATAAAACCACAAAATATTTTTTTTTTGGCTTTTCAATAAATATATTACAAAGATTGCCTATTATTAAAACATTTTTAAAAGAATTAAATTTTATAAAAAGTACATGTATTCTAACTTCCATTACCGAATAAAAAATTATAGTACTAACCTGGCTCCCAAACTGATTGCATGGGAAGGCTAAGATCCTGAGACCAGATTCAGCATATCGGACGTGCATTTCCTGTAGCTGAGTGTAATTTTTATCTGTGAACCCTCATTTAGAGGCCACATTTACTATTAGACAGACATTACCTCTGAAAAAAAAAATAATGGAATTCTCATATACAGTGAATTACAGGAGATGCTCAGATTCATCAAGGAGCTAGATTATATACAATAGTTTAATTTCTGGTCATTTTTTTGAGGAATGTAGGACGAAAACAAAAGGGTTCAATTTGTCACCAAAAAAAGTATGATAGTTAGTCAATAGGATTTTGAAAGATAGCTTGCCAGGCAAGGTAATATACACCCACTGGCAGCATTGATTATGAACCTAGGCTTAGAAAATTATCGGATCATCATTAAACTTAATAGTGCACATCTTCAAAATGATATCAACACACATACAAACAATCAAAAGAATCCATAGAGAATTATAGACTGTAGTGTGAGCACGAGTTGCAACCTATAGGCTTACAGAGTGAAAAAAGCAAAGTCAAACACAATATTTCACTAAAAAATTATCTGATCATCAAGAAAATCAATAGGGATCATCTTCATAATGACACTGACCAAAAAAATAAAAACTAGAACCGTTAGACGGTACCAAGGCAGTGCGCGTCCCTTCTATTGCATGGGTGAAACGTTGCATTTATAATATCCAATTCCATAATAATAACTAGACCTGTTTGTAACAATTGTGCAGCTTCCGAAATATTTAGAATTTGTTATATCTCCTGGCTGTCATTTAAAATAGAATGTAACCACGCCTACTCAGTATAATGACTTGTTTTGATTGGTTGCGATACTTAAACTGGAAATGTCAAATTTGTCTTGACCAAACGATAAGAAATTAACACAATTTGACTTTTTGCCCTGTTACATTATCTTCTTAACACTTCTTGTAATATTTATATTTGTTTAATTAGTGTGTAAAACAAAACGTCGAAAAAACAAATTTGTGGTCTAAGGGACATAACACCTTATTTGATATTACAAATTGATCTCGGATTAAATTAACTTTCTAGATCGTTGATACTTTTAATTTGTTTATTTATCAATCTTAATTTGGGTGTAGTAGGAACATTAGATCCTGCAATTTGTGGCAAGTTGCCATGGTATAACATACACACAGACATCAAATTAACAGCGCGGCTTTACATCTTTAAGAGAGTATTTTATACAGTTCCGTCCCTTATACCACTAGTCCTCTAAACTGTACATTATTTTTGCTTAAGAGAATATCATTTAAAATTCTAAAGGTTGTCATTTCCTTCCAAATATTCCATATCATACATCGCCCACACCGAGAAATGAACAATCATTCCTTTTATTTAAGATATATAATATCTTTGAATCATTTTAACTGGATTAATTTTTTAAACGTAAAAAAATCAAAATCAAAATAACAATTAAAAAATCGGTTTCCATATATATTTCGGCAATAGATTCTATATACATGTACATCAAAATAACACAAATTGAATTATCTTCCGAGACCCTATTTCGATTTAAAGAAAAATACACACAGTTAGTATAGAAGAAATTACAAAATTTGCAAATTTAAAACGTGCAATTTTGATCAAATATCAAGTGTTATACACCATTGGAAAGAATAACTAGACCTGTTTGTAACAGTTCTGCAGCTTTCGAGCTATTTAGAATTTGTTGGTCTCCTGGCTGTCATTTAAGGATAGAATGAAGATTGATTTTGCGATTATTGGGAGAGATGATTTATTGATGATTTAACACGTGATATTTGAGTTTGTTTATAGACTGGCAATCATTAAGGTTTGTGATGTAAAAATATCTGGGCTTAACCACACCCACAAAGTCCATTGACTTGTTTTGGAAACTTCAACTGCAAATGTCAAAATTTGTGAATTGACCGTTTTATAGGAAAAATTCGCAATTTTTAAATGCCGATAAACCGAAAGTTTACATTTTGCTATAAAGCTTAATATGTCATTGGATAGAACTATCACATATGTACAGGTATAAAGATCGCCAAAGGTCAACGTCACAATATACACCTTCGAAGTTTTTATAATTTTTAATCGTAATTAAATCAAAATCAAATTCAAAATTCAAAAATCAGTTTCCATATAAATTTCGGCAATCGGTTATAGATTCTATATACATGTCCATCAAAATAACACATATTGACTGATCCTCCGAGACCCTATTTCGATTGAAAGAAAAATACACACAGTGATGTAAAATATCTATGCTTAACCACGCCCACAAAGTCTAATGACTTGTTTTGATTGGTTGTGATACTTTAACTGGAAATGTCAAAATTTGTGTCTTGACCAAAAGATAAGAAATTAACACAATCAGACTTTATGACCTGTTTATTTATATCTGTTTAATTAGAGTGTAATTTTATTCTTAAACTTTTCGCAATTTTTATTTATACATATTGATTTATATATTGCTTGAAAGCTGGGAATTTGCACATTATAAATCTGTTCGAATTTTGTTTTTAAGTTAAATAGAACTAAATATAAAAAAATATGAATGTTAAAATCGCTTATTTTCTACTAGGCGTATTTTCATCAGTTTTCGGTCTATAGCCAAAATAAAGATATTGTTAGAAAGCTGATGAAAATCACATCACAATAATGTCAATTAGAATGTTGCCAAGAATCTTGTTCATGAGATATAACCATCTAAAGATACGAGAAATATGCAAATTACCAATTTTTGGATCCCTATTAATCCAAATGTTCTTTACTAAAATTAGAAATCAAGGTATCATATGAACCTTTAGCCAATGAAGATAATTTTGCAGAAAAATAAAGGATGCATATTAGCAAGTTAGTCCTCTTCGTTCCTTGCGGAGAATAGGGCTGCTACAGACGTTCTCCATCTCACTCTGTTATGAGCTGTTCTTTTTGCTTCATTCCGGGTCTTGCCAATCCTTCCTAGCTCTTTCAGTCTTTATTCTTTTCAAGCTATGTAAAGGTCGTCCTTGTCTTCTATGCCCTTGGGGATTCCAGTCCAGTGCCTCTCTGGTGATGTTGTTTTGAGATCAAAAGGATGCATATGGTAGAGTTCAAAAGTTATGAACTTTCAAACGGAAGTCAGTTTTGAAAAACTTTGGCAGGACCTGGTCCAAAGGCAAATTTGAAATTGAAAAATATGCCACTAGACGACCTAGATAATTATCCAAATTATATTTTAAAACAAGTCTGAAAAAATAGGATTAAAAATGGCGGACGAGTAGTATTTTTCCAATAATTTGCATATTTCAAGATGGCGATCAAACGGTTAGGAATTTGCATATACGGCATACATACAAAATGAAGATATTGATGGTACTAATTCTGTGGAATAATAAAATTGCAAGTTTGTGCAAAAATTTAATACGAAAATTCCGATTTCTATGATTTTCTACATTTTTTGGTCATTTTCGGACGTTTCCGGCTAATTTCGGAAAATGTTTTATCGGAATCTTTAATGATAATTTTTTGTCTACTCATCTACCAATTTTTGTGAAAAAATAAGACGTAAATTTAAAAAAACACGTGCTTTTTCATAAATCACGCACAATTAATATAGAACTAAGAACAAAATTTTCAAATATTAAAAAGCGCAATTTTGATCAAAATATAAAGTGTTATACACCATTGGAAAGAATAAATTATGCGTAATAAGGACATAAAAGAAATTTTGACGTATGTAAATTAGGTCACGTGACAGAGCTCTTCGAAGTTAAAAAGTGCAATTTTCAAATGGCTGTAAAACCGGAATTTGACATTGCACACCACAAATGAAGACATCAATGGATAGATCTCGACAAAGGCAACAACTTTTGTTCAGGTCACATGGTCACCGAAGGTCAAGGTCACGATATATAAACGTTGGAAAATTAGGCACTGAGTGAAAAAAAAGAACCGGAAATGAAAGGTAAGCTAAATCGAAATTCAAAATTCGGCTTCCTAAGAATTTTTAGCAATCGATTGAAGATTACATAGACATCAAAATAACAATTGTCCGATTAACCCCTAAGGCCCAATTTTTCACTTTACAAAAGTAAGTGGTTTAATGATGGCGACTGACCTGTCACTTCCGGTTCAATTTTTGTTAATTATAAAATCATTATAGGTTAATAGTAACTTATTGCAAAAAAAAAAATTCAAATATCTTTAGAATTCCGGAAGTGAAAATTCGAAGTTTAGCGACGTATGACGCCGAAACCGGAAGTGATGTCGACATTTTGAAAACAGATTTTTCTTGACAAGAAAAATGTTTATCTAACTGCAAATTTTGATTTCGATCTAATCAAAATTGCAGAAGTTAGAAAAAGTGTTAAATTTTAAAATTCAAAAGTCAGCAACAAAAGTAAAAATTTCAAAATTTTTAAACTGCTATTCTGTAAATCTAAGTTATAAGTAGTAAATAAAAAAAGTCCGAACCAGATTAGATAAAAAAACGAGACGTGAGTTAGTAAACAAAAATAAAATTTGTGACGTTCTACGTCATTTCCGGTAACACAAAAATGCGTCATTTTACATTTAAACAACAACGAGCACTAGATTACGTCACAATATCACGCCAGATTGTGTAAGACATTTGCAGTTATGGCTGGGGAGCGTGACCAGAAAAAGACAAAAAAAAAAAAAAAATAGTCATTTCGAAAACAAAGCAGTGCGTTCGATTGAACGCACTGCAATCAAAAGAATCCATAAAGAATTGTAGCGTGTAGAGTGAGCACGAGTTGCGACCTATAGCTAATGAAGTGAAAAATGTTAAGTCAGCTGCGGTATTTCGGTGAAAAATTATCCGATCCTCACGAAAATCAATAGGGATCATCTTCATAATGACACTGACCCACAAAATAAAAATCAAAAGAATTCATGAAGAATTGTAGCCTGTAGAGTGAGCACGAGGTAAATGTGAACGGACCGACAGACCGACGGACCGACAGGACGATTACAATATACGCCCTTACTTACGTGTGGGCGTATAAAAATCAAAAGAATCCATAGAGAATTGTAGCATGTAGAGTGAGCACGAGTTGCACCCTTTAGCTAATGAAGTGAAAAACGCTAAGTCAGACGTGATATTTCGGTGAAAAAATATCCGATCATCTCGAAAATCAATAGGGATCATCTTCATAATGACACTGACCCACAGAATAAATTTCAAAAGAATCCATAAAGAATTGTTGCCTGTAGAGTGAGCACGAGTTTCACACTATGGGTAATGGAGTGAAAAACGCTAAGTCAGATGCGATATTTTGGTGAAAAATTATCTGATCATCACGAAAATCAATAGGGATCATCTTCATAATGACACTGACCCACAAAATAAAAATCAAAAGAATCCATAAAGAATTGTTGCCTGTAGAGTGAGCACGAGCTGCACCCTATAGCTAATGAAGTGAAAAAAGCTAAGTCAGACATGATATTTAGGTGAAAAATTATCCGATCTTCACGAAAATCGATAGGGATCATCTTCATAATGACACTGACCCACAAAATAAAAATCAAAAGAATCCATGAAGAATTGTAGCCTGTAGAGTGAGCACGAGGTAAATGTGACCGGACAGACGGACAGGGCGATTACAATATACGCCCTTACTTACGTGTGGGCGTATAAAAATCAGTGTTAATTTATCATGCATCATATAATTAGGTAAAATTTTAAATGAAGACCTCAAATATATAACATGTATTATATAATATTGCCGCTATTCAAATCATAGAATATTATAGTTCAGTAAATATAAAACATACTTGTATTTGTCTAATTTAACATTATTACCATCTATATCTTGAACAGTAAATTCATAAATATTTTTAGCTGACTTCCAGTCCACACTATCACCTCCTGAAGCCTGGAAAGAATATAAAATATATTCTGATTGATAGTGAAAAGAATATTAAAGAGATAACTACCACACAAGTCCTACTTATGACATTGAACATACTAAATAAAATCTAACAACATTTTGTTAAACCTAAATATTTGCAATAAAAAATATATCCAGTGCAATTTAAAATTTTTGGTAGACATTCGTGCAGTCCATCCATACCATGATACCAATATAGAATAACACCTAAACACTGGAGTACTATAATTAAATTGATTGGTTTGTCAGAATCACACCATATTTTATTATACATTGCACAGACTCAATTAAATTAAAATATAATTATTGATCAGATATTAATGATGGGTTTCCATGTTACCAATTATCATTTAAAGTTTCCAATTTTTTCATCATACTAAAATATAATCGGTAACTTAAACAAAAATATTTCCGCATTCTATTTTTATTAGGTCCAAATTTCTTTCGGCTCAAATTATAAAAGATAGCTGGCCAGGCAAGGTAATATACGCCCAGAACTTGATTATGAATAAAACCTAGGCTTAGAAATTATTAAATTTA
The DNA here is from genome assembly GCA_030562195.1 of Nipponacmea schrenckii. NCBI lineage: Eukaryota > Metazoa > Mollusca > Gastropoda > Lottiidae > Nipponacmea > Nipponacmea schrenckii. The sequence continues at coordinate 4,333,031 of JAUJPP010000006.1, forward strand.
ATAGTGCACATCTTCAAAATGATATCGGCACACATAAAACAAACAAAAGAATAAATAGAGAATTGTAGCCTGTAGAGTGGGCACGAGTTGCAACCTGTAGGTAACAGAGTGAAAATATCTAAGTCACGATATTTCACTGAAAAATTATCTAATCATCATGAAAATCATTAGGGATCAATTTCATAATGACACTGACCAACAAAATAAAGATAGCTTGCCAGGCAAGGTAATATACGCCCACTGGCAGCATTGATTATGAATAAAGCCTAGGCTTAGAAAATTATCGGATCACCATTAAATTTAAAAGTGCACATCTTCAAAATGATATCAACACACATACAAACAATCAAAACAATACATATAGAATTGTAGCCTGTAGAGTGAGCACAAGTTGCAACCTATAGGTAATGAAGTGAAAAAACGCTAAGTCAGACGCGATATTTCAGTGAAAAATTATCCGATCATCACGAAAATCAATAGGGATCATCTTCATAATGACATTGACCAACAAATTAAAAATCAAAAGAATCCATAAAGAATTGTAGCGTGTAGAGTGAGCACGACTTGCACCCTATAGCTAATGAAGTGAAAAACGCTAAGTCAGACATGATATTTCGGTGAAAAATTATCCGATCATCACGAAAATCAATAGGGATCATCTTCATAATGACATTGACCAACAAATTAAAAATCAAAAGAATCCATAAAGAATTGTAGCCTGTAGAGTGAGCACGAGTTACACCCTACAGCTAATGAAGTGAAAAACGCTAAGTCAGACGTGATATTTCGGTGAAAAATTATCCGATCATCAGGAAAAATCGATAGGGATCATCTTCATAATGACACTGACCCACAAATTAAAAATCAAAAGAATCCATAAAGAATTGTAGCCTGAGGAGTGAGCACGAGCCAAATGGGAACGGACTGACAGACGGACCGACAGGGCAATTACAATATACGCCCATCTTACGTGTGGGCGTATAAAAATCAAAAGAATCCATGAAGAATTGTAGCCTGTAGAGTGAGCACGAGGTAAATGTGATTACAATATACGCCCTTACTTACGTGTGGGCGTATAAAAATCAAAAGAATCCATAGAGAATTGTAGCATGTAGAGTGAGCACGAGTTGCACCCTATGGGTAATGAAGTGAAAAAAGCTAAGTCAGACATGATATTTCTGTGAAAAATTATCCGATCATCACGAAAATCAATAGGGATCATCTTCATAATGACACTGACCCACAAAATAAAAATCAAAAGAATCCATAAAGAATTGTTGCCTGTAGAGTGAGCACGAGTTTCACACTATGGGTAATGGAGTGAAAAACACGAAGTCAGATGCGATATTTCGGTGAAAAGTTATCAGATCATCATGAAAATCAATAGGGATCATCTTCATAATGACACTGACCCACAAAATAAAAATCAAAAGAATCCATAAAGAATTGTAGCATGGAGTGAGCACGAGCTGCACCCTATAGCTAATGAAGTGAAAAAAGCTAAGTCAGACATGATATTAAGGTTAAAAATTATCCGATCTTCACGAAAATCGATAGGGATCATCTTCATAATGACACTGACCCACAAAATAAAAATCAAAAGAATCCATGAAGAATTGTAGCCTGTAGAGTGAGCACGAGGTAAATGTGAACAGACCGACGGACCGACAGGGCGATTACAATATACGCCCTTACTTACGTGTGGGCGTATAAAAATCAAAAGAATCCATAGAGAATTGTAGCATGTAGAGTGAGCACGAGTTGCACCCTATGGGTAATGAAGTGAAAAAAGCTAAGTCAGACATGATATTTCTGTGAAAAATTATCCGATCATCTCGAAAATCAATAGGGGTCATCTTCATGACACTAACCCACAGAATAAATTTCAAAAGAATCCATAAAGAATTGTTGCCTGTAGAGTGAGCACGAGTTTCACACTATGGGTAATGGAGTGAAAAACGCTAAGTCAGATGCGATATTTCGGTGAAAAGTTATCCGATCATCATGAAAATCAATAGGGATCATCTTCATAATGACACTGACCCACAAAATAAAAATCAAAAGAATCCATAAAGAATTGTAGCATATAGAGTGAGCACGACCTGCACCCTATAGCTAATGAAGTGAAAAAAGCTAAGTCAGACATGATATTAAGGTTAAAAAATTTTCCGATCTTCACGAAAATCGATAGGGATCATCTTCATAATGACACTGACCCACAAAATAAAAATCAAAAGAATCCATGAAGAATTGTAGCCTGTAGAGTGAGCATGAGGTAAATGTGAACAGACCGACGGACCGACAGGGCGATTACAATATACGCCCTTACTTACGTGTGGGCGTATAAAAATCAAAAGAATCCATAGAGAATTGTAGCATGTAGAGTGAGCACGAGTTGCACCCTATGGGTAATGAAGTGAAAAAAGCTAAGTCAGACATGATATTTCTGTGAAAAATTATCCGATCATCTCGAAAATCAATAGGGATCATCTTCATGACACTAACCCACAGAATAAATTTCAAAAGAATCCATAAAGAATTGTTGCCTGTAGAGTGAGCACGAGTTTCACACTATGGGTAATGGAGTGAAAAACGCTAAGTCAGATGCGATATTTCGGTGAAAAATTATCCGATCATCACGAAAATCAATAGGGATCATCTTCATAATGACACTGACCCACAAAATAAAAATCAAAAGAATCCATAAAGAATTGTTGCCTGTAGAGTGAGCACGAGCTGCACCCTATAGCTAATGAAGTGAAAAAAGCTAAGTCAGACATGATATTTAGGTGAAAAATTATCCGATCTTCACGAAAATCGATAGGGATCATCTTCATAATGACACTGACCCACAAAATAAAAATCAAAAGAATCCATGAAGAATTGTAGCCTGTAGAGTGAGCACGAGGTAAATGTGAACGGACGGACCGACCGACGGACGGACCGACAGGGCGATTACAATATACGCCCTTACTTAAGTGTGGGCGTATAAAAATCAAAAGAATCTATGAAGAATTGTAGCCTGTAGAGTGAGCACGAGAAAACCACTAAGTCAGATGCAATATTTGGGTGAAAAATTATCCGATCATCACCAAAATCGATAGGGATCATCTTCATAATGACATTGACCCACAAAATAAAAATCAAAAGAATCCATAAAGAATTGTAGCCTGTAGAGAGAGCACAAGTTGCACCCTATAGCTAATGGAGTGAAAACCACTAATTCAGATGCAATATTTCGTGGAAAATTATCGGAACATTACCAAAATCAATAGGAATGATGGATTTTGCTCATTTTCTGGGGAAATTGGCGTATTGACATGCTTAAGCTTCGAGTAAAATTTCAATGGAATATTCCTATGCCTTGTCGGATTTTATCACAGGATTTTCGTTTTTTACCTCGTGGGGTCTTCCTTTTATACCTTTTTACGTCCGTATTTATGTTTCACCCTGTAGGGAAGAGAGGGGGACATGGATTTTGCTTATTTTCTGGGGAAATTGGTGTATTGACATGCTTAACCTTCGAGTAAAATTTGAATGGAATATTCCTATGCCTTGTCGGATTTTTTCACAGGGTCTTCGTTTTTTACCTCGTGGGGTCTTCCTTTTATACCGTATTTATGTTTCATCCTGTAGGGAAGGGAGGGGGAGATGGATTTTGCTTATTTTCTGGGGAAATTGGCGTATTGACATGCTTAACCTTCGAGTAAAATTTCAATGGAATATTCCTATGCCTTGTCGGATTTTTTCACAGGGTCTTCGTTTTTTACCTCGTGGGGTCTTCCTTTTATACCTTTTTTTTACGTCCGTATTTATGTTTCACCCTGTAGGGAAGGGAGGGGGTGATGGATTTTGATCATTTTCAGGGGAAATTAGCGTATTGACATGCTTAACATTCGAGTAAAATTTAAATGGAATAGTCCTATGCCTTGTCGGATTTTTTCACAGGGTCTTCGTTTTTTACCTCGTGGGGTCTCCTTTTTTAGGTCTTCGTTTTTTACCTCATGGGTTTTTTTTTCTTTTTTAGGTCTTAGGTCTTTGGGTCTTCGTTTTGTACACACCCCGAAAATAATGTAAAAAAAAAAAAAAATACAGTTTTTAGCTTAACTGAATGCTGTAATGAAAAAGCTTACTGTCATCTCAATTCTTGAAATCCACACATATAAATGTACCTCTTCTGCAGAAATGTATTTCACACCCTTTACTACTCTAACAGTTTTATTAGTATAACATTTTACAATGACTTGACAAAACTAAGCAGTCTGTCTATTCATAATCGCAGTACAAAGGTCAACCTTCTTTATAATTTTATTTTGATAGTGACTTTACATAAAGTCAGTGAATTTCTGGAAACATATTATATATTATAGCAAAAATTATGAATAATTTAAAGTGAAATAGTTCAATTTAAAGTTGAGTAGTTTTATGAGTCTTACAAATTGTCCCAGCTAGTAGCATGGATTATTTGATTAAAAATATCAGATGAAGTTTAAAATAAAGTTGCTTTTTATAGAAACATAATATATTATCTATTAAATTCTAAAACTGTTGGTTTATTGGATTATAAATCAACGATAATAAAGTGGCAGTATTTCAAACATGAACGTCTACTTCATTACAAAAAGAAATTATTAACATCCTTTGTAAGATCTTATTCAATACTTAGCAAATATTTGTATCAATAACACTTTTTTTTAAAAACTGAACCTACTTTTCAGAAATAATATAGTACCGGTATAGGGTAATAGTGTGTAGCAGTGTGTTAACTTTGATTGAAACAAATAAATTTAAATATCTTAAATGTTTCTATAATTCATCTTATTAGAAGAATACACAACTGGTCATGGGTGCCATCTGATGAATTTAAGCTTGATAAGACTGAAGCAATAATGTAACATGCCAGCCATATTGTTTTGTTGGTATTTCTATCTACTAGCGATTTCGGTTGAAAAAAAAATTTAATCATTCTGTTTAAATCAATCCTAGGGAGTTCAAAATAGAAACATCGTTTTTTAACATAAAACATCTTAAAGCTGGCTATTACTTTCACTAGTATAAGTCACCATTATGAGCTGACCTAAATACATGTAGTTAGTACAGAATGACCATTATGTACTTTTAGAGCGTCTGAGTAAACTTTAGTTGATAAAATGTAGGTGACATGAAAAATCTCATTCTTTACTAATCAGACTACCCGTAAAGAAAATTCATATATTCTATGTTATATTGTTATGTAATGCACAGTAAAGTTATTGATGTTAAAAATTTTGTATTTAGTTTGGTACAAAATAAAATATATCTTACATAGTTAAATTACTAAAAGTAGTATTAATAGACATACCCTGAACAACCTAGCTCTGTAAAATAGATCATATAAAACTGGCATATGGAACTCATCACACAATCTTAAATTAATTGCAATTTTACAACAAAAAAATAAACATGGTATTGCAAGATTGTCTTTGGCTTATTTCTCATTTTGTTTAATATAACTAAAACCCTTATAACAGCACATTTTCAACAAATATGTAAAATTTTGTAAAATAACCTTTGTTTGGAAACAAATTATCATCTGTATAGTGGGTTGAGTCTAATAATTAACTAGCATTAATTGTTCTTTTTAAATAATTCCATTGTCAAACTAATTGCACCATCAATAGGTCTACTCTTTCACTGGACACTGACTGAGTCAACATGCCTGTGCCTTTGCTTGGTAACCATGCTTAACCCCAATAATGTTACAATCTACAATTACAGTAATTTGTAGTGCTCCAGATTTTTCAACAAAAACATAAATGGATGGAAATGCCAATATCAAATAATAATAATAAATGTCAATCCAACGGCAATTAGTTAGGGCAACAACATGAGTATTTGAGTAGCATACCATGCCACCATGGCATGGGCTTCTTGTACGGGATGGCTCTGTGACCTCTAATTTGACTAAGTTAAGGCCAAATAAGATAAGTCTATCAAAATAAAAATATAATAAGTAAGAAGCTAAGATAATGAAGAAAAAGAAAGGAAAAGTTTAATACCATGACTTTTGCCCTGCTTGAGTAACCACCAATCAAAGTCGATCCAATTCCCGTGGTCGTCACACAAGCCAATAACTTCGTGTTGATTTTAGACAGCATTTTTAGTCTTGGTTTAATGTGTCCTTCAACGGACATGAACCTTATCCTATACTTTTCAAGACTGGCTGTTCGGAAATATTTTTAAATACAAATCCTGTTTTCGTATTTTGATACCTATAACATCTCAAACAAAACAACAGATAAGCCCAATGTAATGAAATTTTGATATAAATATTTTTTCCTTAATATAGTATCTTAGGGCCTAATTAAAGCATAAACAATATTTGAATTTGGAGATCTACGAACCAGAATAATACAGCTCCGTTTTTATCATTTCCGGTTTAGTTGTTTACAAAATATTTATTTCTCACGTGTATTTCACTTTTTACAGAAATATCTTTGTTTAGTTATAAGTCTTGAGTCAAAATAATGGAACAGGATGAGCAGGAGACTTACAAATTATGGAGAATAAGAAAAACGGTTATGCAGGTATGTACTCAATACAGTTCAAGTGCCAATGACTGTCGTAGAAGGTCTACTCACAGAAACGTAGTGGATATTTACCACGGGCCGTGGTAAATAGTCGTCACTACACATTCGGTTATTTGCCACGGCGTGGTAAGTAATTGAACTATTTTAAGCTATTTAAGAACGAATTTCTTCTTAGATTTAATGATTTTCTATTGAATCACACATAAAATTACAAATGCCGTGGTCAAATTCGGGATTCAGTGTGTTTTGTAACTGGAATTGTGTGTTTTCTAATCAAAGCGATAATTCAACTGTCCGCCATATTGTGCGTATTGTTATATACACTGGAAGCTAACTACTAACCACAGACCCTTGGTAAATAAGATAAAACAAGTGATAAGGGTTGTAAGCTAACTTCTAAATACAGACCCGTGGTAAATAAGATAAAACAAGTGGTAGGGGATGTGAGCTAACTACTATGTACAGACCCGTAGTAAATAAGTTAGCTTACAACCTCTACCACTTGTTTTAGTTTATTTACCACTAGTCTGTGTATAGTAGTTAGCTTACAACCCTTACCACTTCGTTTATCTTATTTACCACAACGGGTCTGTGTATAGTAGTTAGCTTACAACCCTTCCACTTGTTTTATCTTATTTACCACGACGGGTCTGTGTATAGTAGTTAGCTTACAACCCTTACCATTTGTTTTATCTTATTTACCACAGGGTCTGTGTATAGTAGTTAGCTCACAACCCTTACCACTTGTTTTATCTTATTTACCACGGGTCTGTATATAGTAGTTAGCTTACAACCCTTACCATTTGTTTTATCTTATTTACCACGGGTCTGTGTATAGTAGCTAGCTCACAACCCTTACCACTTGTTTTATCTTATTTACCACAGGTCCGTGTATAGTAGTTAGCTTACAACCCCTACCACTTGTTTTAGTTTATTTACCACTAGTCTGTGTATATTAGTTAGCTTACAACCCTTACCACTTGTTTTATCTTATTTACCACTGGTCTGTGTATAGTAGTTAGCTTACAACCCTTACCACTTGTTTTATCTTATTTACCACTGGTCTGTGTATATTAGTTAGCTTACTCCAAATTTATTTAACCGGTAAAAAGTGTGCACCTCTTTGTTGGGCCCATTTTATGGCAAAAACCTGCGCATTATACACGGAAATATAAGGTAATTACAAATTCAGTTGTCAACTATAACCTTGATAATATAAAGAAACTATTATGGATATACTACTTCTCTTTAATTTAGGCAATGTTTCAATTCATATACTGGTTCAGGAATCTTTATCAAGCAATAATGGTAAGGAACACAGAATAACAAATATATATAGTAAACAATATGACATCAATAACTCACTACTATGTGAAGTAGTATATCCATAATAGTGTTCTTTATATAATATTCCAACTACTTCTAAATGTCATTTAAAGATTATATAACCTTGATATATTTTATATTATCCACCCACCCACCCACCTCTCTCTTGGTAAAGCTGGTCAGCTTCCTCATCATCCAAACTCATTTTTATTTTTTTAGAGTTTCATGCTATGCAAACTTCAGACAACTGACCTGTTTCAGTTTATTTTGATAAATTGTCTTTGAATAAACATTTGTGAATTTTCTGAAATGAGTATCGATCTTTTTGATAATCATGTTTACTTTTTTTTAAATTTCAATTAAAGCTGTGCCATGATCGAGGTTATTTAGTGACACAAGATGAATTGGATCAGACGCTGGATGAATTTAAAGCTCAATTTGGAGACAAACCAAGGTAATTTGTGTTTTAAAGGGATAATAGGCGTTAGAACGAACATAAAAATTTAAGTTCACTCAAATTTGGACAATATCAGTATATATCCATCAGTGGACTTACCTGGTGTCATACCTATACATCAAAATCCCTCTAAATTTCGATAAATCCCAAAAATAAAGTAGTTAATCATAAAACGCTTGAGCCATCCATCAAGCGATTTTCAAATTGTAAAATATAAAGGGAAGTAACTCTAACATGTGGGTTTTCACGCGTCCTTGACCCCTACTGTTGAATTGCACAATGATGTTTATAACTTTTAATTAATTAATTAATTATAACTTTTGTCTAGAATTTTATATGATTCTTATATTTTTCTGTAGTGAAAGAAAGCCTGGGCGAAGTGATTTGATTGTATTGGTTGCTCACAATGATGACCCTACAGGTACTACTTTATTGCTGTATTCAACTAAAACTCTTCCTTTTCCTTCTTTTAAATTTTTTGTTTCAACTATTTATCTACTCAATGATAGAATAATATTCTATGACACTCAGGTAGTTGTGCATCACTGTCAAATTTATATCTCTTAACATTCGTATTGAAAGGTTGTCTCCCAAAACCTCTACATGCCATTTCCTCTACAACCCAGCTCTTCTACAATTAGTTAAATAAACAAACGGCATTAACTCTCTGGTATTATGAACTCATCTATTGGAGTTTCTAATTTAGATCTATCATCTCTTATGATACTCAACACATCTTTACATGGAACAATATTTGTATTAATGTATATATTCAAATGCATAGAAAGTTATTTTTCTTCAACAATATAATCCTCTCTCAATAAAAAAGTGTCATTATAATAAATTATACCTAATTAATTAATCTTTAATCATTTTTATACGCCCACATGAAAATGTTGACGTATATTGCCATCGACCCCGTCCGTCCGTCCGTCCGTCAACAATTACTTGTGTACGCGATACAGGCCAGAGTTTTTATCCGATTTGAATGAAACTTGGTATGTGTATTCATCTTGATAATATCTTGAACAAGTTCGAAAATGGCACGATTCCAGATGTCGGTTTATGAGTTATGGCTCTTGATTAAATATAAAAAACGTTAAAATTTACTTGTGTATGCAATAGAAGCTGTAGTTTTTATCTCATTTGAATGAAACTTGGTTTGTGTATTCATCTTGATAATATCCAAGACAAGTTCGAAAATGGCACCATTCCAGATGTCAGTTTATGAGTTATGGCCCTTGATTAAATGAAAAAACGTTAAAATTTACTTGTGTAAGCAATAGAAGCTGTAGTTTTTATCCTATTTGAATGAAACTTGATTATTCATCTTAATAACATCTCGGACAAGTTAAAAAATGGTGCGATTCCAGATGTCGGTTTATGAGTTATTGCCCTTGATTAAATGAAAAAACATGGAATATTCTGTTTGTTGAAGTGGACGTATGTTGCCTTACCTGGCAAGCTATCTTTTTAGTTATTCAATTTTAGTTTTAGACACAATAAAAGCTACAATTTTCAATGGATTTTAATTAAACTTGGTGTGAGCATTGGAATTGAAAAGACTGCGGTCAAGTTTGAATTCTAAGATTTTTTCGATGAACAGGTTTTGAGTTATTGCCCTTGACATAGTTACATCACATCAAAATTTTTTCTCATGCAATAGAAGCTACAATTTTCTATGGATTTGAATGAAACTTGGTATGAGCATTGGAATGGATAAGGTAGTGGTTGAATTTGACAATTTTTTTGATGAACGGTTTTTGAGTTATTGCCCTTGACTTAGTAAAATTGCGTCAAAAATTTTTGTGGATGAAAAAGAAACTACAATTTTTTAATAGATTTGATGAAACTTGGTATGAGTATTGAAATAGATAAGCTGGTGGTCAAGTTTGAATTTGACGATTTTCCATGAACAGTTTTTGGGTCTTTGCCCTTGACTTCAATATTAAGTGAATGTTTTTTGAGTTATTGCTCAATTAATTATTCAAATTCAATGCTGCCAGTGGGTGTATGTTTCCCGGCAAGCTATCTTTTACATTTACAGTGTTTTGGGTATCGTTCCACAAAAAATCTTGAAGTTTACAACTAAGACATGAGCTTGTGACTGTCGTAAGTTTGTCATTACGTACTTTCCACAGAGCTGTTGTAAGATAATGTTTTACAATTACGACTGAAATAAATTGTAAGTTACTTCTTTGGTGAAAAGTAAATAAAAATACTTGGTTGCCACAAAAGACTTGCGCAGAAATAAGTTCTGTTTCGTCATTCAACATCCTTTGTCAAAGGTGATTCGTAAGTAGCAGGCAGTGTAGGAATGCTCTTTATGTTAAAATTTATTAAATACTAAAGCTGAGGTCTGCAACAAATTTTATACTGTAGAGGCAGTAGGTCAAGTTATAAATAGGTTAATACTAAGTCAGTAGGACAGAACTGTCAAACTCATATTCAAGTTTAACAATATGAATATATGATTCCTAAATCAGTTTAGTCTAGTTTCCTTTTTCAAAAACTAACATCCAAAGACTTGAAGAACTTAGTTTGCCAACAAAATGTAAGGCACACAGTCATTATGACAAGATTTTCGCCTAGTTACGCTCACACGAACATAACATAAGTTTATTAACCCATGCACAGTTAACGTTATCTAAACTCTACAACAGCCTTGTTTTAAGTCGCGAATGTATGTTACGATTTTTTGTGTAACAGCTTCACTTAATTTTTACGTTTACAAGCACATTTGAGATTTTTTTGTGGAAGGATACCCTGGATTGTAGGTGTTTCTACAATTGAATTATATTATTTATTATTAAGAGATTTGTCTGTAGAATCATGAATCATTGCTATCCTGATATATAAAATGCTGCTTCTTTTCTTTCTTTTGAAATTTAGTTTTTATGTCAATCAATAATACATTTTACTTGATTTTAGATCAGATGTTTGTATTTTTTCCTGATGAACCCAGAGTTGGTATTAAGACCCTCAGACCCTATATAAAGAGAATGGAAGAAGAAAATATAACTAGAGCTGTAATAGTGGTACAAGTTGGTATGACTCCCTCTTCTAAACAGGTATTTACCATTAGTGTTTAGCCTTTCTCATCTGCTAAAGGTTATTGCTCTGCTATATATATCATAAGGAAAAAAAACAATAATGGAAACACAAAGATATTAATGTCAAAATCCAAACAATATTCCCAAAGTCTAAATGGTTTTATTTTCTGTTCCATTGAAGCATTAACTAATTATTGCATTACTGTTACATTATTACCCAGAAAATAAAATGTCCTCCCCGTGAAGTTGAGTAAATATCTAGGAAGATTTTTTTTTGGCACATACTTTGATTTCTTTTCTCTTGATTAATTGTGGGACTTTGCTACCGCAAAGTCCCAGTTTGTTTTCGAAATGTCTTTTTTTTTTTTTTTTTTTTCGAAATTTACACACCTCACATAGCCTATGCTGCAATAGCTGCAGCAATTTCACAACATCTCCAGACCTTCTGTAGTGGCGAGTTTCTAATGAATGAACATTTGAACATTTTTGCAAAACCGGAAGTGCTGCATTGCAACATACCTAAAAAGTCGGTCAGTTGCTCTAGAAGTCGCAATTTTCAATCGATTTTCGTCGGGTTTGCATTTTTGGAAACTTGAAATAATTTCCAACAAGATAGCAATTTCAAAATTTCAAAATTCGAAAATTCGTAGCACACATTTTTTTGCCGTATTTTGCACATTTTTTCAACTTTGTTATTTAAAGACCGATTAATCTTAAAAAAATTGAGTATATGTAGCCCATGGAATGATTTCCAAAAAGTAGGTCAAAATTTTTGCGTCACTTCCGGTTTTTGCGAAAAATAGAGTTTTACGTCCGGTTGAATAACTTCGGTTTTTTAATGTATGAGATTCAAACTTGTATCATCGGGTAGCCATTAGCCATACAAAAAAGCGAAGAAAATAAAATCAAGGCCGCATGCGCAACTTTCGCCGCCATTTTGATTTTTCTGAAATTGCGCAAATTTAATTCAGACATTATGGCTTATCAGATTGAGATGATTTTGGTGTCAAATGAAAGAACATAAAATTGCAAGAAAACATTGGAAGTCGATTTTTGAATTTCGCTTTTGCATTTTTGCAACATCCGGTTGAATTTTTCAAAGTTTGGGGGCTTATTTCTCGTGACCTTGACCTTTGGTGACCATGACCTTTAGTAGGTCAAAGGTCATTGACCTTGGCTATCAGTTGATACTTTGACCTCCAACGTCTACTTCCGGTTTTATAGCTGCCCAAAAACAGCGAAATTCGCAACTTTGGACTGCTCTAGAGCATGACCTAATTAATTTAGAGTGTTATTTTTTTCAGATTCTTAAAGTGCTTTTTGTCCTCTTTCCAACGATGTATAACAAAGGTTTTAAAATGAAAATTGAATTTTTTGATTTTGAAATAAAAGTACATTTTGCCGTATTTGCGTTTTTTGGAAATGTATGTGTGTTATCTAGTGATCTATTAGATGTACAAGCTTCAAATTTGTAACGTGAATATACATTTGAAAGTGATTACATTCATATAAAAAAATGAGATGGGCGTGGCACATCCAGGTAAAATTCCATTTTACCATTTATATGGGTCAGCGAATTACGGCTGTAGGAAATAACGTTTTAAAAAAAAGTACCTTGCACACAGATACCTCATTGCTCTGGCCAGTGGATCCCGAAAAATCAGATGCTTCGGCCTGTTTGTTGCAATTTGCAACACTAGCAAAAAGTATCAGTTATTTTTCGAGTTGTGGGGCTTCCTTCTTGTGACCTTGACGTTTGGTGACCTTGACCTTTACAAGGTCATAGATCACGGACTTGGCTTTCAGTTGACAAATTGATATTTACCTTCGACGTCTACTTCTGGTTTTATATCTGCCCGAAAACAGCAAAATATACAACTTTGGGAGGCTCTAGAGCGTGACCTAATTAATTTAGAGGGTTATTTTTTTCAGATTCTTAAGGCGCCTTTTGTCCACTTTCCAGCGATGTATAACAAAAGTTTTTAAAATGAAAATTGAATTTTTGCACTTTTAAAATTTAAGTACATTTTGTTTTTTTGGAATGTATTTGTGTATATCTCGTGATCTATTAGCTGTACAAGCTTCAAATTTGTACCGCGAATATACATTTCAAATGTGATTAGATTTACGCCAAAATAAATGAGATGGGCGTGGCACATCCGGGTAAACTTCCAATTCTTCACTTATATCGGTCAGCGCTTTACATCTGTAGGAAAAAACGTTTTTCAAAAAAGTACTTCGCACACAGATACCTCGTTGCCAGATTCTCCCAGAAAATCAAATGTTTCGGGCTGTTTGTTGCAATTTTGCAACGTTAGCAAAGTCCCACTCTGTGCCACATGTGGCTCTAGTCTATATTTGTTGTCTGATATCTTAGCAATATTTAATTTAGATTGAATTTGATCATTCTAGGCGCTTGTAGAATTATCAGATAAGTATACCCTAGAACAGTTCATAGAGGCTGAATTATTAGTGAACATCACAGAACATATGGTAATGTTACATCATATTTACTAATATATTTCAACATTTATTGTATAAGTTTCTACAGTTTTGATTTTTAGAGCGTTTTTTGTTCAGATTTTAACCTAAATCTTGATCCACTGAAATTATTTCCCAAATACATAATCCAATGTGACTTGATATTGATTCTTGAATATTTGATTTGCCTGCATATCATTTTCCTACCTTGTTCTCCAAACCTAGCTTCTTTAGCTGATACAGTAATTTTTCTGTTTTATTTATTATTCCAGTTGGTACCTGAACATGTTGTTATGACACCAGAAGAAAAAGCTGAATTATTAGTCCGATAGTATCCTTTGAAAACTAAAAAGATGGCAAGTTTAGGTTCTGTCATCTTGATACTTAAGTGTATTTTCAGGAGAAATAATATAGTGTATCAAGTTCACTGAAAGTGAAAAGAAAAAAACTTTATACATCCACAAATTTATTTGGGGCATATATTGTAATCACCCTGACGGCCCGTTCGTCCATTTACTTTTGTTTATGCTCATTCTACAGGATTTTCATCAAAGTATTGTGTCCAACTTATGTTCAGGTTTCAATGAATTGGCTATATTGTGCAACTCATGCTCACTCTACAAACAATAATTCTTTATGGATTCTTTTTATTTTATTTTGTTCGTCAACATCATTATGAACGTGATCCCTGTTTATTTTTGAAAAGATCTGATAATTTTTTACCAAAATATATTGTCGGAAAGTTCTCTATAGAATGGACATGAACCAAATGTGAATGGACAACAAACAATGATTTGTACTTAAAATCAAATTTGCTGGTGGGCGTATGTTATCTTGCTTCGCAAGGCTGTCTTTTAGTATATGTTCCGAATTGACCCAGTCAAATTTAATTAGTTCCAGACTTCATCTGAATGGGCCAAAAGATTAATGTGTGAACTTTTCAATAGAGAAATCTTTAGACCCTACTGAAGTGGCTACAGTTTAAAAAAAAAAGCAAAAACAGGACGGAAGTTTTGTCCAATTAGGCTGTCATAAAGTCATCCTATTTATAAACATAATTATGATGTTTGAGATATATTGATTTGGAATCTTTACTGAACATAGTTACCTTTAACATAGTAGAACTGGGCTGTTGGTTTACCATAAGAAAAGCTAAGTGTGTTGCAGGAAGCTAATACTGAGAAAAACAGTGTTATTCGTTTGTCTATACATAGTAACTGTTTCAAATCCTAGTAGTAAGCACTTAATAACAATAAAACTTATATAATTGCACACATTTTTTGCAAGGAATAGTTAAAAGTCAGTCACATACTTGATGTCTGATGGAGCCTTTTTTTCAAACAGCCATTTTAAATGAGCAAACGTACATAATTGGTATAAATGGCTTAATAAATTTTGCATGTTATATTTTGCAAGAATTTAATGAGGTAAATATTGCATTCAAAAAAGATCTACAATTTTAAATTTCTTCAATTTTATGACAATATCAGTCATATTGATGTATATTGGAAAGTATTGAACACAAGGCTATTAAAAGAAAATATGTTTTTGTCTATGCTTTGTCTATTTGCCCTGTAAAAGTATGAAAAAAGGCATTTGAAGAGTTAATTTTTTCAATAGCTGCTAGGATCATTATTACATTATATTATTATTCTTGTCTGAAATTGCACTTTAGTTCTAATGCAGTTACCTCCCTTGTACTGATAAATTTATGCTAATTATTTCTTTGTTCCTTAGTATGCTAATAAAAAGAGTCTATTTTATCTAAAATATGATAAATATGGAAATTATATGGATATCATATAAAAATGTTCATTTATATTCCTACATGTAATATGTTTCAATTATCATCAATCATTGGACCTTCATATGAAATGAAATAATATAATGATAAAATCTGTAATTCAATGTTATCGAATGAAATCATACAAAGGTGTTGCTATTTGGCATTTTTACTGAATTCAATTAAATACAATTTACAAAAGGCTCATTTGATTTTGCATTTTAGATTTCGTTGTTGCCATTACTCACTAAAATATTTGTTGTTTTTTTTTTTTTTTTTTTTTAACTGATTAAAGTTTTATCATGTTACTTTTAGTTTCAAATCTTTTAAGAATATGCCTCCTTAACCAGTATATAGTAAACTGAAAGAAGCCATGATTCCCCGTATTCAACAAGGTGATCCTGTGGCCAGATATTTTGGTTTAAGACGTGGACAGGTTGGTACTGTTTTATGGTGATAATTTTGTTGATGTGTCTGTTTTAGGACATGAAAAATAACAAACATTTCAACCATTTAAAAATCCTAAATATAAAAACAACAATGAAAATGTAAACCTTTTTTAGGATTCATAGTCTCAGCTTGAAGTAGAAATTAACCTTTCAAAATTTTTTGGTGCGCTATGAGCATTTTGGGGATTTTGCTAGACCTGCACTCTTTGTTTTTTCTCTTTCTATCTGCGACATCAGCTGTAATGAAAAGATGTCACTCTCTATTATTATATTGATGTATTGTGAAACTTTTATAATCAACAGTATGAATATCTTCTTGTCTTCCCTATTATTTTTTTTACTCATTGTAATAAGAGACGATTTTCTGTCTGCTGTGTTCAAGAATGATTGATTTTAAGACCAAGTTTAATGACCGACTGAACTTCTATCACTGCCCTTAAACTTGGGGTCAACTTTAAATAATTGATTTTATTTATCTTAATTATTAAACAAGTTTTGTGATTGGTTGATTTAAATCCAGGCATCATGGATTGTAAAATTCGGTGACAGTTATACACTTGAGTAGTGCATTTCCCCCCTGTGATGTTCACCGCAGGAATCTGTGTGCTAGCCCCACCTCTATCTCCTATAATCCAGTAACTTTTTGTTCTCTATTGTCCAGTGTTTTAAAGGGTTATTGAAACTAAACAATTCTTAAGACAATTATCCAGCCCTTAAAACTAACCATTATTGCCTGCAGGCATTATCAATAATGTAAAAATAAGTTGAATGAATAAGAGTCAAACTATTTTCTTTATGGTCGTATTTTGAAAATTCTGCAGTAATAATGAGGGTCGTTATTAAGGGCGTTCGCACCTATAGTTATCACCAGTTTTCTAGGGCTAGATTAGGGTTTTTAATAGAAATTGGCTAGCTGGAAGGAAAACTGTCAGGGGTAATTTTATCTCTATTTTGTTTAATAGTTTTTGTGTTAATATATTCTGGTTGCCATCTGCCAAGGTTTTTACTTTTGATTTCCATTTCTTAGTAAAGATTATTGCTCTGTGGAAACATGTTCAACTTGTTATGTTGAAAGATTAAGGTTAAGGTCACCCATTTAGATTATGACTGCCATAACATGTGAATTCTACGTATTATTACCTAGAAATTTTGGTTTTTGCTTTTAAGGTTTTTGATTTGAATTCATGTATCTCGTTCACTTACACTTTTTAGATTTTGTCAAAATATCAATACATTTTGTAATTTTAGTCAGATATCGATATATTATAGAAATAAAACATTGAAATGATAGCTTTTGTTGCCTGTTTAAAATATTCACAAGTGTACATCAGCTATGGAACTTGTTTGTTCCATTCAGAGTGATCAGATGTTTTTTGATTGATTGTGGACAATGAAAGTTATAATTACGTGTTAAAAAATCTAATTGTAGCCTGCAATTGATCTTGTTTTCATGTATAATTATTGATGGCACCATTGTCGGTTCCTGGAGATGAATAGACCGTTATTATATGATAGCAATAGTACAATTATGTTAATTAATAAAACCTCTTAATGATGGTCATCTTTTGTCTTGCTTAAAGAAATTATATACAAAAATTACTATTCTCATAAAAATAAAATTACTGCTATTATAATGGTTCCCATTGGTGATTGTTTTAAATACAATCTTCCCTATTGTAACTTAAAAATTAAAAAGTACTAGTGAACACTGTCATCTATCACAAACTTTAAATGATACACCAAGAGTCCAAGATGAGATAACATTTAGTCCTCAAAATATTCAAATTATATTTTTATGTTCTTTTTTCAAGATTATTATTAAGATGTGGAATATATGCACTCAGGCATCACATGAGTTTGAAAAATAGGCCATTCAATGATAATTTCTGTCTCCCAGCCCTCATTAGTCTTACAGTACAGAAATGTTGCTTCAAAGAGGAATCAAAATCCTTGACCCAGAGTGGTATTAACCAGATGGTGAGGCATTGTATTTGTGATGTAATAGGAAGGCTATGTTTGATAGTATCAAGGTTATTGATGAGGCTAGTGTGTGTTTTATTGGCTGTGTTTGATTGTCCTTGTTATCGATTGTGCTGTCTGTCTCTGTATTAACTATTCTGCAGCTAAACTGTGTGTATCGTGATGTCACAGGATGGTCTGGGATATTAAATAGTTTGTTCTAGCTGACCATATCAGTCTAATTTCCTTCCATCAACTGCATTTCTCCTCTAATACCTTCTTTTGGTTATTATCCTGCAATGTAATGAATGATTTAAATAAAAATCTAAATATTATAAGTAGACCAAGAAGCGTTCCATTTAGAATGTTTTAAATATGATCCACACCTGCTTTAGTAAAGATTTCAAATGTAAAGATCCAAACAGGCTTGAATTTAGCTGCAATTGGACAATTTAATGGCAGTATGAGGGTGACAGGAAATCCATTGTCACATGCCAACGTAAATACTCATCCTCCTGTTCATTCATTTTTATTAATTACAGTCTTAATTTCATCATTGTAAAACCTATTCCCATTGGTTAATAAGGCTCATATATCATTGTCTTATCAATTATGATTGGCTGTTGTCTTGGTAATGTTATAGCCTATCATTAAATCTCTTATCTCTGCGTATTCAATTATCAGTAAAGTTTAGTGGGACAAAGAGAAGAAATGAAATGGAAGAGTGTTTCTAACGTGCCTTGTTATTGGTAATTCTCAAATTTTCCTTATGCGATCAATAAGTCTATGTAATGTTAAACATGCTGTTTCCAGCTGCAAAACAAGAGGTATTGAAGTTGCAATTAACAGACACCATTTTAAATCAGGACTGTTGATAGACAGGATAGATTTTTGTCCCCATGTTTTAAAGCCATTAATAATTTGGTTAGCTTTGTCAATAATGAATTCAGAAAAGTTTGCCATTAAAGACAAGGAAATATTAAGACAGTGCCATTATGATAGAATGACTGACATTGCTCTCTTCAAAGCATTAATTGTTCACATAAGCCTCACTATGCACCTTATTATAACAGCAAGTTGTTAAACTCGAGAGTGTAAAACTTCAATACTTTCACTATATCGTTTGATTTAGGCCAGGATAGACTGACAGACTACCACACGTCAAGATAATAAACGTTGATCCCTAATTATGTTCTTAGTCTAACAGAACAATGCCTTTCAGCAAACAGACACAAGTCCTTTTAGTGAAGTCACAATACCAATTTGGAGTGAATACTAAAGATTTTGTCAGGCGGAAAAAGTTAGTGTGTGCTATAATACAATATTATAACTCATATTGATAAAGTGTCAGCCTACCACAGTTTCTCTTCAGACTTTCTGAAATTGCCAGATACTTTTTGCTTTGTATTGATTTTGCTAAAAGGATGAAGTAAAAAATAAGCTGCAAATGTCACCATTTGCATTGCTTTGGTCTTTGTATAAGGTTTAGCAACCAGACTAAATTCACTTGGCAGGATTTGAAATAAGCCTCACTTGGAATATTAGTGTCCAATTGACTGCAGTAGTTTATATGGTTTGGAAGTCTAGATCATCTTCTTGCTCTTGCTGACCACCTTTGTCTTTGTTATCTAGTAGTTTATCTAGTTTGGCAGCCTAGGCCATTTCCTTTTTTTTTTTTTTGTAGTCTCTCCCGTCATGCAGTCTTTCGGCTCTAGCAGACTTTACCATACCAACTGGTAATTGAAAATGGTATTTAACCTTTAATCTTTATAGCAACACTGTCACTTAGTCCTAGATATAAAAAATGTACCTAAATAAACATTTGCATAATATCTTATGTGAACAAAATATATTCCATTGAAGCAAAGTGCATTTCCTCAAAAGTGATTCTTGACAGTTATTAAATACTTTGGATATTTGGAATGAAAATATTATTTAGTATTTAGTAGCAATGGAAAAGTTTGCTGGTCAAAACCGTTTATATATTCCCTTTGTATTGAAAATAGTCAATAATACATCAACAATCAGTCATGTTTTATTAATGTATTATATATTAAAAGTTCAATAGCACAATGGCATCAGGTGTTGTTGGCCTTTTTATCAGTAATGTAAATCTATACAGGGTGAAACTATTAAATAGATTGACTGGTGACAATATTACATCTGTTACAGAATAACTGAAAATAAAACCAATATTCCAGTTGTAGTCATTAATAGAAAATAAAAAGCCATAAGATAATGTGAATAATAAAAGCTCACTTCATGTCAATCATGATTAACTTCACTTCAGATCTAATGTCATAGCTTGTAAATCTCATGTCATAAATATTGAAATAATTTTACATCTAAATTGTCATACTGAATACCTGTTTTGGCTTCTAAACTTACTTATGGATTATTTAGCAGCCTAATGAAACCTTGGTATTAAGGGTTTAAGGGTACATGCCCTGTAGGTACAAGTTCTATAGATGAAGGATAGTACCTGAGTAGCATTTTATCTTAATAATTTTAACATTTCCTTTCTCTATCAGGAGATTTTTTTAATGAAGAGCCTAGTGAGAAATTCTTTGATCGTGAACAAAAGACCTCAACCCTCACTTTAATTATCTCAGTAATAGGGTAACAATGTCCATAAACTCTCCTTTAGGGACAGTTCTTAAAATGACACAGATTTCCATTGGTTAGATTTTGTCTCTAGAGGGCATAATCATAGCCTTCAGACATTCCCGAAGCAACAAAGATTTTGATTGGTTTAAATATAGCCTTCAGAGACTCATTATAGTCAACATTTCTTTTAAAAGCAAGAAATTTCATTTGAACATTAATGTTTATGAAAATTAGAAGTTGCATCATAAAATGTCAGCTGAAAATTTAAGATTTGAAGAGAAATGAGAGTCTTCTATGGAAATGTTGAATAAATCAATTTATCAATCATGAAAATCAAATATTTTTTCAAATATGAATTTACGATTTTTTAGGATATTTGTTTAGACCAATAGTATAATATTACATGAATTTTTAATGACATACACACAATATTCATGCAGGATATTACATGTCTATATCTTTAAACCATATTTAGAATATTTGATAAGTTTGGTACTGTGAGATATTAATGGTTAACAAGTGAATAATAACTGTATTGTCTGGTGAAACTACAGGAAACACTAACCTACAAACTAATAACATACATATTCCATTGTGTGTACAGCTTTGCCAGTGACTAAGGTTTTGGGCCATTTAAATTTTTTCTTAGATGTTCATGGTTATAAAGGTTGATATATTTCCAATAATGACTAGAAGAAATGGATCAGGTTTGTAGGAACAAGGTTTGTAGGAACAAGCAGTTGTCTTTAAAACCCATCCTTTAAAGTTTTTCAGTACCTTGTAAACCATATCAGTCTCAAGTTTCTAACCTTGTTGTCTTTCTGAACTTATTCAGGTTTTGAAACCTGGTCCATCTAGTAGTTAACCTGGTCTTGAATAAAAAATGGAAAACTGGCAGATAGATCAGTCGTTCTGGTCAAATTAATTGATCGATTTTCTTTTATTCTTGGGTCTTCGGGGCATTCCCCCTTCTCCTCCCACCACTGGCTAGGTATGCCTCATTGATGTGGTTCCCAACATTAGAGCCTTAAACAAAATTGTACCTAAATGAATATGTGCCTAATTGGAAATGTGCCTCTTGCTGACCACCTTTGTCTTTGTTATCTAGTAGTTTATATAGTTTGGCAGTCTACGCCATTTCCTATTTTTTTTGTAGTCTCTCATCATGCAGTCTTTCGGCTCTAGGAGACATTACGATACCAACTGGTAGTTGAAAATGGTATCTTAACCTGTTGTTTTTCAATTCACTGAAGTAGTTAGCAAAATTATTTTATATTTTGATTTGCCATGTATTGCAAAATCTTTTGCAAAGTTCACTAAGTAATTGTTTTTTAATTTATGATAAGTAGACCTTATGACTGGAAACACCTCTAATTAATCTAAAATGACTTATTATAGGACAAGTATATTATGTGGAATATTCTGTTTATTGTTAACTACTATTGTAGATGCAAATATAGCCCCTTTTTCTCAAACAATAAGTTTTAGTGATTTTAAAGAAAAACTACCTCTTTCGACAGAACTTTTGAACTATTCCATCTTTCAATTTGTTTTGAATAATAATGATATTTTTTTTTATATTTCAGGTAGTCAAGATTATCAGACCTAGTGAAACAGCAGGGAGATATGTCAGTTACAGACTGGTTGTTTGAGTCTACATCATCTTCATCAATCATTTGTATATAAATATAATCATGAAACCATCTTCATCATCATCTTTTACATTATTTTCATCCCTTATGAAGAATATTAAATTCATTGAGGTGTACCACATTTTGTTATGCTGTAATGGTAAATTCTGAAGAGGGTGTAAGGCAATGACCAGAAAGACAAAGGTTGAAAACCCCTTTAAGAGATGAAGGGATTGTTGAATTAGTCATTGGTATCATTAAAATGCTTAAAATTGAGCAAAATATTTCTCACTTACCTTTCAAGATGCAGAATGGGAGCGAGGATTAATGTCACACTACTATTGTTATTTCATGAGGGCTGGGAAACACTACAGATACTGTTTAATATTGAACAATATCAACAAAAGTTTGACATGTTTGTTGTGTAAAGTTAAGGTCAATATATATGAAATGAACATTATTTCTGTATTTTATCATATTGTAGGTATTTTATATGCCTACGCATTACTGTGGGAGTATATTATAGTACTGTGGACACATAGAGAGCTGGTTTTTTAATGGATTTTGACGAAACATGGTTTGAGTTGTTTTAATCACTCAGCGATGAACCCTATTTAAAATCAGACCAAATCGAAAAATATTTTCTAGGAGTTATTGCCCTTGTTCTTGAATTCTTTGTTGGCAAGATAGAGAGTTTTTAGGTGGATTTCGATAAAACTTGGTGTGAGTGTTTGTTATAACCCAAGGATAAACCTTACTGAAAATAAGACCAATCGAAAAATATTTTTTAGGAGTTATTGTGGATACCATAAAGAGCTGGTTTCTTTGTGTATTTTGACAAAACTTGGTGTGAGTCTATGTAATCATCCAAGAAAGAACTATTAAAAATCTGACCAATCGAAAATTTTTTACTTTAAATAATAGCTCTTGTTCTTGAATTTTTTGTGAACACTATAGGGAGATGAAATCTTAATGGTTTTGGTGTGAGTGTTCCTAATCACCCAAAGGATGAACTTTAATTAAAAATCTTTCATTTAAAGATAATTCTTGTCATCCTCCCGGACAAATTGGCTGCCATTATAACTGTGGGCGTATAACGATGGCCATCGCTATTTTATCTGCATCTAAGAAACAAAAGCTGCCTTGTCGTTTTATTGCAATTTCACTTAATAATGTGTATGTAAACACATTCTTATGATGCGCATCTTTTTACTGCAGGGTAACTTTTGATTTGGTGATCAGAAGGGTTTGGCATGATCACATGTTAAAACTTAAAGAGGTGAAACTGTGCTGGTCATTGAACCAGTAAGTTTTCAACTGTCATGGACACTGATCTGAATAAGATCAATAAGCCCACATGATTACAAACGAGATACACGTGGCCGAGGACGTTCAATGGACAATAGAATGTGATCTGGTGTGGTCCTTTATCGAATCCACATGCTTGCTGGAAGAAATTTATCACTTGGGGGTTAAATATGATCAATCATATCTTTCTTCCAGTAAAGCGTACCAAAAAATTAATCCATTGAGTGGCCTTTTTGAATTAAAATTATTCTAATTGCGACGCCCCTTTGAGGCAGTCAGGTATCATTGCTCTCTCCCTTTCGTTCATCGTTTTTGGTTTTAACGGAAACATACACAGTTTTCACTTGAAGACATAAAATAATAGTCTATTATCTAATGGAAATTAGTAGGCCAATACTATACCATTTAAATCCCGTCTCATCTCATCCCTTTATCTTGTTGGTGATTATTAGGCCTAATAAAGAAATCTGAGTCAGGTTTAAGTCTGGAAATGATAAAAGGTCGCTAATCGGAGTTGTATACAATCTTTTCAGACCAAGACAGCACCATACCAAGATGCCAATTTAACCTCATTAATCGTCAAGGTTACAAATCTTATGAGGATCAAATTAATGTTAAGAGATTGAACACAGAACACTATTCAAATTGGATTTATTGATAAGATTTCTAATTGTTTGGCAAATAGCATTCACATTACGTCATATTTTTTAGGTAATCTGCCGTAATGAGATTATAACCTTGCCTTTTGATTGGCTCCCTGATGCAACAGCTAAAGTATTTAGCGCGCCTTTTCTGTCATTTAAAATTTGGCGCTAATTTTAGATTTGTACATCGAGAACATCAATAATAAAACTGTGACATGCCAATTATTGTCAATGGATAAACAAACTTACAAGAGAAAACTATCTGGCGATCTCCAAAAGATAATTGGTGAATTTTTTACTAGCTAACTAAGAGGCTAGCCGTTGTCTTTGGAACTAGCCTAAATGACTAAAACT
Organism: Nipponacmea schrenckii; assembly: GCA_030562195.1. NCBI lineage: Eukaryota > Metazoa > Mollusca > Gastropoda > Lottiidae > Nipponacmea > Nipponacmea schrenckii. Next base: position 4,357,652 of record JAUJPP010000006.1, read on the forward strand.
TTTTAACTAGTTCAGTTCACACAAATTTAGTGAGAAACAAAACCCCATGTACCAGCCTGTTTTTAAATCTACCTGTCAATATAACCTGTATAAATGATGAGGATGATCTTTTTGATCTTACCGAAATAATACCGGTCAGTGCGATACGTGGACATTGTCCACTCGAGAAAATAAACACAATGTAGTGAACCTGTAAACAGAAGGCCAGCTCGTTAAGGACAACAAATAATCAGTTACTAATCTTTTTGGACTGAAATTATCCACGGATTGACCGCGGTCATTTTTATTAAGCCTCTTGTCCATCGATATGTATTCGGAACTTGGTATACACGGATATCAATACACGTTCTATGTTGTTAATTGGGCCAAATGATAATGTATAATTTTGGCAAGTTCAAAATAAATTGTGAAAAAGCTGAGTCAAGCCCCTTCCCTAAAACTATTTTGTCTGCATGAATTTGAATCGGGATAAGTAGATTTAACTCAGTTTTGAATTCTCTTGACAAACACCGCATACGATTCGGTATGATCGCCTTATTCGTTGCACAAAGTTCACTCACTATTATTGTCACCTCGGTCAGTCCTTCTGGACAAAGCAACAATAGATAGAAAGTTGTTGTTATTTTCCTGGTCGATAAAGATACACAATAGGCCTACTAGGAATTTGTTGTGTCATGGGCACGAATCTTATACAGCAAGAAAACAGGCACTCAACTAAATGAGTGGGATCCTTAAGACTTGTGTGAAAAAGGGTCCCTCCACAGGAATTTGTTTTGTAGCATACGCTATCCTGTATTCTGAGGCTTCTCTAAAAGTCTTCTAATGCGTGTTAGTAGAAGTCAAGATTTTCAGTATGTAGTACATGCTATGTCACTAAATTATAATTATTTTAATTTTATCTTTGGATGGGGTCCCCTGGTAGCGAACCTACTGTATGAACAGTATAATCGATATAATTTTGGGCAAGTGTCTTAATTTATAACATTAATTTAGTTTCTTTAAGCTGTAGAATTTTCCAAGTCTGAAATATTGATGGCTTCCACAAAAAGTGTAGATGAGAAATTGTACCAACGTCTTGCTGGCTGAGTTTGTTTAACAAGTTATTGGCATATTTGGCCGGGTTATTCAAATTATCTAAACCTGTCAAACCTGGCACGCAGTAATGTTCATAACTATTGATTGTTAAGTCAGTAAAAATAGTACAATATACTGACCACTGTGTTTCTGTAGTAGATGGTCATTTAGGTACAACAGAAATGCAAACACAACTTCACAATGCTATGAACACAATGCCATTTAACTAAGTATACCGTAAAAGGTCTCTATAATGTCACAAAACATTTGAAATGCATGTAGGTCTTACTTTTAGTGATACCATTGACGGGAAAATATTCTAATAGCTGAATTGACAACTCTATAGATATGCATAAGCACAGCACAGAGCTGTGCGAATAATAAAATGCCATTTGTCATCTGATATGGCCTAAGACAGAAAAAGTTTCCAAACTGCTTTGACGATGTAGAAAAAAATTTTTGTTTTTCTGTAATTTCAGCATTTTTCCAAATGAAAACAATCTAAATAAACGTTTATTAAGGAAATGCAACATAATTTATATTTTTCATGGGGGATCATCCAGGGAACTCATATGCACCTATTATAGACTATCATCCTGTCCATGCGTCGCCTACATGTCAAATACACAAGTACATGTGCGCAGATCTATGTTCACTGTGATCAAGTACATATGAACGCAAAAGAAATTTACAATATTTCAATTGCAAAACGAAACACACTAGCATACGTACAATGTTTTAGTGGATTTATTTTGACCTAGGAAATATCGAAGTAGATAGTTCAGAACCCTGATGAATCTAGAAAAGTAGAATTCTAACTATCAAGACTGTAAAATATCTAAATAATGTCCATGGATATATAAAATTAAATCATTTCAGATTAATTTGTCTTTAACTATGTTAAAATGTTCAACTATTTTTAATCGATAAATTCAAACAATTCTGAATTTAATTCTGAAAGGTAATTCGTGAAGTCGAAATAAAGTGATCATTGTCAGAACATTTAGACGTCTAACACCATTTATACAAACTACTACAGCTTAGATCGATGAAAAACGTGTCTCGGCTGAAAAGCAAGGATAGATTTCGAATTTCGACAAGATTTTATGCAGTGTGACCGACTTTGTTGTCTTAATTTTTATTTTTATATTAATGCACAATGTCATGCAGTTTCATTTCGAAAATCGACGCATAAATCTGTTTCAAATTAACGATAAAGCTTAAAAAGATAAAATCAGACTGTACAACAGACCTCTATTTCGTATTTGAACAAATCATTACGTGTAAACTTCAATTGGCTTACAGATCAAGGGCATTTTCCTGTTCTTTGTCGACTGTCAGCTCTGTAAAGCCAGATAGATTCGCATGAAAGATTATGAATGAGTGATTTTGTGTAACTGGATTCCGTGCTTAGTTGACCTTTCATTCATTATAAAGGGATTTCCCATTAGGTGAGGGAATCCCCTGCCCGGCAACCTGCATTTTATGAAATACGCATGCGTTAATTTACTGTTACAAGTCACTACGCATGTGTAGTTGATCCTACAGAGTACAGTATCAGATGTTTCCCCATGGCGGCCACGAAAAGGTTGTGTACTTCGCGTTCACATAATTCCTATTGTGAAAACGGATACAGGATTACTAATATATGTTGTAAAAAGGAATATACTAAAAATGTGGAATCTTTACTTGATATATCGGCCAAAGTTGTTGCCGAAAATATCCCATTTCAGAGAATTGAACAGCAATATGATAGGATACCCGAGCCAGTACAAAATAGGATAGTTTATTGGTCGTTCCCCCGAAATGAACGGGATATTTGTATGTATTCTTCTTATGCACATTCTGTAAAAGACAGCTGTGAAAGCCAAAAGTTGCCTTTTTATCAAGGAATAAAGTTATTAGAAGGGGGTGCAGTTGGAAATGTGTTGCAAATAGGTAAGAATCGATCTAAATTCCTGTTTCAAATCAATACAACGCCAGTCTTTCTCCATCCTATCAAAGCCAGCTTGTTGGCATTATAGAAATCCAATATCTACTCACACAAGCTTTGCTAGTCGTTGACTCAAATTGCCTGCCTGTCTGCTTTCATAATTTAGGGTGGAAGAAAACCAGTGGGCATGTCATCAATTACTGTGCTTTAAATTGATGTCCCATATTTTTGACATGTGGCTTCATAATTACTTGAATTTGGCCAAGTCTTTATATTACACTCTGTACACTCCTATTTAAATTTATCATGGACTTATAACTTCTTCCCTTACTAGAAACAGATATTAAGCTTTCTTTTCAACTCTTTATGTCTTTTCATTACAAAACATTATACCCAGATGTAAAACTAGAATAATGACTAGAATATATTTTGTGATATTAATGACTAAGTTTATGTACCTCAAATTATCCTGTCCATGTATCATGTAAAAAAAACATTCAATTCATCCCAACTATAAAGCCGATCTCACTTTACAGTATTATTGTAATGTAAATAATTTACCCTAGGTTATAGAATACCATGCATTGTCCTGGTGAATTTTAAATGATTTCAATTGGAGTGAGGATATTTGCTTGACCAGGTAGTTAATTGGTAAATTATATTAGTGGTGTGTGGACTTAAAAGTCTTAAAATTGGCTAGAAAGTGAAGACAGCATTGACATTTCATAATATTTTCTTTCTACAAATCCATTCCAAGCAATTTAATTGCAACATTGAGTTCGACATTTTGGCTGTTCTTGAAAAGGGAAGCCAATTATACAGACTTACAACTCTAAATATATCTAGTTAAAGCATACATTCAAAGAAGGGAAGTATCAGTATGGGTTTTTCACTATTTGTAGATGATAGTTTGTGAAATCAGATGTGTTTTATATCAAATTATTCAAATATTAATAGAAGTTATTCAAATTTGGGTAATACAGCTTTAAACATAATTAATGTAGAACATCTTTCTGTGGGTTGAGCATTATTCAATAAGGTTCTGTTTAAATATTTAATACGAAAATTACAAGAAATGATATTCAATATGGGTCATGATGTCATGAAAATCTCCATGAAAATCTCCAGGAGAGGGCATTTTGTTGATTTCCATTTAAGTGAATTTGTATACTTCTTGTGACAACTGGATTTGTAACCCAAAGTTTTATTTCGAATATATGATAAAAATACATTTTGTGCTCACTATAAGGTCAAATAGTACCGGTAGGGCAATCTTGTATTATATGTATTAACTGCAATTATTATGTTCTACAAAAGCTTATTTGTGTTAAGTACAAAACTTAATTTATAAAGTTTTATAGTAAGCTTATTCAATGAGCTACGGTATCAGCATCAGTTATGTCTTAAAAAAAGAAATGGATTTTTATCTGTTAGGTTTATCTGATGTGATATCAACAATATTAATAAATATTTTAATGTGTATTTCTGTGTCTTTAAATAAAAAGGATGATGTGAAAGATTTCAAGTTGTCGTTGATAAGTACCAGTACTCTTAGTTCGATTAGATCATATATTTTGCTGATTAGAGTTTGATAGTTAATTTGATTAAAACACTGGTTAATTTTTCTGAACTAATTTTAATCTACTCCTATTACCTGATAATAATCAATAAAGGTGTTAATTGTTTTAATAGTCTTGATAGCACCTAGGTAATTATCAAGATAACAAGTACAAGGTGGCTTTTCACTCACAGGGTATTACTTACCAGTACTTGTACTGAAAATTTTCACTTTTGATGGTTTTAGAATTTGCTTTTAATATGTTCTTATAATGTTTCTTTTCATTTTTTGAAAATGTATTGTATAAACATTAAAATCCTTATTAGCTTTACTTACAGTACTAATTATAACCCCCTTTTACATTACAAAAATAGTCCGTTCTCTGAACTGTTCTGAAAACGGTACTGATGAATTTTGTCTAATGTAAACGGTCGAAGTTACGAGAACTGTTCCAATTCTGGAACGGAACGGTTCTGAGAACGGGCTGGATTAATTTGTGTAATGTAAACAGTCTAAGGTCTGAGTCTACTTCACTGCGCATGCGTCAAGAAAGCTAACAAAACAGACCAGAACCAGCTTATAGAAACTTTCCTGTTTGAACAGAATAATAATGCTCTATAGGTGGGAAGGGGTAAAAATAAAAGGAAAATTGTACAGAAGACTTCATATGCAACAGCCAAAGGGCTATCATGTCACCTATCTGTACTGTAGGCCTAGGCCTACATTCACAAACTTTCTGCAACTGTAGATTCAGACATGTAAATCTACACCAATGAAAAAAAGCAGGAAATGGATTGCCGCTTTTGGGTTCAAGGTTATTCTGTGAACCCTAGAATAAAATCAACTATCTTCTGAAATATATAATAGTCACCTGAGATTGACAAAGATCTGTGAAATTAGTTTATTATATGATATTTCTACCATGTGTATTTACATTAAGCTACTTATATCTGACCTAGTTTCAAAACTTATGTTTTAACTCCTGACCTCATTTTAAATAACTCAAAGGCTTACTTTAACAGTACCTATATTAAAGATTGTAATTGTGTTCAATAACTGTATGTGTAGGATATAGGATTGAAACTTTTGAATATTTTTGTCACTACTATTGAAAACCATTCCATACATATCTATGTCCTTTCCTGAAAATAGTTATGCCTTTTTCAAGTTGTAACATGGGCAAAAAAAGAAATATTATATACCTGGTATTGTTTCATATGAATTAATAACAATCACATTGCATACATAGGAGAGCTTTCATAAAACCTAGATTTGTTAGATATGATTGGGACACTTTTCCTTTTTTGTTCTGACAGACTTGACTATATTTAGAGGACTGCAAGCCTGGAAATAGCACCGTTCATTGACCGGTGACTTTAACCTTTATGACAGGCGACCTTAGTGTATTGCCGGTCATTTTGATGGGCCACCCTGAATCTTCATAAAAAAATATTTATATCAGTTCCAATGAAAGTTGTCTTCGTAAATTCTCGATCGAATACAAGTCTACGAAAGATCTGTATAAAATAACAGTGAACTTTGACAATATTAATAGTCACGTAGGATCTATTAGTCGGAAATGGCAACATGATTTTAGCATACAACTCATATGATTGGTCATTAGATAAACATTTCAACTGCGCATGTCACATTTAAAGTTTCATTAAAGTCTGCTAATACTGATTTTTTAGTGTAAAATTTACAGTGTTTTAGGTCATATAATTTCACGTGTAAACGCAATAATAATATTTAAAGGGGCATAAAATATGATTGAAACGAAATATTAAAGGTGTTCCGGTGGCAACTAATGCTCACACGAATAATCGATTACTATTATTCAAAGCCATTTTAGCGAATATTCGAATCGGATTTTACCATTCAACAACATTGTCTTCAAAGACAGTCAAACTAATATTTAAAGTATTTAAAGGGATAATAGGTGTTAAAATACACTCGTCCTATGGCTTATATTTGTGTTTAATATTGACTATGGCATAGGCCTACCCTAAAACCTGATACGAGATATCAGATACGAGATACAAGATATCAGATATCAGATATTAAAAATAACAATTTTACCAATAACCGTCGAATCTAGCTAAAACTTTCTGGTCTAACTCCGGCATAATCGCCTGTCACCATGCCATGGTTAGTAATGGAACAGTTTATGTTTGAAAAGAAACAACCAGGAAAAGACCAATGATAAGGTGAACCAACCTGGAACTGAGCTGCAAATCAACAGGGATCAACCTCAAACTATTTTGCAATGAATTCTTAGCATGCTTATCAGCCCGAAAACTCATCGGTCATTTTTTTTTTAAATGTGCTTTTTAAAAATCATTTAAAAATTAAAGTAGCACTTTCTTTGAATATAAATTTTTAAATACCCTCATGACAGTTATTATTAGTATGTTTCCACTGTTTAAACATACGTGTAAGCTCGTTTTGAAGTTGTTTAGGGGAATATGATTGCGTTCATAATTAATAATAAGTAAACAATATAACAATTTTGATTAATTTGTTATACAATGTTATACATCAGACTTAATAATGGTTATGTGCGTTATATCACAGTTAAATTGCTCTCAGTTGGGAAATAGTGTGAACTTCTTCCAAATGCACATTTTAAACAAAATGATTGTTGAGTTTACAGAATTTAACAATCTATTAACTATTTCAAACATAAGCTGTTCCATTATTAACCATGCTAACAGCTTGTGATAGACCAGAAAGTTTTCACTAGATTCGACGGTTCGTAGAAAAAAATTGGTAAAATTGTTATTTTTAATATCTGATATCTGATATCTCGTATCAGGTTTTAGGGTATGCCATTGACTATTAGTTAAATAAGTATGCATCCCACACTTTACCAAATTTTAAAAAGCCACCATCAAAATATATTTGGAATTTAAAGGGATAATAGGCGTTAGAATACACTCGTCCTACGGCTTATATTTGTGTTTCATATTGACTATTAGTTAAATAAGTATGCATCCCACACTTTACCAAATTTTAAAAAGCCACAATAAAAATATATTCGGAATTTTAAAAAAAAGTGAGCCAGTGACGATTCCATTCAGTTTAAGAATAAAAGCGTCTGGTAAATCAACGCTAAAACATTGTGGAATTCAACAGTAGGGGTCAAGGACGCGTGAAAACTCACATGTTAGAGTTACTTCCCTTTATATTTACACGATTTGAAAATCGCTTGATGGATGGCTCAAGCGTTTTATGATTAACTACTTTATTTTGGGGATTTATCGGATTTTAGAGGGATTTTGATGTATAGGTAAGTCCATTATGGATATATACTGTTATTGTCCAAATTTGAGTGAACTTAAATTTTTATGTTCGTTCTAACGCCTATTATCCCTTTAAAAAAAAAGTGAATGGCTAATCTTTCCATGAAGGCTACTAATGCTTCAAAATCAGCAAAATATATACAGTGGTCATACCGTTTTTAAGATGAACAAATTATGGTTGTTCTAATAATATCTTTAAGATGAAAATATATGGACGGAATCTTGTCATATCTACACGCAGTATATTGGTATTGGAGTGAACAAAAAAAGTTTTAAAGAATTAAACCTTCAGATTTCTACCAAATTGTAGACAAGTAACTTTTCCTGGATTTATTTTAACCTCATTATACAAACTGCTTTGGTTAGCACATAGAGTATTTTGTTAACTGATTTTTACACACTTGATTAAGAATTATTTCGAGATTATCCCTGTACAAAGTTATATATAGATTGTGTTGTCAAGTCTCTCAGTGTCGCATCTGTTTTACATATTAACTAGTGCTGGATAATCAAAGTATTTAACTTTTGATTAACTGGTATAAATAGAAACATGTTGTTGTCCAATCAGATTAAAGAAGTTTCCCCTCTGATGGCCTTATTTTTATTTTGGTACTTCGATTTTATTATCAATTAGAACTGAAAACGTTTAATTATATTGTTTACCGGCTTTATTGTTTCTCAAGACGCAACCTGAATACATAATAATTGTATGTCATAGAATATGCTTTCATAGCGAGTTATTAACAGTTCTGTTGGTTGTAACTTGTAACAGAGAAAACCGGCAAATTTCACAGGTGAAAAGCTGATTTTTCAATTCAATTTTTTAATTGAAAATATCGTCGATTAATCGAATACAAATCGAATTATGTGGTCAATTAGTCAAATAGTAAAAATCACTTCGTGTGAGCACTAGTGGCAACAGTCAACAAATGGAAGGAAAAACTTGCGGAAACCTTTAATAAAGTAAAGGTGTTTAGGCTACAACTGTATTATTTAAAAAAACAAATTGGTAAATCGTTACGGGTGGGGGTACAGGCGAGGTATGCTATCAGCCTGTCATTTTGACAGGCGACCTTCTATTCCCTATTTCCATGCTTGGAAGACTGTTAACCATATATTAATTTCCTTGGAAATTTGATGTTGATTCTGAAAAGCTGACAATCAGATCATACATTTATATAAGTGTATAATTGAAGAATTTTCTCCACCCTAAAGATAAACCAAAATATTCTGGTGATTGGTGCAAGTAATGACCTTTGACCTTTCTGGAATTTTACCTTTTACACATTTGCAAGTAGACAAATCTAGAGATTTACATCTTATTAAGGTAGTTCAGTTCACACCTTGACTATTGTGGCCTGTATCACTTTGTCCCTGCAAGAATCACCATGTGATGTCTTTATGAATCATTTTCCAAGAATATGGCAACTATTTGAATGGTATGTTATTGTTAAATATGTAAGGATAATCCTGGTCTATCCTGTCTGATTATCAGACTGGGTCTATCCTGTCTGGTTATTGCATATAACGACCAATGTGTATTCACTTAAGCATAAATAACAGAGGGTATTGTTGAAGATAAATGTTCATATTATAAATGAGGTATTTTTCACATAGAGGATAGGTTGGATAAAGTGTCTTTACAGACATTATTATTAAGGCCAAGTTTATTTATCCAGATTCAGGGCCAGCCAGAAATATGTGGGCCAGTCAAGCAAGCCAGTCAGTGTGAATACAATAAGTTAAAGGGAGGCGAGGTTGAATTCTATACAATATCAATACAAAGCTTGTTTGTTGAAGAATTTGATATCTCGTTTTGATAACTTAATACTCTTAGCCTGCCTTATGCAGGTTCTCAATAGTTCCATTAAAAGAGTGCCAAATTCTCTCCTATTCTATTTCCTTGGTCAACTTTTCATAATACTGCTTGACACTTTATTTGCTTCTTTTGTTTTTCTGGACATTTTAAGATCAATCTTCATGGGTTTATCAAGCATGGGCGACTGCGCAACTTCCATCATTCAACTGGTTATTACACACTAACAACTGTCACTCTGATTGCTTTAGGCATGCGTTACCATGGTGAAGACAATAAGGGCAGGATAAGGCTTGAAGAAAAGTTACAGAAGACGTTTTTGTTCTTCAGTAGCAGAGGGAAGAATGGTTATTGTAGAGGTTTCTCATGAAGTGACTGAGGGCATGAAAAGTGTGAAGTATTTTGTCCCAGGCTATAATTTACAGCTAAATTCAACATGGCTGACATACTCGTCTGCTTGACAACAAAGACAGATGTTATCTTATTGATCTAATTATTTCAATTAATAAATCATGTAAAGTGTAACTTATTCTAAAGATTTGACTTCAGTTTTCATCAGATTTGAATGAAATTTGGTGTAATTATTTATATTGATGATATCTTGGACAAATTCGATATGAAGGATTTTTTCGATGAGGGAATGTTGAATTATTGCTCTTGACTTAGTCTAGGGCTGGCCGATATACTGGTATGACGATAAATACCAGTATGGGAATTGATACCGTTAGTTATATCGTCTGATGAGTAAAATATCGAAATTTGGTTTACACTGTGATATACCGTTTTAGATAAATAGACGCGAGGAAACATTGTTGTGTTAAAAAAATTAATTGTAGCATCCGAGAAACAAGGAGTGGTATGTTTCTGTTGTTACCAAAAATAGACCGATGTTTAACTGGAATAAATGAAATGAAATGAATGGGGTTTTACGTCCTACTTTTCTGCACCTTATTGGCTAACTAAGACGGTTAACTGGAATAACCACGACTGTTGATATGCCTTTTACTTTCCTTTCTTTCATTTCTTGTACTACATGTTGTTTATTAAATACATATTATGTATTTATAATAAGACTTCGTAACACTTGCTCCATTTGTGAAACCGATAAATTAATTCGATACGCTTACGGCTAGGGCTAGGTCTAGATCTAATTATCAATATAGGATGAAAGTGCAATTCCGATAAATTTGTGTCAGTCAGTCTCCTTTCAATAACATTATGCTGTGACCTATGACATGTGAATCCATTAACCGTGACAGCACCGAATCAGTAAGCCCTATTATGGCCTAGGCCTATAGTAATAAAAACCCAGTGCAGTTCTAAAACGAAACTAATTCCTGATCGATGGATATCTAAAAGAAACCGAAATATTGGGTGACAGAAATATGCCTGGTTGATTAATATAATATAAGAGTTATTTTTAATAATTGTTAATTTTGTTATGTTTAATTATGTTGAAGTGTAGCAATCTTAGTAAGAAGTTTATCATTCCATAGTTTTTATACGTTATTATGTTTTTCAATTTAAACTTAATCCTAATTCTGGTAGAAAAAAATGTGTTATGTTACCATTGACATTGCCACAAATTCTCATACAATGGCTCATTAGACGTAAAGTGTTACATGCTCAAAGATTCAGTTTTGGTGTTGGCCTTACCCCACATGTATAAAAAGAGCAATAAAATGCAAAAATGGTAGCAGAATGATAAAAACTCAGGAAAACAAAATATCTCGATATATACCTGTATAGAGATATTACCTATTATCAGCTCTAATATCGCGATATTGATTTTGACCAATATTGCCCAGCCCTAACTTAGTCTGCATGTGTCCAAATTAGCTTGTAAATGTGTTACTTTTCATCTGGTTTGAATAAAATTTGATGCGATCATGCATATTAATATCTTGGATTGGGCCAAATAATATTGGTGTTTCAACCTGTTCAACATATACCTTGCTTGGCAACCACTGTGAGTTTCTTGGAGACAAGGTCATTGGCCTATTTACTACTGCTCAGCTACTTCCATAAATATGTAACTCCAGTTTAGCCTGGGTTGAATGGTGTAGGAATTTGCTTCAAAGTTTGAATACCTAAAAGATGACAGATTATCCTTTCTCGGTAAAAGAGTCCGTTCAGTAAAAAATAATGGAGGGATAACTCATCTAATTACATTATATGAAACACATTTGTACAAACAAGACTATCAAATATGTCTGACAATGTAGATATTTCTTCCTCTCGATTAGAAAATGGGAAAAAAAATGCTTGGTGTTACCTTTGACTTAAAACAAAAACCGCTTGAATTATTGAAAATTTATATTCTGGACTGGACTGTATCTCTGTGCTGCCGACTTGAAAGTTTGATTTTCCAATTATTGCCTTATTATTGACTTCAATCAAGATCAAACAACATTGAAAAAACCCCAAAAAACCCAATTAAAAAATATCTTATTTAAATAATAAGTATTTTATCTCTTCAAATTGTTGTTTATGGGTTTCACATCCTATTTGTAAGAATTGCAAACGCTTTTCTTTGTGAGAACCATAGAAAGTACATTTTTTAGGGAATACATGTTTGTCTTGTTTTTTTGCCATTTTATACTATCATTTGAGCAGTATGTCATGAAAAGATGGCGTAGTGAAAGTAGGTCCAGAGAATTATCCATTATTATTGGCTAGCTCCCATTCAAGACCATGACAAACTATGAAAAATATGAATTATTGAGTAAGTTATATGATACAGAAACCATATCATTGTGATATCTGGTGAATATTGATTTTGAATCTTTTTAATTAAGATTCATTAGAACATAGTTTTGTTCAATAAGAAAGCATACCGGTACTAGAAGATAGCCGACCTTAAAATCCTGTACTTCAAATGTAAAACTTGTACCTCAGTTGAAAAAAACCTGCCTCGAGATCTGAGGTTATTATTGAATTATACTCAAACAGCAACATTTAAGACATTTATGTGGATAAATCAGGTTTTTAAATATGGACTATAATCGTACTGTTGCTAAAGGAACATGCTGTTATACAAAATGAATAATACTAGTACGGTATATAAAATCACTGCCATAAAGTTTGTTTTCAATGAACTGCGCTGATTAATTAGTAATAGAAATGTTACACTAGCAGTGAATTTCCGATTTACCTTTTGATAGCATTTAACAGTATGCTGACAAGTTTTCTGATAATTGAGTCGTGCATGCCTTATTATGCTATTTAAATTGTTGTTCAGGTTCTTTTTGAAAATAATGACAAGGAAAAACATGTTTTTGACTGAGTTTGACTGAGCGTTAGATATAAATGGCCATGAATAGAAATGTTAAAATGTAGTTTATAATATGAAAAGAGGGTGTGTATGAAGTTATGTCTTACTAATCTTGTATCTGCTTCACATTTCACTATTTCTTTCCCTCTAGTAAACAAATTATCTACTTATTAATGTCACAGTAACATGCCCTTCTTTGTGCTTATTTGTTTCTATTCACATCTTGAAAAATCAACATTAAAATCATAAAATATTCATTAGATTAGCTGGTTGTTTCTACCCTAAAGTTAAAATTTATGCATAGTATTTCCGAATAAAGTTTAACATTTTGACTATTTTTTCAGGACAATTTGATTTTGGTGATTCAATAGTATATTAACATTTTACTCCACTAAAGTTGCTAACACTTTGCAGGGCGAAATTTTTCCTTTGCATCAATTTTCATGTCTACTTTAAATACCCTGACCATTTACATGTCAATTATATTTCTATTTTCAGGATTTCATTTAAGTGGTACTGTAACTGAGGCTGCTAATCCTTTATTTTCGGAGCCAGAAAAACCAATTAAAGTCTCAATTAGTTTTGATAGGTAGGTACTCAACCATTGGCTTACAGTACTTATCATAAATCTGGTCGTACTGATGATAAATTTCAAAAATATTGACTTGACTCGGAAACCTGTTGTAATATTTTTTTTTTGTATCCAATTAATAAATTTAGATAAATTTATTTACTGCTATGAGATTATGATTTCTTCTTAGAGATCAGTTGAGAAGTCAATTTTCTCTTTACTGTCATTGGATGGTTTAAGCTTATATATGAAAATTTCTTATCGAACATCTTTATTAAGAGTTTCAAAGTGAAACCAGGAAACATCAGTTAAAAATATGTGGTATGAACTTCCCTGACCTCCTGTGGGAACTAGGGCACGACCTAAAGAAGACCTGTGACCTCATAATGTACTCACTCAGCCCCACCCTCCCCCTGTAGCTCTAGCTGTACATTATATATCTCACTAGGAGGGGATAATGTTTCCTTATTTTTACAATCAGATTTTGGATAGAGTTCTTTATTTCAATGATAATTTTTCCATCTAAAAATATATAATAAATACGCCCAAATAGATGGTCTCTAAATGGGTAATAAACAAATAAAAATTTATGATTTCATAATTTATGTTTTTCCTGTCTGAAAGTGCCAAATTTACAATGAAGCTGGTAAAATAATTCGGAATGATTCAACTTGTCCTTCGTTTTTTAAAATTTTTGTAGCGATATATGTAATAGCTTAAATGATGTTTCGATGTTTTGATAATGGACCAGATGAAATTTGGTGTGAATCATGTTGATAAATTATAGCCTGGGGCCAGTATGTTATTATCCTTTATATTGATATATGGTCTTTCCCATCCCTTCTATTTTCTCTTAAGCTCTTACTTGCTAAGGCACAACCTCATTCTTTAAGAATGTAAGTTATTCCACTTTAGCATAGATCTTAACAGATTCATGAAAGCTTTCTGCCAGAAAAAAGTCATATGAAGAAGCTTTTGATCCTTAGAATTTTCTTAAACTTCAAAGATGGTTAAATGACATCACCCAAAGTGTAATAGAAATTTTCTTTTTATATCAAATATGTGATTAAATTTAAGAAGCCAGTACTTATTACAACAGTTTTTTTTCAAAAGTAATCTTTAACAGTTTTGAAAATTAACAAATTCAAACTTCAAGTGACGTCTCTTTAATGTCTTTCAGTGGTAAACCATGTCAACAAACAACAAAACTATGTTAATATTATATGCAAGCGACACCAACAGAGACATGACATCATTGTCCTTGACTTCCTTAATTAAACTAATTAGGTCAATGGAAAAGTACCCAAGGTGTTTTTTATTGTCAATTGTTTACAATTATACTTTAGATTTGAGAAAATTGTTTCAACCTTGAGAAAGTGTTACTACAAACTGATCTTTTACATTACCCTATATCACCAAGAGTGAAATTATTTACTAACTGCTGATATTGTCCATCTTTCAATGTATAATTAATATTCTTAGGTTTGGTTTTTTGGTAGATGACAGGCTAAAATTCGCTCCAGTTTGCAAACTAAATATTAATAGGT
Organism: Nipponacmea schrenckii; assembly: GCA_030562195.1. Lineage (NCBI taxonomy): Eukaryota > Metazoa > Mollusca > Gastropoda > Lottiidae > Nipponacmea > Nipponacmea schrenckii. The sequence continues at coordinate 4,372,727 of JAUJPP010000006.1, forward strand.
TGAATGTCATAAGTGAACCTTTTTTTATCTCCTGTCTTCATCTCATACTACTAGGCAGATTTTTCTCATTCTCCCTGAACATTACGCTAGATATCAAATCAAGTTCATTAGCATGATCGACATTAATTTTAAAACTGCTATGTTTTAGGCCTCTTTTATTTGTTATGTGACTTTGAGTCATTCAGATTTATTAATAAACACTGAATAAATATAAACTCACAGTGAACATTTATCTCTCCCTGTGAACACATTGATTTAAACCCTCTTTATGGTTTAAGATAACAAGATACAAAAATGTATTTAATTTTTGTATATATTTTATGAAAAAAAGTAAATTGTCAATGAATATTAGAGAAGGTTTTATTTCTTTAACAAATTTGTGAACATTGTCTAATTATGAAGAGCAAAGATACCATTAAAATGCTGAACAAAAACACATCATGGTGACTTAAAATTCAAGCTTTTAAAAGATTATAAAGTATTAATAAAAGAATAAACATGGCCTTCAATTTTTTTTACTAAACATTAATTGAACAAGTAATCCTTTCATTCTATGTACTGTTAATGATTGAACAAAAAGATTATTAAATACATTTTACCATTTATATAATGGTTCTTCCTCTCAATATTCAAAATGAACATTTTAACAAAAAATACATATCAAAATATAATCCCCTTTTTTTCAGAATTTAAAAAATTAAATACATTGTCCATGAAAAAATAAAGATCACTTTTAAGATTTTGTGACAGAGTTTTTTAAAAACATCTTTCTAACTTGATAACAAAATGTTAATTAGGGGATTATTATTTTTATACGCCCACATGATTATGTGTAAATTCCAAATAAAAATGAGTGTTGAACAAAACCAAAAAAGTTGTAAAAAATCTATAATGCTTTGAAAGGCTGAAGATATGAAACATTGGAGGAAGAAATGATTTTATTTTACTTTAGTTATCTCATGTTTTAGTGTGATGTGTATCAAATGCTTTTACAATTTTACAAAGTCTTATTGCGCCCAAACCTTTGCTCTAGTATTTCTTTAATTGGGATTATATTTAATCACTTCAAAATTTTATTGTGGGTGAAGTAGAAGTGCAATTTTTAATTGATTTTAATGAACCTTGGTATGAGAATTGGAATGGACAAGACAGTGGTCAAGTTCGAATTTTATTTTGTATAGATGCTATAAATCAAAGGAAAAAATTATTTTATAATGCTGTGCGGGCGTATGTTACCTTGCCTGGCAAGCTATCTTTAAATGTGTTTTATGCTTTATTGTTATCAAAATGAGAATAAAAACTAGCATTTATACCTGTACATTGCATGAATTTTAATTGTTTTTAAGCCAAATGCAAACAAAATTTTTGACTACACTGTTGTGCTGATAATATATTGTACCAATAACAATTCGGCATTAATATCTTTTTACCCATGATTTATTATTGCTAGTAACTAGAAGCTAGTTATAATGTCATCTTAGAAGACAGCAATACCTGTGTAATAAGGATGTTAGCTCATTACTGTATTAATCAAGTTTATCATGTAGTGTAGCATGAAATATCAATTATTACGCATGTTAAGCTTGTTGAAGAAATTTAACAGAAGTTCACATCCAACATATCTTAATACATTGTTTATTTTTTTCTTTTCCATAATGACAGACTTTTGTCATGTTCATCCTGCACCAAACATCATAAAATAAACGTAGTGTATAATCATACATGATTATTTCAGTGTGTAATCTGTTATTTACAATAATATAGGCTGTTGAGTGTTCACCAAAGAGAACTAGAGATACCCAATCTGATCCTTTTAAATTTTAAATCCTTCAGGATATTGCTTCTTTCCATAAATGATACACAAATGTTGTTACAAGGAGAGTATGTGACAGCAATATTGACTATATCCTGTTTGCCAGTATTGAACTACATCTTGGAGTTTTCAATGTTAATATAAAGTTATTTTGACGTTTCCCATTCTAGTTAGCAAGAAGAAGTTTATCGAATTGGTTTTTTATGAATTTTCGAAAAAGAATCTGACTTGCAAATCTTCATTACAATAGGATATAAAAAATATTTACCATCTTCATATACACTACACTACAGCCATAAGCCATATGATAAGTTCGCGGCATACTAAGGCCACAAAAAAAAAGTGTCTTGGCAAAAACCTCTCGCTTCAAACCATTTTATTTGTTAAAAAAAATAAAGATAAAAATACGTCGCCCGCCCGCACCATCTTTGCAATCAATACAAAACTGCTTATTCTTGAAATGGGACACATCTTGCCAATTTTGGTTGGGTATGATAGTATGAGAAGCTATATTTTTTAATTTCTCGTCTTTATTTTTATCTTCTTTTACGAACTTCATATTTCCGGCAATACGCCATCTTTGTGTATTTCCGGTGACTGCTTTACACTACTAGTCTCGATTATCCAGGTCGTTGCTACTCTTTAACTGGGATTTACGCGATTTGGGAAATAATCGTAATTTAGTCGTGATTTCCAGATGTATGTTAGTTTAATCTAAACAGAAATTAGTTTAAGTGCCGATTTCAGCATGACTAAATATTTAGTTGGACGATCTGGCCCATTGTGAAGCATTTTGTGCGACCTGACGAGGTGGTGTGGTTATCTCTCTCTTATTATAAGGGTTCAAGGTCATTCGCCACAAGTGTGAAAAAAATTCGAGACGATTTGAGATGATTTGAAATTTTCTGAATAATTCATGACAGCGTTGACATCGGTTTTGACAGAAAAGGGGGTTGCTACATGACCCTGGACAAATGTTCCAGCGGAAAAAACTTTTAAAGTAAATGTATTATTGAAAGAAACCATCGGAATCCGTGTGGAAACTAGCTGAGCTCGGTGTCGTGCGCGAGATGTGGAACACGGTGACCCGATTAATACGGTTACGAAGTGAAGATGTTTAGTGGCGAGATAAAAGACTGTCCCTACCATTCATCCATTTTAAGGCTTAGTTTTATTAAAATTTCTTTCAATAATGTCTAAATATTATGCTTTTTTTTTATGATTAAGAGGAGGTAATTTGGAGAAATAAAAAAAAAATCAAACTGCCCGCCCGCACCATTTTTTCCCTAGGTAATTGCCTGAGAACCAAGATTTTTTCTTTTCATGGCCTAAGCAATATGCTGCTTTTTATATATTTAGCTATTTGCCATGGCAAGATTTTCAACTGTAAAAGATTTTTCAGGTACTGAGTTGCATGAAGCAGCAAATTACACAAATAATTACAGATTTTCCAACCTTTGTCTGAAGCCAGTGGTAAATGAGAAATTAATGTTAGGTATCAACTGTTACAGAGTGTAACTGCTGTATATTAATATCATTATTATATTTAACTCAGAATGAATATGAATAATAAATAATACCAGTATGTATTATTTATTCTGGTCAATAGACTGAATTTATGGTATTTTATCAAATAAATCATTCAGATTAGACTGTAAGTAGGAGCTGTTAATCAATAGTAGGCCCTATATACTTTTTACTGTGTTTTACACAAAAGAAGTATGAGCTGGGCAAAGTATAGATATAAGGGTGATATTTTGAATGTCGGTCTGACTTAAATACAATGTAATTCCTCTTTAAGGAAGTACTACTGTCACGGTAGTGAATGACCACAAAAACAGTAATCACTCTGAATAGATTGTCATTAACTAATTTTTTAAGGAATCCTTTTGGTATTGGACTGCAATGTTTGCAAAACATGAAATTGTTTATTTTTTTCAAATTGTGATAGATTTTAATGATTCAAGAAACATGGTTGGAATAAAAAAAAAAAAAATAGACTATGACTACATGTTCTAATAATCTATGGAATTTGAAAATTCCTATATGTTATATGGGACCTGTCCAGCTGTGAGTGAAAACCAATTTGATGTGAATTATTCATATTAGCTTGAAGGGGTTATTTCTCAATATACATATATACATACATAATGACATGTCGTCGGTCAATGCAGCATAACATATGTCACATTGATTTGTATTGATTGGACTGTCAGCTGACTTACACCAACTTCCTTCGATATGTTACGTGACATGTTCTAGACATATTCACTACAGGTCAATGCAAGTTCTGGAAAATGAAGTTAATTTATGTACATATTTTACTATTTTATTGTCTCATTGGAATTTTGTTATTTAAAACACACTTCTTGGTCTTATTTGATTAATTCTGACTTTCAATGATTTAGATCAAAAGGGAATTACAAGTTTAGAAAGTATGAATGAATTATCTATTAATTTCTGATCTATCATATATTTTAGGTGTAAAATAACCTCAGTGAAATGTGGTTGTGGTAATAAAGATATATTTTGGTGTCAACATGTGGTTGCCTTATCTTTATACCGTATTCGTAAAGCCAGTGTTGTTGAACTACGGGTACCTATCTCTGGTAAGCAAAACTTCTGCAACTTATTTTATTATCATATTGATTCAAATCTATTTGGTCATAAATATCAATATTGCTGATTCAAGATCTATAATTGAAATCGTTCATATCATTAAGGATATTATTAAAGGCTTATCAATTAGCTACACCACTTTGTTTATTATCTGCACAATCTAAATACGGTCATGTTTACATGTTAAGATTAATGATATTGTTAATGCTTATTCTTACAAATCCTTGTCCAACAAGCAAGAATACTTTTTTTATAAAGATTGGCTTGATTTAACTGTTAGCTTACTTAACTATTTCATACTGAATTGATGAGGAATGTTTTAATTGAATATCATAATGAAACTTTCAGAATGATAAATATGTTCCAAGTTTTGATATGAACCTGTATTTCAATGTTTGATATTTTGTAATATTTCAGAAACCTTATTACAAATGAATAGAGAACAATTACAGAAATTTGCACAGTATTTAATATCTGAACATCATACTGAAGTTTTACCTACAGCTCAAACTATAGCAGATGAAATTCTTCAGGCTAAATCTGAAATCAACCTACTTCCAGGTTTGTATTCATGCCTTATTCTAGGATGTAAATTTAGTTCAATTGTCTTCACTTTTTAAGTCACTAACAGTAATAACAAACTTTTGATGCTCATAGAGGCAGTTGGAATGTTAACTCTTTATAGTTTTACATGTTTTTATTTTAATTTGGGAGAATTTTTTATGCTTTTAAAAAAATAATGTGTTCTAAACACCAGGGATGGTAGTAGAACATAAGGAACATTAATGTTACCGTGAAATGTTAAAAAAAAAAGTTTCCTGCAGTGGCTTAGTTATCTTATTGGAAATTATACAGTATGTTATTGGACTCTCAATATGGTAAAAATCAAAGAAAGAAAAATCCAATAGATGAAATCAATTTATCAAATTATTACATCTAAAAGCTGATAATTAGATTATTTTATTATTCACAATTTCAATTAAAATGCCAATAAGGTTCCAGAGGATTGATTTAAAGATATTTTCTAATCAATTTACTGAAAATACAAGTCTAGACAAGATTCTGTAATATTAATTATTAGAAGGATAATGAAAACTATGTAGTATATAAACTGTTTCTATTGAAATGATAAGGATAATGTATTATATCTTCTGTTGTTAATCTATTGTTAGGGACAGGTTAATTTTGTGGTGGTATGACAGGAATATGGCCAAGAATTTCATTGCCCTTACCAATCAGCCCTACCTTCAGCTTAGCTAATTTATAAAAATATACTACTCCTCAATAATAATTCTCAGGACTATGATTGTTGAATCATGTTGTAATCTCATGAAAATCTGACATTTAAAAACCAGTGTCCTGATAAGTTGGAACATTGATCAGATATGACTGTATTTTCCACAAATCTAACAATCATTTCTCTTGTATATAATTTCATTGACGTATAATGGTGTTATCTGTAGAACAATGATGTTCCAGATTTGAAATTGAAAAAATTAAATGAAACTGCATTAAACAAAGGCCTTTTATATATTGTACTCTTTAGTATAATAAAGTATTTAATACAACTTTTTAAAATTCCTACAAGATAATCAATCCTTTAGAAAAGCCTTCTTTTGTTGAAATTGTAATTATTTCAAAAATAATAAAATGCGTTTGTGAAAAAAACTGAATTCAGGTGTTGTAAGTTTTGTTAAGAAGGGGATAATCCCCCAGGAGGGATTATATTTATAGGATAATCCAAAGTCATTTGCGTAATTTGATGTATCATATAGGAACACATGTTATGATAGAATTATTTCAAATAACAGTTTTAAAGCATATTAATAGAAAAGGTTTATCTGACATAAGAGTGAGGTAACCTAAAAATTATGGAATTTTTCTACATTAGAATATTAAACTATAAACAAAATCCAATTCTTTCATAAAACAAAATTTGATCTGTGACTGAAAAACTCTTATTACTCTTTTACAGTTGAGTTGTTACTTTTGCTTTAATATATTAGAATTTGAACTGGAATTATCTTTTTTGAGCATCTCAAAGTAGGAATAACAAGGCATATGGGAGTATTCATTTGTTTTGCTTATGCCATAGAGCACACAACACAGTTTGTATAGTCAAAGAGGTCACAAGGCTAAAAAATCTGACTTTTTCATCACTTAAAAAATGCTGATTTGTTTATGTGTTGTCCAGAATACTGATACCAAGTTAATCTGAGAAAATGATCTTGGTTATTTTATTAGTCTCCCCAGCTGCGATTTAATCCTGTATTTCATCAGAATTACACTATTATAAACAAGCTTGATGTATTAAGTTGCCTTCAATATCAATCTTAATTGTAGAAGTATAATCATATATAACAATTACTGGTATAAGAATTGATCTGTTACTATGGCAACTAGTCAAAATAAACATCTTAGTTCTAAGTTTGTATGGGCCTACATGATAAATATAAGATTAAAGTTTATTTTAGAGACCTTAAGTTATTTTGGGTTTGTGTATTGTTTGTAATCTTCTAAAGCTGGTTTGCATGAAGTCAGAGATAGAGTTTTGGTGATAGCAACTTCCTTCTGCTTACATTTATATTGTACAATTGGAAACCTTTTAATTACTTAAATCAATTGAAAAATCATATAAGGTCAACTAGATAAGGAAATGGAGGTAAATAAAATCTCAATGATGTGTAATATTGCGCCAGGTGGCAAAATGAGGAACATTTCAAAGACAGTTAAGTTTGTCTTTCTAACAAATATTTTAATGGCATATCTACAATCATAGAAATATTTACAAATATTATTAAGTTGTAAATTTACATTTTAGGAGCCCCAGATCCAACAGCAGGAGCTTCTGTTGATGATGATAACAGCTGGCATCTGGATGAAGAACAGGTTCAGGAACAAGTTCGATCCTTCCTATCTCAGGGTGTTTATTTACATGCCTCTAATCAACTTAACTCTATGTTTGCTAAGGTATGTGGTTCTATTTTTTAAAATAACTTTCTTTGCTTTGCTCATGAAAGGAACATATCAAATTGTTGTTTCAACCCTCTTAGTATGTACAATCTTTGAGTATGTTTTGATCAATGAGGGTATAATGGTATTTTGTTTATATTAAGCAGTAAATTTTGATACTTTAGAGACTTTCTTAACAGCTACAGTATTATTTCTAGACCATGACAAAGAATATATATTTTTGAAGAATGTTTTAATTTTTTTTGTTATAAAGGTACGAGAAATGTTACGTGCTCGAGATTCTAATGGAGCTAGAATGTTGACTTTGATAACAGAACAGTTTTTAGCTGATCCTCGACTCTCTGTGTGGAAGACTCAAGGTACCTCAATGTCTGATAAATGTCGACAACTCTGGGATGAATTGGGTTAGTATGTTTCTACAATTGAACAATGTACTGCACATGGTTTGGTTCCGTTTTATCATCGTAAATAAATTTTAAAAATTTGAATTATACCTTCAACACTCATCTTACATAAAGATGAATATATGCAATTATTTTCATTACCAATAATTTTTTTTTTCAATCAAGGAATGACCTGAACATTTTTTATACGCCCACATGAAATGGGGGGCGTATATTGTCGTCACCCACATCCGTCCGTCCGTCCATCCGTCCACAATTGCTCGTAAACACTCTACACGGTGTAATTCTTGACGGATTTAGATGAAACTTAATATGAGTGTTTATGATCACGCAAGGATGAACCCTATTGAAAATCAGCGAAATCGGAAAAAAATTAGTATGAGTTCGTGCCCTTGTTCTTGAATGGCTCGTAAACACTCTACAACGTGCAATTCTTGACCGATTTTGATGAAACTTGGTGTGAGAGTATGTTATAACTCAAGGATAAACCCTATCGAAAATCAGCGAAATCGAAAAACATTTAGTATGAGTTATTGCCCTTGTTCTTGAAAACGCGTTCAATTTTAGCTTGTAAACACTCTTGAGAGAACAATTTTTAATGGATTTTAATGAAACTTGGCCTGAGTATTTGTTATCACCCAAGGATGAAGCCTATTGAAAACCAGTCAAATCAAAAAAAAATTAATATCAGTTATTGCCCTTGTTTTTGAAAACGTGTTCAATTTTTAGCTTGTAAACACTCTACAAAGCACAGTTATTGACCAATTTTGACGAAACTTGCTGAAATTGTTTAATATCACCCAAGAATGAACCCTTTTGAAAATAGCGCATATCGAAATATATTTAATAGGAATTATTGCCCTTGTTCTATAAAATGTGTTGGATTTTTGCCTTGTAAACACTCTACAAGTCACAATTCTTGAGCGATTTTGACATAACTTGGCATGAGTATTTGTAATCACCTAAGGATGAACCCTTTTGAAATTCAGTTAAATCGAAAAATATTAAGTATCAGTTATTGCCCTTGTGTTTGAAAACGCGTTCAATTTTAGCTTGTAAGCACTCTAGAAAGAACAATTCTTAATGGATTTTGATAAAACTTGGCTTGAGTATTTGTTTTTACCCAAGGATGAACCTTATTGAAAATCAAATAAATCGAAATATATTTAGTGTCAGTTATTGCCCTTGTGTTTGAAAACGGGTTTAACTTTTTGGCTAATAAACACTCTAGAAGGTACAATTCATGACCAATGTTGACAAAAATCACTGAAATTGTTGGATATCACAAGGGATGAGCCTAATTGAAATTAAAGATATCAAAATATATCTAATATGAATTATTGCCCTTGTTCTTTTTAATGCGTTGGATTTTTGTCTCGTAAACACTCTACATGGCACAATTCTTGGATGAACCCTATTATAAATCAAATAAATAGAAATATATTTAGTGTTAGTTATAGCCCTTGTTCTTGAAAACGCGTTCAATTTTAGCTTGTAAACACTCTAGAAAGAACAATTTTTAATGGATTTTGATGTAACTTGGCTGGAGTATTTGTTGTCTCCCAAGGATGAACCCTATTGAAAATCGAAAAATATTTAGTACAAGTTATTGACCTTGTTTTTGAAAACGCGTTCAATTTAACTCGTAAACACTCTAGAAAGAACAATTTTGAATGGATTTTGATGAATCTTGGCTTTAGTATTTGTTTTCTCACAAGGATAAACCCTATTGAAAATCAGAGAAATCGAAAAATATTTAGTGTCAGTTATTGCGCCTGTTTTCAAAAACGCTTTCAACTTTTGGCTTGTGAACACTCTAAACATTCCTTTTTGACAAAACTCGCTGAAATTGTTTAATATCAACCAAGGATGAGCCTTATTAAGAATTAAAAATATCAAAATATTATTAAGGGTGAACCCTATTGCAAATCATAAAAATACCGAAAAATATTTAATGAGTTGTTATTAGGTTCAATTCTTGACAGTTTTTAATGAAACTAGAGACCCTAGAAAAAAATAGGTTGGAAGGTTGAATATTTCATTCCACTTATTGTAACCTTACTGAAAAGTTTTTATTTGGAATAAACGCTGCCAATGGGCGTATATTACCTTGCCTGGCAAGCTATCTTTCAATTTTTGGATATATAAGCAGAAAAAAACATGTGTACACTGTATAAATCCACAGTGTCACAGAGGCGGAGCTTATATTATATACAGACATAAATCAAATGCATATGATCACTGTTGTCCAATCGAATTACATGATGCCGTATAAACAGAATCATAATTTAATTACATATGTATATGATTCCAATGAATATTGTTATATTCTTATTTATGTTTTAATTTCATGTTAACACATTAAACAAAGGAATTCAATCTTAACTTAATTTACATCTAGTTAAATACAAATACATGTATCTGTTGCTTTGAGCTCTAGAATTACTTATATAATGACAAAGGAATTCTACAATTTTTGACCCAGTTAAAGTAATTAGTTTTTACCATGGAATATGGTGATGTACCAGATATACTCTGAATACCGCATCAGAAACTAATTAGTATTGTTTTTTACCATTCCAGGAGCTTTATGGGTATGTGTAGTATTAAACCCTAACAGTACTATCTTAGAGAAACGACATTGGCATGTATTATTAGAACAGTGGTCAATGAATGGATTATGTCCCCTTGAAGATGCTGATAGTCGTCAAATGCCTGATGTACCTCTAACACGTGATCTGTTACTTGCAGACGCTCATAGTAAGTTTCCTTTTTGTTGTCTTGTTTATATCCTAGGCTTATCAAAACAACTTGTTCTTTGTCATGGGTTTTGTGGGAGGTTGAGTTAACAAAAATTGTATTTTTATACGCCCACATAGAAATGTGGACGTATATTGTTGTCGCCCCTGTCCGTCGGTCCGTTGGTCCGTCGGTCCGTCGGTCCGTTGGTCCGTCTGTCAACAATTGTTTGTGGACACTGTAGAGACTACAGTTTTTATTGGAATTTCTTGAAACTTGGTATACTTGTTTATAATCACTCAAGGAAGAACCCTATCGATTTTGGTATGATTTCGAAAAAAATTCCTGGAATTCTTGGACTTTGAATTTCAAATTGTTCTGTTTGTAAACAAAAGCTTGTGGACACTGTAGAGACTCCATTTCTTTATGAATCTTTTTGTAACTTGGTATATTTGTTTATTACCATCCAAGGAAGACCCCTATTGATTTTGATATGATTCTGAAAAAAATTCCTGGAATTCTGGAACTTGGAATTTCGAATGTACTGTTTCTCATCCGTCTGTCAACAATTGTTTGTGGACACTGTAGAGACTACAGTTTTTATTGGATCTTCTTGAAACTTGGTATACATGTTTATTACCATTCAACGAAGACCCCTATCGATTTTGGTATGATTCCGAAAAAAATTCCTGGAATTCTTGAACTTTGAATTTCAAATTCCGTCGGTCCGTTGGTCCGTCTGTCAACAATTGTTTGTGGACACTGTAGAGACTACAGTTTTTATTGGAATTTCTTGAAACTTGGTATACTTGTTTATAATCACTCAAGGAAGAACCCTATCGATTTTGGTATGATTTCGAAAAAAATTCCTGGAATTCTTGGACTTTGAATTTCAAATTGTTCTGTTTGTAAACAAAAGCTTGTGGACACTGTAGAGACTCCATTTTTTTATGAATCTTTTTGTAACTTGGTATATTTGTTTATAACCATCCAAGGAAGAACCCTATTGATTTTGATATGATTCTGAAAAAAATTCCTGGAATTCTGGGACTTGGAATTTCGAATTGTACTGTTTGTCATCCGTCTGTCAATAATTGTTTGTGGACACTGTGGAGACTACAGGTTTCATTGGATTTTCTTGAAACTTGGTATACATGTTTATTATCATTCAATGAAGACCCCTATTGATTTTGGTATGATTCCGAAAAAAATTCCTGGAATTCTTGGATTTGAATTTCGTGGGTCACACCTTCCGTACCCGTTAAAGTGACCTAATTTTGAAAAAATCGAAATTTAAATAATTCGAAAGAAAATACGAAATTTGAAAATCGGTCTCCAAGAAAAGGTAGATAATGATCCATTGTATCTATGTGCTAAATTTCATCAAAATCGGTCTATCAGTAGTGTCTGAATTTCGGATTTAAGAATTGTAACGAAAATTCAAAATGGCGGCCGATATGGCAGCTTGACCTAATTATTTAGGTCAAATCAATGACTATTGACAAGTTATTTATAAAACAGTTTTCACTTTTCACCTAGCAGTTATAGACCGGAAGTTATGTAATTACGTCATTTGAGGCTAAACCGGAAGGGGAATTTTTTTTTTCACATTTTTTCAAAAATTATAAACATATCGCCTATCAACTGGTAAAGTTTCAAAATTTTACCATTTATATTAAAGGAGAAATCACGGTCTGAAATTTTTGCCGATGACCCTTGAATATTGAATTGCAAATCGTGGGTAAAATATTTAACCTAATTGCATAAAACCTATAATTGTTAGTTGACAAATACATTGAAGTTTTCAAATCTGAAAATCCGGTCAAAATCGAACTGAAAATAAACTTGCTAAAGCAAAAAAACCTGAACTTCCGGTTCTCACTTCCTGTCAGAGATAGAACTTCCGGTTTTGTTTTATTTGATAATAGAAATCATTCTAAGATCAACTGTAGATTTAGAATTTCTGCACCTTTTACCAGTTTGTCTGCAAACTCATCCAAGAATTACAAAAAAAAAAAAAAAAAAAAAATAAAATAATCCGAACGATTACAATACGTTTTCGCCAAAGTCGAAATACGTAATAAGTTAATAAATAAATAGATAGATAAAAAAGAAAAATAAATAAATAAATAAAAAGACCAGTCTCGAAATTAGGTCTCATAGATCGAAGCGTTTCGAGGCCTTGATGAATTGGTGTAATGTTTTGAAGATTCTGATGTTTTCAGTATAACTGAGCTGTTGATTTCCGTAAAGGAGGCATGAAATATTTTGAAAGTGAATCGGAAGTGTGTGAATTGAATTAGTGCGGCAAGTTGAGTAGTTAGGACACTAATTAGTATTGTTTTTTACCATTCCAGGAGCTTTATGGGTATGTGTAGTATTAAACCCTAACAGTACTATCTTAGAGAAACGACATTGGCATGTATTATTAGAACAGTGGTCAATGAATGGATTATGTCCCCTTGAAGATGCTGATAGTCGTCAAATGCCTGATGTACCTCTAACACGTGATCTGTTACTTGCAGACGCTCATAGTAAGTTTCCTTTTTGTTGTCTTGTTTATATCCTAGGCTTATCAAAACAACTTGTTCTTTGTCATTGGTTTTGTGGGAGGTTGAGTTAACAAAAATTGTATTTTTTTTTATTACAGGTTCTTTCCACCAAGGTCCAAGACCAAGACCGCGTACAGTCTTCCACCGTTCTTTAGAAGCTAGTCAATTAACATGGGATAATGAACACCTCCAGAATATTCTACATGATACATATACAAAGGAAGGAGATGCTGGACATTGTCAGGATCAGTTTGATAGCAATGGTCTTCCTTTATGGCATGGTAAGTACAAACCAGTTTAACTGTGTCAAATTAATGGTTCTCATTTAGAGCATCTGGACCTAACTACTTGTTTGTACTCTGAGCCCAGATTTTTGCATTTCCCAAATGAGCAAGATACATTGAAGGTTGTAGTTACTTGCATTATTTTGTTTTTCTTTCAGAACATATTCCAACTTCATGTGCTCGAGTTGATGCATTGAAATCTCATGGTTACACTCGTAAAGCCCTAAGATTAGCAGTAACTATTGTACGCACAATGCAAGCTGAACAGTTGATCAATTTGGAACGTAAAAAGACACAATCAGGTAAGAAGATATATATTTATATATTCCATGCTTTTGAATTTTGTTAAAAATTAATATTGAAAAGGGGAAAATGCAGGAGTAAGTATTGAATATATTGAATTAAAACTTTATGAAATAATATATTTACAATGTTATCTTTTACAGGGAGTTCACGATCATCCAGTTCACGATCTACAAGATCACCACCTCCATCAAATGCTGAAGGTTGGGTGGGGCATCCTTTAGATCCAATTGGCGTGTTATTTGATACCTTGTTAGAAGCCTGCACTGATGATGGCAGGGGAGGTAACTACAATGATTATTAATGTTTTTAACTGTTTGAACCGTCATGAAAATGAAAATGGAAATAGACCACTGCATTTTATCATCATGCACTTGACTGTCATGGCACACAAAACTGCTATTTCAAAAAATTATCTTCTGCAATTTCAGACATCAAATTTCAAATCTAGAGCAAAAATTAGTCCTAAACTGGCATGCAAAAACTCCTAAAGGAAGGGAGAGAGGTTTTCTGAAAAAAGCATGAAGGAAATTCAAAGACAATCACAAGCACAGAATTAATTGTCTCACTGGTATTAAAATTCTAAAGAGTAACCATAGATATTGTACTAGTAACTACCCAACTGAACACCTGAGAAGTATTTTGCAAGTAGCCCAAATTTTGTTGTGTGTTTACTTCATATTAGGCTGTTATCACAACTGAGGATTTTTGTATTTCATGTTTTTTTTTACTTAAAACATTTCATATTGTTTACTTCTTTTCTGGATAGCATGAATAGAGATAATATATTTTCTGAAATTAGGTTTTGAAAAATGTTTGTTTCTGCTATAATTGTAGATTGGGTAGGAGAGAGTTCATCACATTCATCATCACGTTATCATCATATACCTCTACCAAGCAATACAGATAATACAGAATCATACCTCACATTAGCTATGGAAGTAGCTCTGATAGGTTAGTCCAACTAGACTCAATATTCTATATCTCCTCATCACTGTCACAATTGAAGTAAGAACAGATGCCTTTAGTGGCCAAGCAACCAAAGTGTCCAAGCCTTAATCTTGACATTACCAATAACATCATTATAAAAGTAGATGATTATTTTCTTTGTTCTAGGTTTAGGACAACAGAGAGTTATGCCACCAGGTTTATATGCTCAGGAAAAATCTTGTAAACAAGAAGAGAAATTATTATCTAAAATCCAATCTATAACTCCCGATGCTAAAATTCTATCAGTAATAACCAAACAAGCTAATTTATTATTAGAAGGTAAGTTTCAAGAATATTTGCATGTTTTTTTTTCTCAAAGTATCCATTAGTTATTGAAAGTTTTGGGTTTCTCATTATATCCAATATTTTTTATCAGAGGATCATTTCATTATGTCGACAGACAAAGTCATTCTTGTTTAAGAGTTATTGATTGTTGGTTTGATAACAGCCATGATTTTGTTGTTTATTTTTTCAGGTGGTCCACACAGTGGTTTTGGCGTAGGAATACATCATGAAAGTTATCCAATGCATACTTTCGCTCGTTATTTATTCAGTACATTACTGTCCAATGAGATAGATCTAGCTTTTAAAATAGGCATTCGAGCTATGAGGTAAACATTATTCTTTAGTAACTTTTGAATGTGGATAAAAGGTTTTTGTGTTTCGTAAGAATGAGTTGCTATTGCTATTCAAAAGAATTGTATTTTGAGATATTTATGATGTCTTTTTATTCCTCAGGTTACCTGTGCTGGAGAATACAGAAGAACTGAATAATGAGGAAGGTGGAGGTAACATTGGATCTGCTATATTAAGTCGATTTCCACGCTGGTTTGTACTAAGTCGTGTGGAATCCCAACAATGTGAGCTGGCCTCTACTTTGCTAGCTGCAGCCAAAGGTAATTTGTTAATTTTATATTTTCTTCAAAATGATATTTCCTGGAAGGCTTGGATTAGACATGATCAAAGCAAGTTATGGTAGAAGAATAGTATACCATTATAAACTGCCAGAAAAAGGAGAAACAAAAAGTTAATATTTTAGTTATAAACTGTATTGTACAAAGCTGCATACTGATTTACCACAATTTAGTCTATTTTAATCTGAGAATTCATTTCTTTCTTTTGTTTATTCAGGTGACACTAGTAGGCTTCGTGGTGTATTGGAGTGTGCACAAAGGCATATCCACAGTTCATCACAGTTATTCAAATTAGCTCAGGATGCTTTCAAAATAGCCACACCTTCTGATGCTCCTAAACATCAAGCCACATTAGATGTAGCATTTGAATTGGGATTACAAGTTATGAGAATGACATTGATGACGTTAAACTGGCGGCGAAGAGAGATGGTTCGTTGGCTAGTCACCTGTGCTACAGAAGTTGGCGTAAAAGCTTTGATATCCATTATGCAGAACTGGTTTCAATATTTTGCTCCTATAGAAGCTACAAGTGAGTTTATTTCAAAGTTACTTTAAGCATGTGGTACATGTTGTTTAGAGATTTTAAAGATTTTGTAATTAGAGGTCCCAAAAAACTATTTAGGAACAAATCTTTCTATTGAAGTGTTGTCATATCAATTCATTTTATATAGAATTTGAATGAATTTTATCTGTTTAATGCAAAAATAACTGACTAGTTAATTTTCATTTGATTCCTGTATGAAGTCTGGATTGATTCAAATGATTTTATCTCATGTTTCAGGTACTGTAGCTTCAACTATCATGTCTCCAGCAACTACAATGCAATTAAAATTATCTTATCAACAAATGGAAGAAGTAGCAAGTTGTGCTCGGAAACTTGCTCTTCAATGTGCCAATAAGGATCCACAAAACTGTGCCCTTTGTTCTCTTACTTTGTGTGAAAAAGACACAATTGCGTTTGAAACAGCTTACCAAATAGTCATTGATGCTGCAGCTCATGTTATGAATTCCAGTCAATTGTTTACCATTGCTAGATATATGGAACATCGTGCTTACCCAACACGCGCCTACACTCTAGCATTATTAGCCATGAAGAATTTACAGTTGGCATATAACCAAGACACTCATCCTGCAATAAATGATATTCATTGGGCATGTGCTCTCAGTCATTCTCTGGGAAAGAACGAACTTACACGTATGATACCTCTATTAGTTGAAAATGTTCAGTGTGCTACAGTTTTATCCGACATTCTAAGACGGTGTACATTAACTGCACCTGGTATGGCCAGTCATGATGGAAAACGAAGAGTTATCAAACCCTTATCATATGACAAACCACCTTTACGACAACTGATGGATGCCACAATGTATGCTTATATCAATACGACACATTCCAAATTAACACACATAAGTCCACGGCATTACGGTGATTTCATAGAATTTCTATCGAAAGCTAGAGAAACATTCCTCCTTGCCCAAGACGGCCATATACAATTCGCTCAGTTAATAGAGAACATGAAACTGGTTTATAAAGGAAAGAAAAAGTTAATGTATTTGATTAAGGAGAGGTTTGGATTATGAGAGTTTTCAGCATTAATTTAAAGACTATTCTATACAATTATTCAAAAAGTTTTACCAGTTAGGGTTCATTAACCTCAGGATATAGTCCTCATGTCTTTGTGCTTTTTAGAGTTAAAGGATTATTTGAATTGGAGTATCCACATTAACAGATGGCTCTATCATCTTTAACATACCAAGTTTAAACAAATTGAAAATAATTTGATTCTGTTTTAATGGCAAAATAATTGTTCATAGTTTTTTATGAATTGGTAGGCAAGATTTTATATAGAAACATCTGCTTATTCCACAGAATAAGGCAAAATTTGATTATAAAAATCGATTGTGTGAAAATGACCGGAAATTCATGTGCACTAATTCCCTGACAGAGAAGTGAATCTAATGAACCCCAACTGTGTATTGAAATGTATGTGATGTAATATATAATTTATATGACAGGGACCAAATGTTTATATATTATAAGATGGAGTGTTTTTATGTGTCTCAGTGCTACCTTTATTTCTTTTGTTGTATAGAATGATATTTGTGTGTCATATTTCAAGTAGCAGTTTGTTTTCTTCAAAATTTTCTCAATACTAAAAAAGGATTTAAAAAAAAATATCCTTAATGATAATACTGTACTGTTCCCCACATTTTTTGGATATTTTCTATGAAAATTTTAATAGTCCATAGTTCAAATTTAGATTTTAGCCATGTATAACATTAATGACGTTAATTAACTCAGACTTACATTAAAAGTAAATTTGGAACAATTCAAACGGCTACTTAATTGAATGCAATGAAATTTTTTACTCTGTTTATTATTATTATTTTGTTATCAAAGATTTTAAACTTTTCAAGAGATTCAAAATGATATCCTTAGAAGCTTGAAATTCTTGGAGTTTTGTATGATGTTATTTTATTATTATTATTTGTAAGGCATGAATGTTTTATTATTGTTTGTTAGTATCTTGTAACCATGGAAACAAAAATATTGTATTTATTATTGTTTGTGAAATTTGACTGGTATTGTCACATATAAATTCAACAGTCTGATACATCATTATTCATCTACAACAACATGGGCTGTGTGATGATATTGCTTGTGATATTGGAATGCTATCAATATTGTGATGTGATTTTGAAATGTGTAATTTCCACCATTATCACCCACACCCTCACAGCTATTTGAATTCAGAGTTTTCTATTTATATCTTAGATCTGGAAACTTCAGAGTAAATGCTTTAATTCTTTTTGTTAATACTATAAGGACAGTCAGTCTCTTGGTATCTGTTTAAATGAAATTAATCTCCCCTTTTTATCTTATCTATTGTACCAGTATGGTTTGTATAAAATGGAAAAAGTTTTGATGTAAAAGTATCTTCAAAACAAAATGCCTTTTATATATTTTCTGATACAGTATCAAAAGAGGCTCAGTAAATAACTATTTAAAACATTGCTATCCATTGATATTGACAATGTTTTTATGTTAATGATAATTTCAGAATTTTATTATTTACATGAAATTATGTGTACCAGAAAGGTATTGTACGAATTTATGATTAAGTTTTAAAAAATCAGGAGAAAGTTTCTCTTAAAAGAAAAACTTTAAGTAATATTTACTTTTTTTTTTAGAGAAACTGGCTTAAGGTTTTGTTTTTACCACACTTACTTTATAAAACACATTTTAAAATTGTCCTTATTTCCTATATATGTATTGTACAGATATATTGAAATCAGCTTGGAATTGTAACAATCTATCTCATTTTGTTGTTTGTCATAATTTAATTATTAATTTAATGATTTACGTTTTACCTCAGATCAGTTAAAATAATAAAACTTTTCAGGTTTATATCATTTTAATTTGTTTATGAATTAAAATATGACTTCAATACATCAAATACAATGTTTTCAATGAGTTATTGAATGTAGACTTATTCTGTCCTGACACATTCACTGATAAGCCTAGTACCGGATCAAGTTTCTGAAGAATTTGATACTGTTAAATGTTGTCTCTTTAATTACATGGTTGTTCTCACTTCAGCAAACAGAACTCTGTGCAATCTTGGCCATCTGTGTTATTGTGGATCCTAAACTTAATATAAAGCATTAATCGCCTTCAGTTTGCTTCTGATTTTTCCCTTTTGAAAAACTGTGATATGTCTCCAGAAATATGCCACACTTCGAACTGAAATACTCATGACTGAAATATTATAACTGTGGTTAAGTCGCAGAAAGTGCCGTTAAAATTTAATCTTCTGTCCACAAAAAAAACCAAAAAAACCATATATTCTATAAAATCGATGATTCAATACAAATCAAGATTATTAATGAAGTTTTTTAATCCAGACAGATAATATTCTTACTATCGATAATTATGTTAACGTGTTAATTCCATTAGATAAATCAGTCTATGAAGAATGATTTTAGTAAGACGCGATGTCGATGGAGTAAATATATAAACCTATATCGCGTGGGTAAGTAAAGGCGATCATACTTTTCATTTCAGGATAATTCATGATCACAATAATAATTTGACCTCAATATATATATTATGATATTAAACATCTTTTCACCAAATTACAGCTTTGATAGTTGAACCCAGTACCTGTACCAAGCTTTTAAAAATTACATTGTCCCAAAATATGGTGCCGAAAATAATTACTCCAAAATCGCCAATAAATCAAATACTGTAAATGGTCAATTATCCCTTAAGAAACCCTAAAGCAAAGAACAATGGCAAGCAAAAATTTAATTTGGCGGAAGAAAAAATAATTTGATTAACACAAATTGAACAATAATATTATAATACAAAATACAAGATAAATGCGAATTTTGTACCTCTTTGAAGTCAGGAATATCATCCAAAAATCATTTTCATTCGGAAACTTTGTAAATTCATGAAATCATTAAATCATCTGGCTGTCCAAACTTTGCTCACTGTAGAATTCCGGTCATATCCAATCTTAATCCAAGTTTTCAACAAGAGCTTTGGGAACTATTATGATAAAGATATTTGTAGTTTAATAGAGTTTGGGTTTCCCATTGGTTTCGCTGGTACTAACCAACAAAGATCACAACATACCAACCATAAAGGAGCTAAGAGTTTTCCAGAAGCTGTTCAAAATTATCTGAAATCCGAAATGAATAACAATGCGATTATGGGTTCGTTAAGCAAAGACCCTTTTTCCAATATCTGTGTCCCTGTGAAATACGGTTCCGAAGGGTGTGATAGTCGTCGGATTATTTTGGATTTGAGCTTTCTTATAGGTTACTCAATTAACGATGGAAATCCAAAGGGTGTTTCTTTTAATGAACTTGTGAAGCTTACATATCTCAACGTTGATGTGGTTAAGCGTAAAGGAAAATGATGTTTTTTATACAAGCGAGATTCTCTAATCGACAGATTCCAATAGAGAGTTTTAAGTATGCAACTCAAATCTGTCAACGTCTCAAGGATGCACATGGATTTATTGTCCTGAATTATTAGGACGATTTTGATGGGGGTGAAACAAAATTGTCCTCTGCACTGACAGCCTTTTTTAGCTTTTGGAAAATTACCGGCAGATTGCAGTCTTGAAGAATCCGAAGATAAAGCAGTGGAACATCTACAAGAGTGTTCTTGGGCATCGACACAATCAATTTTACGCTGGAGGTTACCAAGGGGAGAGTGGATGGAATTTTAAACTTAGTGACAGAATGTGTTAGCTTAAAATTATACTAGTATTCAATTTCTAGGCCATGTTTGTGAGAACTTTGAAGTTAATGTAAGTTATTTTGGTGCTTTCTGCTTGCTTCTTGATTTTAAGTGCTCAAATTCACATCTAATTCAAGACTAATGTAAGAAATTTGGAGTTTTTAATGTATTTATTCTTTACAACAATGACATCAAGTGCCTACATTGAAAACTTGTTTTGATAAACAACAATATTTTTTGAAAATATAGGACTGAAATATCGATTTAACATACAGTACCTTGTGGAATCAATGAAATAAACGTTCCCGAAGAAATACAAACAATAGAATAATGAACGCAAATATACGGCTTTTATTTTCTCAGAGATTGTATACAGAATATTGTAGTATATCAGAGTCAAGAGAGGCATCAATATTATTATGGCATTGCATTCCAAGAACCATTTTTCAGTTTCATGTCTTGATTGGAAACAATAGTTCAGATCACGATACAGTGATGTTCGAATGATGACTTTCAATGGAACTTTACGTTCAATATTTCTGTACCTTCGAACAAATTGAGTGAAGGTTATTACTGTGCAAAGAAGGAG
Organism: Nipponacmea schrenckii; assembly: GCA_030562195.1. NCBI lineage: Eukaryota > Metazoa > Mollusca > Gastropoda > Lottiidae > Nipponacmea > Nipponacmea schrenckii. Next base: position 4,394,161 of record JAUJPP010000006.1, read on the forward strand.
GTTGTGCCAAGGAATCTAAATAAGTAAGTGGTATTTTTTCTTGGCACCAACAACTTCAATCATATTCTTATTACATGGTATTGGTATTTTATTCAAAATAGCGCCTTTAAAATATTTAAATATGTTGTTTTCCTTCTAAAGTAACTATGCGTATTTTTTTTTTACCAAATAGGGTTTTAGGACATTTTCGATTGGATTTTGACTTATTGACGATAAAAAAATATGAAACCATCGAAGGGTCGTATATTGTGACCTTGACCTTTGGTAACTAATCAGTACAAACGACTCTATTCCTAACCTCAGATAGCTATTGGAAAGATATGGCTGATGCCGGGGTAAAAAAAAATTATGGCACAAATATTTGAGATTTTGCACACCTTTGTTGGTGCGGAGTTTTAACATAATAGACATAATATTATATTATTTTCGTACCATAATGGCAAGGCGAAAACCCCGTTATCGATAGGATTTTGTTATGTTGTTTTGGTATTTTACATTAGCACTTTTGACCACCAGCGATCAATTACAAAGTGGCAGACAGTAAAATATATCTGAAGATTCGGTATCAAAATTTCAAAATATTTTGTTACTGTAAATTATGCCCACAATCAGATTGGCAGGCCCCATTTTGGGTAAATTAACTACGCACTCCGCACGCAAATATACGGTATTAATCCGGTTAAAATCGACAATAGATCGTCTTGCAACTCAACTTAATTCAAACAGAGTTTTGCCTATTATTCCAGTAACAGTTGTATGAAAACTAAATATCCTATTCTGAAAAGCTTCATATGAAGTTTTGTTTCCGATCTGACCACATTCCTTATTAGTTCTTTTCATCCTTTCGACTAAAACATTACATCTTGGATTGTACAATGATGATTTGTAATGTTTGATATGATTTTTGGACAGAAATTGTTGCATTTGTGAAGCTTTGAATATGACCCGCAGAAGAAATCTGAGTAACCTCGTTCATGTGGCGTTTTAAAGACAAAATAACAAGCCTCCTTGAAACCTTCTTTACGCCGTGAAACTTCAAGATTTGTGACTTAATAATTGTTTCGGATGAAAAGATGATTAGAATGAAAGTTGGTGTGTGTCAGCAGGTTTGAAAAAAACGAAATCTAGTTGTTGTTTTCATGAAAATTGGTATCTAAAAATACTGTGCTATCTAGGAATCAATTTTCTTGTCGCTTATATTTGAAGGGTTGTGGTTATTGGGAATATTAAATTTTCCAAATTAGTCCAAATTTAAACTAGAGCTGTGAACAGCACCGAGCGAGTCTTTTGATACTTTTCTATTGGCTATAATATCACTATATCTAAGATAGGTCAAGGTCATTGTACACTGAAAATTCCAAAGTCATTGAAGGCCAGGGTCACGAGAAAAAGATTTTTAAATTTTCAAACAATTCAAACGTATCTAAGAATAATTTTAATTTTAAATTCAAAAGTTTGTCTCAACAACTTTTAGATAACGTTACAAGACTTTGATAGAGGATAAAATCATACAAATCGGATAAATGGCGAAGGAATCAAATGTTTGACTATATGATAACGGCTTATGTTTCACTTCCTGTCACTTTGCAACAAAGTTAGAAATTTTGAATTTGTGGACAAAATTTTTGTTCAAATTTATTTTGGGAAAAAAATCCAAAAATTCAAAATTTTTAAATGCACCAAAAACATCTTGTCACAATCAACATATTAAAAAAAACTGAGGTAAATCGATTTAGAAATAAGCCATACAGACTAGATGCAAAACATTTCAAAACCTTTAATTTACAACAAATTTAAAAAATAATCATAAAATAAGGAATATTTTAACTTAATCGGCGCATTAATAAGCTCTACAGACGTCATGCAAAGTTTTTGCACATTATGTCTATTATGGCCTAGCGAAAATTTGTCTCCAGACATTCCTTTTTCATTCCTGCATATTTAGAAGTGTTTGGTTCAAACAAAAGTGCTCTATCTATTTCAGTTTTTTCTAGAGACGTAGAATGGTATCTAAAATGTTTCTCCCTAATGGTTTGGTCCAACATGAAATATTACATGATCGAGATCGATGTTGTTAGAAGCTGGTTTTTGCCTTTGTTTTCTAAGGATCTGGATGATATGGTCTATTTTGGCCCCTGGGTAGGATTTAATTTAGATGTTAGGTTTTTGGTTCTGTCAATTCTATTCAGGTTAGATAACCCCCAGATAAAAACCGATTTGGTAACAGTAGGCAATAGTCATAAGTCTTTATCTTGATTAGCATGACGACTTGATAGTGTTTAGGTACCATATCTTTTCTTCGTCTTGGCGATTTCGAATACTGCAAAGATGATGTTTTGGATGGGGATTGTGAAGAAATTATAGGAAATGTAGTTTGTGATGAAATTATCGAGATTTAAATGTAGGTGAAGCAGGATTGGTAGACGAGGATAAAGGTTATTTCGAAATGGAAGTGTTGGACGAATTTATAGTGGGGTCAATAGAAGTTGAATTGGTACAGGTTTTGGTAGAGGTTCTGGATGAAAAACTAGTTAAAGGGACAGTAAACTGACTGCATAGGGAAAGAGTGGTAGTGGGTCTGGATGAAGAGGGTATGGGTAAAGAACAAGTAAATGGGACAATATAAGAACTTGGTTGGGAAGCTGTGGTAGAAAGTATGGACAAAGAGCTATTGGATGATGTAGATGACGAAGCTGTGGACGAAGAACTAATAGAAGAAGTAGAGGACATGATAGACCTGGTAGATAATGCAGGCGAAAAAGTTGATTGGTCAGAGGTAAATTCAAAGATGGGGTTATTGAGGACTTTGTGAATTGTTTCTCTGTAAAATGATTTAAAGAAGAGCCCGTTTTCTGGATAGAGGAACTGGATGAGGAGATTGAAGAAGTATTAATGAAAAAACAATATTTAAACAGGCCTAGTCGTTGGAAAATTTTCTTAATCTTGAAAGGTGTACCTCTGAATGCGTCTGGAGAAGAGGATGAAGGACGATGTAAAGATTGGGTATTCGGTTAGCGGTTAGTAAATGGAACTGTAATAGTGTCGGTGTCTACTGCCATGAAATCATCGGAGTCTTTTCTCAAAGATTGGTCGGGCAATTTTCGTCTGTAGGTAGTTTTGGCCCAATTAATACCTTTTGTAGAAAGTCAATGAATGCGAGAATCTGGGTACGAGGGAGACTTGATGGCATTGATTTTCTGAATCAGCATTGAATCGTAGTGGTCCTTTAATGAAGTGAGATTATTCTTAGTCCAAGAATGGTTGACAGTGTTAAGGATTTTAGTAATGGTGTCGTTTCTCATTGCTGGTTAGATGAATAGTTTAGCTCTTATTATTACAAAATTCAAGTTGAATTTTGATGACTGATAAATGATGAAGGGCTTGTAGAACCTGGAAACACGTCCGTATGATTATTGGTACTTCAGCATTCTGGTTTACTCGATGTAAATTGGATGGGTAATAATAATTTCTTCTCGAGTTGTAATTACTCCAATTATATTCCAATGATATTTGTATTATGTTGCATATTAAATTGGTTCAAATGTTGTTTAGGGTTGTGATCTAATAAATGGGCTGGAGGGGCTGGAGGAATTGGACCCAAGGTAGTATCGTGGACATAGATGACGAGTATTCTGAGCCATGGTAGATTAAGAAAGATTTCTAAAACACATAAAAAGTGATACAAAATTATAACAGAATTTTAAAAAATAAAGAAGGGATGGTGAACAAAGTTAAAGTATGAAGAGAGCCATGCACATTCCGACTATACAGTCTTCATCAGGCTCTATGTGTTAGGAATTGGGGGTTGTAACATTACGGTCAAGTGATGTTACGAAAGCACAGGCGCAGGTATGAAGGCGTTTGTTTGTGAAGTTAGTTTGAAAAATATAAAATAATTAAAATAAAGTTCACAAGCTTCTTAATCTGAAATATTTAAGAGGCATACTGGTTCCTATAGGAACATTGTTGTCCATGGTAATAATAATAACAATTTTATTTGTGGAACTGAGGGATTTTTCCTAAAAAACGACTTAAATGAAAGAAGGATGCATTGATAAGGTTTGGTAAAACGAGAAATTTTTCAATGGTAAGCTATAACATAAATAACCAATAAGAATTGAATTAAGTTTTATGAGGGGTAAGGAGGTAAGGATAGGATATCATTTAAATTTTTATTTCGGGTATAGGCTATCACTAAATCATTTGTAAAGAAATTTTTCTTGCAATTCTTTGTAAAGACGGATAATTATTCGGGGAACTTATATTGTATTACAAAGGGTATAATCTGGAAGTCAACTTGAATGTTCATTCCTAAAGGATGCATAATTCGTAATTTATTTATCCAATAATTTTCTCGAATAAGGCGAAATTTCTTAGAATCAGTACCAGGTTGTTCGTAAATCTCTTCAATCGGAATAATTTTAAGGTTTGTTATATGGTGGTCGGGTTGATTAAAAGTGTTTTGAAACAGTTTTATTAGTGAGAGTAGAGTATTCGAAGTGTGAAGTCGTGTTTCGAAGCTCCGAGATTCAGTGACCCAGAACATAATTTTGCTTTAACGTTTTGTGCTGGATATTTATACTGGATATTTTAATAGGCCTATACTGTTATCTTGAGAGATTTTAAAGTACAGTTTATTAGTAACAATGGGACCTGATATAGCCGTATGGACAGCCCAGATTGAAACTTATACCCATCGGATACATTACATCATTATTCGTTTAAACAGTTTGACTGTGTCGGTGTTTTTTGGTTATAAATGTCCTTCTAATGCTTTCCAGAGATGTTGAAACGAATCCAGGTCCTACAAACACCAGGCAATGACTACTATCTAACACTGGTAATTTTGTTGATCCGGCCAGCTACGTAGGACTGACAAATTTAGCAGAAATGATCAACTTGTTGAGGAAAGAGATTGTAGAATAATTGAGTTAAGGGAAGGGATATAAATATTAAAGATGAGGTTATTCAACTCAGGACAGATGTAACGGATATAAAAAAGTGAAACTGAAAAGCTTCAATTAAAGTTAGATGCCTCGGATAAGAAATCCAGACAGTAAAAATCTGATTTTTTATGGAACTGGTGAAACCCTTGATGGAAACGAAAATTGGCACAACAGTAACAAATTAATCGGGAGTGTAATCTACAATGACTTGAAAATTGAGGGTGCAAATGACGATAGTTCAGTCGGTATAATAGAGTACATGTATATCGAATAGGGAGAAAACTAGTCAACACCAGAAAGCCAAGGCCAATTATCGTTACGTTTGATCGACTAAAAACAAGAGACTTGGTTTTAGATTCAGGCAGAAAATCGCTCAGAAATTCGGAAATCTGAAGCTTACAGTGAGCGATTTCGAAGTATTCGTATTCCCACACCTTATAGAAGCTCAGAAGGACAAAGAAAAGACCGTCAAAGTGAAATATGTATATGACAAGCTGTTCATTGACAAGAGTGTATTCACATATGACTTAGATTCAAAAGAACTTATAACAATTAACCAATAGCAACAATTAAAGCCAACTTTTCCTAAGGTGATCAATAATCGTAATGTAACATCGTAACATAAGTTTTCTATCTTGGAATATAGAAAAAGTTGTCAGATTACCCTGACCTCTGCACTAAGTTTAATCAATATGATACTGTTTGTTCTAAGTCAACTCATGACTTTGAAGATGATTTCCAGGAGTGTATACGCTTCGAAAATATTTGCGAAAATGTGATTATGTGTATCTGAAATCATCCGATGGAGTTACTGTGTTGGTTAAAAATCATCTCAAAGATTACGTAACTCGTCTGACTGACTGGTAGGTATGGTGTCTGCTTCGGTAATCAAAACCATATCGCGGACGTTGAGTAAGGAGCGACCTGCTTCTATTGCTTCTTCTATATCTTTACTCATCGTTCTTCTTCTGTATCTTTATTCTTCGTTCTTCTTCTGTATCTTGATTCTTCGTTCTTCCTCTGTATCTTGATTCTTCGTTCTTCTTCTGTAACTGTCTTCTTTCTTCTTGTAAAGAGCGATGTGCTCTTATGACTTCATCTGTCCTTCTTCTGTAAAGAGCGATGTGCTCTTTCGACTTCATCTGTCCTTCTTCTGTGATTCTTCTTGACGTTTTACCGAAGACTGAGTCCACGTTCGACGTCATACAGATGAGCAGGACGCTCTTCTGATGTGCCACCTAGTTGATCATTCCTTTTTCTTTTAAGAAATAATAAACTGATTCACAAATTGCCGACATACCCTCTACCGTATGTGACAGAATGTTTTTCAGATTATAGTCCAGCTTACGTTTATTCAATAAATCTCTTCCCTTAATTGCTCACAATGGATTAACAGATGTTCTGCGGTACCAGCTTCACCGCAGGGACATAGCTTTAGTTCGTATTTGTGATTTCTTACCTCACCCATCATTCTCAGACGAGCGACCGATCGACAGATCTGTCGATTTGGATGGTGCAAAATTACTTTACTGCTAGTGCTATCGTTAAGTCTGAAGCGAAACGTATCAGCATCCACGAGATTTGATGCTTTTACCGATCATGCTCCGGACTTCTGATAAGCTGTAGTCTATCGACACCGACAAAGTGGTTTACAAGCATCATTATCTCGCTATTTAAGAAGGGTGATCGAAATCTCCCTGAGAACTATATGGGTATTTCATTACAGGATGTTATTGGCAAGATCCTTGCCTCCATTTTTAATAATTGACTAGTTTTATGGTCAGATGAGAACTCATTGGTGATCAGGCTGGGCAGCAGATAATATGTTTATTTTGAACTCAATTGAACAAAAAATATCTTTTTAAGTCAAAAGGTGGAGTACTTTACTGTGCATTTTATTTTCATATGTCCAATTTTATCATATCTAAGATATTCTGGCAAATGTCCCATTTTATTACTGCCACCCCCCCCCCCCCCCGAAAAATCTGGCTACGGGCTACGAGTCTGGCTACGGGCCTGCGGTCAGAAAACAAGTTGATTGTGAAAAATCTAGCTATTTATATAAAAAAAAAAGCGATGGACATAAGAAACGAAATGTTAAGTGTATAGTAAAAAGTGTATATTTATATTTATGATATCATATTGCGAAGTATTGATTTATATACCATTGTTTGTATATTTTGTATATACCTACATGTATTATATTTCTATAATGTTTATGACTTAAAATACTACATGTTGTACATATTATATTGTAAATAATGTTTAGTATATTTTATGAACTTATGGTCAAGTAAATAAACTTATTATCATTGATATAATTAAAATGATGTCAGACTTATGGTGATTAAAACGGACCCTTAATTTTTTGTCTCTCCAACATATTGTGCAAGAAATAAGGTTTATTATATTTTTGCTTGTACAATTGAGTTTGTCATTTACTTAAAGGGGACCAGGCTTTATTTGTTTCAGACAATCATCCGACAGCCTCAAACACATGAAATCTTTTGGTTAGCTAATCAGAAATAGTCTACAGAGCTTACCTTTGAAATTTGAGCCTTCAAATCCATGTGTATCCATAGTTATCCGTGTTTGAAAAATCATAATGACTTAAGAAATTACGAACGTCCCGCCATATTGGAAAACGGTTCGTCTTGTTAATCAAAGAGTTATCCTTCCCGTCGTGCAATAGCGGTCATCTATATAAACAGACTACAACGCATTTTTCAATTGTAGACTTTGTCAACAGGACACACAATTTTCAGACTGACTGGAGACCAGCCGCGTACAGCACGGAAAAAAATGAAAAGTGAAATGTTTTGTTTGAGGCATATTTCAAGGTATTTTGCGATTTTCTTAGAGCTCGAATATTTCTGAGGACTGTTTATATGTAACAAAGGCCCAAAACGACCCCTAAAAATTAAGCCTTGGCCCCTTTAAAATGTGTTATTTGTGTGTCTTTTTCCGAAAGAGTTAGTTTTTGTTGACGAGATTGAGGACAAAGAGCACTTCCGTCTATTTACCTTGAGATACCACTAAATGGTTGAAAACTATTTGGGAAGAAACACAATGACTAACTAGACTAATGAGCTCCGATTTAGTAGGCTATATTTTGATATCCCGAAGGAGTTAAATTATGACTGAGAGAAAAGAAGACAAAGACAATAGGCGAAGAATGGTTTATTATTGACATTTTAAGCTGATTGTGCAAGTGGTGGGGAAAGTAAACAACCTCGGAGTGTTTTACTTTTTTTTTCTTATTATGTATAGGTCGACCGAAAAAAAATCTCTAATGCTGTTTGTCTGTAGAATCTTCATATTTTCCAAGTGAAAACAATTCAAACTAGAGCTCAGGATAGCAATGTGCTAAACCACTGACATTTTGCCCTACAGCATTACGACAAGTTTGTACCTTTCGCCCAATGATCTCTCATCTGCTTTTAGTTGAAACTGAGAATTTTTTGTTGTTTTGTGCTTGACGTTTTAAGTATTACAGTTGAACCTATATTACATACACAATAATTGTAATGTTTTTTTTAAATCAAATTTCGAACCATGCCTTTATTAAAATTTTCTGAGATATGCATTATTGAAAATAGATGGTTTGAAATATAAATTATTTATGCGGATTATTGTGCGATTTCTAAGTAACTTCACATCTATAAATTAATCTATAAAATAATATGTATAAACAAGATTTGTGAAAAAAGTAGAAAAAAATGCTATTAATTACATCGGATAAAAGGTTTTATGTAACTAATTCGTATTGTTTGCTAACATTTGTTACTCCTTTAGAAACACTAGCATAATCCTAATTAAAGGCTATAAATGGAGGTATGTTTGAAATTTACATAATCAGATTAATTTGTAATATTTGTCTCACTGATTAGAATCGTAGCAGACAAAATTAGAATTTTCGTTTAATTTTGGCAAATTTAACAATTTTAGAATTTTGTATTAAACCTTCACATATCTTTTTTTTTACTTTACAGTGAACTGCTAGGATAAACATAGGACAAATGTTTGTGCCGGTGCGTTTTATTAAATAGTTACTTGTTACTTTCAATCACCTTAATCAACAATATATTACCCTGAATTTATAGACATGTGAAAGAATTTAAAAAAAAATATTTTCATTCAATACAATCCTGCAATATTCTGAATAAGTCCAATAAGAACTAATGGATTGCGAATTATTAAAGGTCAAAGGTCAAATATTAGTTATTGTAAACTTACTAATCCTAGTAACGGGATTTTTGTATTGAACAGGGTTGAACAGATTGTATTTAACTACGACTCTACCACTATCATATATCACTAGTGTTATTTTTCGGAATTGAAGCGAAGGACTTTATATATGTGCTGTGTCAGAGAGTATATACAATTGCCCGAGTGTGAGTATGGTAATATGGTATTTTAAAGTGACATTCAATACTGATATATAGTTGAATTAAGCGACATGTACATGTTGTAGAATAAGCTGGCACTGTATCACTATGGAATGAAATGGAGTTTAACGTCCTACATCAGTGGGACATTTTTAAGATTACTTGATTTCACTCAATCTTACGATAAAGCCATGGAGCTTCAAGATGATATCAATATAAAGTCGTAGAACAAGTTGTGGCTTATCATTATTACTACATTATTAATGTAGAATAGAATTCCAAGAATTTGATTGAGAAACTCATAGTATTTAATAGAGTCAGATTGCCTGTTAACCTATTATACATTTGATATTGTTAATTCTGTTGAGAGTGGATTGACCTACTAGTCATTATAACATAATATATGAGTATTGCAGTTCAACATGGCTGACCCATAGCCTCCCTTCTTTTTGATAAACAAGCGGTTGCCTAACAAGACACGCCCACTTTAAAGTATATTTCTGTTTAAACACGTGTTGAAACTCCAACAACATTTGGGCCTAATCCAAAGATTAATATACACGATCGCACCAAATTTCATTCAAATCAGACGAACAATGTAGCCTCTTTAGCGTTCACAAATTAATTTTGACGCGTTTTGACTATGTCAACTAAAAAACCGTTCATATCTCGTCAATATAAATGATCACACCAAACCTCATTCAAATCGGATGAAAACTCAAAACCTTTTATTGAACTTGTCCGAGATTTCATCAATATCTATCGCGTTCAAAAGCCAATTTTGACGCGTTTTGACTAAGTCAAGAGCAATAACTAAAAAATCGTTCATCGAAGTTGTTCGAGATTCCATCAATATAAATGATCACAGCAAATTTCATTTAAATCAGATAAAAACTCTATCCCGTTAACAAGCCCATTGTGTGACGGCAATATATGACCACATTATAATGTGGACGTATAAAAACTAGTGAAATGCTGTTCACGGTCCATGAAATAGATGGGACATAAAACTCCATTTCATTATTGTGAAAATTACGTCAACGATTTATGGATTCTTTATTGTGAAATAGGTCTACATATGAATCTAGTGTGTGATATCGCAATGTACATGTAATTGACACCAAATTATTGAGCAATACACGGATAATATTATTTACAGTATTTTGTGTTGAAATAAGTTAAATACCGTCTCGATATACTGATATAGTAACTATCTGTTTCCTGTGAAAGAACATACTATTTTAACACAGAATATACTTGTTATTCCTAAGACTATTATTGTGATGACCTAAAGGTAAGTCCATCGAATCGTGTAGCTTGTATTAATTGCGTTAATTACTGTAGCAATATCGGAACAGTATATTCGTTTGGACAAAAACCACTAGGATATGCTATAAAATTGGTCTTTTTCATTTTTTGAATGTTTTGTATACCAAGTCAGGCCTAGTTCTGGCTATCTTAAATCCCTTTTTATATAGATAAACAAATTGCTTCCCCATCGGTTTTGTTTTTGCAACATCCTAATCTGACTTAAAACCATTAGTACACAAGGCTTATGTATAGAAAAATGATGACTTGTACAAACACCGTCGTACTCTTTGTATGTTCTGTCTATAGAGTATATACATTCAGAGCTTTTAGTAGCCATCAGGCCTATAGTATTATATAGGTCATGGAAATATTTATAAAAGTAAATAGATGTTCACGTAGGCCTATATACAGTTTTCGTGATATCTAGAGTCTACTAAGTGCATCCTACATACTTTTTGTTGGTCAGTATAACTGTATCTATTGCTGTCATACCAGTTGAGACATATTAATTGGATACAGAGAAGATAATCCACAGAAAATAAAAATGAAATCAATAGAGTTTTACTTCCTTCTTTTTAAGTAGTATTTTCTAACTATCGATCTTCAATATGCCCAGCCTGTGGTGCACAGGGTTTTAATTTGACCCAACTGAACAAGAACCTTTTTTTTGAATCAGGAGGAGACATTCGAAGGTGTTACCTCGATATACACCAGAATAAACCAGGAGCCCTGAGGGTTCAGCCTAGCTGGAAAACTAACCAATGTCTATGTATCACTATGCCCCATGGAATTCTCTTTAAAGAAAATGGACGTCCATGTGGGTGTGCCAGGATAGGTGAAAGAAGAGTACCACTAACATTGGCTAGTCCAGCTTGTCAAATAACTTGTCAAATGTTTGGTGTTGTGTTGAGGTCACGTCTATATATACTATATTTCTTATTAATCTTCCTTTTTCAGCTTTGAGAAAAACATAAGAAAATGGGAAAATTAAACATCTTTGAAATAACCTTATCCAACCCCCAAGCAGTTTATTATGGGGGGCAGATAGTAGATGGTTATGTAACAGTGGAGTTGAACGAGGAAATGAAAATGAGAGGTAACAATTACAATTAACCATGTAGGCTACAGCATAAACTACAAATTTATCACAATACTTCATCATTTTGTCCAAGACAACAGCTAAAAGTGAGATAAGCAACATTAAAACTAAGTGTAGAACAAAACAAGGCGCTTGTTGATAATACACAATATACATGTATGTCTAGAATATAAATCTTAGTGAGAAAATTATTTGTTCCTGTCTTTCCAGGAATAAGGCTACATTTTAATGGTGGTGCAAGAGTACACTGGACGGAACAACACTCTACAGGCAGTGGTAAAAATCGTCATACCACAACACGTCATTATTCATCGAATGAAACGTATTTTGATCATTGCATTGTGGTGTTTGGTAAAGGTAAGTTTCGTATGAATATTTGAAATAAATTTGTGAAGATTATGTAAAATTCATATTCCTTTACGGAATTATCAAATTGCTATATTTGTACAATTTATTGCATTCGCTTCACCTAAATAACTAATATATTGATAATAACGGGTGACAGTGTTTGATCTGATTAGCTCCTCACCTGACATGTTTTAGAAGTAACCAATGTAGTCTAAAATTGGCATGTCTTTTATAGGTCCGGGACAATCAGGTGAAGACCCAGTATTACAAGCAGGTCGATATACCTATCCCTTCCATTATCAATTACCCGTGGGAATCCCCTCATCCTATGAAAGTCATGTTGGCAGAGTACGGTATTCATTATCCGGTGTTATAGACAGACCATGGCGGTTTGATCATAATACAAGGCGTGTCTTTACAGTACTAGATGTTTTGGATCTGAACAGAGAACCAATGGCGCTGGTATGTTCCGATACATCACGTTCAGAGTTTATTCGTCGACAATTTTGCAATCAGACCTTTGGGTTTTCAATGGCATGGCATGTTCGAGGTTGTCGATAATATATCTACTTGTCTTCTGTGATGTTGGTATCTTATATCACAAAATCAATGTCAATTCTTGTCTTGTCAAAAAAGTCTAACAAGTAGACCGAATATGAAAGCATCTATCTAGAATTAGCTATGACTTAATTTTCAAACTTCAATATCTCCAAATCATTTTAAATCGACAGCGAACAGGTCAAGGTAGCGGTGAGAAGACATTGTGTTGTTTATGCTGTACCTCGGGTCCGATTACGTGTGATTTTAAACTCAATCGATTAGGCTATGTAGCAGGGGAAGGTATACCTTTATATGCAGAAATAAGAAACTCATCCAGAAGAAAAATGGCAAAATCATTTGCTAATTTACATATGGTAAGATAATGTAATTTATTTGACAAATCATAGATAATCATTGAAAACTCCTCTCATTCTAAGCATTGATACTTTTCCCTTATCACTTATATATTACTTATCAGCCTTATTTTTATACATTGGTACAAATCAATTAATTTGTACAATAGATCTTGAGATGACAAGAAAGAGACCCAATTGCTCGGAAACTCATGCACAGATACGAGAAATATCATAAAAATATAATAAGTCACACTTTAGCAAATAGTTCGTACATTATAAGGCCTAATTGCGTTCTCACATTCTCTACTTCGTTCTCAAGAGAGACATTGTTACCTTTTATTATTTATGAGTGTTATATTCCAGTCTGTACATTATCATGCTACAAGCAAAACTAAACATTTATCACACGTGGTATCAAACCTGATACATGGTCCAATTGAACCTGGTGATTCGGATAGCTGGAATGGCGATCAGCTACTTATTCCCCCATTACCCGCTTCGGGGTTGCGAGGTTGTAGAATTATTGACATCAACTACATGATTACTGTAAGTATCGACTAGGAGTGTGAACGAATTACATTTGCGTTTTTTATTATACATGTACCTATAATTGTCATTTATTAAACACTAGACGAATACATTACTTCTTCACAAAGTACACACTCTTCAAATGACAGGCCTTACCTCTACCAAGCTTAATCGTAAAATAGTTTATACATGTTGAAGGAATATATACATCTTCCTTTTGTATTTCATTTGATCTCAGTCATTACAAACATCATTGATCTTTTTCATTTTAGATGAATGTCGATCCTACGGGTATAGGTTTTGATTTATCAGTTCCATTAGAAATTCTTATTGGTACGATTCCCCTTCAGTCAGTGATGCAACAATATGGTCCGTCTGCTCCACCTCAAATAGGTTTTACTTCCGGTGCACAAGGTGGTACCCAGCCGAATATAAATACAACTGCAATTCCTATGCAACCATCAGCGCCTGCTATGCGTAAGTTTATAATATCGTTTACGTAACCTTTCATTGTTCCAAAAAACCCATGATCACTTAACAGTTTAACAATGCATGTAGGAACTATTGTCATTGGGTCAATCTTTTGATATGTATCGGCAAAGTCTAAACCAAGATGCGAATAATAACTGTTTAAATCCCAGTGCTTTGAGAAGATCTTTTCATATAATGTTGTTTTGTTTTATATTCTAGCTCCACCATCCTATGCTGAGTGTACTTTTGGTAAAGTTGATATACGAGAGGAAACTGATAACGAACACATACGTGGAAATATGCAATACGCACCAATATATACATATTACAATTGGAACCAACATACTGCTAATTCCTTTAATGCTAAATAATAGATTATGATATAATCGATTTTTAACGATGTAGTCTAAAGCAGGCCTTCTCAACTGGCAGCGCGTGCGCCACTTTGCAACAGCCAAAGTGGCTTTTACTGACATTCAGAAGCCATTATGAATCTTTGACATATACGCCTGATATATGGGATTCCTTAAATTTTCACTTGAACATTCTTCAAAAAAAAAAATGTTTTGTATTTTGCATATTATATTTCACCACGATGTAAGTTGTTACAGTAATTATCATTGAAAAGGAAGAGAGCATTGCTCATTGTAATTGCAACATGATGTTCCCGTTTCACCCCTAATGCAAAAACCCAACACAGCTATGTACTCAAAGATAAGATACTAAACCTAAACCATCGTCGACTACTATCCTAACGAAAATAATTGCTACCTATATCACGTTGACAAATTTCTGAAGAAACGTTCACCTGAGGTGAATGAATCTACATTCATCGGTAATAAGGCTAAAGTATTAAAGATTAATCCCCCTTGACAATTCTGTGGCTTTTACTCTCCCCCTAATAATTGATAGAAACGCCACTATTTACCCCCTTCCCTACCATCCTAAAAAAATTATTCACTAAGTGCTCACTAATTATCTTGAGAAGACCTAACTCGGGTCCGATATACATTTTGAATAATCTATGATATTTCTATTTTTGTTATATTATTATCGCTTAACAATTATCATATAAATCTATTTTATGTAAGGAGTTACAAAATATAAAATTGGTACGTTCCTAGAAGAGATTCATTACCTAGCCTTTACTGATCGTCCTTGTCAACCCCCCGGGTGGTATGTCTACCATTACAAATGTGAGCGTATTATGATGGCTGTCACTACTTTCATATTTTGCGTTGTCTAATCGTGGTTATAGAAGCTCATTTCTGTGATGTCTTGAATTTTTTAGGTCCTCCATTTGCTGGAAGCATAAGATGGAGTACAACTACTGCTCTCATTTAAATTATGTTAATTAATTGTCTCAATCAAGCCTTTCATCATCTCAATTTCAGAGCATGTATTTTTTGACGCGTTGAAACATAATGAAAGAAGCTTGTTACTAAGATTTTGAGGTAATTCCAAGATATTGAAAAAAAATCTAGACTGTGCTTGGCCATCGACATGTTTGCCCATAACTTTAAGGCCCTTTTGTACTTTAATTCCTTGCGCCCGATGTTCTCCCAGGTATCTTTAGTTATAAGTCAAAGTATGAAATTTTGTCTTCTGTTTTTTGCTTGAAGTTTTAAGTGTTATATTACATACATCATCTAGTTTGATTTCAATGTTAAGTGCTTTCCGAGATATGCATAATTGAAAATAGGTAATTTTAGATATTGATGGAGACTATTGTGCGACTTCTTATTAACTTAGATAATTCAAACATAATTATAATTTTGTACATTCAAAAGATTTGTGTCTTTGGCCACTCAGTCATAATTCTCAGAATTTTATTAAAACCCATTTTATAGTCTGACAAATCTTCCTACGTCTATGACCTATATCTGTTAAAAGAGTAGAAGGAGCATCAATCTGAATTTCTTTGAAACTTGGTCAATAACAATATTTATCCTTTAGTTGACTTGGTGTTATATAATAACTATAGCAATCATAAAAAATACACTTATAACCTGTTATATCCACAAAATCAAGTCATTAATTATAAAATGATGAATCCATCCATTAAGCGATATCCTTATGTTAAGATTTTTAAGTAAATCATATTTTAACCTTGACCGATATTTTCTAAGCCATGTCGTTTTAACCTTATGACGTCAGTCAAGTCTGACGTCATCTTATTCATTCGTCCCGCTTTAGTTTAATCATTACTGCGTCGTGATCAGTGCCTTCAATAGCTGTCAACATTTTTAACGTGCTGCTTATTTCATTTTATAGCTGTAAACTTTTTATTATTTCATTCAAAGTCTTCCTCAAGGATTATGTCATCAAGAGAGACACGGAGAAAATCTTCAAAACCTGTGCAAGACGTCCTTACAATGGCAGATGCAGAACAAACTGAAACTGAAGAAAGTGAGTCTGCTGAAAATGTGAATAATGATTCTTCCGACGCCTCAGTCGATCGCACTGGGCTACATACTGCCAACCAGGATATTGATCAGTTACCGAATTCAATAGCTGATTCCAATCTTGATGCTATGGAAAGTGAATTAAAAAATTTACAGAGACAAAGGAAATTCCTGACTCTTCAGCGACAGATCGCTACAGAACGGAAGGAAGTTGAGCAACTCCAATACTCTGACCGTAACAGTAACATACCACTACATGGTGCATCCGAAGAATTGAATGTTCAACGCCAAATTCCAGGATATGAAACTCATCCCCCTGTTCAAGGACCAGGTGAGCTCAATAAATTATTGCAGCCTTCAATTCAGTTCAGCAACAATGAAAGTAGTTTAAGTAGTACATGTACAGGTAAACAGTCAAAAGCCTTACAAATTCTGGACTTTATTTGGGTTGATCCTGTCCAGCAGTTTGGTACTTATTCCTTTGGCGCCGAAAGTGGTATAGAACTCCGTGTGACAAAGAGAAAGACACTAGATAAAATTTCTATTGAAGAATGGGGATATTCTAATAACTGCATCTTACTTGAGCTTGTGCGTCGTAAAGAGTTGGATACTATAGGGGTGACATCCTATCTGAAATATACATCAGATATCTTCCGTCTAGCATCCAGATATGTATGGTACTCTGTTCTCCTATACGACAAGGAGTACAGGGAACAACAGGCACAGGAAAACTTTCCGTGGGGCACTCACCGTCAAGACTTACGTGAATTTCAATTGGTTCTCAAACGGGATCACCCAACAATACGGGCTTTTCAGGAAGCCAACTCGACAAACCAAAGCAAACAAAATCGAAATGGTCCCTCTCGCCAAAATTCTGGTATGAACAATGAACGTCGGAAGGTGCCTTTTCTACCTGATGGTCGTGAAATATGTAGGAATTACAATGGTAATAAGTGTTATCGACCAGACTGCAGATTAGCCCATAACTGTGCTTTATGTATGTCTCCATCCGATTCCGCTGTTACTCATAATCAGTCGCAGAACAACAATTCTTCAAAAAACTGGTATGGCGCCCCAGATGGGACACCGCTTACATAATTTCTTGTGCATCCACATCATGCAGAAACAACTGTCTTAATTACACTGCATGGTGCAAATTTTTACCAACTGACTTTGAAGATAGATCATTTTTACTTGACGGAATTCAAAATGGGTTCCTCCTAAGCAATAAATATGGACCTCACAAACCTATAGAACGCACTAATTATCGCTCAGCCACAGAACATAAACTGCTCGTTGAAGCTCAATTAAAGCGCGAAATTGAACTTGGGAATTATGTGGTGACTAAGACAAAACCTGTTATAATAAGCTCGATAGGGGCTATTTTAAAGCCAGACGGTGGTGTGCGCATCATTCATGATGCCAGTCGACCGGAAGGACTCTCCCTCAATTCTTACACAAAAGACACATCCTGCTCCTACATGGACCTTCGCTGTGCACTCGATTATATACGCCCCAAAAGTTTCCTCGCTAAAATTGACT
Organism: Nipponacmea schrenckii; assembly: GCA_030562195.1. Lineage (NCBI taxonomy): Eukaryota > Metazoa > Mollusca > Gastropoda > Lottiidae > Nipponacmea > Nipponacmea schrenckii. The sequence goes on from JAUJPP010000006.1 coordinate 4,412,095, forward strand.
TAAAAAGCGCCTATAGGTCGGTTTTGTGCAGCGACTTTGACCACGAGCTCACTGGTCTACAGTGGACCTTTTCAGGCAATGACGTGCCGACATATATGTATGACCGCAAGCTCCCATTCGGGCACAGTCGTAGCCCTATGTTATTCCAACGAATCACATCCGCCGTTTGCAAAATTATGAAGTGTAAATACAACGTAACCTGCATTGTGTATTTGGACGATTTCTTGATAATCGAAAATGATTTCCAAACGTGTAATAATAGCCTGCAGTTAGTTAGTGTAAAACAGTTAATGTCTTTGTGTGGAAAATTAAATTGGGCTAGTCAAGTTATAAAAGGGGGTCGAAATTCTTGCGACGCCTCCTTGACTCCATAGCCCACATTAGTGACAAGTCGTCTAAAGTGCTACACTCTTCCGAATTCTTTCAAGATTTGGGTTGGTGGATAAATTTCTGTCAAGTTTTCAACGGGTCTGTGAAGTTTCTCGATACAAAACCGATTACTACTGTGTTTACCGATGCTTCTGATAAAGGGGGAGGGGGCATTTTTAGAGGCGATTTTTTCTATACAAATTGGAATATAGACCTCCCTTCTGTGTCCTCAGCTCATATAAATGTTAAGGAGACTCTGTCAGTGGTGTTAGCTGCTCTGCGCTGGAGCCCTGAATGGAAAGACAAGAAAGTAATAGTGACAACGGACAATATGACAACAAAATCTGTGCTCAATAAAGGAACCTCGCGCAATCCTATGCTTATGTGCTGCTTACGTGTTTTATTTTGGGTCTCTGCACTTTATAATTTTGACTTGGTAGCTCGATATATACCTGGTAGTTTTAATGTGGCAGCAGATGCTGCGTCAAGACTTCATGAACCGGACCAACCAAGCCGTCTATACGACATTATGGGGAGCTACCAGTTATATGGATTTCGTGCCTCTGAACTCCTTCATCATGTTTCTCCTGCATTCTTTCATTTTAGGTGGGGTTACCAGAACCCGACATATAGAACATTTGTTGTCAGTAGCCAGCCGCCTGAAAGACAAGGGGTGGGCTAAAAACACTCGCCGGACATATTCAACTCACTGGAAGACATTTACAGAATTTTGTAGTGTATACCAGCTGCCGACTTTTCCAGTGAATAATAGAACAATCGAAATGTATATTGCTTACCTTGTGGATGTTAAATCTTTTACTTTTAGCAGTGTTAAGGCATATTTGAATATTATTTCAATCTTATACAAGTCAAACAATTTGCCCGACCCAATTAAGAATTGGTCGGTATGTCATTTACTTACAGGTGTAAAAAGAGATTTGGGTGCAGCGCACAGATGCACTTCCCCCATAACACCTGCTTTGCTTCTCAAAATTCGAGATTGTTTGGACCTTAGCAACCACAATAACGTGGTATTCTGGGCCGCTTGCCTTCTTGGTTTCTTTGGCTTTCTCAGGCCAATCAATTTTCTAATCAAGGATAAATTTGATCCAAATAAGGACATTCAGCGTCGCGATATTCATTTTACTGACAAAGGTTTAATTGTTTGCCTCAAGATTACAAAAACCATTCAGTTTCGCACTAAGGATATACTTATCTTATTGCCCTCAATGCCTAATCATCCATTATGTCCTACTCAAGCTCTTAATAACGTTTTGCAACATGCTGCACCGCTTTTCTCGCCTCTGTTCACTCTACAAAATGGAGACGGACTTACTTATTCTGCCTTTTTACGAGCTTTTCGTTATATTTTATGCATTTTAGGTTTAAATTCCCAAGATTATAGTTGCCACTCATTTAGACGGGGTGCCGCGTCTTGGGCTTCCTCCGTTGGTCTTAGCGACAGCGACATTAAGCTTCTTGGTTTTTGGTCAAGCGACTGCTTTCAGCGCTATGTTCATTCTGACATACATTTACGAGAAACTGCTATGCTCACTTTTTCCAAACATATTCCACACACTTTATAATTAAGATTTCTACTTTCCTTTCCTAACGTGTGGGTTTGGGATTATTTTTGTAAAATTGTTTATTTACGTTTTATTTGTAATGATTGTTTGTTAAATTCATTATTCTATTGTTAGTTGATTTAAAATGTAATAAATGTTTTTCGCCATTTTAAAAGCATGTTTTACTTAAGCCTGCTTTTAACGTCCAGTCGGGAAAGGGTTAAAGTTAAGATTTTTAAGTAAATCATATTTTAACCTTGACCGATATTTTCTAAGCCATGTCGTTTTAACCTTATGACGTCAGTCAAGTCTGACGTCATCTTATTCATTCGTCCCGCTTTAGTTTAATCATTACTGCGTCGTGATCAGTGCCTTCAATAGCTGTCAACATTTTTAACCCTCCCTCCCTCCCAGTAGTATTACTGAGGGACGTAACGCTTTATACTACGCTTTTTCTGTATCTTATTTAAATGTGGGATTATTTTTGTAAAATTGTTTATTTACGTTTTATTTGTAATGATTGTTTGTTAAATTCATTATTCTATTGTTAGTTGATTTAAAATGTAATAAATGTTTTTCGCCATTTTAAAAGCATGTTTTACTTAAGCCTGCTTTTAACGTCCAGTCGGGAAAGGGTTAAACTCGAGTTTTAGATTTCCGGAACTTTCACACGGCGGCGTCCTTGACCCCTACTCTTGAAATGACCTGTACGTCATTAGTAACTAGTAAAGAACGAAGCAAACAAGATAACAGAAAATACCAAAATGGTTCCTTTTTAATTTGCAAATCTATGGTTGAATACATATTACACATGTGCCAAGCTGTAATTGGTTCGGATAGGTTGATATTAGTTAAAAATCATATAACAATATCTAAGACGCAATTAAAAAAAAAAAGGATTTAGAATATTGAAATGGTTTAAATATTCATATCCAATCATAATGTCAATAAAATAAAACAAGTCTGCAGATCTATCGTAAAAACTTTACTTTACAGTAACAAAATTTCTGCAAATCTCCAATATCAATACAGTTACCTGTTTTGCCATATCTATCTATACGGCTGATTTCTCCATCCAATTGAAACGCGGTATCGGTTAAAAGTAAAATAGCTTCGAATTCGGCTTCATCTGGAGAAAGTAAAATATTTAATTTCAAATACTTTTTTTTAGAATTCTGACTCGAGAAATATTTTACTGAACGAGCACTCGATAAGTGTCTTTTTTCGCATTTTTCAAACTCCTGCACACAGGTATTTATAAAAGAAATTAGAAACTGTATTGCACGTTTAGCCAACGGGTTACTTTGTTCGATCGCAGACTCCTCTCTTTTACACGTACACCATTGTGGCGATATTCCTGCGTCCTCACACGTCCTCACTTCCGGTATATCATCAAACAGGCTTATTCCCCTTTGATCCAAGTTTACGTTATGACGAGGCTGTCCAGTAAAATGAATCACATCTTTCAATGTTTCGTAAATATCAAATGCTGTTGTTAATTTTTTGGAATTATTTAAAATATTGTAGTACATATCTGGATATTTTGATTTAAACCAGCGCGGCAAAACTATATACATCATAGGCATGCGCAATTCATGTTGACCCATCTCATGAAGCAATATGGGCCCAAAGCGCATTCCATGATCCGCAAAGTAAATTAGAATAGCGTTATCTAACAATCCATTAGATTTCAGACGTTTAAAATGATCAAGAAAATCATCATCAATATAACGGGCGCCTTCAACGTAATCATGAGTCATTCTAGACACAAACGAAAAGTCAAAATGAGGTCTATTGCGATAAGCTTTCAAAAAATCGTACGAGTAATCTAGAACTACCTTTGTCTCTGAACGATTCCATATACAACTCGAGCCTTTATGCCATGCAGACGCGTCATGTTCTAAAGATAAAGAAAATGAACGTAAATAATGGTCTGTTGGTGGCTTATCGAAACCATATTGTAAATAGTGAAAAGTTGCACCTCTTGGAGAATCATCGGCTATTTTTGTTGTGTAACCAGCCCTAGAGAAATTTTTCCATATAAAACCAAATTTATCAAAATACATATGTTTTTCAGTTATTCCAAGCCGAATTTTTTCTTCATTTAAAAACCTTCCTGTGAAAATTGGTATCATATTGACAAGTGTGTTATCTGCGATCTTGTTATATCCTATCAATTCTATTGCGGTCATGTTGCTAACCAGAAACTGTCGAGTTTTGGGCATTTGTCTGATATGATTTAATCGTGAAAGTGAATCGACTCCGATCATAATAACGTTCAGTATTTCTTTTGGTGCCTTGTCAATCTTATGACTCTCAAGTAATTTTTCCAGTTCTGCAACCCTCGTATTAAGCAGGGGGGTAAAAGCATGGAAATTTGTATAAAATATTTCAGTGTTTTCGTCATAACAACGCACTCGGATGAATTCGGCTGTCACATTGTGTACGTCGCGAGTGAATCTGACTCGCTCATCAGAGTAACTCGAGTCCCAATCGCTGTTTCGTAAAATTTCTTGATATTCACAATAGCCAAAGTCTTTTTTCTTCAAAACTATACCCATGTTAACTTTCAAGGTTAAACCATCTTGCACAGTCAGTGGCTCCTTAATGTAACAGCCTAAATCGGTGTCGTACCCAATAAAGTCTCGCATTGATTCACCAAATGGGTCGAAGCGTGGAATGACACATCCTTTTGTCTCAACGATACTTCCACTTCCAGCCTCATCCAAATCTCCCCACAGCCACCAGAGGATGACCACTGATGACCAACACCAGGCCAGTAACACCAGATATACCCGTTTATATAATTTCATATTACATTGCCAATGCTGTTCAATGTTAGGCGAGATTATTAAGGCCTACCTAATTTGTTATAGTACAATTGAATACATAGAAAACCAAAATCCAAAATCAATACTATTTTTGTAAAATGAAAGCTGCCATCAAACATCAGCCACTGTCAGGAGCAATTACTAAAAAAAAGATAAACAAAATATTGTTACCGAAAATAGGAGACCCACAGTCAATAAAGTAATGAAATCATTAGGTTGTCAGAATATTTTCGGGTGCATTGTAATTGTGCATGGGCTGGGAAAAGAGCTAAAGACACGGCTTTTGAATATATACTGCCACTTTCTAAAGTATAATCCTACGTCGTTGACTATTGTAATAAAGTAAATTGGCCATTTTGATTCATGTAAAGTAAACACATCTAAACAAAATATATTTTCTAAGTGACGTGGCTACGGTGAATTGGGCGGTAAAAGTATGTAAACATCTTGTGCAAATTTAGTGGGAATGTTTACGAGAGAAATTATCAGTGGTCTGAACATTTCACAGAGTTAATCATCATTATGAGCATTCAATGATAACTGTAATAAGAGAAATTTTAAAATAACATAATCTATGAATTAAAGAATCGATTGTACACTTAAGACACATGCCGATAACACAAACTTTACATAATAGTATCTATTCATATACTCTTAAATGATAAATATATACCAACAAGTAATCTGGCGAATTCAACATCAAATATTTCGAAGCAAATTTATGTTGAGGTTGTCATTGACCGGAACTCGGTTGTGTTTTGATTATCCAGTCTTTGTGTTGTTAAAGGGATAAATAGCCAATATATCATATCATCATTAATCAAATTATGACTTCAACTGGTCTTTCAGGTTAAGCTTTCTAATGCTACTATTTCACACCCAAAGAATCATAACCACGGAGAAAATTGACATGATTGCTAGATATATGATGAATTATACAGTCTCATAAATTCAAGAATCGGCTTTAGATCATAGTTATTCCCCTTTAAACGCACCGCTGTCAAATGGACTCAGTCCAGTAAAACATTTTATGCTAATGATTGTATCCATAGATATCCTATAGTTATTTATAGGATATCTATGATTGTATCGAATTTAGTCCGTTCTATTTTTAGAAATCCTCTCCCCTTCCTTTGGGGGTTTTTGTCCGTTCTATTTTTAGAAATCCTCTCCCCTTCCTTTGGGGTTTTTTGCATGCCCATTTTTGACTAATTTTTGGTGTAGATTTGAAATTTGATGTTTGAAATTGCATTTTCTTTCAGAATTTCTGAGATAATGAGAAATTTAATTGGCGGAAGGTTATTTATAAAAATAGTGGTTTTGTGTGCAGTGACAGTCAAGCGGATGTTGATAAAATGTAGTGGTTTACTTTCATTTTGTTTAGTTCAAAATTTTCATGGTCATGCTATATTGGATTTTTGTACAGAAACCAAGTATTGGCCTGGCTTTCATGTGACATACAAAGAAAGTTTCCAACGAGATTTCTGGAAAAAGTTCTAACAGGTTGAATTTTGTGATTTAACATGGACTTAGATGGCAAATGAATTAGTGGACTAAGTCAAAATAGGTTTTATTGTGAAACGAATGAACAAAAACGTTCAATATTTTATATTGCTGTTACTTTTATTTCCAGACACACACACACACACACCCGCACACAAAAAAAAAAAAAAAAAAAAAAAAAATGAAAATTTTGCAATATATAGAGTATTAAGAGGGTTTTTTTTATTATTATTTTTTGTGTGTATCTGGGACACCTTTGACATTTATTTGAGACTTTCAGATTCTTCGTCCAATGCCTATGGTTCCTGTAATTCCAGAAAATACAATAATAATATGTTATCCCCCCTTAAGAAATGGTGGCTTGTTCAAGTAAACCTTACTGACTTCTACATATTATGCTTCACC